>OY720236.1:22510258-23710258 GCA_963082625.1 Pasiphila rectangulata | reverse complement strand
GTTACATGGGATCTTAAAAATTAAGTTAAACAAACATGAATCCTGCAATTGCATAGCGATATGAGATAATCAACGCTAATACTAGGTGGCGAATATTTACTTATTATAAGGAAATTTAAAGGCAACCTAACTTAAAATAAATTTATATGTACCTCTATATATACCTACTATTAGGTTCCTACTATATTTTATTGTATAATTTTTTTAAATAAGAAATAGTAGTAACCTAATTTAAATAAGCCTGATGACCAAAATAAATCTAAATATCATAAATAAATCTACAATATTTAATATTTTTCAATTATTCATCGAAAAATTCTTGCAGCGTATAAAAACATTTATTTTAAACCATTAAAAGGTTTATTAAGATTTTTTAAATTGTCTTATTTTTGGTTGTATCTGTATCTGATTAGGAAGTTATTTGACGTTAAATAACATTTTTGCGGACCTGAGTGAAATAAGTATAATATGTGATAATTACACACATAGACGTCTAATTAGGTATTATATTTATGATGTCAATGATGACATGTGTTTAGGTACTTACTGTTTAGATACCTAATCTCTACTGCACTGTAACGTTGTTTTCTTTCTTCTGTTACTTTTTTTAATTTGTTATGAAATGTTGCTGTACAACTGTCATAAGAATCCCGAAACACAATAGTGCTACTACTTGCACTAATGCGTTTTTATTAGAATTTTAACTTTCAACGTCCTTAACAAAGACCTTTTGTGACCTTTTGACGTCTTGATTTGTTATAATGAATGTAGGGTGAGACTTTACAAATAAAATTGATTGTTTAATGTACAGGCAGTTTAGTGGCAATATTCCCAGTTTTTTGAATAGGTCTGCAGGAGTCTAATTTGTAAGCTTTACACATTGATCTAATACACTTTTTTGCACTATAAAAGCTCTATTGATGTCAGTTGAGTTTCCCCAAAGTAAAAGACCATATTGGAGAATATCTTCCACATATCCGTGATAGGCCTTAAGGGCCGCGTCAAGGGAAGGAATATCCCGAATGCGTCGCAGGGAAAACACAAATTTGTTCCGCTTTAAAGTAACATTATCCACATATTGAATGCAGATACGAAGAACCTTCTCTCTGTCACCTTGTTTTACACCATGAGCGACTCATAAACACGTGATTGTGGATCTTCCTTTGCTAATCCCTTGCATAGCCGACTTTAATTATTTACTTTTCTCTAATGCTGTTTCAATAAGCTATTTCTCTGTATTGAGTTGAATATAATGTTAGCTTTTGTCTATTTTCAATTAGGTTTTTGGTATAACTTGTTAGTTTGAGGCCTTCGCCCCCTTTTCTGGTATCCCCGTACCAAGGCTTGTTTTAATTTAAACCTTGCCAAAAATATAGAAATTTCTGGTTCACTGTTTGCAGACGATTTTCCAATTTTATTCCGCTATGGAACACCGTTCCATATTGCGCGTCGGGGGTTAATATGCTGTCAAGATTAATGTCTAAGTCGAGGTCCGTTTTGCAACGGAATAAAATTGGAAAATCGTCTACAAACAGTGAACAAGAAATTTCTATATTTTTTGGCAAATCGTTTATACAAGGTGCTAACAAATTAGTCACGGATATTTTAAGAGTGCCGTGAGGTGCCGGCAGTAGATTGTTGCCTCTCCTATCTTGCCCGTGGATGCAGTAAGAGCCTGCTACTTCCGGAAGATGGGCAGCAGCGTCATTCCGTGTATCAACATCCCGTACTGCGCTCGCCAACCCGCTTGCCAAGCGTGGTGTGTATGGCAACTGCCCCTTATCCATGAGGGAGGCCTGCGTTCAGTAGTGGACGTTTAATGGCTGAAATGATGATTTTAAGAGATAATACATTACGTTATAACAATTAACTTTTAACTGTAATTAAAGAACCTTTGTATAAGTATCATTTTTTGTTTTCATTTACTGAACAAAAAATAAATTATAATTAATTTTTAAAATAATCACCCCTATTATGTACCTGTCAAGATGTTTAACACTGTCTGTCATATTTAAACGGGTATTTATCGCGCTATTTACCTTTATTATTGCCCGACGTTTCGACAGGCAATAATAAAGGTAAATAGCGCGATAAATACCCGTTTAAATATGTGTTAATAATGTGTCGTGATCGCGAAAGTTTAAAAAAGACTGTCTGTCATGTCACATCAAAAGTTGTTTTTCTTAAATGTCATTATGATTCAAGTATTTTATTTATCAACTTTATGAGGCCACTTGAATGATGGTTTATAGAGGTTCTAGAATATGTCTAAAGAGGTCTCATTTAATTATCTTATTTACAGGGTGTTTTAACGTAGCAAATTTGTTTCCTAGTTTTCTCCAAAAAAACATAACAAAACTTATGATGTTTCATACTTAAATGTACTCCGAGAACCGAGTACTAGCAGCTGTAAAAATATCCGTGACCTATTTGTTAGCACCTTATATAATGTATAATAAAAATAAAAAACATCCTAAGACACTTCCTTGTGGTATTGATTTATTGACAAAATATTTATTAGAACAATTTTTTTATGACCCCTGTAGTTATAATATATGGAATAACTATATTTTTTATTGAGTATTAAAAATCAATAAAAAACTTAATCGATTTGTGTTCAACATGAAAGCGTGTTGTAGCATATTCAGATAAAACTATCAATCAATCAATCATTTATTTATTTAAAATCTTTACAAAGTATTACATATTAAGCTATACTATAACATATATCAAATAGAAATAAAGCTGTTCGTATAATGTTTTCACTACAAATTAATATATTTTTTTTGCTGAACGCATTTGAAAAGCACTTACTTCTTCGACTTATTTCTCTTACTTTACTTCTACACCTCTTTGCTCTTTCATTATATTCATTACGTATTCTTGAATTATTTGACATTATATAAATTCACTGTACTATAACATGACACTTCGGTATGCTACAATCACAGCACTATTTCAGAACATCCCAGAAAGAGGTTGCAAGCGCCATGCCTTCCCTGAGTATGGAGGAAACCGCCCTTCTTGGGTAAGTACTCACATGCTACATTACGGTTTTTAGCTTTCAGTTTCATATATCATGATAGATGATTAATGCAGCGTCAGCAATAGGTATGTTGTTTGGATGAAGAGACCATAATTCTATGTAGTCCCTCAGTTAGATAATAAAATAGTATAGGTTTATTTCTTGCTATTTCAAACTAATGAAAAAAATGAAGTTTGGTTGAAAATGACATAAACTGTATAAACCCATTACGTCACGCGTCATTTGGACTCCGTTATCTAGTCGTAACACTGTTATTTTTTAACGTAAATTAGGAAAATCGCGTACAGTAATTTGTTTAAGTACTGTTTTTTTGTAAATTGTCTGCAGTAAAGGATTAAATAAATATGTTGTATTTATGACATGACGGACTATGATTAAATTTTTTTCATCAAGTTACTAGCCTCTTGCTGACCCGTGCAGTTTGGAACTCTTTTAATGCCTGGAACTAGGCTACCATTAGAAGCCTTGCCCTCTAAAGGTAGTCTAGTCAGCCGTGTCCAGAGGAAATAATTAGTAACTTCATAGTTTCCTTCCCTCTTAAAGCACCTGTAAATGTGAAGGTAAGTGAATTGGTGCTTTAAAGAAGTCGGTGCCCTCAGGACATTCGACTAGTATTCTATTCAAGTGTGCAAAACTACGGTAAGTGTTTAGTCGTTAAATTATGATGTTTTCAAGACAAGGTTTTGTATTAGGCTCGAATAAAAGCGCTTATTACCTGCCAATATTTTATATTACCGTCGCTATTATATCGCGAATAGTAACAGATATAATTCCTTAAACAAAAAACAAACTGACTTCAATGTGAAATCATAATCAGTACTTGATGTCTTACGGCTGTGATGATGATGAAGATGAAGAGTTTTGACAACCATCTGTGGTCTCCTTCGTCAGTTCCACTTCACCAAATCATACTTTCTGAATGCAAATGCTTGACCTTGAGCTAAACATGCCGAAATCGCCATATGTTACCTAAAACATTTAAGGAGTTTCCTCGATTCCTCATGGATCTCATCATCAGAACTCAGTTTTGAAAAATGGGACCTAATTCAAAGCATAATTAGACGAACCCAAAAAATATTCTGAATCTGTTTATCAACGACGGAGATCTGAGGTAACAAAGAAAAAAAAATACATTTGACTTGAGAACCACCTTTTTTGAAGTCGGTTATGGTAATTTGTAGATCCGTAACGATTGCTATACTAGGAATAAATTGGAATTGGGTTTATTTAACTAAGGCTTTTAAAGAGTGGCAGAAAAACGACAATATGGTTACGACTGAACAATTTACTGGCTTTTAATTCCTGTTTACTCCCGCTGTCGCAGCGAGTCATAGTACTCATTCCATTTGACCATACTACACGATGATTACCATGTCCCTCATTCTGAGGCAATAAACAACCTCAGTGCGACCTCGAGCCTTGGCTGCCTCGTCTGGCCAATCGGACTCAGACTACATCAAAGTGCGTTTATAAAAATGTGACGTGTGTGCTACTCATCTTCAGTAGGTACATAGGTCAATTAACTATTGAAGGTCAAATACAATTTCAGGCAATCGATGTCGTTAGATATTCAATTGCTTGTCTACGCTGTACTTATGAGTTTGTTCTGGTTTTCTAAGGAGTTTTACTATATTTAAATACGAACTGAGTTTAGAACTTGCCAGACTTGATTGAATAATGGAGTTACAGTTAAAAATAGATAGACAAATTGATACATTTATTTATAAATGTTTTATAATAATGGGCATATCACTCATTATATCGCAGGGCTTCATTCAGGTCGCAGGCGCATACCGAAATACACGACTTGATTGATTTAAGTACCCGAACAAATGATATCATATTTGCCAACTGCTTCCAATAAACCTTAGCGTCAACTAGTCGTTAATCTTTCTGGACACCATTATTGTAGAACTAGTGATCAGCCCACACCCCGCATCCCGTTGGTGTAAAATCTTACTGGGTAATTGAAGCGGTATGATGCATACGCACGCACGGCATTCACAACACAACCAACACTCTTCATACGGCTGCTTTGAAATTGAAATGTCGGTCACCGTGCTAGTTTTATTTTATAGAATGAACCGTCCGACGCCGCAGCGAGGTGTGTACCTTCATTCCTTATTACACTGCTATTATTAGCACTAAGTAATTGTCTGTGAGTCTGGACACTATAAACATTATACACATGTATAATATATTTTGATATTAGTCCCACATCAAGTTAATTTAAAGCATGGTAGAGTTCGCGCAAAACTTTATGAGCTCTGTGAACGTTGCGGCAAATGCAAAGTTGCGCATGTTGATATGTTCATTCAATAGTTTGTTATTTTTATAGTGTTTAACCACACTTAGGTAGAACATTTTCAAAAAAATGTTGTGTGGTTGGTTATTCATTTCTTTGAAAATGTTCATTCAATATTGCCAACTAGGTTATAAATAAACTTGCTACACAGTAGAAATTTTATATAAAAAAATTGGCTTCTTGTGATAAGTAAAGGTGAATTTGTTCTAGCATTTAAGTTTTATTTAATCCTTCAATGAATATAATAATTTATTTTTAAATTTATTTGTTTTAATAATTGAAAAATAAATAAATGCATACTAAAATGTGTGCTAGATAAAACGAAAATACACCAAAAATCGCGCTGGCAACCCTAGTTTCACAGACTGAGCCCCTCTCGCACCCATTTTATCTTTCCTTCCCCTCAACTCCCTCAAAACTGTGTACTGCGCAGTCGTTGAAGCTAACTTCACAGAGCTGAAGAAGTTTTGCGCGGAATCTATCATTATTATTATGAGCCATTTGGGTCCCACATGCCTTTATTCTTTAAAAATATAGATTACGTGTTCTACTCATAGTTACTAATGTTTCGATGTGCTTTTTAAAAGTGAGAGTCTGGTCCAAGTATTTGCTCAGGTAATTAACATTTTCAGCACGTTGGATGATTGGGCATGAACAAGTTGGCATTGAAGTGGCACAGTTTTTTTTTTTTATGAGCAAAGATCAGAAGAGAAGTAGGCGGAACTAGGTTTGACTATAGAGCGAACGCAATGTAATTTGTCTTATCGATGTTCAGTGTCAGGACGTTATTCTTTAAGCCTGTACACTACACGGTATTCAGGGCCCGGTAGTTAGGGCGATTAGGGAGCAAGGCTTGCTGGGTCCGTCCTAACTCTTATACACCACTCTTAGTTAGGGTAAGTGTCCCTGAATATCGTGTAATGTAATACAGGCTTTAGCCAGGAGCTGACTTTATTTACACCAGTTTGAACACTGTCAAAAGTTTCTCCCCAGCTTTTACCTGTAAAGAAAAGCGCTGTTTCGTCGGTTGAATGTCAGAGGTGTCCCATTCAACATTGTATATAAATAAATCGTTTACCGTACTATTGTGATATTGATAGTCTTTAGTAAACTAAAGAGAGATATCTACCTATACAAAAACGCAAACCAACCTAGGAAAACGTTACCTACGATAACTACCTACTGCATAATGACGCAGTAGTTGTCTACGGTTACAGTACCAACGCCCTACTGAATATAACCCGTCCGTTTTCAATAAAACCACTCAGCAACAAGTCATGTGTGTCGGTAATGACTTCTACATGCGGCAAGTTAACATTAAGCCGCTAATATAATTAGTGTGTCTTCCATACGGCGCTTGTTATAATGGGATCGTCACAAATCTCTTTAGAATCAGACTGCGCTGTTTAACCCATTCATTCTTATACGAGGAAAGGTGCGGTTCTACAGTAGTGACGCCGGCCTCCAATATTTCTGGAACCTGGGCTGTTATAGCTCTTCTGGAGTACCTGCCCTTTGCCTCGCTAATTGGGATGTCTACACAACTTGTGTTCTTTCATCATCCTACATAATACTAGTATCATTTATCACTTCACTTTCCGTCGCCGTTACTTGGAAACTTACCTACATAATAACCTTCATACTACCATTGAAACTGTTTAGCCATGCACCATGCCCTATATGTACAGGGTTTGCAAAGGGTAACCGGAAATAATCGGCCGGGGAATAGTTCGGATTGAAATAAACACATTTAAGTTACAAAATAAATACATAAGTAATAGGGGTTAAAGTATGAAATTGCCGTTTTATTGTAATAGGTACTTGGAATTGACATAGAACCTTCATGGTTTGATGTTTTTGAGTTAAACTTTTTTCACATGGTACCTATGAAGTTCTTATTTTAAAAAATGTGCAACATTCGATTATCGACTTTCAGTTGTTTGTTTTATTCAGCTTAGACAAGAAAGATGGATACTTCGAAAATTCGAGTGATTTTTGAATACGAGTTCCGACGCGGAACTTACGCGGCAGGAACAGCTCGCAATATCAATGTTGCGTTTGGAGAGGGGGAACTGCTAATGAACGCACCTTGCGATTTTGGTTTAAACGCTTTCGTGATGGAAACTTTGATTTGAAGAACGAACCCGTGGAAGACCTAGGTGAATAACAATGAATTGAAAGAGATGGTGGAAGCCGATCCGAGCCAAACTACCCAGGAATTAGCGGCATGGTTTAACGTTACCTTACCAATAATATTGACTCATTTACGTCAAATCAATAAAATAAAAAAAAATATGAAAAATGGGTGCCTCATGATTTGACTGATCTGCAGAAAGAAACGCGTGTTGAAACTTGTGTTGCCTTGTTCAATCGATACAGAAATGAAGAAATATTGGATCGAATTGTGACATGTGATGAAAAGTGGATTCTTTACGATAACCGGAAGCAAAAAATGCAATGGCTGACCCCAGGTCAAACGCCGCAACAGTGTCCTAAAGCAAAGCTTACCAATAAAATGGTAATGGTAACTGTTTGGTGGTCTCAGCATGGTGTGATTCACTATAGCTTTCTCCGATCTGGTCAAGCAATAACGGCAGATGTCTACTGTGCCGAACTCCGAACAATGATAGCACAACTAGCAGTGCAACAGCCCCGACTCATGAATCGATCTTCACCATTATTGCTCCATGATAACGCGAGACCTCATACAGCACGAGAAACTGTTTTTCTACAGGAAATGCAATTAGAAACCATTCGTCACCCTCCGTATTCGCCAGAAATTGCTCCAACGGACTACCAATTTTTTTCGTGATTTGGACAATTTTCTACGTGATAAAAAGTTTTCTTCTCAGGAGGCGGTACAAAATGCTTTCACAGAGTTTGTCGAATCTAGATCACCAGAGTTCTATCGCAAAGGCATAAATAACCTTCCTATTAGATGTCAGCATAGATAGTATAGATAATAATGGTAATTATTTTGATTAAATATTATGTTAAATAAAAAAAAAAGTATTTTTCGGTACAAATCGGCAATTTCATACTTTAACTCCTAATATTAACATTTCTGAGACTATCGATTAAGTTACAGAGCCCTGGTTGTCGAAAAAATTTTTTACACTGTTGCATAAGACATATTTAAGCGTATAAAGGTACCTACAACCTGCATACGCTTAGGGATGTCTTATGCAACAGTGTAAAGATTTTTTTTTAGATAAACTGGGTATTTTTGTTTGTACCTCAACGGCAACTCTGCGTGGAGTTCAATGACCCTGAAAGAATCAGCTGCCGTTTAGGTTGTCATTATCGAATGATCAGCTGTGTAAGATAAAACTTTCATAGTCTTTTCTTGAATGAAAATCACTGAATCCTGAAAAGTCGTGGAACAAAAGTTGTTCCTTGGGATGGTCAGGATCACCCCCATTCGGCTTAGTACACATATTATAATACACCCTGTATCTATATCTCTATCTAGTCCATAACGACAGAAATTATATTATGTTATTAGTATAACAGTTTGGCCTATAAGATTATAAAACTTATCATCTGAAGGGATTATTAGTGCTTTTGAAAGCCGGTTTTTATGTCGTGACTGAAATGGTCGTCTTTAAGTTGTGTAAGAAATATCTCAACTGCGTGCGACGTAAAACCAGCTTTTCGATACGTTAATCTAAGTATAAATTCTAGCAACCGATTTCGTATAATTTTCTTATAAGAGTAGAAAAATATATAAATCCCTTTTCTTATTCTTTCAGTAGGTACTGAACTCTCAGAAATTCCCAATCGAGTCAGGTATCTCATTTCTATTCCTCTAACAAGGCAGGACGTAGAACAGAATTCTAACCAGCGCATACTAACAGAAGTGTAGGTAGCTGTGACAAATAAAAGTAACGATCAGGAAGCCCCGACTCCAAACCTGGTATAATACCAGGTTTGGAGTCCTGTTTGATTTCCTGATCGACACGCTTAGTACCAAAAGAACAAACAAAAATGGAGGAATAATATCCCGTTTTCATAATGAAGTATTTATGATGCAGATACATCTCACGTGACACAGACCACGCTGTGTCGTAGTCTCGTCCTGTAGACTGTCGGCTCCAGGCTAGATGCACAATGGGCTCTGTTTAATGATGAATTTCTCTAGCGCGTCTTAATTATTTACCCACGCGGATGTTTCCCGTTCATAGTATATTCTAGAGAAAGACTTTTGTTCAACTAATTGGATAAAAAAGCTCAGAACGTTCAGTCACAATAGACTCATGGAAACAATTACTCTATTTTCAATAAAACTTTTAGCTTGTGCTTATTTGACGTCGTTTAATTGAACACCGAACTGCACCCTGAAAAGCGCGATCGTATCCTCTTGAAGGTTTTGAGAAAATGCGACTTTAATGGGTCCTTAAATATTCAATTTAAGATTAGTATTAATGTTGAATATTTGGCAAAATTCAAACGGAATTCAAAGTATTATTTATGAATGCTGTACCAGACTGTAACCCGGAGGCTTACTTTTAACACGAATTCTATCTTGAATGCTATTTGGATCGAATTGATATTGTAACATGTTTTTTTTACATACCTACACAAGGACAGGATTCCCTTGCCTAAAATGTTAATTTCATTTTACTTGTTTCTATTAAACTGATAGTATTAAGAGTATGATATTAGTCAATAGATGGTTAGGTCAAATTGTGCAAGATGAAATTAGAACCATTTCCGGATGTCACGAGCGGGCTAACATTGTGAGTTATGACTATGACACACCTATAGTTCTCTTGCAAATACACTAGGTATGCAATAAATCAAACTCAAAGTGTTTATTCTTGTTAATAGAGCATACACGCTACTTTTAAATGTGTCAATTTACAAAATAAAACACTTTTAAATTGAATCCGTTTGCTTCGAATTCTTCTTTTCCGAGTGAGGTAAAGAAGCGAAGAAGCAATAACTCCATATAGTTAGATAAATAAAAAATATTATAAGGTTCACTTGATTCTGGTCTAGTTTTTTTTACAGTGCCGAAATGAGCATTTCGAAAGGACGAAACCGGTTTGGGATAAGAATCGTATCGACTTAGAAACATATCCAGAGTTTACTCTCGTAACTATTCTGTAATGTTAAATTGGATAGCTCAGTGGTCGGTCGAATTATAATCTAAAAAGTTGGAACATAAGACTCAAAAGTACAAGTATTTTACAATTTTTTGTAATATTCGTCGGTTTAAATTTTGTTTGTTGAAAAAAGCACTTATTTCATATTTTTTAGTTATCATTTTAGTCGTAAAACGTCCACTACTGAACACAGGTCTTCCTCATGGATCTCCATGAGGGGTATTTGCCATACTCACCATGCTTGGCAAGCGGGTTGGCGAGCGCAGTATGCGATGTTGATACACGGAAAGACGCTGCTGCCCTTCTTCCGGAGGTATCCCTTAGCAGGCCTTAGCATCCACGGGTGTGAGACGAGGGGTAACATTCTACGTCCGGCACCCCACGTTATTTTTTAGTGATTGTTTCAAATGTTGATGATGATGATGGTCACTAAAAAGGTGTTAGCGCTATAAAACCCCTTTATATCATAACAATATTCAAGATTATCTGTTCATTTCATCATTCAACCCATATTTTAGATTTTTTTTGGACCTCTATTTATGGGACCACCCTTTCCTTTCCAACATCATCATCATCATCATATCAGCCCGTTGACACCCACTCACTGCTGGGTATAGGCCTCCTCTTCATCAAAAAAAAACAAAAAAAGAATAATCAAAATCGGTTCATAAACGACGAAGTTATCCGCGACCATACATAAAATATTTTATATATATCGAATTGAGTAACCTCTGTTTTTTTCGTCGGTTAAAAACAGCATGTTTCACAATCTTGTTTAAAAGTCAAAGACATAATTTTGAAATTAAATTTTACCATGCTTTATTGTTTCGGCGCTGGTCCCAATTCTAGGCTTTTTTAATTAGTTTAAAGATTGACCTGGTGAAGACCGCAGGTCGACGGTGGATGCAGATCGCTTCCAACCGCAATAACTGGATATCCATGAGGGAGGCCTATGTCCAGCAGTGGACGTCCTACGGCTGAAATGATGAATGATGATGATGAATTCTACCTTTTGGAGTAGTTTATACAACTAGTACACATTGAAGACGGCGAGTTTGGTAGTAAGAATCGATACCAAATGAGTACAAGGTAAAACGAAGTTACGAACAAAGCCAAAAGTATACGAGTAAGATCAGAGTTCCCTAACGCGCGCCGTAGAGGACTCAAGACGTGCCGGGAAAGAAATAATACAATTACTCAAATTACCCTCACACGTTACATACTGACGCGACAATATAACAAACAATATTGACAAACATGTACATTATGTACTGAATAACGTTGTAGTCAACATAGAAATATATTGTATTGTTCATTCTAAGGTTCTTATTTTTCTACCGAATTCGGCCTACCGTTGGGTTCAGGTCTTTAATTTATTTCTTAGTAGGTATTTATTATTATAATTATGTAATAAAATCTAAGATTCTTATCAAAATTATGAAATATGGCGTTAAATGATTTTCGCTCTCTGGCGTTTGGTTAGTTGGATATAATATGTCTTTGATTCCAAAAACCTGGAAGATAATTTGTACGCGCGCTCTCAGAATACCTACCTACCATTTGATTATTTGAACATCGTCCAAGTAAAGTTGATATCTAAACGATTCCGAACGTTGACGTGTCTGGCAATATCGAGGGCGTATAATTTCCGGAGTGGCCGGATTTCATTCAATTACATCTTCGGATGCGCCAGTTGTCCACAGCCAGCCTTTCGTAGTTATTAACATAAGCACACGTTCGCTTTTCAAGTATCGGGATGTCAAAGGAACTTCTTTGAAAACTTTTACGTAGAGAATATTTAACGATGTTACAGCGTGGGTAACGTTCTAATGTCCATAAAAGCGGATAGGTACCGTTTTTCGTCAGAAATCTCGATAAATGTTTGCTTTTTTAATCTGTGCCATGTTTTGCACTGTTTAATATATGTACAACACAATAACTGCTTGTTTTAGTTTCGTGATGATATTCGTATGTGCATATATGTATATATATGTATATAGAGGTATATATATGTATGTGGACTCCCTTTTCCGCATTTAGACTCCAGGTTGGTCCATTAATAACCTTATTGTGAGTGGATAAATAAATATTATTTTGATTTGATTTGATTTGATTGATTATGCGTGAGGTGTCTGGCTAGCATGGCCAGCCCAACTCCGACCAGAAGCGCAGAATCTTCCTGTGACCTTCACAGGCTTCACGGAGTGACCTCGGTTGTTTGAGGATTTGTTGTCGTTGTTGGAAGGATAGGGGTAGGATTTGGGGAAGGGTTCGGTTTTTGTGCAATGGGATTAGGAGTGCTTGATCGGAGAGGAGTTGGGGCAGCTTTCACTTAAGTCACTCCCTTCGACGTCCAGTCCTCTTCCGTTTGCGGAGTGGAAGGTGCCTCTGGTGCCTCATACATTAAATAGATATGGTATATATAGATATGATAGATATGAGAGTTCTGAGAACAGAAAAGAGAACAACCAAGAGAAGCCGCACGCTCGCCCCGGGTTTCGCGCCTCGGAGTCTGCCTTCCTTCAGGTAGGAGACCTCACCTAGTGTCCCGCTGATGGGACACCGAAAGCCAATCGATCCTAGGTGGTTGGCCTAGAACCATTTCATTTCATTTATTCACACACAATATACAGTTATCAAATTGTATTTGCATGTTCTTAAAATTAAACACAAATAAAAATAACAAAAATTAATTATAAATAAACTATAACAAACATTTTCATGAATGGAATTATGGAAATTATGACAATTGATAATTTGGACAAATTATCCGATTTTCTTGCCGTGGGGTGCCGGCTGCAGAATGTTACCCCTCTCATGCCCGTGGATGCAGTAAAAGCCTGCTAAGGGATCCCTCCGGAAGATGGGCAGCAGCGTCTTTCCGTGTATCAACATCCCGTACTGCGCTCGCCAATCCGCCTGCCAAGCGTGGTGAGTATGGCAACAACCCCTCATGGAGATCCATGAGGGAGGCCTGTGTTCAATAGTGGACGTTTAACGGCTGAAATGATGATCCGATATTCAGTAATGCCTGAAGTCTTCCAAGGAGTACACGCACTTTTCTAGCAAAAACGCTTTTAATCTGGATTTAAAAATATTCGGACTGTCAATGAGTTATAGATCGATTGGAAGCGAATTAAGCAATTTTACAGCCTGTTACCTAGAGTATTCAGCACCCTACAACATT
Organism: Pasiphila rectangulata; assembly: GCA_963082625.1. NCBI lineage: Eukaryota > Metazoa > Arthropoda > Insecta > Lepidoptera > Geometridae > Pasiphila > Pasiphila rectangulata. Next base: position 23,696,612 of record OY720236.1, on the reverse strand, counting down.
CAGCCTTGGCTGTAAAGGAAGCTCGAGATTCTTCCTTCTTGTTTTAAGCCTCGCAGTCTTTTGTTTATCCGATTCATACTTATAGATCATTCAAGAAAATAAAAAAAATCGTCCCAATATTGAGCCTTTAGGGACTCCTCGTTTTATATTGGTCGCTTGAGATTTAGTAATTACTAGCTGTTAATTTACAATGTTATTGATTTATACAAATTGCTTTATATTCGCCAAGTATGATTTAAGTAAAATAACTAACCTCCCGTTTACTGTAGACATCCATACCAAAGAGGCGTGTTGGCAAGCAACTGACACTGGCTCCGGCTCAGCAGTTACCTCAACCTCCAGGACTCCTTCATCCTTCCTTACGGGACACCGCGCACGGCAAAAACACGCGGGATGCCATCACTATCTAGTATCGCTCATCTTTGCGATGGTGAACTCACCGGAACATAGCCTCGGGTATTCCAGGTGATAGTTGACTGAGAGTTTATGTTACGTCTTTTTCTGATGGAACAAGGCCAATAACGGGGGTGCAACCGCGTGAAGGAAAATCTCTCAGTCTATCCCTAGGGATCGGCGACTGTTGCACTGCACTCCCCTAAGGTCATTCACATGAATTCACCCTGTGTATTCATGCAGGACTCAGGCTATCGGAGACGCCGAAGAGCAAAAATAAGCTAAGCATTGCAACTATTAGAACATGAATACACTCCCTCCCCCGTATGTGCATTTAAGTAAAGTACCTAAGTTGGATCGTAATTACCAACGCAACGGTTATTTGCACCGTGAAATTGGATGAACCGAAATTTCGATGGATTTATGAATATCGCACTAATTTCAGTGTCTATCGGAATATTGAGGTAACAGCTCAATGTGGGATCATCATCATCCGCAGCCTGACTTCACTCACTGCTGGGTATAGGCCTCCGCCTTTTTGTGCCACTCCAATGTGGGAACTGCGCAATAATTACTTGATTTGCTGGTTTATTTTGGGTTTATGTCAGACTCTTTCTGTCAGACGTTATTTTGCTAATGTGTCTTTACTGAGGCCAACAACAAATTATTCTGTGTAAAATTTAAGTCGCTATCTTTCCGGTTAATGATATCTCAGTTCTACCCTTTCGTCTACTCGTTTGTTCTATATATGACTTGTGAAACCAATCTTGTGAGAAAGGGTACGAGAGCACTTATGCACTAGGCACGTTAACACCACTTTGACGTAATTCTACCGGGTGTTATCTGGTGCAAAAGCCTTCGAGGTCATCAAGCTTTCTGAGGTCCTCAGGACGTTTATTATCAAAACTTACTGGTGATTGAGACGTCTCCACCTAGGGCGCTTTGCTGCTTTTGACTCCCGAGGCGATAACCGTCGCTTGTCGTTGTCGATTCCCTTCCTGTGGTAGTTTCCTCTAGGTTATTTTCTAAATGTAATTTTGTTGCTATGCATTGACAAATACATTGCTGCAATACAAATATATACATTGTTAAAAAATAACACAACATGCATGCTGCATGCGTGCGGTGATACTAACTAATAACTATCCCTATGGTTCAGGATAGTTATTAACAAATTTGAAAAATATTTACCAGTCATGTTTTCTTTTGCGGATTTATCGGAACTTTCATATGAGGTTACTGAGGTTCTGTTTTTATGACGAGCAAGTCATGTAGTAAATCAAGTGAGGCCTTGGTAATAAGTATTTCGGCCCCGTTTAAATAGGAAAGTAATTATTGTAAAAGCGCTAAGGTGGTACAAGTCGTGCTTGGTACCGCCTGTTTGAATTGAAAGTGGCTCTAGTCACTAGTCCTGGCTGGGTGCCAAGAAGCTCGGTCGATGCTGCACCCCGTTGCCCGCCCCCGGTGCCTGGAACAGCGAAATCTTCACCATTTCTAACCTTCCATTGGCGTCATACTGGTTTTGTCTGCGTTACCTACCACGCGACTGCGAAGTCTTCATTTTCTCTGAAGTCGTATCATGTACAGAATGCCAATCCCTTCGAAATGATTATGATTGTATAGCGTAGATATGTACGCTATATAATCGTAATAATTTCGAACTCCGTTTTGTACACAATTTACCCAGAAACAGAAATAGAATGTTCTGTTCTGTCTTTTTCCTATTATATTTTTTATGTTATATCCCGGAACTGAACGCCACGTTCAGTAATATTAATCGCATTTTAGCGCTTATTATGTAACTTGAGATATTCGCATTTTGTGTCAGTTTGTTACTGTAAATATTATCAATGTTTGTATCATAGAGGGGTTGCCGGCAGTAGAATATTGCCCCTCCTCTTTTGCCCGTGTATGCAGTAAGAGTGCTAAGGAATAACTCTTGAAGATAGGCATCTTTCCGCGTCCTTAACACCCTATACTGCACTCGCCAACCCGCCTGCCAAGCATGGCGAGTATGGCAACTACCCCTCATGGAGATCCATGAGGGAGGCCTGTGTTCATCAGTAGACGTTTTACGGCTAAAGTGTGATAGGTATTTTAACTTTCGATATCGTCATGACCCGTCTATTTTACATTGAGTGTCTATAGACATCTGTAGTATTCTGCATCAGTTCCACTTCTACATCACCAAAGCCTTTCTGAGTGCTTTGAGTTCTAACTGAAGAGCCTTGTTTTAAATGGCAATTCCGTTAACATTTAATACTTATGATGAATATTGTAATCATTTGAATAAGGATTGTACGTCTATGTTTATAAAAAACACATTGCAAATAATATATAATATATAATAATAATTCTATTCTATTCTATTCTAAATAATGCATTAGTTTAGACATTTTATTACCATAAATAAATTAGGCCAGTTGCGTGTCGGGCCCCGCGCTATGTAGGGCTCTGTAGTTAACCGTACACCTGTCTGCTAGGGGATTAGTGACTAATCCTGACTAAGCTGTCCCCACCAGTGGGGATTATGACACTTCAAAAAAGTTGTGGCGTTTTCCCCACTAACATTTTTAATCCTGGTTGGTGGAGACTATGACATTAAAATAATTTAGGTTTATTTTATATTGTCACTCCATACTCGGTGCCTTCTAAAGTAAAACTAATAAACTTTCATATAAATCAAATTTAAATGAGATAAAAGTATTTCTAAATGCCTCCTATAGGTATTTAAGTCGCGGGAAAAAGCTTGTTTAGACTTTAAAAAGCGTGCGTCTTCGGTCGCGTGTGTGATGTTAGGGTCGCAGGTAGACGGCTCGCCCCCTGCCCCGCTCCCCCGCGCGTCGGCCGCATGCGCATCCTCGTAGTGATGTGTTGTAGCCGTGCAGCAAATTCGCGTGGCGACGCAAGGCGGTGATTTGTCTCCGACAATATTTTTAGTACTAATAGTCTATAAATAGTTGTCTACTAATAGCCGCAGACAGACAGACAAAGCTTAACTATAAGGGTTCGTTGTTGTACGCTATGGAACCCTAATAAAAACGGACTACCCTGGTGCTTCCAGGCATTATATTGCAACTTAGAATTCACAAGGTATTATACACTAACGCTGAGTAAGTGGTTCCATCTCGTACGTTCTGCGTCAGTTTAATTTAGTACCATATCGTTTAGAATCCAAAACTGAAAAGCAACAGGTTGATGTCGTACCGACATTTTATACGGATGAATGTCACGTTACGAAAGAGATTAGTGTCGCTTGCATTCTAATAATGTGGCCGTGTATTTGAACAGAGGTACCTTTTCATTCGTAGGCCGGATAAGGATGCATGATAGTATGACTGAATAGAGAACGTCGAGTTGACTTCTAAGAGGAGAGTGGACTTCAAGATTGCACCATCATCGTTCCCTCTTCCTTCCTTACCCTTTCTAAAGAAAAGAGGAAATAATGGTGCAATAGAGTTAAGACTCGAGATTTTACTTATAGTATTATATTTTCTCTGCGAGATCGCGGTGTGTTTCGAGTCACAATATCGAGTAATTAACTCAATGAGCTTAATAAAGGTGCTTTAGTTTAATGTTAAAAAATACTATTAAAATTTAACTGTTGCCCCAGTTATGCCTGTATGAGATTTTGTTATTATATAGGTAAGCGCTTGACTGTTATGTTAATGCTAGAATAATGGCTATTTCGTATGACTTGACACAGAAAATTGCCAACGTATATGTCCACAGTGTATGTAAGCTAATTAATAATTGAATACTCTTTAAATGCGTTGGTAGTTGTCGCCATTATTCAAATTTCATGAAAATTTAACATCATTCTCGGCCATCTCGAACGCCGTGCTTAATTAAACTTAATTAAGATGATAATGTTGACGCTCTTATCGCAAATAGCAGCAGTTGTTCGAGTATAATTATTGCCCCGTTTACTAGTATCTGATATTGCCGTGGGGTGCCGACAGTAGAATGTTGCTCCCCCCGTGCAACATTCTACATTGCCCGTGGATGCAGTAAGAATCTGCTAAGAGATACCTTCGGAAGATGGGGAACAGCGTATATCGTGCCATAAACACCCTATATTGCGCTCGCCAACCCGCCAGCCAAGCGTGGCGAGTAACAACCCTTCAATCTGAGGAAGGCTTATTACTCCCAGCATTAGCAGTGGATGTCCTAAGGCTGAAATGAAAAATTATTAACCTGACCGGATAAATATATGAAAAAATAATAATTATTAGGTGTACCTTCCAATCACGTAAGGTGGGGATGAACTTTTTTTCTTGATTTTCCTATAGTGTGGGGTATCGTTGAATAGGTATTGAAATCTTTAATCATAATATGGAATATAACTCTGTCTTTTGGTTTAAATGTAGGAAGAAAAAAATTGTGTAAAGTGCTCATTGCTTTCATAGACTTCGCTCTTTGCCTTTGCCTGGCTCAATCATCCAGCCGGTATTAAGCATTTCAAAGTGAATTTGTATATCCCCAAATTAGGCGTCTCTTTCATCATACCCGACATTGTTAACCAACCAGCCGCTTAGCCTATTGAATTATTTTCCCTTTGAATTTTCATGAAAGAGTTGTTCGGCTTCGCGCGGAAAAGTGGTTTTTGAAAGTCAACCAAAGGCCGGATCACTCGGCACTTGAGACCCCTTACCCCACAAAAGCCCTCGACATGCGACGTGTTGACTCGCCGTGTTTACGAAGTTCCCAAGGGAATTGCACTTATGTGAACCTGGATATATCGTAGTGTTCGCCCTCGAAACGAATTCAATTCCTTTTAAGGGTCGTCGTTTTAATATCTAATAAATGATTTCACTTTCACGCAAACTCTCTTTACCTACAATGTTTTTGCTTCTTATAAATTCTATTTGAACACTTATTTTGAGTAAGACGAAGTACCGACCCACGAATTCGTAACCAACCTTATTTTTTTTAGATAAAGCTGCTCGCTTAAGTTTGATAAAAAATAAAAACTAGCTTATTTGGCTAACTTGGCATCTGATGTGCTCATTCAGACTTTATGAGTTATTATTATCTGCAAATGTATTAAGTCACGGAAATATTTTTAGCTGATAATATAGTAAGTAATAGTTCTCATCGGTTTCGGTGACGGCGACCCTAAAAAATATCACGGACAATTTTGTATACAGAGCCCTTATATTGCTCGCTAGTCCAAACATGGTTGTAATTTAAATACTCTCTACGGCACGTGTGCCACTAGAGTTGGCCTGCGGCGTGTATACCTAAGCCCTCCTAGCTTAGGTCTCTGCGTTATTTGATATAAGACACATAATACTGCATTTATGTGTTTATTTATTATAACCTACTGTTTTATCTTACCTATATATATACCAGTAACGTCTAATGCACTAAATTGGACATGCATGTTTGAAAATTATATCACTTAATTTTACCCTATTATAAAAATACCTCTGAGTGCGCCCCTCAATAACAAGAAATCCACCCTCCGTTAAAAGTACATTCACCCACGACATTCACTGTATTGATTTAACATAAAACATTTCGCCGATTTATAACTTTACTAAAAGCTATTTTAGTACAATCTACAGACACGCTTACGATTTAAGTGTTTATCTTTAAACCTATGCGAGTATGTTAAGATATTTATTGCCATTAAGCGTTACTTTTAGGTTTTGGTGACGAGAAGCTTGGCTTTCCCTCTCTCTTAGCATTTATTATTCCCATCTGATAGTGGGGTCTGCCTTTTTGGTATTTTCTTTATTTTTCGCTTTAACTAACACGTCGTTTTGGCAAGCATTGTAGTCTATAAGGTCTTTGATCACGACTGTCCACTTCGACTAATATGTAGAAAATAAAGCTTGGAGTGTACATTGTATACCATATATTCAACATTAGTATGTTCTAGGTTTTATTTATGGGGTTTTGTCGTGTGTCGTTATTAAAAATGTGCCAAACCAACACTATTCTGTAAAAAATAAAACAAAAGAGTAAGTAGCCTGTGAAGAGAGGCGTAAGTCTACGCCTCATGTATTTCTGTGAGTCCTTACTAATAATGGTGTCCTATTAGCCCCCTCAGGGTAGGGAATCCTAAACACATTGCACCATACTATAGATAACGCCTGTGAACTACGGAAGAGCAAGACGTCCTGCTGTAATACAGTGTACACTAGTACAGAGCATAGTCGCTTGACTACGGTACGGCTAACCATAAGCACTAAAACTCCTATTGTTACCTTTGTGATCATATCTTTTTACTTAGCAGCTTAAGTTGTACCTACCAATTGTTAAGTTTTAATGTTTTTCTAAATAAACTATTACCAGCATACTATTAGTTAGACGACGAATTGACTTGGAAACCACATATAGAGAAAATTTGTTCCAAAGTAACTTCTCTTGCTGGAGCACTACGAAAAATAGGAAAATGTGTCCCTCCGAAAATAAGAACTACAATTTTTTACAACACTCTTGTCAAACCTCATTCAGAATAACTAATTGAAGTTTGGGGATATGCAGCTGAATGTCATATTAAAGATATGCAGATATCACAAAATAAAGTTATTAAAAGACTACCTATATAATTATGATTATTTAACCCCAACAAAAATCATTATACAGTGTAGGTAAAATATTAAATATATGTATCTCAAACGTTTACCCTCATGTCGTATATTAAACTACTGGCCATTAGTTGTCAATTGAGTTTTAGAACTTGGAAGTGGTATTTTATGTTTTATGTACGTAAAATATAAACGTAAGTATGTTTTAGTTTAAAGTTGTCTTGTCTTTTTATTTTATGGCTTTTTGTGTTTGGTTTTACACAATTCCGCACAATTCCGTGTCAAGTTTATAAATTCCTTTCTTGTGAACCGTTTGTCATTGTGTCGTTCTACAGATTGTTTTAGATGTAAGTTGCAAAAACAGTATTTATTCCATGCTCCATCACCAGTTCGTATGTAACAATTTATTATTAATAATTATAATCTCATTTTAAGAGAACTGTACTGTTCTTATGAGAAATACATTCTTTAAACCGAACCGATTACTATACATAGGCTACATTTTATCCGTTTGCAACATCAGCGCCATCAGAAACTGATTTGTAAAATAACTGCCATTTTATATAATATGACTAGCTTCTGCCCACCGCTTCGCATGCGTTGTACCCGAATAAAAAGTAGCCTTTGTGTTAATCCTGGTCAGCATAAATACGTGTGCAAAGTTTCAGCTCAATCCGCAGCCTAGTTTTTGCGTGAAGAGGTAACAAACCTCCACCCAAACAAACTTTCGGCTTTATAATATTAGTGGGATGGAATCGCTCAGTAAGCCTACACTTTCCATACCCCTAAGCTACCTGCATGGTTAATATGACGAGCGTGAGCGCGCACATCTACGCCGAACACGTAACTTATATTAATTCTGGCGCAACACATTACAGGGGATAGAAGACATGAAACTCGTGCCAGTACACCCTCTATTTTACAAAGCAAGAGGGTTGAGGGTTTCAGTTATGTTTTTGAGATTAGTTTAATGTCGTTATTAGTTTAATTATTATTGCTCGAACTGTTCTGAACTTACACTTTCAATAGTTCTTTAAATTCTTAACAAAAATATATTAGGCCAGGTGCGTGTCGGTCTATTTCTCATGGATCCTGACTAACTCGGAACTGAATTTTGAACCTAATCAAAAATGTATCTATTCGAGCTCAAATATAATTTTCGATATCGTTTCATAAACGATGGAGTTCTGAGATAACAATAATAAAAAAATACATAATAATAAATAAAGGGTCTTCCAGTAAGGACTTCCGAACTTTGACAGTTGATAGCGGCCATCTTGTTGAAGCTACACCTGTCAAATTAGTTGTCATTTATTGAGTCTGTTATGCCAAATCACCATGGATGGACGGATCCAGCATTCAACAACACGTGCAAATAATAAAATTGTTTTATCAAAATGGGTGTTCTGTTCGGGCAACGTACCGCGCGCTTCGCCCATTTTACGGTCGCCATAGTCGTCCTTTTGAGAGGACTATTCGCAGTGTCGTGGATAAATTTGAGTCCCCAGTGGACTCGTTACTGAACTAAAAAAGCTAGCCCAACCGTTATAGTTTACCTAGAAAGTTTATTGTTAACAGTTTTAACAATAAACACATTCATGATTTTTTTTTCAAAATTTTAATGCTAGCTGTTAGGTTTTAGCGGGGGGACAACGATACACAAATAACAACGGTATTTGTGGAAGCGAGGAAGTAACTAATTATTATATGGATAGCTACTATTATATGTGTCTACGATTTGATAACGGTCTGATCCACATCGAAGCAATATGATTGAAACTATCCAATCAAACTAGGAACCTACTATAATTAGATTATTGCATCTGATTACTCTGAGCTGAGATTAACTCACCACAAAGCCATCCTAGCGCATTCATTTTATTCATCATTTCAGCCGTAAAAAGTCCACTACTGAACAGGCCTCCCTCATGGATCTCCATGAGGGGTAGTTGCCATACTCACCAAGCTTGGCAGGCGGGTTGGCGAGCGCAGTACGGGATGTTGATACACGGAAAGACGCTGCTGCCCATCTTCCGGAGGTATCCCTTAGCAGGCTCTTACTGCATCCACGGGTAGGAGAGGAGGGGTAACATTCTACTGCCGGCACCCCACGGCATGTTTTGGTAAACGTAAATAAACATCAACCACCGATTTCTAACAACAAGTGTACGTTTAAATACGAAACCCTACAAAGTGCGTGGCCTTACACGCACCTGCCCTTATTTTTTCGAAAATTGTTTCTAATTATGAGGAATTAAATAATTGTGGTAGTAAAAGTGTCTACTGGAGTACCTCAAGGCATTGTTACATGCCCTAAATTTAAACATGCGGTTGTGTTTTTTGGTTTCACTTTTTCATATTTGCTTGTTTTTTTACACCCAGTTCTGATGATTCTGATTTATGATGATGATAAATCAAGTAAATACTGAAATGTAATTTAGTTTATTTATTTATTAAGGAACACAAAAAAGAACACAATCAAAGAGAAACAAATAAATAAAGCACAATAATGATCTAGATTGTATCCTAAAATATGTGTACAATTTACTATTTACGAAGCAGTTCTGTGTAAACGAATGAGGAGAAGAAGTTTGCAACTTTAGTTATGTCGTCCACCCATATTGCATATGGGCTTAAGAGTGCGCATTAGGCAATTTTGTAGTTCGTAATCGTTATTTATCTCAGAATCTATGAAAGTTAGCACCTTCATATTTGGGGAAATTATACTTTAAGCTTTTATTTTGAATTACGTGTTTTAAAAACGCGATTGGTGAAATTTTCCTCGATAATATATTTTTTTAGAAAAATATATGTTTTGCACATATCTTGCTATTTTTCTCAGGAACAGCACACTTTGTTCGTTGTAACTCAACGTATACGTTATATAGCCGCCACAACTTACTCAAGGTTACGACACCAGCGGCTATCATCTCGTATGGATGATTGTCCTGCTAAACTTTAGTTAAGGTTAACAAACTATTTTATTTGATACCCATCATCATCATATCAATCGTAGAACGTCCACTGCTGGACAAAGGCCTCCCCTAAAGTCTTCCAACCATCCCGATCCTTAAAATTTAAAATGTTTAATTGGTAATTGTATTTGCAAAATGACCGTGGTAGATATATTCTAATCTAGTAAATCCGTCGTCTTGGTGGTTTTACCAAATGGAACAATATTCATGCAGTCAATGAGTATTGCTAAAATCAGAAAAATAGTCTAAAATAAACTATTACTAACGTATTATCTAACCAAAACAACTCATCTCAACTGATATTGTCGGTAACATACCTAACCAAATGAGAAAATTCGAAAAACAACTATTTATAGAATATAAATAGTTAGGGATACCTCCGAAAGATGGACAGCAGTGTCTTCCGTGTTCCCGTACTGCGCATGCCAACCCGCCTGCCAGGCGTGGTGAGTATGGCAACTACCCCTCATGGAGATCCATGGGGCAGGCATGTGTTTAGTAGTGGACGTTTTACGGCTGAAATAATGACGATGTTGAAAACGCTCTAAACGCGAAGCAAATTTACTACTTTTTGCTATTACTTTACCTCTAATTACTTAATTTTATTTTTACTATTACTTTAATTCGCTGAGCTATTGTTCGTGTTCGACGGCTGCAATATGATGCAGCAGCTGAACGTGTCCTTTCCTCGAATAAATTAACGCACACGGCATTAGTTCACACATAAATTTATCTCTTTTTCTGTTGCCGCTATATTAACAAATACTAAAAACATAATAAAATAAATAATTAAAAGGGGCCTCCCATACAACAAACGTGATTTTAATGCCGTTTTTTGCTCGATATTGGTAACAACGGCTAGAGGTAGCCGCTTGATATTTCAAGCGGCTTCCTGTTGCCACAGTTTTCACAGTAAATTTAGTTGTATATATAAAGTATACCTAGTTGTTTTGCTAAATAATGGTACCGAACCCTTCGTTACTCTAGTCCAACTCGTACTTTGCCGATTTTAATTTTTTTTGGTCAGGCGGGTTGATTATTCAAAATTGGTGCATGTATCTTTAAATCAAAATGAAGTCTTCCGAAGATACCGCATAACATCAGGTGGTCCTATGGCTCGTCTCGTCATCTAGTCGTGTAAAAAAATAGAGGAAAGCACAAACGCAATAACGAATCGCGGGCACAAGCTAGTGTTGTATTATGTATTTCTATGTTCACTTGACTGACGCGAGACTGACGCTTCTGTCGGATTGAACTAGTGGTTGCAGGATGCGATCAGTCAACCGTGATCCACTCAGTTACGACGCGCGGACAACATTTATTAATTAACGTATTGAATTAGTGTTGCTTAAGGACGTTGTAGTAACTTAGAATAAATTGTATTCACAGTTTGAAACTGGGATAAAAAGTGAAACGAATAATTCATATTGTGTATGATGTCCGGGGATCACCGCCATATCAAAGGGTAGATCCAATTGTTGGATGATGTTTTTTGCTATGTTTGTTGTGTTGTGCGCTATTGTGTGTCTTGTAAGTGTAACAGTACCTATGTAGGTTACTTAAACCATTTTAGTCCGGTCAAATTAGCTTAACTAATACTTTGCACACGTGGTATTTATAGGGACTACGTGGCCATTTTATTCGGACTAGTTTACCGAACGTGAGCACCAATTTTCAGCTGCAGCAGACTTTGTAGTCTATTATGGCCGGATTATTTTGGGTATTCTGTACCTCCTTGCTTATAAACTTTGATCAAATTAAACATCACTTAATTGGCGATGTTTTACACATTACTTTCATTAAAAATTGTTAAAAAACTGTTGCTCTTATTTTATCTGCACTTAATAGACAGTTTTGTAGGGTAATTTTAAAAAAACCGTAAAAAAGCTGGTGATTAATTTAATCGACGTCTATAAGTAAGGCAGCTAATATGTAGGTACTATAACAGCGTATACGTTGCAGAATGGACGACGTTGAGCTGAAGAACATCCATATCCAGTTCCCGAGCTCCCTGAGGCTGTCCAACAGCGCCGCCACGGAGCAGCGCGTGCGCACCGACCGCGGCGACCTGGTCGTCGCCGTGCAGGGGGATCGCGCGAAGCCCGCTATACTGACGTACCACGATCTGGGGGTTAACTGTGAGTATATTTATTTATTAAAGGACTAGCCGACTCGGCTTCGTACCCCACCGCGCCCCTACTGCAGCGCAACCTACCGGTTCCAAAATATAGCCTATGTTGCTCCCTGATAATGTAGCATTTAAAAAAATGAAAAAAATTTAAAAATCGGTGAACATACAAAAATATATATCTTGTATTTTTATTTTACTTGTTAGTATAGATAACAATTACAACTGCACTTAAAATCTTGAATTAATAATAATGCATTGCGCTATCTGGGAGTATGCTATAGGTGCTGGGCAAGTCTAATCTATCTACGAGTTCCAATGTCACAGGCACTGTAGCGTCCCGTACAGCCTGAATACCGGATGCTGAAGCTGCATAAATCGTCTATACCTATTTTAAGATGTAAAAAAGCCTTATTTTTTTTGCGCTGTCCACTTATTGTAAAAACATAAGTGAAGAGTCATGCAACTAGCTAGGGGGTTGATTTTACGTCATACAAGGACATTCCGAGCATGGCGCGCTCCATTGCCCTTTTAGTTACGATTATACGGATCTTACGTACTCCTTTGTGGGCAAGACACATGGGTTGAACGCCTCGTCTTCAGGCATTGTGGATTCCTAATTTGACGACATCCTACAACTTATCAAAGGCGGCCCATCCTGAGTTCGTCTCGAGACCTTTTTTAGCTGCCGTGCCAAAGGATAAACAATGACCAAGATCAAGATACATACATACATATATACATATATATTCGTCTATATTTAGAGGGCGAAGCCCCCTAATATGCATAGCGCTATCTGTCTGTCTGTCTGTATGTGCACGAGACGATTACAACCGAACGCGTTGACCGATTTACATGAAACCTTTTTGTTAGCACCGTCTTAATGGGAGAAGGGTACTGGTTGATTTTGGTGATCCTAGGGTCATAGGGACCGGAGTTATTGTGACCTCAAAAGGTCACCAAAAAAGAAAAGTTCAAATCGCCGAAAACGTCCAAAAACCCAAAAATGCCTTTTTTGACCTTTGGTAAACTTTTGAGGCCTTCGCCCCCTTTTCTAGTACCCCAGTACCAATGCTTGTTATCAATTTATCATATATTCGTACATATTACGATCTACACCAATGTTCGGGCTCAAATCTTGCAAGTTAAGTAATACAAGTAATAGGTCTGTAATAGAACAACTTCCTAACAACCGGATTTGCGTGCATTTTCTCTCATATCACTTCATAATTGCTAGGTTTTATTACAATCCGTTGGAAACACGTCTAACAGTGTGTTGAGTGTTTATACGTGATTTCATGAGTAGTCGTTCCATCGATGAGGATTTATATGAGTCCGATAATTGCGTTACTTATTTGTAAGTCATGTGACACGTGGCACTTGAGACTAAATCGGTTTCATCGTCACATCCGTAGGACTACCTGTCCACGTCCACTGCTGAACACAGGCCTCTCTCATGCATGTCCAAGAACATGAAGGGATCAAGATTTGTGTGTGTATAATTGGAGTTATTCAAAACTATTTTCATATAAACAATTCATGTTAGAGATAACCCACGGATTTGGTACACGTGTCTATTCCAGACGTTTTAATAAAACTTAAAAGGTAACCTTGGTAAAAGGTTCCTCATTTATATTATCATGAAGTGGTGGTGAGGTTGCTAAAGAAATCATCTTAAGGCTCAACTAGTCGCGGAGGCAAAGTCGTCAGTGGGCACGGCCTAAATGTATGCTATCTCACCTGACATAGTGTGTTTACCCGCGCGCTAGAATGAAATGCACAATGGTTCATTCCTAAACGGACCGCGCAAAAATATGTGAATAGACTTTTAGCACAAGGGTTAATATAGAAATACTTGATACACTCAAGGTCATCTTTTCAAAATAACATTTATTTCAACTTTTAAATAATTAAACTATGTCGGAACGGCGTTTATTATTGAGTTTTCTTTCTCCTTATATTATTTAGTTTCGTCCAAAGTTGGGCTAAAATCAGTGATGAAATACGAAAGTTTAGAAGCTTGTATTTTTGAAATAAATACTTTTTAGGGTGTATAAAAACATAGATTATGACGAGATAAATTGATATAATTATATCTTATATCCTTAGTGTTGGATGGTTTAACGTCAAACAGTGGAGTAGTTACCCTTCCACGTTTGTATGGAAAGATGGTCGGCTCGTTCATCCTTAAGCCCTCATATGTGCTTATTGAATTAATGAAGAATTTTAAAGGGTGCTCACTTATCTATTCATGTCGTGGATGAAGTTGCTAAAGAAATAAATAAATATGCTTTTTTAAACAAAGGGTTATTTAAAAAAGCATATTTATTTATTTCCTTTTGCTTCGCCGTAGTCGAGTCATTAATGAAGAATTTCTTGAAAACTTTACTACAGTAAATCTGTTCTAATAAGACATTAGAGTTTTTTTAAATAAATATAAAGCAGGATTCTACACATAGCACCATCTAGCCCCAAACTAAGCAAAGCTTTTACTATGGAAACCACACGACTTATGGAATACTAAAATATATTTTTAAATACAAACAGAAGAAACCCAGACCCGAGACAAGTATCTGCAGACAGGCAAACATTCGTTTGCTGTTGGTGCGGGTCGATCCTGTAACCGGGCGGCTAGTAGAGCAACTGAGCCACGGAGGTTGTCATAGCACCTTACTTAACTTGACTAGTGCTATGAAAGTACAGACCGCATAAAGGGCGTTTCATTTGCACAACATTATTATTAAACAAGAGGATTTACGCCACCTCCACATGCTGTGGTCCCTGTGTTCGAGGCGTGAAGTGAGCCTTTTATCGCGACGCTTTTTTGCAACCACCCTGGGAATATTGGGAGCATAATGAAAGCCTAGTGCTGTAAGCCTACAACAGTCTTAGTCATTTTAAACGTACGGAATGTGCTAAATATGTCACATGTGGGACAGTTAATACCATTTAAAGTTATTGTTGATTTATTATTGCATTTATAAGTTTTCTATGAATAATTTTTTACACTCTTAACGCATAAAGTTATGTTACCTTATATATTATTTCCATAATTTTCATCATCAACATTAAATAAATTTTTGTAAATAATTATTATTATTGAAGATTTCATGGTTTTCCTTTCATTTAATTTATCAAGTTTGTTAGAGACATCCTTATAATTGACTCCTTATCATGATCGATGCAATAACAGTACAGGGTGTAATTTTTACAGATTTTTTATTTTATTTAACCTATGTTGTCCCACTGCTGGGCAAAGGTCTCCCCTAAAGTCTTCCAACCATCCCGATCCTTTGCAGACTCCCACCATCCTCTGTCAAAGGTAACAAGTTCATCCCGCCAACGCTTCCTCGGTCGACCCCGACACCGCGTTCCCTCATCAGGGAGCCGAGGTGTTACACTCTGAGCCCATTTCTCTACTGGCATTCGGCTCACGTGGCCCGCCCAGTCTTCTTCACTTCAGCGTTGCAGCCTTCTTACCGACATCTGTGATGCCAGTAAGGGAACGCAGCATGGTGTTACGAACTCGGTCGACACGTTTAAACCCGAGAATTCTGCGTTCCATTGCCCTCTGACAAATCTTGAGTTTTAGTCGGTTAAATTCCCGGGTGTGGCGAGCGAATTTTCGATAATCTTTGAATGCAGTTTTCTTTCTTTTCAAAGATAAAGGAATGTTTTTTTGAGTAAAATTTTCAATAGTATTTAGAGTACTTTCCCTTCAGGTGGCATTACAAACTTGCACACCGTATAGTGGTTTATTTCATCATACAATTAATTGTACAAAGAGTATAGAGGTATATATTTTACTTTCACCCTCTCCGAAAGAAAACGGCAAGGTTACATACACATTATAATGGCTGCTTAAGTATCAAGTATGTTGCAGCTGGCTACATATTTATAAAGTCAGATCTTTGTATCTCGTATCCGGAAACCAGCAGGGTGATTACGTATCTCGCGACAGGTTTTGCAACAGGCAATTGACAGCAATATTGCTGTCAAATGTCAATTTTGTATTAGAGAACAACAAGGAATTGATATTTGACAGCAATATTGCTGTCAAATGCCTGTTGCAAAACCTGAAGCGAGATACGTAATCTGCTGGGCTTAATTTTATTTAACAATGCCTGACGAAAGAATTTCGGTTCGTTCCCAATCGCAACTGACGAGTGTGGCTCTTAAAAGTGACGTGTCTCGTATTATGTTCGGTGGCGCGAACGGCCGTTGTACTTGTTCCTTTTCCAAACACCCCGTTAGATTGGCGGTGTCGTGAAGAGAGGAGAGGCAACATTCTACTGCCGGCACCTCACGGCGTAATCGAAAATACGAGTTTATGTAATTTTATTTAAGCAAGAAACTTACTGATACATGGAAACTTCTTCAATAAAATTTTCCGAAGTAGAACAGCCAGTTATTAACAATAGTTTAACAGTAGTATACTGGTAGTTCCATGACTTGTACTGTATGTACAGTCATGGAGTTTAGGAAGCGATTGGGCTCACAAAACACCGAATGGTCGGGGACTTAGGTTCTCACTGTGCCTGGCCTGCCTTTCATTGATTCTGTTACGCAAGTTGCGTGCCGGCCTAAAATAAGGGACATATTCGATCTGATGTTTAAGGGCTACGTTTTTGTACCTTTTATAGTACTGTCATAATGCGGATTGGTGTGCTTTAAATGTAGATTGTACCTAGAACTAATACGTAATTGTGATACTGTAAGTATGTGGAGCTTAGTATGATGATTGAGCAGTTAAACGCATTTAACGTGTTTTTTAACTGTGTGCGGATTACTATGAAACACGCATGAACTTATTGATGAGCTATGAAGACTTATCCAAAAATTATAAAAATATTCATCATTTCAGCCATAAAACGTCCACTGATGAACACAGGCCTCCCTCATGGATCTCCATGAGGGGTAGTTGCCATACTCACCACGCTTGGCAGGCGGGTTGGTGAGCGCAATATGGGATGTTGATACACGGATAGACGCTGCTGCCCATCTTCCGGAGGTGTCCCTTAGCAGGCTCTTACTGCATCCACGGATAGGACAGGAGGGGTAACATTCTACTGCCGGCACCCCACGGCAATAAAAATATTATTACTACTAAACTGTCCAGGCGAACTTCGTATCGCACCAACTACTACAACTACTTACTACCATAGACTAACTATACACAAATTGTCTATAGTTAGTCTATGCTACTACTACTCTACAACTACTTACTGCTACTACTATACTACTACTAAAATAATGCCTTGAGTTTAAGTTTAACACAATATAAACTTTCTGAACGAACCTTTAAATATTTGACAACCAAAAAATATCATCCCATCATCCGTATAAAATGTATAGGAAAATGAATTAATTTATTACGAACAAAATTCGACTATCATGCATGAGCTACGAGTATATCTGCTGAATTCATCATCTACTTGACGAGCTCTGTGGCGCAGCGGGCGAAGGTCCGTCTGCGACGCAAGGGGTTGCGGGTTCGATTCCCGCCTCGGGACAAATGTCTGTACGATCTGCAGATATTTGTTCAGGGTGTTCTGGGTGTTTTTCTATATATAATTAAAAGTATCTATCTATTTAGTATTATGTATTAAGTATATCAGTCATCTAGTAGTTATAACACAAGCTCTGCTTAGCTTGGGGCTAGATGATGCTGTGTGATTTGTCCAGCATTATTTATTTATTTACTTTATTCTATACAAACCACTAAACTTATCGTTAAGCAATTAAAAATATTTTCAATATGGTATATTTCCTTGTGCGTATGACTTCTTTAAATAATTGTGTCAGGCTCCTTGCAACCCTACTAATATATAAAAGTGAAAGTGTGGATGTACATATTAATGTACGTTTCCTTTTCACGTCAAAACCTAAATAATTTAAAACTTAAAACTTGTGTTTCAGAATTCCTCAAAAATCATCCCTTTAGTAAAAATATAGGGGATGAAAATACATATTACATTTAAGCGGATTCGATTCCCGTCATGGGGCAAATCTTTGTTATTGTTCTGCAGAATTTTGTCCCTGGGTCTAGGTATTTTTCTATGTATGTATCAAAAAATAGTATTTACGTATTCTATGAATAATCTGGTTTCTTTAGTACAAGATTTGCTTAGTTTGAGACTATATGGTGCCGTGCGTAGTGTATTATTATTATTATGTTATTTTTTCATAATATGTTTAAGTAAAAATTAGTTCAACATGGTGATTAACCAACGAGTAAACCTTGTGCTAAACTACATATATGTCGCGGGCGTCTACCTAGTTGTTAAGTTGATGTCGAAATATTAAACAATAGCAGAGGACTATTGAATAGTATCGAGGATTGGCCTCAGCAAACAAAATATTGAACAAAGACTCACTGGTATTTCATTAGTACTGACGACAGTCAGTGACAAAATAAACTTAACATATCACGTACATATGATACCTCAACATGTGAAAGTAACATCGGCATAGTCATGTAATATGATGGTTATCCGTTAAACGTTCGGTCAGCAAAAAAAAATATGCAAAAATATAATTTGAAATATGCGTAACAGCTTTGGTTAGAATAAGTTTATTTTTAGAACAACGTTGAATGGAAAACAGTTTTACCAAAGACGCGGTGCAAAATAAAGACTTGGTCAGCAATATTTCACAGTTCGTCAACATAGAAAACATGTCTACAACCAAAACTGTACAATCCAGCTGTTTACTGAACATAAAAATTGCTGACCTTCTGGCTGCTTATTTTTAGACTACATTTAGTTGTCTCATAGCCGCTTATTTATTTTATAAAATTACAACAAATAGTGTTTGGCGCATCAAAGAGGTCTATACCCAGCAGTGGGTGCAAACAGGCTGAAATGATGATGATAAGTATTTTCTAAGATCACATTGATGCTGACTATTTAAGAAATGTTTGCTCGCCGTATGTGTTTAACCGACTAGCCATTTTGGCTGGGCGAATACATTTTTATTCTTGAGAAATAAAATATCCTGCTGACCGTTTCAATGATAGCCTATAAAAACAAACTTTACCCGCACTATGCGAAATCTCATGGCGAGACGTAGTGATGGCAATTGGAGTAAAGCTATAACTGAATGCTGGCCGAGACAAGGATACATAATAATAGTAATAAATTATAAAAATATTTGTTATCAAATAACGGGTCAACAAACTTCTTGTTACTAATTAACACTTATAATTAACAATGCCAATTTATCATTTAATCTGGATGGTAAATAGAAGTTTAAGAATTTTGAATTTTTTTGAATTTTATGAAGTCGCGAGGGCTCACTGCTTCGTACAAAAAGGTGGTCGTCGCAGCCGGCAGCAAGATGCGCAGACGACTTTGATAAAGACGTAAGCAAAAGATGAATCGTACTGGCGCAAAATCGTGGCGGATGGCACAAACCCTAAGGAGGCCTATACCCAGCAGTGGTTGGAGTCGGGCAGTGGATGATAATAGTGATGATGATGATGCGATATTTCAATTGGTACCTGAAATTTTGCAAACCTACTCTGCAAATTAAATACTTCGACTGGCTGTATCGAAAGTTAGTTTCATATGGTTTCCTCTGAGTGCAGAATTCATATTACTTTTAGTAGGATTGGAGGTCCTTTTGTGGTTCCTACGCCGACTGTACTTGTACTACCGCTTCGGTTTCTGCTGAATGGTGGACTGTATACCATGCATTGTTAACAACCTTCGAAATGGGTCTTATTGTACTCTAGTACTTAAAGCACAATATAACTGTTTTTAACAGAACAAATATTGATTAATTTATCGCTCCTATTATACTTGAAACAGATATCGACGTGGAGTTGTCTTTTGTATTAGATGTTTATAATTAAACATGTATTCGTATGGCACTTACGTCTGTTACCGGTATGAATTAGGGACATCATCACAGGGTTAACTTAGTAAACGCGAAAGTATATTGCATGACTAAACCGATTTCATAAGATTTATCCTGAAATGTGTTTTCCTATTTTCTATCTGGATACTCCTCGTACGACGTACTAAAGCTACTTTACGACAATTCACCATGTTACGACCGTTCATTCACCGTGGTATCATTATGTAGTACTACTAGGATTATATCCTAAATCTTTACTTCCACACTAGCAGCGTACTAGATACGACTTCCCAGTATTTATAGTAGTATACGTTGTAGGTTCTCGTGTTAGAATATTTTATTGATTGTATCACAGATAATATGATACACTAATAGGCTGTATGCATCAAGGACAAACACAATAGCGAGGAAATGTCATTTATTTTGTCTAAACAACAATCCCGCCAAAAATATTTCATGAATTGACGATCATACCATTTGACTGCTAATAATAAATATAACGTGCAACACTTTATTTATTTATTGGAAAACCAACAGCCTACAATACAAGAATAAATAAAACCGGGCCAGAGCGAGTCGGACTCGCGCACCGAGGGTTCCGTGCCATCATACAATATAATATATGACAAAGGCGGTTTTATATTTGTAGGAGAACCTTGACAGCGCCATCTCTTGTCTGATAGCGGAACTTATGTAGATTTTTTACACTTTCGATGATATCTAAAAAAGTATGCTATGTAGAGAGATTGTAATAAATTTCCTCTAATCTTTACATACACTTCTAATAGCAATAAAAGTTTCAGAGGTTTATCTCCGCAAACTTCGGAGATAAGGGACGCTATTTTTTTCAACATTTTTGTAAATATCTCAAAAACTATACAACTTAAAGGAAAACTAAAAACTGTTTATTAATGTGCAAATGAATATCTTTCATATGATATCCCACATCACCTAGTAACTTTCCAAAAATTTTGAAAACGCCCCTTTCACCCCCATTGTCTAAAAAACTATGCAAATTAGGGAGTTCGCTATAATTTTCCTATAAAGTTTACATACACTTTTATTAGCTGTAAAAGTATCAAGAGTTTATCTCTGCAAACTTCGGAGATAAGGTGGGGGGGGGGGGGGGGGTACGGTCGTTTTTTCAACATTTTTGTAAATAACTCAAAAACAATACGGTTTAAAGGAAAACTAAAAACTGTTTATTAATGTGCAAATAAATACCTTTCATATGATACCCCACATTACCTATTTACTTTACAAAATTTTTGAAAACCCGCCTTCCACCCCCCTTGTTTAAAAAACTATGCAAATTAGAGAGTTCGCTACAATTTTCCTATAAAGTTTACATACACTTCTATTGGCTATAAAAGTATCACAGGTTTATCTCTGCAAACTTCGGAGATAAGGGGGGGGGAACGGTCAATTTTTCAACATTTTTGTAAATAACTCAAAAACAATACGGTTTAAAGGAAAACTAAATACTGTGTATTAATTTGCAAATGAATACCTTTCATATGATACCCCATATCACCTATTAACTTCACAAAATTTTTGAAAACCCCCCTTCCGCCCCCCTTGTCTAAAAAACTACGCAAATTAGAGAGTTCGATATAATTTTCCTAAAAAGTTTACATACACTTATATTAGCTATAAAAGTATCACGGGTTTATCTCTGCAAACTTCGGAGATAAGGGGGGGGGGGGGGAACGGTCGTTTTTTCAACATTTTTGTAAATAACTCAAAAACGATACAATTGAAAGGAAAACTAAAAACTGTTTATTGATGTGCAAATTAATACCTTTCATATGATACCCCACACGGCCTAGTAACTTCACTTAACATTTTTGAGATCCCCTATCCGCCCCCTTGCAATGAAAATAAGAATATTTTTTAACATTTTCATATATGCTATATTAGTAAAAAAGTATTGTCTTTTACCATTTTAAATTTCAAGTCGATAGCATCAGTAGTTCTCGAGATATCCACTTGTGACAGACAGACAGAGTGATTCTATAAGGGTTCCTTTTTACCATTTTGGTCCGGAACCCTAAAAACGGAGTTACAAACATTGAGCCAATTAGATCTCATAATTCTTACGAATTTAATATAGTAATGTAGAGGCATTACAATATTAAAGTGTTTCACGTTCATTTCTATATCGTGCAACAGTATTGATTATGTGGGCATCAAAAAATTAAAATAAACATTGTTGCTTCAATTTGTGAAATGAATTTCAAATTGTGTCTGCCATTTTGTCACCATCCGCTTGTTGGCATTTCATCCGCGTAAATCTGCTATTGTGAGGAAGTTTAGTATGCAGATAACATTGGGAAGCTATAGTAGGGCACACCTGCTTGTGACGTGTTAGCCTGTTTACGTAACTTAGCGCATTGCTGCGTCACCGGGGTTCCACGGCCAATATGCAGTTTAGGTTGCACACAAAGGAAAAAAAACAGAGTTTATATCAATCAAAGAAAGCTATTATCAATAAAGCATGTTTCAATTGTTTTTTCAATAGATCGTTTTCAGAGTTTACCAGAGACAAAAGCAGCCATACTAAAGGTCGGATAGAAACGCGTAAGTAATTAAGAAAAGGTTTTTTAATTTAAAATATCATAAAGTTGAATAGGTAGTCATTAATTAATGTAATAAGGCACGAGGAAAGGCAGAAATGTAAGTCGTTAGGGACGTTAATATCGCGAAACTTGAACGAGCACTCGAAATTCTTGGGCGGAGTCGGGGTTACGAGTCGACAAGTGTACAACATTTTTCTCTTAAAACTCACAGAAAATCTATTTTTCATTACTAGAGAAGTGAGCGTGTAAAAGAAACTAATTCCGTACGCTCCGGATCAAATTAAATCATGCTCTTTTAGTTCCTTGCGCGGAGATGTTAAAAGGCGCTATAGGGAATATGCACAGAGGAAAGGCGCAGCTTCCATCTGTCTTCGACGATGCGATCGATGATCCGTTAGTTGGTGGTAATGGCTAACATTACGATCGGGACATTAGGCATTTTGAGCATAGTAGAACTCTTAAGTGATATAAAGTTTTTTCATAGAAAACTAGGTAACAATAAAGCAAGACAAGTGTATCCTTCTTTATTTTAGGGCTTGGACGACTACTTGCCGTTATACTGAAAATGTTAAAAGAGATTGACCATTCACAGGTTCATGAAAATTTTAGTTTAACAAAAAATACATGCGGTTTAATATTATTATTTTTAATTATAACATTTTTACATGATAGCAAAATGTCTTTAAAACTTGTCAGTTAAAAAAATGATAAAATAAAATAATGTACTTACCTTATATTTTTTTTTTTTCGCTCCTTTCAGAGCAGGCTATAGTCTAAGACCATACTGCCTAGTCTAACGTAGTTGTACTTACCTTATATCCGTATTCTTAGCAGACACAAGCAAGGACTGGTTGTATTTTTTGTATTGTATCCTCTTTGGTTATATTGAATACTAGCTTACCCGTGCCACCTTCGTTAGGCGGTAAGCATTTTTCATGTGATGAAGTTATGATTACAGAGAGCAACGATTTAATTTAAGACTGCTAAAAAGGTGGGTTATATTTTTGGCTATGTTACCGCGTTTGTACAAATTGAATAAATTATGTTTGTTTTCCAATTAGCTGTAAGTGTACTGCTGGACAAAGGCCTCCCCCCATCTCTCCATGCTTCTCGATCTGCTGTCAATTCGATCCTTGCGCTGTTATATTGGTCTAACTCGTCAGGCCATCGCTTCTTCGGTCTACCGCAGCGTCTTATCATGTCGGGGTTCCACTGGGTGATCTTAGCCCACAGATCATCGGGCATGCGGCAGACATAACCAGCCCAGCTCTATTTCAGTTTCGCAACTTTCTGAGCTATGTTGACAATTGTTTATTTCAATTGTTCAAAACTTCTCTGTATACTATATTAGATGTAATGAGGAGTTCCAACCAGAGATAAGTCAACATATAACTTGCCTATGGGAAAAACACTGCTTTCCCAGGTAAATACCCACCAGAGAGAATAATTAATAGTAAGGGCAAAAGAGAAACGTTTTTAAAAGAGCTGTCAGTGTAAAATTGTGTTTATTTATTCCGTTTTAATTTTGGAACGGCTAACCGAATAACTATACGTCATTTTATTTCGTTTTACGTCAATTCAATTAACTTTAGCTAGTTAGTTAGTGCAACAGCAGAATCGCCACCAATGTAGCCTAAGGCTACACTATTGGCGATTCGAAAGATTGACGTGTTGTTTAAAATAAAAGCCGCTCGTAGAAATATCACTCAATAGATTACGACATGGTCGCGGTTCCATACCTATGTCGTATTATCTCCTTAACCAATTGTCCAAATTATATGTAGTAAAAGGGAAAAGTCTTTTGTTTTTAACAAATTTATTTATTTGTATAAGAATTCATAATTTTGTCGATAATATCACGACATCACCTTACGATTTATATTATTTTTTAATTATAAAAAACTACTTTTTTAACCTTAATAATAAAAGTAAGACAGGCTAGCTGACTTTTTGTAGGCATGATCAAGCTCTAAAACTTTTATCGAGAACTCAATCATATACGAGTACCTCTCATCATTAGGGCAGCGTTCGTAAGAAACGTTTTCGTTCAACCGTTTTTTCTCCGACTTACTTTGCAAATCCACGAGAAAGCTTTTTAATTTTTCGGGTTAATGAATAGCTTATGACACTCACAAATAATGTAGCTACCGTACCCTCACAAACTCATGTATTATAGCCTCTTTTCTTCCCTGACAAATTAGACAGGGAAGAAAAGAGGCTTTGTTTTAAAAAGTTTCTAACTATTTAACGTTTGTTTGATATTTCTATATATATATTTTATAATTTGCTTCAAGTGGATTCAAATAGTTTTATCACCAACACTGCAGCCTGCAGCTAACTCGGACGTGGTTTGCGATGGATCCGCTTCCTTCAATTCTTGATTATCAACTTTGGTCTCCGGCCGTCCACGAGGCTTGTTCTGCAAGTCGAAATTTCCAGAACGAAAACGTTGGAACCAAAAACGCACTGTGTTTTCTTTTGCGACACAGCCGCCATACACATCATTAATTCTTCGAGCCTTTTCTGCAGCACTGGTGCTACGGTGGAACTCGTACTCGTAAATAACGCGATATTTCAAGTTTTCCATTTTGTAAACTAAGTCACGCAAAGAAAAAGTACAAAAGAGGAAAAACAAAATGAATTATGGTTTTCGAAACACAAATGCATGAGTAAATAGCTGTATAAATTTGAATTTGGAATTCCTAACCAAAGAGGAGTTATTTGAGATCAAAGTGGCCAGTACGACAAAACGCCAATTTCATATTGTAGTGACCTAATATAATAATTATTATGTTCTTACATACGTGCGAACCCTCGGTGGGCGAGTCCAGCTCGCACTTGTCCGGTTTTATTCGATTTTTTTAAATCTTTTCGAACAGGCTTACGGGTAACTACGGAACCCTACATAGCGCGTGGCCCGACACGCACCTGGCTTAATTTATTTAACTAATATGTTGTTTTGGGAAACTACGCAACGTCTTTTCGTCCAAAATTCCTCAGTGCCTTAAGACGAAAGTCTATAATCAGTGTGTGTTACCAGTGATGACATATTTATTTATTTATTTATTTATTATAATAGGATACCCAACACAGGTTTACACATAAAATAATAAGAAAACATGTACATTATGAAATAAATACATATGACATATGGAACCGAGACGTGGTCATTCACGATTGGCCTCATGAATAAGCTCAGAGTCGCTCAACGAGCTATGGAGAGGGCTATGCTCGGGGTTTCTTTACGCGATCGAATCAGAAATGAGGAGATACGTAGAAGAACTCGGGTCACCGACATAGCCAAACCGATTAGCACGTTGAAGTGGCAATGGGTAGGCCATGTAGCTCGCAGAACAGATGGCCGATGGGGCCGAAAAGTTCTCGAGTGGAGGCCACGGACCGGCAAGCGCAGCGTAGGACGTCCACCAACAAGATGGGATGATGACCTGGTGAAGACCGCAGGTCGACGGTGGATGCAGATCGCTTCCAACCGCAATAACTGTATATCCATGAGGGAGGCCTATGTCCAGCAGTGGACGTCCTACGGCTGAAATGATGATGATGATGATGATGTTGTTTTACCCGTATTTCCTATTTCCATAAGAGTTTAATAAGCCAAACTTTTGAAGGTAACAGAATTCAAACGAGAACAGCCTCTTACCAAGATCTCTTATATAAATAATCTGATTAGGTCCACGAGATGGATTACTATCATGAGCGTGTATGTAAATGTTTGAAACAACATTATTTTGTTATGGTAGATAATAATCTTCTAATAAACGAGGAACGTTCTCCCCGGCGAACCTAATTTCCATCTACGTCAGTGCGAGTATTTCACTATCCCACTATAATCGCGTATTATCATTGCTCTCGACTTTACAAGCAATGTGGTTTTGTACAGACTTTCGAGCGGGAACTGAGTGGTACCAGAGCAGAATTACTTCAGTAAGTGATCCAAGTTTCCGGATGAAATTTGTCGCGTATATTCAGCAGAGACGTTGCTCATCGTTGGCGTCTCGGATGTGTTACAGGGAAATAGGAACCACGCTTATTAAATTGGCGCTCTGTGTAAGTTTATGATGTTACCTCAGAGACATGTCTTCTGTGCAATTAGATACTGATCTAAACGTTCGCATCTGTAATGTACTTAACAGTTAGACTGTTCAGTAATAAGGACATTCCGCCAGTTCATTGTTCTGACGACCTCCGTGACGCAGACCGATTCGTAGGGGGGTTGCGGGTTCGTTTCCCACCGCAGGAGAAATGTTTATAGTTTTCTGCATGTTCAAAGTTTCACTGGTCTGCGTATTTTATATAACACTATAAGTATGTATTTACAAATATAATAAGTATAGGATCAACCATCTGGTACCCATAACAAAAGCTCTGCTTACTTTAGAGTCCTAAAGTAAGCAGAGCTTTTGGTGCTATGGTTGGAAATGGTGCTATATTATTTATTCCGTCACCATTTTGTTTTTGCAAGCGTGCATTATTGAACCTTTGGTTAGGCTAGACTTATTCCATGCATGGTCGGCTGGTCCAGCTCTGCTGCGTTCAAATCATTATCTATTTACCAACTTTGCAATATTGACGGTCGGCAAAGCTTTGTGCTGTGCATTATTGGAGCCGTGCAATGAAACAGAACAATTTTTGGACTGGAAAATACGAGTAAAAATCTGAAATTAAATCAGTTTATTTTCATGTCAAAATTTATACGATATTTACAAAAGACGTTTTAGTATGTTTACAGAACAAATTGTTAATTAGGAATTTGTAGTTAATACAGTTTTCGTTGCAAAAGCTCTGTTTGAATATGTTTTCATCTTTTACATCTAGCAGCCACGGAACTTTCTCAGACTAAATGCGTTAATCTTAACGATGACACCTCCGCTCCTCATCTCAATTTAAAATTACTTGGACCGTCTGTAAAAGACTTGCCTTTCACAGCTCAGCTAAATATTTCTTTGATCCTATGTGTCGTGGCATTGAATTCTCATCCGCGCTTGTCGTCGGTAATCAAGTTGAAAGGTGCCTCAATAAAAGTAAGAGTAAATCTTTCGAGGTTGATTCCATCTATCCTCTTGTTAATATAATATATTCTTAAAGGGATGTAATAGGCTTCTGCCTTCTTACTCTGATAAAGTAGGGAGAACCTTGTATATCTCAACTGACTGATACCGTGACACTGCGAACTTGGTACCGCACCGCACCCCTATTGCAGCGCCTCCAATGCAGCTTATGTTACTAATTGATAAAGTAGTATTTATTGGCCAAATATGTTTTAGAATCATCTACTGGTTTTTGAGTTTATTCATTTAAAAAAATACAAATGTTATCCCTCTATCTTTATCAGTATACATTAAATAATAAATAAATAATGCTGGACAAAGCACACAGCATCATCTAGCCCCAAGCTAAGCAGAGCTTGTGTTATGGGTACTTAGATGACTGATATACTTAATACATTATACTACATAGATAGATATTTTTATTATATATAGAAAAACACCCAGAACACCCTGAACAAATATCTGCAGATCGTACAGACATTTGTCCCGAGGCGGGAATCGAACCCGCAACCGCTTGCGTTGCAGGCGGACCTTCGCCCGCTGCGCCACAGAGAATAATATATTATTTCTCAATATAATCGTGCCGTGCCGTCTGCCGTGAGATGCCGGCAGTAGAATTTCGCCCCTCTCTTGCCCTTACTTCGTCCATGAGGGAGACCTATGAGACATATGTAGGTCTAGCAGTGAATGTCCTACGACTGTTACAAAAACTAAGTAACGGATTACCTTACAAAAACATACGACTTGTCATACCCATAGTTTAGTTAGTCACACATTTTCCGTGAAAAAAAAAATATACTGTCAAACATTCGAAGACAGGCAAATTCGCAAAAAGATGTTGACCTCTACTTTTGTCGGTCTTCGGGAGGCCACCGCCTCGGTGATGATCACCAGGAACCTGGCAGCGGCGCAGAAAGCCACTGACCCCATCCAACAGCTGTTCCTCGACAAAATCAGAGAATATAAGCAGAAGAGCGCCGGTGGCAAACTGGTGGTCGCCAGCCCAGCCATCCAGAAGGAACTCAAGACTGAGTTTGAGAAGCTCGAGAAGCAATATGGAGGTGGGTCCGGAGTCGACATGACCGCATTCACTACATTGAAGTTTGCTGAACCCAAACTGGACCCCATTGATGAGCAGGCGGCCAAGAAGTGAAGTGTTGATAGTGTAGGAACAATCCTGTGAATGCTTGTATCTAAGAAGTTTGATCAATAAATTATTTGTATTTGTTATTTGTTAGTTAGTAAGTTCTTACTTTGTAATATAAGTGACTAGTTGTTAGCACTTAGCTCATATTACAATCCTTAGTACATTATCTGCACTAGGTTGCCTGGAAGAGATTGCTTTCAGCGATAAGGCCGCCTGTTAAATTAACAACTGTTTTTATGTTACATTTTTATTTTTAGTACTTTTGAGGTGATGAATAAAGAGTTGTCTTTCTATCTGTGCTATTATTATTAAGCTAAATTCTATTTGTGTGTAGGAACTACATACATTCGGTAAATAAAACCGGGCAAGAGCGAGTCGGACTCGCTCACCGAGGGTTCCGTGCCATCATACAATATAATTTATGACAAAGGCGGTTTTATATTTGTTAGAGAACCTTGACAGCGCCATCTCTTGTCTGATAGCGGAACTTATGTAGAGGTAGATTTTTTACACTTTCGATGATTTCTAAAAAAGTATGCTATGTAGAGAGATTGTAATAAATTTCCTCTAATCTTTACATACACTTCTAATAGTAATAAAAGTTTCAAAGGTTTATCTTCGCAAACTTCGGAGATAAGGGGGGGGAACGCTTTTTTTTCAACATTTTTGTAAATAACTCAAAAACTATACGAATTAAAGGAAAACTAAGAAATGTTTATTAATGTGCAAATGAATACCTTTCATATGATACCCCACATTACCTAGTAACTTTCCAAAAATTTTGAAAACACCCCTTCCACCCCCATTGTCTAAAAAACCATGCAAATTGGAGAGTTCGCTATAATTTTCCTATAAAGTTTACATACACTACTATTAGCTATAAAAGTATCACGGGTTTATCTCTGCAAACTTCGGAGATAAGGGGGGGGGGGGGAACGGTCGTTTTTTAAACATTTTTGTAAATAACTCAAAAACAATACGGCTTACAGGAAAACTAAAAACTGTTTATTAATGTGCAAATGAATACCTTTCATATGATACCCCACATCACATATTTACTTTACAAAAATTTTAAAAACCCCCCTTGTCTAAAAAACTATGCAAGTTAGAGAGTATGCTTCAATTTTCCTATTAAGTTTACATACACTTCTATGAGCTATAAAAGTATCACGGGTTTATCTCTGCAAACTTCGGAGATAAGGGGGGGGGAACGGTCGTTTTTTCGTCATTTTTGTAAATAATTCAAAAACAATACGGCTTAAAGGAAAACTAAAAACTGTTTATTAATGTGCAAATGAATATCTTTCATATGATACCCCACATCACCTATTTACTTTACAAAATTTTTGAAAACCCCCCTTCCACCCCCCTTGTCTAAAAAACTATGCAAATTAGAGAGTTCGCTATAATTTTCCTATAAAGTTTACATACACTTCTATTAGCTATAAAAGTATCACGGGTTTATCTCTGCAAACTTCGGAGATAAGGGGGGGGAACGGTCGTTTTTTCAACACTTTTGAAAATAACTCAAAAACGATACGGTTTAAAGGAAAACTAAAAACTGTTTATTAATGTACAAATGAATACCTTTCATATGATACCCCACACGGCCTAGTAACTTCACTTAACATTTTTGAGATCCCCTATCCGCCCCCCTGCAATCAAAATAAGAATATTTTTTAACATTTTTATATATGCTATATTAGTAAAAAACTGTTGTCTTTTACCATTTTAAATTGCAAGTCGATAGCATCAGTAGTTCTCGAGATATCCATCTGTGACAGACAGACAGACAGACAGACAGAGTGATTCTATAAGGGTTCCTTTTTACCATTTTGGTCCGGAACCCTAATAAAATGATCTTAGAAAATTCTGCTGTTAAAGCCAAGTATCTAGATCTCCAATATCCTCTCTACAACTCTCACAGACGTTACTAACGCCATCTCTAAATGGAATATTTCCTTCATTCACTCTTCAAAACGATATTCGACATTATAAGCGGTCATGTATATGTATTTTCTGGGTCGCGCGAACACCTGTGAATGGAGTCTTTTCATTCAGTCACGGTTCCATCTCATTCTGTAAGATGCGGCTTTAAGAATATTTGAAAGGAAGTACGGGGTCGTAAGTCGTATTATATGACACCTACCACGTGCGGTGGTAAGTAACTTATTTACAATTTTGTGTACCTTGTGAACATATCTGTCTGTGCCTTTCATGTTCTTTGTTCTCCTCGACTCCCAGAGTTTTCATTAACTTGCTCAAACTGTTTTTCAACTGACGAAAAAACGGAGGAGGTTCCCAAGTCGACGCGTATATACTATACTAGCTTTTGCTCGCGACTTCGTCCGCGTGGAAGTCATAAAACGTAAAATCCCCTTTTTCACGCAGAGCCACTTTGATTCGAAAATAAAAATCCCATTTATTCCCTATCCCGTGGGAATTTCGAAAAATACCTTTTTAGTGCACCTCTAGGATACGGTATATGTATGTGTGCCAAATTTCAAGTCTTTAGTTCCAGTGGTTTAGGCTGTGCGTTGATGTATCAGTCAGTCAGTCAGTTTTTCGGCGGTTAAATTTTTTTGTTAAAAAGTTTTTATTGTACTTGTATGACCAATAAAGTTGTCGTTTCTGTTCCTCATAAATAAATAGTCAGAACTTACTATAAAAAGTAATGCATTTGGATGGAGTATCCCCTAAAATAGTTTGTTACCGTAGGACAATTATAAACGCCCTGCAATTGCAGTGTAAATATCCAATGTAGTGGTGTGGACTGCAGGCCGTGTTCACAGACAGATATATAGCTGCAAAGTTTGAGTTGCGGCCAAAGACATGGCTTAACATCGACTATGGATTCGACACTGTCGAACTTGCTAAACCCAGATGAGGGACAGTAACTAGTTATCGAACAATCTGAACTGAGAGGTTGTGTGGCTTTCAAACTAATTAATTACTTACCTGCTTAATTTCGTTTTAAATGAAACTGCTTTAGTAACGCGTAGTTTAATAATAACGCTTGAATAAAAGTTTAAAACTTTAATATTTCGCAAATGGAACCCTAAATCGAAAAGTTTTTAAAATAATATATTTTTTTTTTAAATACCTATTCAACGATTTACGATAAGAAATCAAGAAAAAAAGTTTACCCCACCTTACGATATATGGGTGGTACCCCAAATTAATATTTTTTTTATCAGCTTTCTAAGACTGTACGGTGACGGACGGACAGACAGACAGACAAAGCAAAAACTGTAAGGGTTTCTTGTTTTACTACGAAACCCTAAAAACTAGGGAATGATGCTGCATCAGGGGTTCCTGATAGTGATAATATAGAATGATATGATTCTCGTAAAGGGTGTCTATTTTTCGCATCGTGTTTACAGCTAATGTAGAACATTTAACTATTGAAACGTATTACTACCAGCCCGACATTAAGTGGCGTACGTTCCAGCACCCGGAGACACGCAGCACCGGGATGTGATTATCTGACATTTACTTGATTTACTTGATTAATATAATTTTAATTAGCATTTACGCAGATTACGGTGCGCCCCACAATGGTATTTTAGTGGTTTCCACGTATATAATTTTATTAGATTGGTTGTATTTATGGCGCGTTATGAAATATTTAGCATTATTTATATAGGTACTAAGTAAGGAAATTAAAAGCAACCATTTTCGTAGCTTCAAGTGAATGTCAGATAAATCATCACCACTTGAGCTACGAAAATGGTTGCTTTCATACGAATTAATGAAAAATGTTATTTTTAATTATCTTATTTAGTACCTACATAAATAATGCTGAATATTTCATGAGGCGCCATAAATACAACTAATCTACTAAAATTTTATACGTGGAAACCACTAAAATGCCATTGTGGGGCGCACCGTAATCTGCGTAAATGCTAATTAAAAATGATATTAAGCGGTGGAATTACATAAATTTACGCACCCAATGGGCTAGATGACTTAATTGTAATTTTAAGTGCGTCTTGTATCTACATCTATTGGACACGTTTTTTAAATTTTTTAATTTAACGTAATCCAAAAGTAAACGCGATACATTATACCGAAATGTCGCGTGAAGTCACAAGCCGACGTGTCTCGGTATAGTATTATGACGTCACGATCCACACTCTTAAACTACAATGTGGTATTTTGTAAATATTGATTCTCTTTCTTCCTTTTTGAATTTGAAATAAGCAAAAATTACCTGTCTATTCATCATTTCAGCCGTAAAACGTCCACTACTCAACACAGGCCTCCCTCATGGATCGCCATGAGGGGTAGTTGCCATACTCACCACGCTTGGCAGGCGGGTTGGTGAGCGCAGTACGGGATGTTGTTACACGGAAAGATGCTGCTGCCCATCTTCCGGAGGTATCCCTTAGCAGGCTCTTACTGCATCCACGGGCATGAGAGGAGGGGCAACATTATACTGCCGGCACCCCACGGCACCTGTCTATTATTTTTGTATTATTTAAACTGACGAGGTACAATTTTGATTTCCATACTCTGTCAAGTATACTAATATATGAAACTGACTTGAGTGCATACAGGACCATTGCAAAATTGCTATGTTTGAACGTGCTAGCTAAAATTGGTTTCGTGTATTTGGTTCAGAAATGCAGGATTAATTCTGGAACCCTGATGGCAGCTGCAACCATCCACGCGATGTAAATCAAGTGGCGACGTGTCCAATATTCCAAACATCAATATTTCAATGTCGTCGAGACAGATGCACGCGCTGATGTGGATGGATTTGATTAGTATTACACTAGCTATCTCGGCGAACTTAGAACCGCCTCGAAATCGTAGTACCGAAGGTCGTGAGTTCAATTCCGGCCTTGCACCTATAAAGTTTTCTTTCTTTAAAAATGTATGTGCACGTGCTTTATGGTGAAGAAAAACATCGTCAGGACTTTTTCTTTCCGCTGACTAATAGTTGAATTTTCTGAGTCATCGTCTCAGCACAGTCAAGCATTCCGAAAGTATGATTTGATAAAGTGGAACCGATAAAGAAGACCACAGATAGTTATTAAAACTCTTTAATATTACAAAATTAACGGGTGGACTACATAGAAATCATCATTTCGGCCGTAACACGTCCACTACTCAACACAGGCCTCCCTCATGGATCTCCATGAGGGGTAGTTGCCATACTCACCACGCTTGGCAGGCGGGTTGGCGAGCGCAGTACGGATGTTGATACACGGGAAGACGCTGCTGCCCATCTTCCGGAGGTATTCCTTAGCAGGCTCTTACTGCATCCACGGGCATGAAAGGAGGGGTAACATTCTACTGCCGGCACCCCACGGCAATGAATAATAGAAATATGGGTAAGATAATATCCCTATCCACTAATCATCATACTTACCTACAAGTCCTCATCATCAGCATCTGGGTCATTGGCACGTTTAATGGAATTAAATAATGTAAGTACCTAAATAGTATTATATATTTATTTCTATTTACTTATTTATTTATTTATATTTATTTAAATAGTGTGTACTGGAGACCCTCAAGGTACGAGCATAGTGCCCTAGATATAAACTCGCGGTTGGGTTTTTGTTTTACATAATATATTCTTATTATAACTGGTCGCCGGCTGGAACGAAAGTAGATCTATATCTTTCGTTCCAGCCGGCGACCAGTCAACATCTCGGCGTTTAACCTGAAGATGCCTCGCGGAGAGGCGAAACACGTGTCGTCGTGTGGGTTTGGGTATGCATGTTGCACTAACAGCCTGGTTCCCCCTGCATGTGCATAATTAGCGGGCGGGAGGGCGGTGCATATGCATCTCAGCATTAGCGGAATTAAAACTAGATATTTTTCTTTGTTTATCATAATAATATGGATTTCCGCAAAGTAACGCCTGATTCTATTAATTATTTTACATAATATAACTATTATATTGCTTTTAAACCAAGTTCTAATGATGGGATCCATGATAAAACGAGAAAAATACTCAACCTTTGTGATCCATCATCGGCCACATCGACGCTTTCCATCAGGTGAGATTGTGGTCAAAGGTCTGTGTGCAATAAAGTCAAATTGTTTTTGTTGAAAAATTCAAGAATGATTTATTATTTAAGAATTATTTATTATTTAAGAATTATTTATTATTTAATTATTAAGTATTTAACCCATCATGACCCCATCATAAAAACTGGGTTTAAAACTAAGGAAACAAAAAACCCAACCGGAAGTTTAAATTTAGGGTATAACATTTTACCTTGAGGCACGCCAGTACACACCAACATTATTTTCTTACTGCATATTGCATTACATTCCAATGACCCTGGTGGTGATGATGATGATGTGTAGATGAACAATACTTCAGTATTGTTGCGCCGTGCCAAACGCAAACTAGTAAGTTAGCGAAAGATCCAGGAAGGACCGGTGTTAACACATTTGGAAGAGTCCAAATGTCACTTTTATTTTTAGAACACAATCAGTTGATTTTTCTAGATAAACCGGTTTTGAATACAATTGCGTGGTTGTTAACAAAGTTGTTTACCTGTTATTCTAATGTTTGTGAATCTTGATTCTTCGACGTCTCGAATGTTCTATAAGTGCAATATAAATCGTGGGTGTGTTTGCCTAGCGGACAGTCTTTATTTGGCTACGAAAGTAAACAGTAAACAGTGCGATATATCCGAGTGACAGTGAAGTGAATACAAGTGCTATAGTGTTCAGTTGATAGTGAACAAATATTACAGTGGTGATCAATAGAATAACTGTCGAACTGATAACACTCCGCACGATTTGTAAAGAAGACTGGTTAGAAAAATAAAAGGGCAGAAAGTTGATATTTTAAGTAAAATTACTTTAAGTACTTTGTGCTCTTTCAACAGTTAGAAATAACGTTTTACCTACCCCACCCCAAGACGTAATGCAATAAGATAAAATTGATTGACAAAGGGCCTGGTAAGTGCTTATAATAAGTTTCCGATTCGCAATATGGCGTAGTTTCTTAAAAACAAAAATCAACTTGTGAACTATGTCTACTAGAGCCTCTATGTGTGGTTTAAAAGACAAGAGTTTCATCTAAAATTATCCTGAAGTATTTTATTTTTCGCGAGAAGGCGACGCGGCAGACCAAGACGTTGATGGCGGGACGAACTCGATCAATACCGAGTTGACTGGAGGGAAGTGGCTCAGGATCGAGATGCGTGGAGGGAATCGGGGAGGCCTTTGCCCAGCAGTGGGATCAGATGGGCTTATAATAATAATAATAATAATTTTATTTTACTGGTGCTATTTAAAGAAGGGCATGAACAATGGTCGCCAGGGATATTTTCGCAATGGTGTGCATATAATGTTTGACTTACATAGATCAGTTAAAGGTTGTTCACGCATCGAAAACTTAATATAATGTGTCTTATCTGCATTTAATGTTAGTAAATTATGCTGAAGCCATTTAGTCACAATATTGAATCCATACTGCGCATACTTAAACACTTCCATTTCCGAGTCAGCGGAAAAAAGGAGGGCAGTGTCGTCAGCGTATGATATTATTCTAACATGATCTAATTTTCGATTACGATAATTTCGAGGTCATTGATGTAAATGAAAAATAGGGTCGGTCCTGAAATACTGCCTTGGGGTAGACCAAAGTCAGTATTTGTCTGATCATCACTGAGAACACCACCGATCCTTACGCATTGAGAACAATCTTCAAGATAGCTCCTGAAGAGTTTCAGTTGCGTGCCTCTGATACCTAATGTTTGTATGGTTACCTTGATCAAGTTATTTTTCAAGATATCCAGTCAGTTGGTGAACTGCATCGGAAGTAGATACTTTAGCTCTAAAACCAAACTGCATACAAGACAGAATGGACTTATCTTGCATGTACCCGACTAGACGTTTCTAAAACTGTTGACAATGCAGTTTGTCACATTACTTGCACATAACTTCAATAGTTTACGCAGCGCACGCGAAAACAACTCCCAATCGGCATTTTATTTTCCGACAACTGCAACAATCTTCATAGTTCAGCGAACATACACTAAACCTCAATGAATTTTACTGTTAAACCTTCCTCTTGAAATATTCGTGAAAATCGCATGAAAATTTACGCGGTTTAGGAGGAGAAGAAAGCCCAAAAGACAGACAGATAGACGCAGGCAGCGACTTCAATTTGTAATGTGTAGAGATTAACATATTATGTATTTTTTGATGGAATCGTAAAGGGGGTGCCAAAGGGTGCAACTTTTGATAAAGTCATTGACCTCTGCGGTAGAGCTGAAATAGTGTTGCTCAATTACATCGCGGAAAAGACTTAACTAGTTAAAGGTCTTTGACAGAGGTCAACTTTCACTCTGCTAGTTGGGCAATCAAAGGCATCGATATCGAAGGCAAACGCCTCTAAGTTCACTCTGCTAGTAGGGCAATCAAAGGCATCGATATCGAAGGCAAACGCCTGACGATTTTACGATTCGCGGATGACATCGTCCTTTTTGCCCCAACTGTACGAGAACTAAAAGAGATGCTTCAGGAGCTAAGTGCGTCAAGTCTTGAGGTTGATGGTGGTAGACGGGCAGGATTTTCAATATGTTGACGAAGACATGTGTATCCTGCCTGTCCTAACCTACGGAGCCCAGACATGGTCTTTGGCTGAGTTAAAGAAGAGCAAACTCAAGATTTGTCAGAGGGAAATGGAAAGAAGCATTCTCTAGTTTAAACGAGTTGACATGCGTAACACCATGTTTCGTTCCCTTACCGGCATCAAAGATAGGTAGTAGGCATAGGTATAGCAAAAAATAGGTCTCTTGAATTCAGAAAGTCAACCGTTTTATTAAACACCGTATCTAAAGCTAGAAGGCAAGAACAAACTCGACCCCAGTTTCGAAGTAACTGGAAACTATTTTAAAATTCTAACGTTGTTAAAATTGTTTTGAACAAAAATAGCTTCCATAAATAAAAACAAAGTTTATTTCCCTAAAAAAATATAAAGTACATAACTTGCCTGATTTATGAGAGGCACTGCGAAGATGGTAATTTTTTTAAAATTACTTTTGTAATCATCATTTCAGCCATAAAACGTCACTGATGAACACAGGCCTCCCTCATGGATCTCCATGAGGGGTAGTTGCCATTCTCACCACGCTTGGCAGGCGGGTTGGTGAGCGTAGTATGGGATGTTGATACATGGATAGACGCTGCTGCCCATCTTCCGGAGGTATCCCTTAGCAGGCTCTTACTGCATCCATGGGCGTGAAAGGAGGGGTATTATTCTACTGCCGGCACCCCACGGCGACTTTTGTAATAATTTAATATAATTTGTAAATAACAAGTAGAAAATACAATTGTTAACCAAAATCGAAGTAAAAAAATATAAAAACAAGTATTAAGTAAAAATACTAAACAAATCATAGTATATTTGGCTCAAATTATTCTAAACCGACGTGGGATGCCGGCAGTAGAATGATACCCCTCCTCTCATGCCCATGGATGCAGTAAGAGCCTGCTAAGGGATACCTCCGGAAGATGGGCAGCAGCGTCTATCCGTGTATCAACATCCCATACTGCGCTCACCAACCCGCCTGCCAAGCGTGGTGAGAATAGCAACTACCCCTCATGGAGATCCATGATGGAGGCCTGTGTTCATCAGAGGACGTTTAATGGCTGAAATGAATGAATGATTCTAAACAGAAGCTACCTACATTCAGTGTAAAAGTTACACAGGATTCCACGCTTGGCAGGGTTAGCGAGCGCAGTACGGAATGTTGGTACATGGAAGGACGCTGCTGCTCATCTTCCGGGGTTATCCTTTAGCATATTCTGCATCCACAGGCAAGAGAAAAAGACCGACATTCTTATGCCGGCACCTCACAGCACAATTCACTTACTCGAAATATAATAGCGATACCAAGAATATATATCCATACACGTAAAAAATTCAACATACCATGGTTAATTGAAATGAACAGTTGTATTTTTAAACCCCGACAAAAAAGAGGGGTGGTATAAGTTTGACCGCTATGTGTGTCTGTGTATCTATCTGTGGTCGTTAGCCTTCCGTTACCGGTGATCCTATCTAGCCGAAATTAATATCTGTCCCACATGGCTGGTTTTTACCCCGAATCTTTATCACACTAATATTATAAAGCCGAAAGTTTGTTTGGATGGAGGCTTGTTACCTATTCACGCAAAAACTAGGCTACGGATTGAGCTGAAACTTTGCACACGTATTGATGTTGACCAGGATTTACACATTGGCTACTTTTTATTCGGGTACAACGCATGCGAAGCGGCGTGCAGAAGCTAGTTTTTTATAAATTATTTTATTGACTTTAGTTACCAAAACTATATAGCTGCTATACCTTTAAAATAAACTGTTTTTAAACATGATGTAGCTAGGAATGCAGTATAAATACCTTAACAAGCTTAAAAACCATGCCATAAAATAAATGCGAAATGCGGCATACTGCATAGTTTGCCGGGCGCATTCCGTAATATAGTGTCGCTATTCGCCCTAAAATGTGACGTGTGGTAAGTTGAACGTGCTGAAAATACCAAAGTGCAAATCCTGTGTTAGAGGATTATTGTCACTAGATGCCAAGTCTATACATACCTGTGTCCATAACCATTATGGATTTAATAAGAACTTTTCAAAATATCACAGTTGTATATACACTGATAAGCAAAATTTAGGGGATATATGTATATCAACTAGCTTGCGCCCGCCGCTTCGCATGCGTTGTACCCGGATAAAAAGAAGGTGTCCAGACGACCAATTTAGTTTTCACTTTTTTAGAATACTTTGGGGTGGTGCGTTATATCCAGCATTGTGTATCTGCCTAAATCACACAATGATCAATCTGTTTGTTTCAGACATGTCGTTCCAGCCCTTCTTCAACTATGTGGACATGTGCGCCCTGATTGAGAACTTCTGCGTGTTCCACGTGAACGCCCCCGGCCAGGAGGACGGAGCTCCGACCCTGCCCGACGAGTGAGTACTCATCTAATTATATTAGTTGCTGACATCAACGAGACAACCGATAGCCGCCTAGTATTTGATTTTAATACCGGGTTCCGGCTGTTAAAAACTCAAAGCAGACCAGTGAAAGATGAACTTGTGTAATATTTATGTTCTACCGCAGTAAGTATTATGGGTCACACACAAACGTACATAATAAATAAATAAATAATGCTGGACTGATCACACAGCATCATCTAGCCCCAAGCTAAGCAGAGCTTGTGTTATGGGTACTAGATGACTGATATACATAATACATTATACTACATAGATAGATATTTTTATTATATATACATACCTCTAGAAAAACACAATTACAATAGTATCGTATTACTTACTAATTTATGAGTCAGATCTGTAAGTGTGTCA
Source organism: Pasiphila rectangulata (assembly GCA_963082625.1). Lineage (NCBI taxonomy): Eukaryota > Metazoa > Arthropoda > Insecta > Lepidoptera > Geometridae > Pasiphila > Pasiphila rectangulata. The sequence continues at coordinate 23,656,569 of OY720236.1, read as the reverse complement.
AAACTCATTTGTCTGTTACAAGGTGGTTGTCTTGTTAATGTCCTGTGAAAAAATGAGATGGCGAGACGCACGTGGATGAATTTAGGTGCCTGTGAAAAAGAAGAAGAGAGAAGGTTTTGCCCAGCTGTGGGACTATTTAGTTAGGTTAACTAAAAGCTCCTGCCTGCCTGGGGAGCATGCTTAACCAGCTGGAGTGAGACCTGCGGAGCGCCGACTGACGAATTGAATAACTGTTAAATTATTCGTTTGTACACATGGCACCATGGTGCATTGTGTTACCTCTAAACGGAACTACAGAACCGATTTGTATGAAACTTAATACTATTAGCCGTGGGGTGCCGGCAGTAGAATGTTACACCGCCTCTCATGCCAGTGGATGCTTACTGCTATCCACTGGCCTGCTAAGGGATATCTCCGGAAGATAAACAAAAATTACTTCAAATTCTTATATATATCTTTTCTTGAAACTTGTTATAATATGCATAGGTTTTATAACGCTAACACCTTTTTAGTAACCACCATCATCATCAACATACATATAAAACCATTACTAAAAAATATGAAATAAGTGTTTTTTACAAAAAAGTTGTGCTCTGTGTTGCGGGGGAAATATCAATAATAGATCATATTCCGATAGACACGTCCGATTTATTAGTCGTTCACAGTACACTGATCCTTTGATGTTGAGTAATACATAGTAGGTGGGTAAGTGCTGGCCTTAGGTAGGCACAAAGTAAACCGACGAATATTAACTAAAAATTTGTAAAATAATTAAACTTTTGAGTCGGATTTGGTAAAAAACATAACAATTAGGAATCTCAAATACGACTGGAAAGACAAATTATTTTACAAATTTTTTGTTAATATTCGTCGCTTTATTTTTTTTGTAAAACGCATGTTAAGTTTTCCTGGTTTTTTTCTTTGGATGCAAAAATACATAAAAAAAATACTATGATATTCTAATATTAAAGGTTTAAGGAGACGACGAGTGCGCGAGTCCCGCTCGTTGGGCGTTATAATTCGATGTACAAAAACATAATTTTTCATTAATTTCCCCTCAGTGGAAAGTGTTTTTGAAAGGACGTCATACCAAACTTATGAAGTCGCCTGTTTTCCTTAATTTCCCTTCTTATTACTTATCCTGCTTCTATTTATGGACACTACAATGATCAATTCATCAGGTTCTTGATTAGATAAGTTCCCAACAACGTTTCTCGCTCTTATTAATTTAATTAAATATAAATATAAATAAATAATTCTGGACAAATCACACAGCACCTTCTAGCCACAAGCTAAGCAGAGCTTGTGTTATGTTTAAGGTACTAGATGACTGATATACTTAATACATTATACTACATAGATAGATATTTTTATTATATATAGAAAAACACCCAGAACACCCTGAACAAATATCTGCAGATCGTACAGACATTTGTCCCGAGGCGGAAATCGAACCCGCAACCCCTTGCAGCGCAGGCGGACCTTCCGCCCGCTGCGCCACAGAGCTCGTCAAAATTAATATTATTAATATAAAAATTATGCTGATACATTTCGCTCGCTACTTTATTATTTATTTTTCGTTGCTTAAAATTGCCAAAAACCTTGGCATGTCTACAGAATACCTGCTAATATTGATTTACTGGGCACGCGATACCTATGTTACTTTAAGGCCCAAAGTAATAAATTGCATACTTATTGGCTAACCTGCAGGACATTAACTATTCTGTGCGTAGTTTGAGGATTCGGGAATAGCGATTAAGTCCCAGCTATGTACCGAAATAACGTAAATAGCGCTTCATTATTCGAACTTAAAGCTCGAAGCGCGCTATCTGATCTTTACGTTTCCGCTCGTTAAAATCGCCTTAGCGATTGTAATAACTGAATTTAACTTCATCAAGCGAGTGGTCTTGAATTTATCATTTCAACCGTAAAACGTCCACTACGGAACAGGCCTCCCACTTGGATCTCCATGGGGTAGTTGCCATACTCACCACGCTTGGCAGGCGGGTTAACGAGCCCAGTACGGGATGTTGATACACAAAGACGCTGCTGCCCATCTTCCGGAGGTATCCCTTTAGCAGGTTCTTACTGCATCCACGGGCATGAGGCGAGGGGTAACATTCTACTGCTGGCACCTCAAGGCAAATGTATATTATAAAGATATTAAGAATCTAACTATATACTCGTATGCATGATTTGAGACAAACGTAACGAAGACTAGAAACATGATTTGTGAAAAATGTTAAGCTTGTCGAACGTAATTACATTCGAGATCTTGAATCTGGCTCAGGATTTCCTGACACTGGAATTTAATTTGACATACGAGGAGCAGGTCAACATAATTGTAACAACATTCCAATATTCAATAATACGTTTGAAAATGATGTACCAGTTCTATAAATTATATTGTCAGCGTAACAAAGGCCACGAAAATTCCTCTTTCACGAAAGTGCGCTTTGGATAGAATTCACTCTTTATCGAAAAAAACACAAAAGATTTCAGAGCAGTCAAATAAGTTAGCAGGCAGACAGATATTGTGTTTGTGATGAGGAGTGACACGTTTGTCTTTTCGCGATATTTCGACCGGGCTCGAACCGCCTGTCGAAGTCGACGAAATATGCTCATAAATCTCATTTGACGTACCCCAGTCCCTAAACGTAAGATGCGACAAAGCGAATAATTACAATATATATTGTAGCTCATTGCTTTCAGCGATGAAACAATCCGTTAAAATCAATTTAGTGATAATTATCAACCTTTTAATCCAAGTAGATCAGTGTATTAGAATAATTATGTTCTGACCTCTCATAACCGGCTAATTCAGAACGACATACATTTTTGCTGGTAATTCAATAATTTAGTGTTTCCGCGGATTTGCAGATACCATTGGCCACGAATTTCTGCAGTACATACATTTGACAAGCTGTTGGAAACAAACCCGCAACCTTCACGTTTTTTTTTTCGAAATGAAATATGTGTTGTTGACCGCAGATGGCCATGACAACGTTACCTGACTATGGCGAGCGCAGAGGGCGCCCAGCCGCAAAAGTTAGGTTGGGGCAACAAGCTCAAGGGCACCAGGTTCGAACCACGGCTTGGATTGTTGCCATATTTTTAATGATGGTTAACGTTCAGGTGCAAAACTGCACCTTAAACGGAAGATACACTCTTCCGTCTTAAGGTGCCTTCCTCTTCCTTCTTCGGCCTCGCCGGCGAGACCGAAGAATGTGGTTATTGAATGTGTGCCTAGCAGCTAGTGTAAGACGGGTTGACGTCACCTCCGGGTTAGCGCCGGTGAGCTTGTCAACGGGCAAGCCGAGAACGTGTCTCGGTCGACGGAGGAAAGGCAACCTTTACGGAGATCGTCAAACGGTCTATATATACTTCCTTTATATCATGGACTATGGAGTGTTGGAATTAATTGAATGGCGCGCGACCGTTCTGCGTTATTGCGTCTAGAGTGGATTACTATCGGGCACATCCCTCGGCGCTGACAGGAGCCATGCAGTCTCGCCTTCGCTGAGATTCAATTATATTCTTAGGCGAGTGGAATTTATATGAGTGGAACTTGTTCCTCTAGAGATTTATCATAATCTATTACTTAAATACACAACTCAATATCTCATTTGTTATGTTTTCCGGCATAGTCTTCCATAGTTTAGACGTCGACATCAGCCTATCAAAATTCTCATTTTTAACCCCCGAAAAAAAAGAAGGGTGTTATAAGTTTGCTATGTGTATGTGTCTGGGTGTCTATGTGTCTGTCTGTGGCACCGTAGCTCTTAAATAAGTGGGCCGATTTGCATGCAGATTTTTTTTATCAGATAGCTCAGGTTTTCTGTCGGTGGTTCTTAAACATGTTTTATCAAAATCGGTTTAGAAGTTTACAAGATGGGTGAGGGGGGGGGGGGATAAATAATCGAATGTTTCCAAAAGTACCCCACTTTGGTATCAAATGAAAGGAAATTATATGTAGAATGCAAAACTGAAAGTTATATAGAAATCGGTTGAGCAGTTATTCATTTTAAAAATAAATAATTAAAATAAAATAAATATTTAAGGGGGCTCTAATAACGGCAACAGGTAGTCAAATAATGTACGGAACCCTTTGTGCGCGAGTCCGACTTGCACTTAGCCGATTTTTATTTGTACTGCAATTCTATGCAGTAGGTCAATGACCCTCGTATGAATCAGCTGGCGTTTTTAGTTGCCAGTATCTTAAAATCAGTTGTTGAAAGTTTTTAAGAAAATACCACGAAAGTATTCGAATCCTGAAAATTCGTAGAACTAAAGTAATTTTTTGGAGTGTTCAGATATAATACACCTTGTATAATAGTAAATTATATCGATGTGTTCAAATATAACGAAGGTGGAAACAGCCGAGCAATCGCCGATCGCCGGCGCCGTGGGCGGCGTTTGAAATGCTCCGTTGCAGGTGGCGCGCTCCAAATAATTTCACACGCGTTGAATCTTGTGTACCGGTACAGCTTCTTGTGTACCTACTCGACAGTTACTACTAGCACCAACGAGGTACGACTTAAAATACGTTACCTTATACATTGAAATGCAGATACTTTTTTTCTATCAACTGTTGTGAAATATCAAAATATCGTGTAGATTGCAAAACTGGGAGTACACATTATAAAAAAGGTAACCTCCGAGACTAGGTTGTTGTTACTTTTTATTTCGTCCCACTTCTGGGCAAGGGCCTCCCCTAAACTCCTTCAGTCATCTCTCCTTCGAAACTTGAAACCAATCACTATTAAACGATACGAGGTCGTTCCGCCATTCGATTTTTCGATTTTGACACTTCTAGGCAGCTACTCGTATTATTTATTTTCTTTTTTATATTCGCCAAAAATTTCAAACAGTTTAACGCCTCATTTTGTAAAAACGGGAATTACTCACGTAGTATTGTAACGTCGAAGATTATTCCGACACGTTTCAGTGAGTGTCGTGTCGGCCCCACGAGCTGACGGGCATTCAATCCCATGATGATGATTTTCTTGAAAAATCGAAACGTATCGGAATAATCTTCGACGTTACAATACTACGTGAGAAATTCCCGTTTTCACAAAATGAATAGTATATCTCACGTTAATTTTGAAAGTTTAACGCCTGGCGTAAGACATTAATAATAGGGTGAGCGGTGATGACCTGACAAAGTACAGAACCAAGCAACTTCTAAACATTGCCTATTAGTTTTACACGTCACAACAAACTCGAAGCATCAAACTTCACGCGCGGGTTCATTGAATATGGAAAGGGTCTGTGTTATTTTCACCATTTTAAACCACCATCAAGTTCTGCTTGGGGAGGACCATGTAAAACCCACTTATTGAAGCTGGAAAGAGCACAACGCTCAGTGTTAAAGGTCATGCACTTCAAACCCATTCGCTATCCTACCCGATTGTTGTGGCGCGAATGTGAATTGCTTACAATTCGCCAATTATATATCTTCCATGTTATCCAGACTACACATACTAAGACACCCTTTGTACATAATTATAAACTCAATAAAAAACCATTACTAGAAACTCATCAATCGTATTTTCTGGGACCGTATCTTTATAATTAACTATAGTTTCAGTAGACAGCTGTAGCTGTCCCGATGAACTTTGTACCGCCCAGAATCAACTACCTACTACCACATCTTCTATAACTACTACTAAAATATTCTGATAGTATTGGCATAATAAGATAATCCTTTTTTTATTTTATTTTAATTGTCTAACAGTACCTAAATTGTGTTTTTAATTTTTTTTGTAAAGTTTACCCAATTAAAAATTATTTCATGTACATTTTACGTCGGGCGGAGGGGTGCGCCATCACACAGGTTATCCTAGTTTGGGCACCTATGTCATGCACACAGGAAATACATCTAGAATCAAGAATCAAAAAATACTTTATTCAGTGCGGCCGCATGGACCTTATTGACGCGTCACAAATTACAAAATAAAACACAAATAAATAGAATAAAGCACATAATTGAATCTGTTCACTTCAAATGACACGCGAGTTAGGAAAAGAAGTGATCTTAGATCCAAGCAAATGTTTTTAATATGAAAATTGATGTTTGTTGATAAACCAATAAATTATCTAATTATCTTAGTTCTCATGAATCTAATGAAACCAGAAAATACTGAAATGCCACTATTTTTGTCATCCAATATAAAAAAATAACAACTTTAACAAGAAAACCCTGCGACCTCAAGCTTAGCCGTAGTATCTAGAACAACAAATATTTCAAATTGACCGCTTGCTGCAGCGGCATTGTTGGGCCGCCCGGCAGCGGTAATGAAAAGCCTCTGATGGAAGAGAAATGCCATAACCGTGCAACGAAGCATTCCACTTTTATATTCTCTCACAGATAGCGTAAGCTAGCTTCTAACGCGTGGAAAACTGTACTTACAGTTCAATGTTTTTGTTGTGAATACCAGTGAACGCAATTGTGATTCGCAAAAGCACCATATACCTAATAATTCCTTGATTTTGCAACAAATACCGACTCCGACGATAAAATCAATTGTTTTTTTTTTTTTAATATCCCGCAATACGTATGCTTATTACATTAGTATTTCCCTCGATTTATCATGGATGACATTATAAGAACTGGGTCTAAAAGCAAGGAAATATTATTAACTGAAACAAAAAACCCAACCGCAAATTTAAATTAAGGGCATAATATAACTGCCTTGAGGGACTCCAATAGACACAATTACAATTTCATTACAATACTTAGCTAGATTTCCACATCATGACACATCATGTGTTGGTAATCTACGTAAGTATAATTAATCGATTGGAAGTAAGGAGAAATATGGCATTGTATGCGCTAAAAGTGTTTCGGGGAAGTACTTACAACCCTGGTATCCTGGAGTTGATGGAATTGTGCGAGCTGGATAAATTCGTTCGACAGTCGCTTCGGAGAAGGCCGCATGGCATAAAGGTGCGGCCTTCTCCGACGCGGCTCGTGGGGGTTTAGTTAGGCAAGGCTCCGCTGACGCGCACCATGCATACATTCAATCTAGTGGCGGAGACGGTAGACCTGTTCCATTTTCTTTTTACGAATTCGCAAACGTGAACTTGTTTGTATTGTGTTACAATAATGTTAGTAATATGTACATAGTTTTGACATGATGGAATTTAACGTTTTTAATTGAATCGAATGTTTGATTGTTTTTGTTTATAAATTAAATTGAATATTTGTATTTATGATCTGAGTTGTTTTTAAATTTAATTATATATTTGTATATATGAAATGGTGTGTTGTATGTAACTTAATTTTAAGTTATTAAGCTCACTGCACTATTGTATTGGGATAATCGTGTCAAAATACATGTTATTTTATTTTTATTTATTCAGGACAACAAACAATTACACTCAAGTATTACTAAACACAGAAATAATACATAAGTAGTAGTTATATAAGCGCAATCAACCCCGTTGTCCACGGGTGAGGGTGAGTTATGTTGATTAATAAATACAAATGGGTAAATGATGATTAGTAGATATATTACCTTAACATCTTTCGATGCTATCCCATTCATTTTCTAATATTGAAGAGTTCTTTTTTTTCTTTTAAGTTTTCTTCATCAGTTCCACTTCACGAAATCTGAATTAAAAAAAAGGAATAATAATTTACCAAATCGGTTCATAAACGACGGAGTTCTAAGGTAACATAGAAATAAAAATACAGACCATATGATAGCCTACTCCTATTTTTGAAATCGGTTAAAAAGGTACACCTTACGGGCTGCTTCGGGGTAGTATCACGGGGGACAATGCACAAAACACCCCAATTCGGGACGTCAGTTCAGATCTGGTAAACACAACTAGAATTAGAACTAGAATTTTTTACTATTTTGGTCCGGATTCACACACATCGGCCATTGGAGCGCAAAAAGTGTTGCTTTGAATTGGATTATACAGCCAAAAACAAATCAAACAGTAATATTCAGTTATAGATTTCCGGATCCACACACATCGGCCATTGGAGCGCAAAAAGTATTGCTTTAAATTGGAATACACAGCCAAAAACAAATCAAACAGTAATAGACTAGCAAATATTCAGTTATGGATTTGCAATTTGAAGTCCGATCCCCCGAATAACAAAATCTATTAGTTCTCTTTGTTTTCAACAAACCAGAAATGTCTAAAACTAACTGAGAGGTAGCAAACCTCCATACAAACAAACTTCCGGCTTTATACTATTAGTGGGATGGTGCTAAATAATTGACGTTCTACAAGCTTATAATTGGAAATAGATTACAGGTGGACTGTGGATTGTGACGGGTGTGATGGTTGGATGGTGGTGGGTTTCCATGAGATTTATATGAGACTGATGTAGCTAAAAAAACGCAGACCCCTATACTCGTATGTTTGTGTACATAAACTACGAGGACAACATTTAGCATATATTGGCTGGGCAAATATTGGCCGTTGAATTGTGATCTTGCCATTAACACGATTGAAAACATCCACTAAGTTATTTCCTTAGGGAACTTGAGGCTATCATATTAAAGATAAAAAGATACGTTTATTTTTTCACACAACGTTATTACGTTGGGTGACAAAATAAACGTATTACGTTGTTGATGAACTTTGTCTAACGTATAATACAATATATTGAACCAGCTCTTCCGGTTACGAACTCCTAATAAGTTAATTCAGATAATATTCCACATTTGTCTCAACTTTATTTCTCCATGTGATTATTACTCATGAGTAAACTTTACTCGCCTTATTGATTCATCCACTCCTGAAGTTCACCGATATCATAACCTTTCTTCTAGAAAGCATTGTCGCAAATATACAATTGTAGAAGCTCGGACATTCACTTCTCGTAACCTCGCCACGTCACGTAACACTAACAAGTAAGGTTCAAAGAACCCTAAGCCTTAACAAGCTGTAGCCTTATTGAACACCCTCTCCGTGCTAATACAACCTTTTAGATTACATTTACTTTAAATTAAACTGAATAAAACATTCGATTTATTAGAGAGCAGATAAAAACTTTTACTCACTGGTCAGTCTAGTCCCTTTCTGGCCAGTCAGCGAAGTTTCGTATGAGCGGCTTGCAAAATAATTAAACTTTGTTACATAAAGAAAAGCTGTTCAAAAATATTGTGTTCCTTGGTCTCTTTTCTGAGGAAAATGCTAATATCCTTCCCGTCCTGAATACTGATGTTCGTTCGTAGCATATCGATTCCGGTGAATAAAGTCTAAATCCTTGTATCTATTTCCCTGGAGTTTTATCCAGATCTCCTGCGCTTTGTTAATAAAATTATAATTCTCTATTTCACATTAGTGAACAAAACAGAAAAGAACGAGTGACGAATCCTTTGTGTTCGATGGTTTTTATGCAAAAGTGGCTCGCAATGAACTGGTAAATTGGATCACTTAAGGATGAACAGCTTTAGTTCTAAGTGATCGCTTTGTCCGCCTAAGTAACCATTGTTACTACGCTCTCTTAGTGGAAAACTCTTGAAAAAGAATTCAAGAATTTATTTCTTGTACATTTTTGCTGTCAACTGCATTTTTTCAGACAGGCGAAGTTCTCTGGTATCGATAACGCTGCCGAGACCCGAAATACTTCAGCTAGCATAAGATAGTGAGATTTAAATAAATATGAAAGGACCAGGGTTACTGCGTACTTTTATTTTGTTAGCTCCCTGCATATCCATATTTAATAAAAATATGATATACGGTACTTAATATTTTTCTACGGTATTTATTCGTGACTTTCGTGAATTAGCGGGAATGTTCATGTACTTGTTATTGTTGGTGGAGGCACCAACTGTTTCGACTCTTATCGAGGGCCTTCGTCAGGTTGAACACGGTTCGCGATCCAACACCAACGCGTCCCGTTGTCCACTCATTCATCATTTCAGCCATAAAACGTCCACTAATGAACACAGGCCTCCCATCATGGATCTCCATGAGGGGTAGTTGCCCTACTCACCATGCTTGGCAGGCGGGTTGGTAAGTGCAGAATGGTGTGTTGACACAGGGAAAGACGCTGCTGCCCATCTTCTGGTGGTATCCCTTAGCAGGCTCTAACTGCATCCATGGGCATGAGAGGAGTGGTAACATTTTACTGCCGGCACCCCACTCTATTAATTCATATTGTTTACCAAGTCAACCTATTGTTTTCTCGTGCATTTAGTATCTTTATAACCGAACTGTTAAATTGCGTTTGAGGATACAACCTTCCATTGTATGTATGTCGTACCTGAGCTTTATAAAGCTCTGGTATTGTTCTTGTATTGTTTATGCTCCGCGTATTCTTCGTAGCTTGACCCCAAGACGAATACAAATAGCACTTGGACGATTAGACGTAAAACTGACGTGCCCTCAAAAATCAATACTGCTGACACGACAGGTGCAGGCTCCGAAAATTTTACTATTCTAAACTAGCAAATTGTCCCTAATACCCTACATTTACTACATTAAGTGTATAACGATTTGTATTGCCCCAGTATGTCAGATGACGGGTGTCGTAATATAACGAAGAATTGCTTGAAATAAAACTTCTGTACAACATTTTTTCCTAACACCATCACGAAATGTCTCAACGTAACAATCCATTTAAGATAGCATTATTCTTGGTTATAGTTACTAACCAGAGAATTCAGCTTATCATACTAACCGTATCCATAGGTTTCCCGCTTCAATGAGAAATATACATGCATATAAGAACTTTAACTTATCAGGAAACTCCATGATTAAATTAATCATAATACATGATGCTATCTATTTATCTTATATCCTGTCCATCCAAAGGTTGTCTGGAAGAAATCGCTTTTAGCGATAAGACCGCCCATTGTATGTTATATTTGTCTGTGTTTCTCTTTGTGAAATTTATGTTATATGGTGAATGTACAATAAAGAGTTTATCTATCTAATGCTGGGCACTTCACAAAGCACCTTCAGCAAATTTGCAAGAAACTATCAAACTACTGGGCTACCAATTTACCGATAACACCTTTCTTGGTTTCCAATCAGACTTAGAAAATAATGTCTCCACCGGGTTATCCAATTACATTAATACTGGAAGACCAGCTTTTACTCCACTTTTACTGGCAGGTAATTTGCGGTTCGAGTTCAAAATAGATTTTAGTTATTTACATAGCGCTGTCCACATTCTAATTGACTCCGTGCTCTTTGATCTTATATTGCAATTGTGTTAAGACAGGAAGCATGGTGCCCTTGACCCAATTATGAATGTTTGTTGATTAATGATATATGTTTACAGTGTCCGAAAAAGCGGAGTTAAGTATTTTGTGTCATATTATTTTCTAAACATGAAAATTAAACAAACTATCATTGGATAGCTTTATTATGTACATCAACAAACAATATTTACATTCGGTTTCGAAGTGGCCTCCATTAGCGGCGATACACAGGTCCAAATGTGACCTGAAATTTTCAGCTACGGGCTGCATGTATTTCGGCGAACAATCGGTCCCATTCTCGACGTAAAGAGCGCTTCAGCGAATCCAAACTTTTGTGGCGTTTAGCACAGGCCCTGGCCTCCAAAATAGCCAACACGCTGTAGTTCGGTCAACTGACGACTTGCTTATGTCGGTCTCACGGGGAATCTTTCTCATTCAATTCTCAAACTTCGATTAACTCGCTTTCTGAGGATCTGTCGGTCAGAAGCAGTATTGGTGGTACGCTTTCTACCTCTTCCGACACGGTCACCACACCAACATGGCCAAGCTCATGAAAGCAAGGATGGCCTTAGACACCGTCTGTTGAGGCACTTTAAGCATCTAAACAATGTCACATTTCTTCTTGACGATAAAGCTCAATTACTGCGTTTGTTGGTTTATGTTATTTTAGGAAATCCGGTAAAAAAAAACATTTACCGGGTGTCCTCAAATAACAGCTTTAATGTTTGATTTATCCTAACAAGTATTGCACCGTTTTATATAAATTTATGTTTTGTATCGTATTCTACATGTTTTAATCTATTATTATTTTTATGTTTTGTCTGCGTGCTGACATATTTTGCCGTGTTTTGAAGATGGCAAACAAACGCAGTGCAATTATTGAGCTTTTTCGTCAAGGAAAAATGTACATACTTAGATAAAATATTAAGAATATTTATAAAAAAATAATTGCTATTTCCCTTGGTCACGGCATCACGCGTGAGCAGCTCGACCAATTTCGCTAGTTATTTTAAGACACAAGACACCTAAACAGATGTTTTCTTTTGTAAATTCATGTTTATCATACATAGAAAACAAATAGAGCCATAAGGTGCCGGCTGTAGAATATTGCCCCTCTTCTTTAGCTCATGGATGCAGTTAGAATCTGCCATGGGATACCTCCGGAAGATGGGCAGCAGCGTCTTTCTGTGTATGAACATCCCGTACCGTGCTTGGCAACCCGCCTGCTAAGAGTATTGCAATTATATAGCTATTTGAAGATCCATGAGTGGGGCCTATCATATCTTTCAGCATCTATCATCATCTCAGCCGTTACTAAAATATATAAATAACTGTAGACAAATTACAAACATTTGTTTTTCGCAAAAGTATTGTTTAGTGACCACTAAACAATACTTTTGCGTCCTACACGGTCCTAGTTCGTATCCTTTCAGTCGAACATGACGTTACAGTTATCTCGATTACTATTAGCCCACAAACGGAGGCCCTCGCCTCTTTACCATATCTCTCCCATCTTCGTAATCGCTTGCCCATTACTTGTACCATATCGGTCCTGTGACGGATCCGGCAGCGGGGCTGAGCCAGTTTTGATAACCGTAACTTGTTAGCTAACCGTCATACTGGTGGCGATTCTGCTGTTGCACTGACTAGCTAATTAAATTTACTTAAAACGGACTAGAATAACATAAAGCTGTTCGGCTAGTGCCGTTCTAAAATTAAAACGGAACAAATAGACCCAAAAGGAGTAGAATGAACTTAGGGACCTATTAAGACAGAGATTTGAAAGAACTGTTCATTGCAAAAGCATAGATACGTTTCACATATCGAAAGAATTTGTTGTAATAGAAGTTCTTTAAATGTCGCTGCGCTCGTTGGTGAACAAATACTCCTATTTGTTCTACGTAAACCTAACAAATAAAATTAGTACTTTGTTACAAATACTTTTCCATTTATTTCAGTGCTTACTTGACCTGCAGCTGTTGACTGCAATTGTAAACAATCACATCCACTTGCACAATAAACTTTTCTGTACTTCGTTTAATTTCAACCAATTCATAGTTATTATAGTTTGTTATGTCCTCTTACTTTATTATTAACTATAGGAACTGAAACTAACTTGAGTAAATTAATTTAAAATGTTATAATTTGAGACCTCAAATTAAGTTACTTTAGGGAGGTTTAACAAGCACGAAAACTCAATAATATTTCGAAGTTTGATATTTAGATATTGTGGACAAAATATTAGCCTGTTATAGCTGCTAAAAAAACGTGAATTCAAATCCTAATAATTGTGGTAACGCTCCACGCTCCCCTTAATTCCTGTGAATAAACATGTGGCATATCTAAATTACGGGCAATGAAATAAAGTACAATCATTTGTATAATATAGTTTCATGGAGTCTAATGAAGAGCAATCTCAGCGCCACACAGTCATGAAGTGAAGCATTTTCAGCATATGACGACCGAAACGGTCTGAATTCAAACCTATTTCGATTATTTCCCAATTGCGACCACTCTAAACGAATCTGCTGTCATGTATTTATGCTGCTTGAAACCTAATTTACCCATAACAAATGGACCTTCTACATCTGTATAGTAAATTTATACAGCGTCAGCAACTTAATTCGTGCTGCCTATGAGTTGCTCAATATTTAGTCATTTATATAATGAATCCAGTTGAATGTTGTGGAGAGACCTTTATTCAAGTCATCTATTACTGCGAGTATTATCTCGCTCTCGACAAATGCTCCATTAGGCAGTGGTACACCCGCTCTCGGCGAGATCACGCCGCTAACTGCGCTTACAGACGACTACACAAATCACTCGCGCTAAACTCCGCATATTACACGAAATGGAAAATGTAACCACCCCCGGCTTCCTCACAAATTACTTTGCGTACGTGCTATTTATGCTTTTTCATCTGAGTATTTGTTTTCCACGCGAATGCCTTGGGGCAGGCTCTTCTTATCTTATTCTTATTCTAGTGGGGGTAACTAGATCTGTGATGCTAGCCGGACCCTAGCCAGCCTCCTGAAAGTACCGGAGAAGGACTCTGGGCCGCCGGCAGCATTCCCTGAGCATTCCCGAAAGATATGCAGATGTTGTAGAAGAAGAAAGGCATGACTCTTGGGGCAGGCTCTCGCTATTACCGTGGCATGGACCGAATGCGATGCATTTAGGGCTCTCACACACGAGCGGCATGTTACCAACGGCATAGGTACCGGCGCGTCGACGGCTGCCGTCGACACGTCAACGGATGCCGCTGACGCGTGTCGACGGCTGCAGTTACCTATGCCGTTGGTAACATGCCGCTCGTGTATAAGAGCTTGTGGTTTTGGTAACTTACCGAGGTTGAGCCCCGTGTAAAAAGGCTTGTTAATTAACATTTAACAAATAATCCCTTTTAAACAAATTAACAACCTGTGGCATGACTCCTTAATTAATTTTCCAAAATGCCTTTGGAGCACAATTCGTTCCAAATACCTCGCGATCCATCAATTATTGATAGATGGCTGCTTCAGACGCATTTTTCTTCGGATTTTTTTCCCTGAACCTATTTGCCTCGATCTTGCTTTGCCATGTATGCAATTTTTATGACCGTAATTTGCCATGATGGTTCAAAAACCATCCTGGCAAATTACGGTCTCTTAAATGAACATGGACAAGACGAAGATTATGTCGAATGTCCATGTTGCGCCTACCCCAGTTATGGTTGAGAACTCGGCTCTCGAAGTTGTCGACGCGTATGTATACCTAGGACAAACAGTCCAATTAGGTAGGTCCAACTTCGAGAAAGAGGTCAATCGACGAATCCAACTCGGATGGGCAGCGTTTGGGAAACTACGCAACGTCTTTTCGTCCAAAATTCCTCAGTGCCTTAAGACGAAAGTCATAATCAGTGTGTGTTACCAGTGATGACATATGGAACCGAGACTTGGTCATTCACGATTGGCCTCATGAATAAGCTCAGAGTCGCTCAACGAGCTATGGAGAGGGCTATGCTCGGGGTTTCTTTACGCGATCGAATCAGAAATGAGGAGATACGTAGAAGAACTCGGGTCACCGACATAGCTAAACGGATTAGCACGTTGAAGTGGCAATGGGCAGGCCATGTAGCTCGCAGAACAGATGGCCGATGGGGCCGAAAAGTTCTCGAGTGGAGGTCACGGACCGGCAAGCGCAGCGTAGGACGTCCACCAACAAGATGGGATGATGACCTGGTGAAAACCGCAGGTATACGGTGGATGCAGATTGCTTCCAACCGCAATAACTGGATATCCATGAGGGAGGCCTATGTCCAGCAGTGGACGTCCTACGGCTGAAATGATGATGATGAGGGATAACCTAAAATAATACGGTCGAATTGAGAAACTTCCTCCGTTTTTTTTCGTCGGTTAAAAAGTAAGTTTAAGATGAAATGGGACAAAGACATATTAGTTATGTTAAATGTACGTTAGGAAGGAATACGACTAAAAATATCGAGATTTAAAAATATGCCTTTAAGGTAAGTTACGTTTATAAAAATTATTTTGAGAATGAAATTAATGAGAAAACACGATCGAGGCGAAATGCAATCAGGCAGAAAACCTACCGATGAAAAATACGACTGAGGCAGTTTCTATTCATTAATAGTTATTTAGGGGGCGAAGCCCCCTATTAAGCATAGTGCTGTCTGTCTGTGCATGACACGATTACAACCGAACGCGTTGACCGATTTACATGAAACCTTTTTTGTTAGCACTGTCTGAATGAGAGAAGGGTACTGATTGATTTTGGTGACTAGGGTCACAGGGACCGGAGTTATTGTAACCTCAAAAGGTCACCAAAGGTCAAAAATTGCATTTTTCGGAAACCTTCGCCCCTTTTCTGGTACCCCCGTACCAATGCTTGTGTTTATGTTAATCGGGGGATCTAACGAACATCCAGGGAAATTTGATTAACCTAATGTTACCGCTTAACATGAGGTGAGCCTTCGGCTTGTCTCGTTATTTAGTATTATAAAAAAACCTCTTACTTGAGGGCTCAGAAAAACCGAGCGTAAAGCTTGATCTAAAGCAATTAATAAAATATTAATTTAGAAAATTAATGTATAATAATAATATTCCAAAAGAAAAAAGCTTTTGTTGGAGACGGTTCTGATCACAATCCCCGGATGAAAATTTGCGATTTTGCCATGCGGAAATGTATTTTACTTTGAAGTTTCTCATAAAAAAACGCCTGCTTGACCCATTTTAACGAATTAGGGCTTCAGAACCGCCCGGCTGATATCGTAAAACTTGCACGAGACTTCTTCATTGGTATTATTATTTTTTGTCCTTATCCGCTTGCAGATTTAATAATCTTAGGCAGTTCGTTTGTTTAAAGTTCTGCATGAATACTATGTGCGTCAAATTATCACGAATTATAGACCTTCTAATGTTGATGACTTTATTAGTGCTTAATTAATGGGTAAACCTACGCCTTAATTAGTCCGATAACTTCTTAGAACTCGAAGGATTGCAGTAATATGACTTTGAAGAAACATTTAAATTAAATAAGTTAAACTCATAATATTACTACGTTAATAATTTTACCGCGTCAACAAACTCGAAAGCTAAGGGTAAAACTTTTGAAAAGGTACTATGTAGTTAAACTGACAATCCAGCCAGCGCCTAGTTTTACACGGCCAGCTTGGTTTGTAGAAAGAGGAACATCAGGGAGGGTTTCGTACACGTGATTTAAAATCGAATTCCATACAATAATCATATATATATGTATATATTAAGTTTATATGTATTATAATATATATTTTTGTATATGTGTTTTATGTTTATCTACGTTATAAGTATGTGTCGGAAAGTTTGTATATATCTCTTTGTATCTTTTGTGCACTACCTTTAATCTAGTCCACATTACACACAGGTTAGCTGGAAGAGAATGCTACTTAGCATTAAGTTCGCCTATGTACAGTACTTTTAAGTTTGTGCAATAAAGAATTTTCTATCTTTCTATCTATCTATCATTACATTATTATACATACAACACATTATTATTATATACTCATACGGTCTCTCATACTCAGTCGGGTATTAGTCGCGTAAATTACCTTTATTATTTCCCGACGTTTCAACTGGATTGCACTAGCCCCATGGCTAATGCAGTCCAGTCTTCCCGGAACCATTTCCGGGAAGACTGCCTGACGTGTTGAAGGTACCGCGGCAATGTGAAGGCGTCTTTTGAACCACCCTCACTTTATTTTCACAAAAATAAAGTTTATCCGTAATCATGACGTGTGCAACTACGTAGAAATGTCGGGAAACTTAAAAATACTCAAATCATGGTAAATATCCCTTAATTATTGCATAAATTGTTGACAACCACGATTCCTTTTCTGTGATTTAAATCATATGTGAAATCAAAAGCAAATTAAATTAAATGAAATATAAATATCAACATTAAATAATACGACGATTTTTGACGACCTCTGTGGCGCAGCGGGCGAAGGTCCGCCTGCTACGCAAGAAGTTGCGGGTTCGAATCCCGCCTCGGAACAAATGTCTGTATGACCTGCAGATATTTGTTCAGGGTGTTCTGGATGTTTTCTATTATTTATTATTTATTTATTATTATGAGCCATTTGGGTCCCACTGCTGGGCAAAGGCCTCCCCCAATTCCCTCCATACATCCCGATCCTGAGCTGCTTCCCTCCAGTCAACGATGTACTGATCGAGTTCGTCCCGTTTCTATATATAATAAAAAATATCTATCTATGTAGTATATTGTATTAAGTATATCAGTCATCTAGTACCCATAACACAAGCTCTGCTTAGCTTGGGGCTAGGTGATGCTGTGTGAATTGTCCAGCATTATTTATTTATTTATAACGCGGTAAGCTATAACCATTTTTATTTCTATAATTATATCTGTAAGTTCTTTGTGGCTATAAACAACATTTAGAAAAAAGTTTTCAAGTCGAGATAACCATATGTTTCTAGTTACCTACAAAATAAGAGTAAAATACTTTATTAAATAATAACATAAAAGCCTTTTCCAAGGCCGTGGGGTGCCGACAGTATATTGTTGCCCCTTCTCTTGCCCGTGAATGCAGTAAGAATCTGCGAAGGGATACCTCCGGAAGATGGGCAGCAGCGTCTTTTCCTGTATCAACATCCTGTACTGCGCTCGCCAACCCGCCTGCTAAGCGTGGTGAGTATGATTACAACTTCTCATGATCAGTACGTAGTGATCTATGAGGGAGGTCTTTTCCAGCAGTGGGAGAACTTCTTAGGCGTGTACTATGTGTGCAAATCCACAAGTAAAAGCTAGTTAGATAAATGCATCTACGTTCTTAATTTAGACTCTATTTTTTCAGCACAGGGCTTTTTCTGCTTATTCTACATTTCCACCCTTTTCTTTATTCCCTGGAAATCCGCCCTAAAATGTCACCTGAACCGCTTTTTAAATAACGGACAGAAGTTAACAATAGCGCACAACCGATAGCAGTCGCATATAAATAACGGACAGCAGTTAACAATAGCGCACCACCGATAGCAGTCGTATATCAATAACGGACAGAAGTTAACAATAGCGCACCGCTGATAGCAGTTGCATATAAATAACGGACAGAAGTTAACAATAGCGCACCACTGATAGCAGTCGTATATAAATAACGGACAGAAGTTAACAATAGCGCACCACCGATAGCAGTCGCATATAAATAACGGACAGCAGTTCACAATAGCGCACTACCGATAGCAGTCGTATATAAATAACGGACAGAAGTTAACAATAGCGCACCGCTGACAGCAGACGCATATAAACAACGGACAGAAGTTAACAATAGCGCACCACCGATAGCAGTTGCATATAAATAACGGACAGAAGTTAACAGTAGCGCACCGCTGATAGCAGTGGCATATAAACAACGGACAGAAGTTAACAATAGCGCACCACCGATAGCAGTTGCATATAAATAACGGACAGAAGTTAACAGTAGCGCACCACTGTTAGCAGCCGCATATAAATAACGGACAAAAGTTAACAGTAGCGCACCACTGTTAGCAGTTGCATATAAATAACGGACAGAAGTTAACAGTAGCGTACCACTGATAGCAGTCGCATATAAACAACGGACAGAAGTTAACAATAGCGCACCACCGATAGCAGTTGCATATAAATAACGGACAGAAGTTAACAATAGCGCACCACCGATAGCAGTTGCATATAAATAACGGACAGAAGTTAACAGTAGCGCACCACCGATAGCAGTTGCATATAAATAACGGACAGAAGTTAACAATAGCGCACCACCGATAGCAGTTGCATATAAATAACGGACACAAGTTAACAGTAGCGCACCACCGATAGCAGTTGCATATAAATATCGTGCCGGCTCTTTCAATACTCGGCCTAGTTCTAGTGCAGTGACCGCATAAATGCAGACATCGGGGGCGACGTCCAAACTGCTTCCGCTACTTATTTAGTTCCATATTGTATTATACCATTACGTGTGTCACTCGTACTAGTACGTATTGTTGTACGTATTGTATAGGAAAAAGGAAAAACGTCATCAATGTCTTTTATGTACCTATATATTTTCTGTAGTCTATCTTATATACTGGTTTGTATTATTATTGGTTAGTATATTGGCTCGTTTCTTAGAGATTACCAAAAGCAAAGAATATAGAAGAAAGTAAGAGCTGAAATAGGCACTTCGGTCTCTTGTTTTGACCCCTTGTGAGGTAAGATCGCCTCCCTCATGGATCTCCATGATGATAGTTGCCAGGCGGCTTGGCAGGCGGGCTGGCGAGCGCAGTATGGGATGTTGATATACGGAAAGATGTTGCTGCTCAGCTTTCGGAGGTATCCCTTAGCAGGCTCTTACTGCATCCACAGGCATGGGAGGAGGGGTAACATTCGACTGCCGGCAACCCACGGCATATTTCATTTATAGTTCAATACAATTAAAAAAGTTTAAATTAACAAGCCAGAGAAAAGGAAAATGTAAACATATATATTTGTGGTGTGGTAAAGGTTTATATGGTAAAATTGTTCATCAGATTGACCGCAATTATGTGTGCACTGTAATTGTTTGCCTTCGGTAACATAGCAACCGAATCAAGCGCTTTTATCAGTACCCGCATTGGCTCAATACTGTTGCCTACTAAGAACTAATAAACGGTTCGTAGTAAGCTCTGCCCGCCAAATATACATACATATTTTGAGGGGGAAACGCAACGACAAAGGCCTTATTATTAATTAATTAATAAAAGGAATGTTCCGTTTGGCTTAAATGTCTAGAACAGACAATACGTCTGTTCTAGACGCGAAGTTCAACTGGTTGAACTGAACCTTACGTTTATATTTGCACTCACTTTCATAGAAACTTATATAGAACAACACATGCTTTCTTTACCTTCATAGAACACCTGCAAAAACTAGCTGAAGCAATAAACTACAGAAAAATGTTAAAAAAATAAAATATTTATCTTCTCAGTTTTGAAGTCAAATAAAATAAGTAATTTATTTAAAATAAAACCCGACTCGGCTGTTATTGAAGTATAGTATATACCTCTAGTATAAGGACGACTACCGAAAACTTCGGGGGGTCAACGTACTCATCAATATGATCAACTTTTACTAAGGAACTTTCGCTGTAAAAAAATGTGAAGAAACACCTGTTCCATACAAAAGTACAATACCTACTTTGTTAAAATATATGGAACAGCTGTTTCTTTACATTTTTTTACAGCAAATGTTCCTTAGTAAAAGTTGTTCATATTGACGAGTACTTTGACCTCCCGAAGTTTTCGGTAGTTGTCCTTTTACACCCTGTATACCTATATGGATTCGCATCAAAAACAAACGCTCCATTCCCCCTTTCGTCTGGTAAAAAGTTAGTAGGTCTTGTAGGTATGTCATTATTGGAGATGTTTAATAAATCCAGCCAGCGTCAACATGAGTTAAGCCATACATAACGAACCAGACGGCTGGGTTAATTAGTCAGTAGTTATTCTGTATTTTAATTAAACCTCTGTTATTTGGTATAATTCTGTTCCCTACTGGATTCCGAACAGTCAGTACATCCTAATTACGATCGTTAACGTGTCTAACATTATTAGGTAGCAGCTGTAATCGGAATCTTGAGGGACATTGGCGCCAGTTTTAGTTAAAAGACACCTACACGCGAAAAATAATAAGATAAGGTATAACTCGTTCGACTAACTAGCCGAGTTGATCACGTCTTATCATATTATTTCTCGCATGTAGGTCGGTTAACAAAAAGTGGCACCCGTTCGCTATAGCTCTTAATCGCGCGCGGTCCAACTTTAATTATGAAGGAAACAAATATTATAAAGACGGTGTTGTGAACTTGCCAAATTTAGTTAACCGACCTGTACTTGATAACGGCTCTAACGATTTTTATGATGAGGAAATTCTGTAGTTAGATAAGGTTTGAAGTACACCGGTCGCTCAGGTCCTTTTTGCTATAGCACGATCATCGACATTTCGACGTTTTCTCATACAACAGTTATCTAGGAAAATATCACAATTGCTACAAAAATAAATAATACGTCGGTCAAATGTATTCAGTATGTCATAAACTACAAGCCATCCTTCAAATAAAGTTATAAATAAATAAAGGGTATTAGAATTCTTGAGTCATGTTAGGCTTGTAGCTGAATTTCTTTCAGCAGGCAAGGCATCTTCTATACTATATATAATATTACACCTAGGTACGTTTTTATTCTCTGTTTGGCTCGCATAAATCTTAATTTCAGCATCTAAATTTAAAGCAACAAGGTTTCAGTATAAATAAATAAATAAATAAATGCGCGGGCCGTGGACGCGGTTGCTCAGTACCTGCCCTTCTCCTAGCTTAGTCGACTTTTAATCACAGGAAAGATCAGGTCAATACGTCTGAAGTTGACTAAGCTGCGGGTTTCATCACGATGTTTGCCTTCACTATTAAAGCATGTGTCAAATGTGTAGCTACATATATTTTTCAAGAAAGAAAAACCCTTTTCTGCCCGATCTTGAACCCACGAACTTCGGATTGAAGTTTCAACACGGCTTTTTTCATCACTTACCTTAAATTGAGTATTAATCTCGATAATAACCTTATGTTACATAACGGTAAACATCATACATAATTAGTGCAAAATGTATCCCGTGAAAATGTCCCTATCTGCGGTAAAATCCACAAGCGTTATGAAACAAATCAGAAAACATAAAACCCTAAAAACCTGTTGTTTGAATTGTACAAAAACGAAAAGAATGACATTTTGTTTTGTAAGGCGTTACAGTATCGGCGAAGGCTCTCGTACCGCAGTATTATGTAACCTTCCCGCTCGATAGACCCTACCTACTTGGTATAGACCGTGTCCGGGTGGCGCTACCGACTCATACGGCTTTATGCCATGGAAATCGTTCACTGGAAAATTATCTCACTAAGTTATCCTAACGATTTTTTTTATCTACGCACCCGAGACCTAGGAATTCCAAATTGCTTACGTAAATAACGTATCTGATAGTTTTGTGTGCACGTGTTTGATCAAATGCTATTAGCTATCACGCTCTTAATGCTGGGCAAGTTAGTGTATTCCCCCCTCATTGCGTTTCTTTGACACTTCTGGCTTTAAACAGTTTTGTACATGACTATTAAAACCGATTGAGTGTGAATTGTACTTTGGTGGATAAGGTTTCCACTGTACATATCTTTGTATAATTAAGCGAAATCGAATATTGTGGACATCATCAAACCTCAAGCAATATTTTTATACAAAGGCGATTCCTTCATGAACTTGCCAGAGCGTTGTAGTTTATGGACTCTACAGAGCGTAGTCGTAAGGTTCATCAGCCCCAATGTACGACAGTGATTTATACGCAGCGGCGCGACAAACTACATTTTGTAAACGAAACTAAATTAAATGGGGATACACGAATAACACGGACAAAGGATCTCTAGGCAGATCCGGGGGCATATTGAATGTTACAAAATAATAGACTTCATAAAGTACCAAGTAGATACTCGATTTTTTTTCTCCATTTAGGAGTCGCTAACTGCAGCGGTACCACTATCACTCAGCAAAATAATTTTAATGTAGACTTGAACTCATACAATCTTTATTTAGATACACTTTTTAATGATACATAGCTAAGTTCTAATTAGCAAAGTTCGGTAAGCAGACTTTTAGAACGCTGTAATTGCATTTGAATGAATTTGAAATTCTTCCGCCGTGCGTGCGGAAACGTGTGCTACGACGTAGCACTTATTGGAGCAAACCGATTCTTTGGGACATGGCACCTGTCTCGTCTTTTGAAATCATCGTGAACCAGGAATCATATTTATCCTGAATCTCGCGTTACTTAAATTATCTAGGGAGTCATTAATAAATGAATGATGCTGGATACTGGATATTTCACATATCTAGCAAAGTTAGCTCATGTATTATATGAATATAGAAAATTGGATGTAAGACGTCTCAGATAACTTAGCAAGCGTTACGGTCTCCTAATTTGATATTTGCATGTCAGCTTATAACAATCTAATATCGATATTCTATAAATGCTATTTTATAAAGTTCAAGGTTGTTATTACATCAGCTTTTAACATTTAATAGATTACCTACGTTTGAATGGCATGGAAATTGAAAAACATGGCACGGAGCTTTCACTGGGTTCTATTTTGGTTTAGATCTTTAATAAATTATAAGACTGATTGACTACATTTGGTACCAAATGGTACAATGAGAAAATAATTGCCTCGCTTAATTTTTCTCTCTTGATTTAGGAAGTCTGAATTTTACTCTAGTTTTTTCCGCCATAAGAAGTATTTTAGCGGTGAGCCTCTTACGATAAGCAAATTATGATATATAATATTACCTTGTTATAAACTACGTTAATTTTAGACGTATACTATTTTACTTTACGTTTTACCGTGTACCGTCTTTTAGTAGCAAGCCGCTTGATACACTGGGATAGGTTAAACAAACTGAACCCGTACACCTACAAACTGTACCCGGGCTGGGAATTTATAACTTCGTTGGGCAGGTTGCTGTTTCCTTTCATGTGGAAGTGGAAAGACAAACAGTATGTTTTATATGAACGTACGCATGGGCGAGCCGGAAAGGTCGGGAGACGCACCGCAGCCTCAAGGTCGCCCGACCGGGGCTTACAGCTGACGTCCCATTGCGGTGTGGGGTGGTAAGCTTGGTTACATATCGTATAGATTTTTTCTGTCCACAATATGTATTAGTAAAATATGAAATTGAAATTTGTTTACGTTAAATTATTATGTTGTGATCGTGTAAAGATGGAAATAGCCTTCAGTATAGAATATTCTATATTATTTTTACCTGTTGTGTGAGAATGTGAATAACTTTTTAAATATATCACGGGTATTTATCACGTATGGTAATACTCCCGATGCTTTGACCGTGTTACAACAGCCATGGTCCCTGGAGGTAAAAGTATTATGCGATAAATTCCCGTGTTTTGATATTTAAAATGTTGAGTCGCGAAAATTTAAGAATAATGATCACATAATTACACATATGTACAACATAATGGTATATTATGTGAAGTGAAAGTTTATGAAAACATGCATTCTCCCCGCGTCTTGACGTATGATGCGTAAACTTGGTCATTGACGCTTCGTCCGGGTGTCCGGTAAACATACCAAATCCGTAACATCGACATGCGCTCCGAAACGCAGAGCTAGTTTGGAGAGCTTAAATGGGATTGGGCGTCTGCCGTATGCCAGGGTGAGCTCTAGGCACTATCGCCAATCAGTGGCGCTTAGATCCGGCGTGAAAGTGACGCGGCAGACTTAAACGAAGATGGCGGGATGAATCGGATTGATACCTTGTCAACTGATCGGAAGAAGCTTAGGATTGTGCTGATTGAAGGAAAAAGTAGAGAAAAAACTGTTCGTTATGATGGCCCATAATAAAAATAAGTAATTATGTCAAGGTCGGCGTCAGAGAATCTCTTTACACACATTTTTGCAGCCAACGGTACACCTATTTCATTTAATTTGTGCGTCACGACCTAAACTAAACCACTGGCAAGTTGGTTTAGTGAATTACACTGTAGTTGGTTTAGGAGATAAGAAGAATGACTTCTCAATAGAAGATCCTTTAATAAATCCTTCAGAAAGGGTATTATTTTTAGTTGTACGTTTCTGTAGCCAACTTGGCCAAAACGGAACTCTTTCATCATGTACGTCCTGTTCACAACCATTTTATTTAGTGAATTTAGAAAATAAACAGTTTGCTCCCCCTCCATGTATTTAGGGGTAAAAAAACAAATATGATAGAGGTTCCTTTTTTATTGATATATTAAGTGTCAACTAAGCGGTTCTGAATCTGAATATCATGAAAAGTATTGCATAAAATAGCTTTAGTGGAACTTACAACGAAAATGGTTTTATACGACAAATAATGTGCAGTTTGTAATTTTTAAAGTGTTTGACCACACTTAGGTAGAATTCATTTCTTTGAAATGTGGATTTTTTAATAAATAAGACAATTAAGGAACTCTTTACTGCGCATGGTCCGACACGCCCTTGGCTTTATTTAACTGACGCCAATGCAAGCTTAGAACTAGATTTTCTATATTACCAGCGTCTCTCCGTGACCTTATATCTGTTTAAATATTCTAAAAAAAACTCGTAAGAATCATTAATGATGACCAAAATATATAGAGGTATAACCCAAAACTAAAATGTTTTTCATAAAACCCACTATCGGCAATGATAAATAAATAAATAAATAATGATAGCATTAATAGTTTAGATTGCATTTGTACAAATAAAGTAGCATTTCGAACGCGACCGCAATGTCGGCCGTGTTACATAACACTGCGGCGGTACGAATAGGTACATGACAGTAAAACATGGTTGAAGAATTAAACTGAGTAAACTTTTTAGCGTTTTAAGGATTATTTCAACAACATTAATTTCGAACAGTTGGAATAAGGTCGAAGGAGTGTAGCGCACGGAAGCGCAAGTCACCACTGGGCTTCCTTGATAACGCAAACTCTATTAAGTTTAAGTTAATTATTGACGAAACACAAGTTTACAGATTCAATTTTACGCTGCTTGGATTATGTCATTATATCAAGGCTCCCGTCCTTTCTCGTGTTTATAGTATGCTTACAATTTACTTTAACTTTATGTTTAAAAACACAAGTTTTTACAAGATTTTTATAAGATGTGTATCAAATACCTTGTAGGGTTTGGACAAGATAATGATACTACCTAACAAAGCCTACCGAATTGATGCTGTGACAATGCAGGAACCAACCATCCGTCAGAATTCAATTACGTGCAGCAGTCTCGATAATTTGATCCTATTCATCTGTCTTAATTTCTAGTCGGAGGTAACATGTGCGTGATGCGTAATACCTATAATCAGCTGCATAGATAAGCCACGGATGTATTTAGTCCGGGTCACAGTATAATCGATGAAAATTTGTTTAATCCTTTTTTTGTGGTTTTGGTTCAAGAGGAAATTTTGTTATATTATTAATTAATGTTTTGTAAAAATTCGTTGAAATATGACTATGACGCTAATTGTTTAATATGAGAAAATCAAGCCGACTATATAGAAGCTATCATCGAAAACGCAGCTTCGAGATACAACAAAACAATGTATGGTGCATTTGTTCCCCTATTATTGTTTTTACAGAAAAGTCAGTGATGGCATATGTTTATACTTTAAGAATAGCTTACTAGAACCAATTCAATGTAAAAAACCCACATAAAGTAATAATTAAAATGTATATAGGTATAAAAATGAACGAATGCTATTTTAAGCATATTAAATACGTTTGTTATCGCAATGTTAGTGAGTGCTCCAAATGATATTATGTACAAATGTACATAACACAATATGGCTTCCAAAACATATTGTTCCAACTCCAATCAACATTACCTCTATAATTAACCTTTTTACGTTATTGAAGAGGACGCTTTTGTAGTCTCCAAAAGTTATTTGCAATCCTAAGTTCCTTTGAATAGTAATAAGGGTTAACTATACATTTATTTTTCAAAATCCTAAGAACCCTTAACACTCCTGCCATGGACCATAAAGGGGACCATGGACCTCAGGGTAAGAAACCCTGCTTTACGGGCTTATGCGTGAAATGTCTCCTAGTCGTAAAATATATCCTTTACGCCTTAATGCCTCTTTCGCAAAACGACCGTCGTGTTCCCACAGTGTTGCTTTCGCAAAATGTCGCGACAATATAAATTACTTATTGTTTAAATAAAATATTTGAATTCGCAATAATTTATTTAAAAAATGTTTTGATTGTATTTCTTTTTAAATTAATTATTGCTGAAATCATTTATAAAAAATATTTTAATGCTCCAAAACGAAAAAATATTAATGTGCCTATCTGATAATATTCTTTCACTTTTTGGCAATAAAATGTTGCCCCTCCTCTCCAGCCCGTGGATGCAGGAAGAATCGGCTAAGGGATACCTCCGGAAGATTGGCAGCACCGTCTTTCCGTTTATCAACAACCTGTACTGCGCTCGCCAACCCACCTGCTAAGCGTGGCGAGTATGAGAACAACTTCTTGATGAGTATGTAGTGATCCATGAATTAGGCCTTTGTCCAGCAGTGGAAGTCCTACGGCTTAGATGATGAAACAAATGTCTACACCTCGTCTGAAAGAAACTAGTAAATTTTCCCCATGTTCTATTTTTACTTTAACTTCCTCGAAGCTCAATAATATTATACTTATATCTAACACAGCTTGATATGTTTTCAGAAAGACTTAACTTTTCCAATATGTTGCATGTTTCTGAAGTACAACGTTGTATCTCTCTACGCTTATAAAGCCACGGTTACGTACACGGGGACTTTGTTAACAAATAAATATTACGATTTCTAGAACTTGCACATTTAATAGGAATATAATAGTCCATTTTTCAGAAACCGCGAGGGTTTTCTTTCCTAAGTCGGACATTTTAAACGCCAGTTTAGAAAAGTGCTAACGACCTTAAGTCCTTTTGAATTCGGGCAACACAACAATATCAACCGTATATTTTTCAGGGTCTATACTGCATTTTTCTTGAAAACTGCTACGTGGCTTTGCACGCGTGTTACCCGCACAAAAAATACTATTACATAATATGTAATGCCGTGTGATGCCGGAACAGAGCTTACCCTTGTATCTAATCACAAGTTTTCAACTTAGAACGAGAAGACGCATTGTTTACGGGGTTATCATAGGCAGGGTATGAATTATGTCACGAACATCTTGCATTAAACAATCTAATATTAGCGCATAATTTATAACATGTTTTGTAAACCTTACCTTTTAGTGAATAAATATATTTTTAATTTTTTTAATAATAGTGTTCTTCCCCGAACTACTAGTATGCAAAATGTCATGATGAACTGTGTGGCAACGATTATAGTACGAACTTACAAACATTGCCTCATAATATCCGTTTTGATAAATGAAACTAATCGACTTGTCAATGTTTCTTTTGATTGACGTATTTTAAAGTGCACCTTTATATTTATTTATTTAATGTAATCAGAACGGTTGCATAATGACCACTTACGCTAATTAATTATTCAAACTAACCTATACATACCGTACCTCTTGCGGGCTACACGCCCGGTTAAATCCCGATGCCTAACTTAGTTCGAGTTAATCTGAGTTGCAGAATTATTAGTTGCCTAATGAATAGAAGCGCCAGGAAACGAAAATAAAAAGAAACCGGAGTAAAGTTAGCTAGACTTAGCGATGTAGCAGAATGGTAGGTTTCTTGGAGAAAAAAAGAACAAGAGTAAAAGCCATTCAGAAGATGAGAAGTAGAGACAACCAGCACACTTTAGAAGAGAAAATCTCGAAATCTTAATCTTTGAAAGAGCCTGAGGCTCATGTTATGCAAAGCAAAATAATCAGTGTGCTACCGATGTCATAAACACTAGATAACTTATTTTATTGGTTATGTTCAACTGTTCTGTATGTAAAAAATATGACACCCAACAAATATAGATTTATCTTATGATATTATCTATAAAGATTTATAGTAAAAGTTAAAAGGGAAGGTTAAAAAATTAATTCTCGCGGCAGACCGAGACGTCGATGGAGAGACGAACTCGACGCATACTTGGAAGACTGGACCACAGTAGCTCAAGACAGAGAAAGGAGGAAGGAAGGAAGGGAGGCCTTTGCCCTGCAGTGGGACAGTACAGGCTCTTAATAATAATAATAATTAGCTCTTTGGCGCAGCAGGTGTCGCAGGCGGACTATCCGCCTTCTGTCCGCCTGCGACGTAAGCGGATGCGGGTTCGATTCCCGTCTCGGAACAAATGTCTGTACGATTTGCAGATATTTTTGAGGGTGTTCTGGATGTTTTTCTTTATATCTATCTAATCTAAATAGGCCATCGGATCTGGGCAAAGACCTCCTTTCCCTTTAACCATTTGTCACGCTCCAGAGCGATAGTTCGCCATTCGTGGCAATAGGCGTCAAGGTCATCCCGCCACCTGCACTTGGCGTTCCTATGTATCTTCTTCTTCACAGCCCGGAATCACCCCCTGCTGGGTATAGGCGGTGGCCAAGATCCGGCCAGAGAGGTCGAGGTCGTCCAAAAGCGCGATGGGTCGACGTCATTATCGCAATCGCTGGGCAGACCTGGATGCGAAATGCACAGGACAAAGGAGGCTGGCAAAAACTTAGGGAGGCCTATACCCAGCAGTGGGTGATTCCTATGTATAGTTAACAAAAAAATATCTAAGTAGTATTATGTATTATGTTTATCAGTCATCTAGTGCCCATAACACAAGCTCTGCTCAGCTTGGGGCTAGGTGATGCTGTGTGAATTGTCCAGCATTATTTATTTATTTAAGTCCTACTCTGTATATTGCTTTTTTATTGCCCGTTAGATGTATTTTAAAAAAATATAAACGGTCGAATTGAGGAACCTCCTCCTTCTTTTCTTCGGTTAATAAATGAATGTTGATGGCGGCAGTCACCAAGTCCACACTCACACAAAACTTGTTCCAGCTTCGCCTACCCGAGCATGGACGAGATGGCCAACCAGCTGAACTACGTGATGGCTCACTTCGGCCTGAAGACGTTCATCGGCTTCGGCGTCGGCGCCGGAGCACACGTGCTCGCCAAATTCGCCATCACCAACCCCGAGAAGGTAACCCGTGTTGTTTTGTAATAAACATGGACAGCGTATAAACTCTAAATTCTATTTGGTCCGCCGCGTCAGTTATATACTAAAATATTAGACGTTTTTTATTTCTTAAATTTATTAAAAAATGCTAAGGTAAAGCGCATTTTAGTTACAGAGTCGTGACGCCATGACGTGCCTTAAACTGAGACACACCGTGACGTCACGCGACATTTCGACTCAAAGTATCAGACGTTGAAAACATTATATTTACGATTACATGAAACCATTGGCCGGTGGTTTGGAATTGGTAAGATAGAATAACATATGATGAGTAGATAAAAACTAATTTCTTTGAGCTGCTACCGATCAGTACTAAGTAAAGACAAAACAAATGTACACAACGAAGATACATCGCCTGTATAATCGGGTAAATAAAATAGATTACATTTACAATTGTAATATGTTTTAAGTGTGTCGGTGATCTTGCGCTGGTCATTTAAAATGCGAAACAGGTATTTAATTTATTTTGCTTACTAGCCTCGTCGTCCTTTGAAAAGATGACTATATCTTGCTCGCTACTATAGCTTGTCGTTTCATTATCTTATTTTGACCAGGGACTTCAACGTAAAATGTTTCGTTCCCATCAAAACTGTTATCAAACTTAATGCGATGTTCACATTTTGTCTTTGGGCTACATTAGTATGACGTAATTTTTGGTTGGTATCATGCAAAGTAAGTATCCAGCAGAGCTCGAAGTGACTTGCAATGAAAAGACTCAGTGTATTTCGGTTTCAGTTCTATGCATAAATTACGTATCGGTAGCCGTATCATACAAGTTCTATGAATGCATTAATTTTGTAGCGGTAGCCGTATCACAAAACTTGTTAAAGTTGAGCCAACTCCCACGAAGTTGGACTACCGGTGGGATTTCTAACAAACATTTTGTCTGGTTCAATGTTACGGTATTATGTTTTATCATCATCTTATTTAATGCGTGTTACGTTCCTACTAACGTTACTACATAGGCCCGTTAGATGTATTTTTTGACATCGGCCCACAAAACAACAAGACCCTGGTTTACTACAGCATTTCAAATTACTAACGTGAACTCCGATAAATGTTAATTGCAGTCGGAGCAAGAACCGTAAGTATTCCTCCAAAGAATCCGGAGTAGTTAGAATAGTTACTAACTATCTGAACCAAGCAGCCGTTCTTATAAAAAAGGAATTGTATTTTAGTAGGATTGGAAAACATTTTAAAGTGGATTCATGCATTATCCTCGCGTCAAGTCTGCGGGCCAAGGGTGCTCAAGACTCTGACAGCTATGTCGAAATATTTTTAGTCGTCGATGGAACTATCTGGCCATCTGAGTAGTTTATGAAGCAGCATGAAATGTCAGAAACATTGAAGTATTTTCATCATAAGCAATCACTTTGAAGTTCTTCCGAGATTACAATGCTTCCATATTAAATATTATGGAATTAAATTCCGCTGTTAGTGTTTCGTTTCTATATGATTTTTACTTGTCAGTCTTGTTTACAAAATCAGACACAAAGCTTTGTTGAATGCACAATCTTCAGCAAACTATTCACCTTAATATTATTATTTTCCCCCTGCTTGAAATGTATCTCAAATTTTCACTACTCTGGACCAACTCATTTAACCCAGTCATATCCATCTGTTATTATGCCTACAGTTATAAAGCGAGATTGCAGTTCAGCTGTTTTTTGCATTTCGTAGTTGTTAAGACGTATAAATGGCAACCGAAGTGCCCATTCAAACGGTAATTAAATTATTGCTTCAGTCTACTACAAATACTTTTTCAACGCACTTGCTCGTAAAGTGAGCCTTATTACATCGCTTTTAGAGCCATAAACCGAGCTGTAACACACGGCGTGCGTAATAATATTACACAGTGGTGCGTAATAGAATTATAATACCAACAAAGTTAAATTAGTACCTTTCTGTAAGTTTTAAGCGAGTCAACAGAGCATTTTCAATTTAACCGGGTAGGTAATATAGCTATTTTATTAAGCAACACCAAAGAGGTTTTATGCCGCTGAAAATCCATATATATGTATATATTTAGAATAAATTAATGTGTACGTCCTTAATTAAGTAAAACAAACATTTATTATTGTCAAATTATTCATTTCACAATAATTTGTTATAAAATATTACAATATTTGCATTTTATCACTTAAAATTATAATTTTTAAGAAGGCTGTATGTTTACTCACCTTGCACTGGGCGCGTTAAAAAAAACTTGCGCGCCATTTCCCATATTCCATATTCAAATATGAAAACTAAAGCTGTGATGCTTTAGTTTTCATATTTGGTTTTACCGTATTCGCCGCTGTGTGGTAAATTAATTTGTTTTTTCCTCGCAAGTGTGTTGAAAAACGTCGTATGACACGCGTGAGCATTGATCATTACACTCTCGGCTCCATTACGCCCTCGCCTTCGGCTCGGGCTGCAATCTCGCCTCGACTGTAATAACCAAAATTGCACACTTGTTTCATAATGTACTATTACCACACCTCCACACCTAAAGTAAGCATACACATCAAAAAACATTGATAGAGGGTTTGGTACTGTATACCATACCCTCTATCGTCCCTCGCCGCGCATACGTAGGTAAGTGGTAAGTAGTGGCGCAGTGCACTAAAATGATATAACTTTTGAAACTATTATTATGGTTGTCAACATTATGCGCAATATTTCTAGTCAGGCAAGTCATTGGCAATCGAAAAAGACTTAAATCATTGTAAATATCCCGTTAATATTGTATATAATGTACACTAACATGATTAACTGATTGATTGATTGAACGGTACTCGTAGATATTGAGGACCAATTTACTTGTTGTACTCAAATATTTAAATCGTTAGATACGCCCTTACCGAAATGAGAACGCGCCGTTTTGTTTCCACACGAAATTAATGAGCATGCCGACGCTCGCTTGGAATCAGCATTATTACCTCTAAACCATAGCTGGGCACGTTAATCAAATAGTTAACTTCATTAATAGCTAATCCTTTATTAAAAAGTTAAATTCGATAAAATTTAATGCGTTACATTTCGGAGACTTAACACAAGTTAACGTTAATAGTTAATTCGTTAACACTGGTTATTAAGAAACTAGCCTGTTTTTAGGGTTCCGGACCAAAATGGTAAAAAGGAACCCTTATAGAATCACTCTGTCTGTCTGTCTGTCTGTCTGTCTGTCTGTCACAGATGGATATCTCGAGAACTACTGATGCTATCAACTTGAAATTTGAAATGGTAAAAGACAACACTTTTTTACTAATATAGCATATAAAAAAATGTTGAAAAACACTCATATTTTGATTGCAGGGGGGCGGATAGGGGATCTCAAAAATTTTAAGTCAAGTTACTAGGCCGTGTGGGGTATCATATGAAAGGTATTCATTTGCAAATTAATAAACAGTTTTTAGTTTTCCTTTAAACCGTATCGTTTTTGAGTTATTAACAAAAATGTTGAAAAAACGACCGTTCCCCCCCCTTATCTCCGAAGTTTGCAGAGATAAACCCGTAATACTTTTATAGCTAATAGCAGTGTATGTAAACTTTATAGGAAAATTATAGTGGACTCTCTAATTTGCATAGTTTTTTAGATAAGGGGGGTGGAAGGGGGGTTTTCAAAAATTTTGTGAAGTAAATAGGTTATGTGGGGTATCATATGAAAGGTATTCATTTGCACATTAATTAACAGTTTTTAGTTTTCCTTTAAGTCGTATAGTTTTCTAGTTATTTACAAAAATGTTGAAAAAAATAGCGTTCCCCCCCTCTTTCAATATGAAGTTTGCGGAGATAAACCTCTGAAACTTTTATTGCTATTAGAAGTGTATGTAAAGATTAGAGGAAATTTATTACAATCTCTCTACATAGCATACTTTTTTATAAATTATCGAAAGTGTAAAAAATCTGCATAAGTTCCGCTATCAAATAAGAGATGGCGCTGTCAGGGTTCTCCAACAAATAAAAAACCGCCTTTGTCATATATTATATTGTATGATGGCACGGAACCCTCGGTGCGCGAGTCCGACTCGCTCTTGCCCGGTTTTATTTAACTAGCATTGTGTCGGTAATATACTTATAAATCACTGCTGTTTTGGTTCTAAAAGTTCACAATGTGTTATTAAGTCATTATTTTTAATATGGATTTTCTCCTTTAGGAATTTTCCTGTGATGTTGAAGTTTCCTTTAAAAGCGAGGTTCGTTAGGCTTTTATATCTTTGTCCGTGGAAAAAAATACGTTTACCTGCAGTGATTGATGGTAACAGTGTTATAATATATATCTAGCTGCAGCCCGCGGATTTGCCCGTGTTTTTATTTCCTTGCGCGTAACCCTAATTGTTTTTATCCCGTCAACATAGGTCCAGCCGTTTCGGAGATTAGCGGGAACAAACCGACGGACAATATAATTCAAAATATAATTTTTGAACGAGTCTCGATTTTGTTATTATTATTCATTTATTTCAGATCATAAATCCATAAAATACTATAACACATACTTAAAACTAGCGGAGTATTATATATTATGCCTAGCCGCATTTAACAAGTTTTGCTCCTTAAAGGATTTGTGACTGTTAGATTTTTGTTTCACTCTCGGCACGCCCCGCTCCCCACTTGTCACTTTGTCCGAACGTATAGGTCAGAATGTTTCTAAAAAGGACTGGATTAACGGACTTGAGTTAACATAACGGAAGTTAATGAATTTTCGTTAACAAATTTTATAGTTAACTTAAAAGTTAATCCGTTACTCTAAATGTTAACTTCGTTAATTAACGAGTTAATGCCCAGCTATTCTCTAAACATATTGTTAGCCGGACGTGGTGTGCGTTATTTTTATCACGAAAATTCGTGCAATATAATTGCATAATAAATGGTAACAAAATAACAGTTTGGTTTATTGGCATAACCAGAGTGCGTACGTCGGCATTATCTAAAAGGGTCGAGCAGACCGGGAGCGTATGCGTAGACGTAAGCGTAGACGTGCACGTACCACTGAGTTGTAATGTATGGAACTCTATGAGACAGGACACACCGCTTGCGTAACGTAGACGTGCGCGTCGTCATACAGTTCCAAACATTACAACTCAGTGGTACGTGCACGTCTACGCATACGCATCCGGTCTGCTCGAGCCTTAACACACATTGAAAGACAATGCGACAGTTTTTGTTGTCAGGGCACATAATTGAACACTAAAGATTGAACAATGATTTCACTTGTGTGAGTATGGTTGTACTAATAAAATATGTATTCGCAGGTGGACGCGCTGGCTCTGATCAACTGCAGCGCCGGTCAGGCCGGCTGGATCGAGTGGGCTTACCAGAAGCTCAATACCCGCGCCCTGCGCTCGCGCGGCGTCACCCAGGCGGTGGTCGACTACCTGATGTGGCATCACTTTGGACGGGTGAGTCAACTCCTATTACTTGTTTTTATATGGCCAACGAGAAGCGATACAAAATGTCAACACACTGTCATCACTCCCATCAATATAAATTGCAATCAATTCTGTCAAGAAATCAATGCTAAGTAAGCAAGCAAATTTTAATTGTTGCAGTTTGTTGACATTTGGTTTCGCTTCTCGTTGACGGTACATATAACCAACCATCCTTTTTACTTACCTAGTTGAATTTTTTTTTGTGCTGCGAATTCGCATCGCAGTTTTGTGTTTTGTTTTCGCCCTGAATTGTCCAAACTCCAGACAGGGCTTCCATTTGGCGCAGCCTATAAAATGCGAACTATTTTAACTGTAGACTTACCTATTTGTACGTATTTATTCAGATTAATGTGATATTAGGTAATTATGAACAAGTCAGTAATTATTTATTCAATAAAGCAAAAAGCTACATACGTAGAATAGTCAGGAACCTTAAGTTCATCCGATAGTATATAACCGGCACACACAATTTGTATGACAAAGTATTTCATGCGTATTTCATTTTGGTGATGCTTCCAAAATGACCATCTAAACTTAATATCTGTGTTAAAACCACACTTATAACCTGCTTAAGTTCACTGGAATGTACGTTAAACGCGGGTTAATATTACTCATAACGCCACACACTATTATATTAACCTTGTTACAGCAAAGCCCAAAATGCCTGCAAGAAGGCCTAAAATTACAAGTTGCCTATTATTACAATCTTAAGCAATGGAAGATTGTTTTAAATGTTTGTGTATATTAGGATCTTATTTATCAGGTCAAAGATATTAAAATATCGAGAATCGGGCGAAAAATGTGTAATACGACACCAGATATTTTTTTCTAAAAAAGTTTACTAGACTAGTTGACTAGATTTTGTATGGTTAATAGACTAATAGGTGATTCTATTATTTTTCTGTATAGCGCAGAAGGCCAATTCCCAGCATTGGGTATGACGATGATGAATTTACCAAAGCGATTGTGGCAAATTGCGAATGCTATGTAAATATATTTTTATTACAGTTCATTTATTTATAACTACTAGCTCTATAAACAAAACACTGCTCATTATTAACGTCAATTACATCATATAATCAAAAATTGTGTACATACGTAAAATTTTTGTCTTATTATTATGCCGTATTATAGTTCCGCAAGTATATTTGAAAGTTTGCGCGGTATCGCGAAGTGACGCGAAGAAACGTGCAACATCATATTATTCAAATAATCTTCGTATTTTTTTATAAAAAGCTTATATCTATTAATCATTTATTTATTAAAACCTTTACATTTTACCATATAAACTTACCGTAATTATCAAGACCTTAACTCGCGTGCTATGAATCGATAGTTCGGCTGACCTATTAAAGAAGCTAACACAGTTTAATAAATGATTAGTGTACGATTTGAAGTCTAAATGTAGATTTTGGGAAATTAGGGTTGGGTTTCACTGCTTTAATTTCTCCAGCAGTCTTTCTGCTACTTTCAACGACAGGCCTTTCCGGCTACAGAATGTTTTACCGACACGACGATAAACCTGTAACTTTTTTTACTACAGTCCTTTCCATTTCCATCTACGGAGAATTCGCCGCCTATTAAAAATAAAATACTATACATATTTTTGTTTATTTTCTTATAGTTTTATATAATTTTGTTTTGTGCTTCGCTTTAATGTGGACTGCATCCGTATCTGTTAGCAGTAGCGATATTGTTTGCGACTTTCTTTGAATACTATCATTGTGCAATTTGTTACAATTTGTTGTGTTCTTAGCTTGGCTGTGTTGAATTTGTTAGACCAATAGCTTCCTGGTTACGTTTAAGGCGTAAAATAATAATTAGAAACTAATTAATACGAACCTCTTGAGACAATCGACGTCTTTTCGAACTGATTTAGACTTTTAATAACATAAAGAACGATCCTTTTTTTACCGTTAAGTTATTTTAAATGCCAAGAAATAGTACTACAACATTTTCACACAGGACTTTATCGCGTAATTACCTTGTTTTATTTCTCCCTGGCAGCCCTTGTGGTCACCGGTAGACTGATGTCTTATAGCTATATAATTAAACAATGACACGATTTTACGATCTATCAGTTTGGTAGTGTACTATTCTCCGTTGATGCTTCTTTGGTACCGTAAAGGAATTGATACCAAATAGTCAGTCAAATTGAAAAAGCTCGCAATCAAAATCTTCCTCCCGCTTCTAGATCGCTTCACTTTGGTAGGCATTGATACGAACCCAAACCATCGACTGGCGCTTCGTTTCTGGAAATCCAGGACTCGTCACCAGTAATCATGTCTTGAACACGCCGAGACAAGCCTGCTTCAAATTTGTTTATCATATCACCACGCGACCGTGCGACACCCAGCGTAAAAACTATTCTTCTGCGAAGATGCACGTGAAGAGTCTCGTGAAGGCTTCCCAATCCAATCTGCAGTATTTGCTGAATCTTCTGATACGTAAACTCGCGTATTGTCTTGGATTTTTTTTTCACTGCTAGCACGATTTCTTCCGTAGCAGCTGCCAAAGAGCGATCATGTCTTTTTTCATCCCTTAAGTCCAGGTTATTTGCTGGCGCTGACTTTTTTGTAGGCCTTTTTAAGAGGAGCAATTCTTCTATACATAATTTGCAATTAACTTTAATGGTTTACGCGGCGCACGCCAAAACAACTCCCAGTCGGCAATAAATTTTCGGACATGTTCAGCTATCATCATCATCATAGTTCAGGGAACTTGCACCAAATCTTTATAAATTTTGGCTTAAGACCTTTCGCCTGAATTACTCTAGCTATTAGTCAAATCGCATGCAAATTGGTTCAGACAGGCGCGGCGGCGAAGAACATTGTTTTACAATATGTAAGGAAACTTAAAACCTTCCTCCTGAATTACTCTAGGTATTAGTGAAAATCGCACGAAAATCCGTTCAGTAGTTTCTGAGTTTTGCGCAAACAGACTGACAGACGCGGCTGAGGACTTAAGTGTATACTTTGTCGAAGTCAAACTGTCGTAATCTTTTTTTAAATGGATATCACCGAATCCTGGAAAGTCGTAAAACGGATGTTTTACCTTGGGGTGGTCAGATTCATCACTTTTCGGGCTTGTATGTGTAGTAATACATCCTGTTTTATAAGGATAGCAGCAGAGATAGTTTAGTAACCTGTCTTTAAACATGCAAATGATATTGCGAAACATACGCTCGTATCTCAAATAGGTAGTCGTACGTGTATCCCTCGTAGATACGAGTGATGTCCCTGGTGGGGAGACCGTATCGTAAACTTGTTTAGGTTTTCCTTTGAAACATGTTACATCCGAAGTGAAAAAGTAGTTCACAACATTGATGGCACGATTCGGTCGGACTCCGTGGGCACGCGATGTGTTTGTTCATTTAATGACGTTTTGTTTGTTCAACAAATATTCGTAATAACAGGCTATCGAGACAAAAACAAACAAAAACATTAAATTACACTTTCTGTCAATAGCTGTGATATAACAGCTGTTGTAGGTTTATGCACATGACCATCAAAATATGCGAAGTATGTAGAAGAAAGAAGAAAATGCACTTAATTGTGTACCACAGCACACACACAGAACACAGACACATACTTTATAGATTATAATTAGACCGTAAGACAACAAAGCGACAGAGTAATCAAGAAAAAAAAACATTTTATTCACACAAACAAAAAGATGTTTTACATTAATAACAAAAAAAAACGTTTATAAAAATAAAAACAGAGGTTTACACAGACAATTTATCGAAGCAACATTGTAGGCCAAACATAAATAAATTACAGATTGCCCTACGTTGCCTTGTACTTAGTACTTTCTTGTACTTAGTACAGGCACATATTACAGAAACTAACTAACTAACAGATACATCACTCCAATACAAAAGAGAACAGGAACTGTAACTATCTATTCTTTCATTCATATTATGAATCTTACTCGTACTTCAAATATTAGTGTTCACGAAGTACCTTGGGAGACTACTTTTATCCGGGTGAAAAAGCTTGCTAAGAAACGAGCAGAGGTTACTCCTAAAATAAAGAAACAAATATCTACAAAAATAATACGTAAGAGTGTATATCCACGATCCAGACTATAAAGGGTTGTTATGTAATACTCGAAGGTCGTTTCCAAGGGGTTGGCGACGCAGACGGATAGTAATTTGTAGTTTCGAACGAGTTCGTTGACCTCACACGATGTCGGAAGGCTTCGATTTTAAATGTTTGTATGAATGGAGTTTAAATAATATTAATAAAACGTTTATTTTTCTCTCAACAGTTCTTAGAGGTAATCTACACGTTCTTAAGGTACTATTATAATTAAACTGCATTGTGAGAGACTGGTGCCTGAAATAGGTTTAAAAACCTGTGTTACAGGTCACCAGGCCCTCGCCCCGCGGATAAATATATACATTATAATAGGTATGTGTTTT
Organism: Pasiphila rectangulata; assembly: GCA_963082625.1. Taxonomy (NCBI): domain Eukaryota; kingdom Metazoa; phylum Arthropoda; class Insecta; order Lepidoptera; family Geometridae; genus Pasiphila; species Pasiphila rectangulata. The sequence continues at coordinate 23,616,360 of OY720236.1, read as the reverse complement.
TGTAACACCATAGTTGATTTTACAAATATGAAAAGACTTCATAACATTCACACAAATTTGAGGTAAAGAGAGAGAGAGAGAGTTTGAAAAAACAAATATTTTGTACGTAATACAAGGTACTGTACTAGTTAATGTATAATATATAACTAATGAAGTGATGATTATATGAACAATCAAATATATGTATATATATTATTAACTTATGTTAAATATAACACTTAGGTCTACATTATAACTATTTATAGCCTCATAATCCAGCTGTTTTAACCATTTGGAGGATTCTATTTTGCATTTAGTTTTAGTTAGAGAGTAAATAGAGAGAATATTATAAATCTTATTATAAGGAAAGGGTCCCAGATAACACTAAAATTTGTTAGAGGACTTTGTGTTGAGTGTTCTTGTCAGACAAACAATACCTTTCCTGCGCTTTCCCTTCCGAAGGTTTTGGTCAAAAGTAATTTTAGAGTGCTGATAAAGTATGATTTGCAGGATAAAGTACTGTCTGACTGTCAGAACATCCCACTTTTGGTAGACCTCAGTTGTGGGGAAGCGCCATCAGATACTTTCAGTATTGCTCTTTAGGCTCTTTCTAGTTCTAGAAAGTGTGTCTTAGACGCACCACCCCACGAAATAATGCAGTAGCCTAAAATACTTTGACAGAGTGCCTGATACACCATTGTTACATTTTTACAATCAGCAACATGCTTTAGCTCTCTAAATATGTAAATTTGCAAATTAAATTAAATAGTAAGTAATTACTCGTAAGTAACGTAAAACATTGGAAAGTTTTGATGTCTATTAGTTGTATGAACGGCTTAAAGTAAGCTAATTACGCCATACATATCACATTTTACAACAAAAGCTTGTAGAGTCTGCGAAAAGAAGAACCGTATCGGTCGTGACATAACCGAAAACATTATAATAATATTTCTAACATAGTTTTCAAATATCTAGATGTTTCATTCGCACAATAATGTCGTAACACGACGTGGCCATTACATATAACAAACTCGGTAGTGAAACACAGCTGCGCCCTCAAATCTTCTGACGGTTCTCTTTCTGCAGACTACTTGTAAGTATTTATTTATTCCGAGTTGTGGTGCTTTATATTATTTGTTTGTGATGGGGTAGGCTGTGTTATGTAAAATTGCAAATTCATAAATCATCATATGTCTAAGCCAATGATGACCATCATTAAACCATCTTGTTCTACGCATACTCCAAAGTAGAGGTATAAAAGTTGTCTTACTTTTGAACTGGGATACTAAAATCGTAACTTGAAGAGAACGCGTCATAACAGCCCTTGCAAGGCAAACATCCAGCCGACGAGTCTGTCGCATCGACTTCCTTGGAATTGAAGGACCGTACGGGTTAGAGTCTTACGTAACGCCTCCTCGCAAGCTGCGGACGACCCTGGGCACAATTACGTCACACTAGCTAAAGGAGCACCTCATTTAGTATTCAGTTGCTCTCGTCACTGAATCTAGACTTGTGTTTTAGATTTTTATAGTTTCAAAGAAAAGAGTTAGAAAAGTGTCCACCTTTAGTCGCACATAGTAGCTCGGAATAAATGTAAGCTGTAACGTAGTACAAATTGAAAGCACTCCGACATTTGACATGAAAATTTGTGTATTGGCGCAGTGAACCTTCGATGTTTAGTGGGGGAGTTCGCTTTTGCGTTTCAATGGCTTTTTAATGTTCGCCTTTGAGCATCAATAGATTTTTAGTGCCGGTTGTGAAAATGTGAAATCTTATTAGATCTGTCTTCTCTTTCTTAACGTTATTATTACTTATCATATTGCGTAACATGCCAATTATCCTTCTGATCCGTCTTCGCTTTTGTAGTGGGTAACAGACACTTATCCGTTCGTCTAATCATTTGTTCCACGTAAAACCAGTGTTCGTGAAATTGGCACTCCTCGGCGATCCCTTTAAGCAATCATGCCGCTTACATAATTGCACTCAAATCAAATCTCATGCAGCTCTGATAGTCGATCATTTCCAAGCGATCAATAATTTCAACGCCAACAGTCGTTAGGTGGGCCTTTGTATGTTTATCCAATTAAGCGTATATTTGAATTCGAACTTCAAGATATCGGTGGAGTGGACGTGTTTGCGCTAGGCTAACGAAGCACATTCCGTGATCGCTTTCTTGAAACACAATTACTTAAAGCTTGTATAGCACATAGTTTTAAGACTTAACATCGTTTTGAACAACACCTTTATCGCATTTTTAAACGGCTCGCATGCTTTGTAGTTTTAATGAACTTACTCTAGTACGTAGAGACTCCTTTTTCCAAAACAACTAAAACGAAAATCCGGTTAGAAGAATAATGGAGCTTTAGTCAAAAGAATAAGAAATACGTAATTGTACTTTGGTAGTTACGGATTGTGTAACATGTCATGAAACATAAAAAGCATTCAGGAATAGGCAACGAGCCGCTACATATTTTACGCTGAGTAAAAAGGGTTAATGCATATCGTTTAAAATGAGTGATTCTGTTAAAAACTATCCAGACGCGGTATAACATTAGCATACGTCGAGGTACTAGGTCGAGGTACATAGCTATATGGGTTGGCATCGGAATAAAAAAAACATTGCACGACTAGCGACATCTTAATAGCATTGTTATTCAGTTACCGCACATACTTATTGGTGCATTTCAGGCCCAAGGCAAAAAACATAAACATCACTTTCTTGTTGAATAGAACTAGGGTAATTGTATTCAGTTTTCGAGCGTTAATTCGACCGCTACAGCGATGTTGCAGTTTCACTTGATAATTCCGCTCATAATATGCAAGCACAGCTATATATTATATAAAATTAAATAAAGCGAAAGCACTACTTTTTAAAATTGCCGTGTTTAATTGTAGCCTATTTAATGATACTAAAATGTCAGTGCCTATGCGATTGAATTTGAATAAAATGCACCAATCTAAAGACCGCCTTCTTGACTTCCGATCGAGAAAGATGTGGTTTTTGCGTCAATTGAACTATCATATATAGTTCAATTGACACAAAAACCACATCGTTTAATTTAAGGTACATTTGTTTCTGTCCTAAAGTTATTTCTTAAGTTTCAACTCACTAATAGCACACACCACTGCGAAGATAGTCTAAGTGCGATTTATAGAGAAAATTAATATTTAAAGCTAAGAGCTCGCTTCGTACTAATCTATGACGATGCGATAAAAGCAATCATTATTTCTCATTATTTCCCATCTCCAACATGTGTGCACATCCACTCTACGCAAATAACGTAGTGTAACACTAATAGATTTTCATTTCACAAACAGCATTACACACACATTGATCGCGTTGGGGTATGTGGTGCGTGCATTGTCCACTGCTACTTTAAATAATTGTAAATTTGGAAAAAAATATAAAATTGGACTATGGTTCGTTGGCAGCTTTATTTAAAGACGTACCACCCCATGCAGAATTCGTCATCTTCATCATATAGCACATAGGTACTTACTGCAGAACGATAGCATAGCTTTGTAAACGTATTTTAAGGCTAACTAAATACAATGTATTTGTTAAATTCTGAACCTTTGTATTAAGTATATGTTTTTTGTTATACGCATATTTCGTCTTTGCCTAAAATACATGATATCACCTATTTCAGGCACACGATTCATGCATCAGGATCTGATGGTATTAGACATAAGTGCTAATGAACCGTTACAGTTTTTGTTAACCTCATTCGTCCCGCTGCTGGGCAAAGGCCTCCAACCATCGCTTACCCTCGCAGACTCCCAGTAATTACTGACGAAGGTGGCGGGATCGTCCCGCAACGCTTTCTCGGTCGTTGAAGCAATCTAATGTGATGTTATTTGCATTGATTCCAGTACGCCGAAGAGCGCAACCCCGACCTCGCGGCGCTGTACCGCGGGCAGTTCTCGCGCAACGTGAACGCCGCCAACCTGGCGCACTTTGTGGAGGCGTACGTGCGCCGCGGCGACCTCGGCATCGCGCGCGACGCCGCCACGCTGCGCGCGCCCGTGCTCAACGTCACCGGCGCGCTCTCGCCGCACGTGGACGACACCGTCGCCTTCAACGCGCGCCTCAACCCGAACAACTCCACCTGGATGAAGGTAACTGTTCGATACATCTAACACCATTTCCGCATCATCAGAAAGAAAGAAATACATTTATTGGACACACAAAGTAAACTTAAAAATAACTATAGTAAAAACACTGACTTATTTCTAATTTTAGTCTAGGAGTACCTACCCAGTTATATATTCTGCGACATGACAAATAGATGGTAAGCAGCTCACTCAGCGGGTCAAAACAGTATGAATACTATTTCAAGAAGGGACCTAATGAACAAACCAGTTCACAAAGTTGTGTGAGTCCAAAGGGGCCTGACTCAGCATTATGCTCCCACACATAAGGAATGCTTGGAAGCGCTGGTTTTCAGTCAGACCCTATTTATTATCTGACTCGGTAAAATAAATATCATGTACCAAAATAAGTAAATAAATATGTATAATAATTAGTGCATAATTAAATAAATGAATAAGTAGTGCATTGCAAATAATATAAATAAAATAGCTAAAGTAATAGGACATTGAAAACAATACGTGTAAACAAGGGAGGAATAGCAATATTATTAAATTAAACAAACATCAGGTTTCAAATGTCAACTTCAAATTATGACGTGGCAACATGTCGGCTATAAAAAAAGAAGAAATCCCAATGTGTCTCCATCGAGAAATTTATAAATAAAATTAAATCTTATCAATTGTAATTATCACGAAAGAGCCTATGAAGAAATAAGAAAAACTGTGTCAGGAGCAGGGTCCGTAAGATGACAACTGCTGAACGGCCGTCAAAGCAAGACGTGTATGAAATGTCGGAAAGTAAGTTTATCATTATCAGCAATTTGGTCTAACGAGGTCGTACGCGCCGCGAGCGCGGGCGGGCGATCGACGTGAGTGAGTGCACCAGCAGCATCCACACACACCGCATTCATTACTAGCATTAGCAATAAATACTTAATTGTAAAGTGAACTTAATAGTTTCAATCCAGCATCACGGGAAATAGCAAGCGCGATTGCCTACAGTAACCCTCATAAATATGACAACTATATATTCTAAGCAATACATAAAAATGTCATATAAAAATAGATATAAGTAACTAGATTAAGTAAAGTACATTAGCTATTAAGAAAACTGTAAAATTAGTCGTCATTTCAGCCATAAAACGTCCACTGATGAACACAGGCCTCCCTCATGGATCTCCATGAGTAGTTGCCATTCTCACCACGCTTGGCAGGCGGGTTGGTGAGCGCAGTATGGGATGTTGATACACGGATAGACGCTGCTGCCCATCTTCCGGAGGTATCCCTTAGCAGGCTCTTACTGCATCCATGGGCATGAGAGGAGGGGTATCATTCTACTGCCGGCACCCCACGGCGGACTGCCGGCACCCCAGGTAAAATTAGTAAAAGAAGACAATATTTTTATTAGGTTAATATTAAGATTATTTAAAATAAAGACAGTCTACAACCTCTATATATATTGGGGAGTCCGAAGCTACACGGTAAGTCGGTACTGACAAGGAGCCGATTTAATTCCTAGTCAATCTGTTTGACGCCGTAAAGGGTCACATAAGAATGGATATATTCCCGCTGAATAAAAACTCTGAACATATCAGAGGTGAATAGGTAGGTTAGCCGACGGCCCCTATAAAAGCAATGGTAGGCGCCAAAAAAAAACCCTCATCATGCGCTAAACTAGACCACAAATACATACAAAGATTCAAAGTAACGGTGGAGAACATGGACAAGACCGCAGTTATGGTCGAGAACTCGGCTCTTGAAGTTGTCGACGCGTACGTACTATATCTAGGACAAACTGTCCAATTAGGTAGGTCCAATTTCGAGAAAGAGGTCAACCGTCGAGTCCAACTCGGGAGGAAAAGACGTTGCGAAGTTTTCCAAACGCTGCCTGCGTTTGGAAAACTTCGCAACGTCTTTTCGTCTAACATACTTTAGTGCCTGAAGACGATGACATATGGAACCGAGACGTGGTCCTTCACTATTGGCCTTAAGAAACAAACTTATTTCATATAAAGAAATGAAAAATGCAATCAAAATTTTGTCTTCGACGGGACTCGAACCCGCAATGTTCAGACGAACCCCTTAAACGCAGGCTGCCTTAATCATTTCGACCACGATAACTGATAAAGGCAATCAAGATTTTCGTCCCGACGGTTAGTGTCTTCCCTTTCCTTGCGTTCATCTTACGTCTTCAGCGCTATAAAATAACGTAGCAACGATCTCACATACGAGTTCCTAGTACCGTTCGATAACATGAAAATTTGGCACCTTGCCAAAATAAAAAAGGTCGTCAACCCCTGGCCTACATACCCTCTGGAACAGTTCGCTTATATGCTTCTTTATTGCAGCACCAGTTTAATTAAGTAGCGTGTTCGGTCCATACAGCGCTTTTGTAACAAATCCGAAGGGAGCGCGTTCGAAGCAATTTGTGACCAACTTACCCAAAAGATAAGAGGAACACGTCCGCAAAGTCAGTTACAAGACAGTCGTCTGGCGCGTGGGCGTTCGATCGGATCTTAAACGTTACGTATTCTTAAAATGTATATTTAAGCACAAGTTTTTTCAATTTAAAAATGTAATTGTTCATTACTTCAGCCCCCATAACTTGTAAATGGCTCAACCGATTCTATGTAACTTTCAGGTTTGCATTCGATACTAAATTTACGTATATTTGGAAACATACAAGATATGACAGGTGAATCCCATATCGTGTAAACGTCATAACCGATTTTGATAAAACATGTTTAAGATCCACTGCTTAAATACCTATACGAGTAGTGATCAAGCTCATAACTCCTCTTATTTGCGTCGGCGATTATTAATAAAAATATTTACAGTGGTCATTTTTAATATCCCTTTTAGTCAAAGTCAAATTGTATTTATTTATTTCGACCCCAAAGGCCACATGTAAATGTCAATTTACAAAAGAAAAACCTTATTACATTAACATTAGTTTTAACGCTGATAATATACATAAACTTCTAATATAATAAAATGTCTCTTCTGTTTAGAAGTGTATCAGCCTATATCGAGGAAGCTAAGCCTCAGATCATTGTGTATAACCTTAAACCGTGGTTTATACATACATTCTTACTATATAAATAGTATAATTTGAATAAACCATAGCTATCGGAGCTATGGTTTATGTCGCTATCATATCAAATTATACTCGTTATCCTTTTTAATAATGGCTGGACATTCCGATACACAGCGCCTTCTAGTCCCAAAGTGCCGTGTGTGCCCTGCGCTTGTGTTATTGGAACCAGATGAGTAAAAGCTCACCGTTTCTTTTTACAGTGACATACATTTTCATAACATAAAAAACACCCAGTTAAAAATACTGCTACCATAATCAGTTATCACATTGTACAGGTAAGATTGCGAAATCACCCTTAATGCTAGTAGACGTTACACACAGCGCCATCTGCGTTCAAAGTTAGCGAAGTTTGTGTTAAGGTAGAACGTGGTAGAACCGCGCCGTCCTCATATGCTTCTCAGAATTTTACTGAATCTCTTTGTTGGCAGAAAATGATTTGGAACCATCTTCATACAGTCTAAAATCATGCCTCAGGGATTACACACTGCGTCGAGTGAAACGCTCTATAAATTTCTATGATATACCTAGGATATTTATTTTTACAATAGAAATACATATATAGGTAACTTGTTTGGAATATTATGTCCTTTCAAGCATATAACTATACACTGGCATTTCAAATAACGTTTCCACTAAATTAGTGTTTTTTTTTCATGTCTATAATTAACAGTCTTCAAAAATACGTTTGTAACAATGCTCTGGCGTAGTTAACTAAGTTTAATAACCGTGTTATTATTATTTTTATTCTGTATCAGTAAATTGTCCCCTGTTTTTTACAATAATGATTATTTACTTGTTATAAAATATCGTACTACCGAACTCTTTTATGTATATTCTTGTATGATTTAAAAATACCATTATAAAGTTACGGAACGCATTTCCTCAGCAGCGTGACGCGTATGCCTAAAAAAGTCCAGTACCTACTCACATAACAATCTCACTAATATTATAAAGCGGAAAGTTTGTTTGTATGTAGGTTTGTTACCTCTTCACGCAAAAACTAACGTACGTGTCGAGCTGAAATTTTGCACACGTATAGATGTCGACTAGGATTAACACAGGCTACTTTTTATCCGGGCACAACGCATGCGAAGCGGCGGGCATAAGCTAGTATAAAATATACCCGCCATCGAACCCTGTAGGTCTACCATGAGTTTTCACAATTTATATTCGCTAGCGACTGTAGTAAACAAAATGTATGAAAACTTGTACAGCGCCTCTAGCGGATAGTTTGGTACAAAAATACGCAGCAAACTATACTACAGCGACTGTAGTTTGGGCTTCATTTGCTTATAGAATTTGGTAGCATGAGTTACAAATCTGACAGATGTCATAGTAACGTACTATTACTACTGTAGTAACGTCAGGCGATCTAACAGTGACAACTCATGGTAGACACACTGTAAGAAATCGAAATTTTTGATAGTATTTTTCTTCTTCCCAGATCCAGGACTGCGGCCTCGTGATCGACGAGCAGCCGAGCAAGATCTCCGAGGCATTCCGCCTGTTCTTGCAGGGCGAGGGTTACGGTAAGTGACCGTTCATGGCGCGCCGCTCGACGCAGGACGCGACTTTTCCACGTGTTACATTAACCTTCGCAATCACAATAAGCTTTGGTTTATTACAAACATTCTTCTATTATAAGCATCTCAAAGCTTCTGCGACACAGTTTCGTATTTCTGCTGTTACGATCGTCTCCAATCACGGGTGTTTCCTCTGAAACATCTTTACAATTGAATAAAAAAATGACTGAAAATTATACCATAAGGAAATAGACAATGCCTACGTCGTTGAGGTCTTTATCAGAGTATTTGAGTATTGCATTTTGTCTTGTGGTGGTTTAAGAACTTTGTCAATATTGAAAATAACAAATTACTAGCGATAAGTGTATTAGGCACAATTTCAGCTCACTCGTATAAGTAATAGGATACCTACATTTTAAATTATTTCAAATTTTGAAATTTCTCTTTGAACTTGGCACCAAAGAAAGAAAGCTTAACTTAGATTCAACTAGTTGTATCGTAGAAAATCATTACAACAGGAAGCAATCCGTTTCCCGTGAAATTTGTTTATCACACTGCTGCGGTTCTTGAAACTCGATGGAAAGTAAAGGCATTCTAGTAGGAATAGGATAGGGTATACATTCGCAAAACAAAGAATTGTACATGCGTCTGTTCAGTAATCCTTCAGGGAAGGTATCTGAAAACGTGCTTGTTGCGCCCGAATCCGATCTCTCGAGGGGATTTTGAACTACGAGTAAGCACACCGTATGAGTGCATTACATAAATTGCGTGCAGATGGCGTGATAACCGGTAACATGATAACAACCTTAGCTGTAATTCTGTTGGCAATATTGGCTCTTAGAACATTTTAATACTTTTAAACATTCATAACAGGCCTTAGCCCAGCAGTGGGACAAAATACCCTAAAACGGGGCTTAGAAAAAGAAACACATTGAAAAATTGATTATCTAGTTATGGATGCAGGGTTAGGGTTTATGATGTATGTTATAGGGAAGTTGTAGTTTATACAGTAACAAGTAGAGCGGAAATACGTCATCGCTTAGGTCATAGGTAAACCATAATATCTAGGTAAGCTAGCTCCCCGGTTATACGAGGCGAGACCTCCGCGGAAGCAGCCCGCTCCCAGCTTCAGTGCAGTTATCTGCACAAAGTTTCCGAGATGAATGAGAAACTGCAACTTTGTATCGGCGGAGTGGCGTTCACCGTGGCGTTCTTTGCCTGCCTGTGGTGGACGAGGATTTGGTATTTCCTGCAGGGAGGGAAGGCAAGCAGCCTTACTAGCGGCGATGCGCCTTCCACAGGTTAGGAGATCAGGTGAGTGCAGTGTTAGTGCCTGTTAAGATAAACACTTCGTTAATATTGCCACGCAAATAAAATGTACTGAAAAACATACATATTAGTTTTAAAAAGCATTTATAACTAATAAACTAACATACACATACACAAAGCTTTTTATAACTAATAAACTAACATTTATTAGACACTAGCCGCACTCCGCGGTTTTACCTGCGTAGGTCCCGTTCGCGTGGGAATATGGGGATAAAATATAGCCTATGTTAGTCAAGTAAAATATAGCATTTTAATGGTAAAGGATTTTGAAAATCGTTCCAGTAGTTTTTGAGTTTATTCGTTACAAACATACAAAATAGTTCTTGCAAGTGATCTGTAATCTTTAAAAGAAATATTAGCACAAAATACAAATCTTTCCGCTTTATAATTATATGTATAGCTGCAGCAGGTTATGTACTTAATATTATGTACCTTTAACTACATAAGTTATACCTATTGATTAGAGAGGCGAGCGGAGGATTCAAGACGTACATGGTTCATACACCTACGTGTATCGAATACTTGTTAACTCGCAGACCAGGCCACAGTTATTACAAGCTATTAGCGTGCAGCTTTGTAAGCTGAATTAGATATAACCCCTTCCTGACATTTGAGTGACATGAAATTGTGTGCTTTTAGTTCAAATGACCAAACAATATGCAATACTCATTGTAGTTAGATAATTCGTCATTGTACCCAACTTAATTCTAACGAAAACAATTAAATTAAAAACAATATATAAACTGCAATACTTTTAAAATGGCTGGATGGTGGATAACGTTTTTCTCTACTCTAGATATAAAATGAAAGGGTTTTGTAATACTTTGTCTGTAAAGATGTGTTGAAACTAACTAATATTATGGGGGTTGACGTTATAGGGCTTGTATTATTAGTACTACGAGTAGCAATGGTCTGCAGTTCCCGGGGCGGCTCTGAGGTCAAGCCTGCCTTGGCGATAGTTGAACGAACCTCGCGCCCGCGCTGCTTAGATCCCGGGGATTTTAGGTCGACCTAGTTCGGCCCCGCCCCCCCTGATACAATGACCCAACATTAACAGTATTATGAAACTTCAGCTGCGTGCATTTAATATTTAATTGTGGGTATATAAATACATAGTACTTCTGTAGTGCATTACTTATATTATTCCGGTGGAAAATAACCTATAAAAATACTGAAATCTCATTTCAGATTTGCAAAATAACACGAGCTTTGTTTTGTAAATAATTATGAGTTCGCTTAAAACTGCAGAGTTTTTTGACATTAATTGATGAAGCAAGTTGTGGAGTGCGGAGTAGTGACATTCTTTAATTATTCTAACTACCACAATACCAGGATTCGCTTGATTAAGGGTTTGGTTTGGCCACCATTATAGCACATCAAACAATTTCGAATAAGTTTTTTATGCTAAAAGTGCATACGAAGTAACAGCGACCCTCGTGGATTGAAACACCGTTCTCTACATCTTGCTCCGTTACACTGTATATTGTTTATTGATCAATTTCTACCCCATTTTGTATTTTTCCTGATTATGTTTGAGCGTGGAATGAATTTGCTGCCACCCTAATGGTATGTACATGCGGTGTGTGCTTTTGTGTGTGTGTGTGTGTGTGTGTGTGTGGCTTATCTTGTGTAATGTGTTTGTGAATACCTATCTAACTACCTGAGACCACCTAAGATGTGTATGTTCGTTTATTGTGCTTATTTTGTGTGGGTTTTTTTATTACCTTATATATAATAGGTTGGGTAAAAAGTTTCTTCGCATTTTTTAAGAAAATTCAAAACATTTTTTAATATAGTTTATTTACATTTAACTAAAGTATGTAGGTACGATTTTGTTCGATAACTTTTTGCCATCTTGTAGGTAGGGACATGATCCCATTGCTACAGAAATTTTGGGGCTTGTGATCAAATACCTATTATAATACCAAAACCAGCCAGAAACAAATAGTATAGCCAAAGAGATTTTATTACAAGTTCATACATACTATAATGCGAAAAGACTTTTTCCCCAACCTTATTTTTTAAATAAATATTTATTCTGCTAACTAGGTACTAGTAGTGGCTTTAAACGTAACACAGTTATTTTTCACTTGGCATATGTCGCAGCGACCAAGCTTAGTTGTAGGAACTATTTATTTTATTTTATTTTAACAATTTTAGCCTTATCATTTATTTTGCACTTTATTTATTATTTTGTTTTCTTTTTGTTTTGTCTGGTAGCCGTGCTAAAACTGCAAAAGATTAGCGGCGCCAGTTTGGGCTCCAGCGAGGCGTCCACGCCCTGCGTTTAGAAGCTTGCTTGTAAGTAGTAGTGGTTTTTACGCCACCATCCAGTATTAGATATTTTGTTGAATTTCTTCCCTTTGACTTGGCCTTTAAGTTTCGATCGACGCGTATATCTCGACTTCTTCTGAGGTTTGAGCTCGAACAAAGAGCGATAGAAATCTTTAACTGAATTTTTTTCATTCTACTTATAATTGGGTCGTGGGAAGGAATTCACAAAAAAATATTATTTCATATATTTGTTTTTCCGCTAGTTTTCAGTTTTAGAAACTTAGTAAAGGGCTTATTAATATAAATAAAATAAAAGTTCGTGAGTGGAAAACGTACAAGCCAGTTATCGACTGTATTCTCCAATAGGATACAGTGAGGTCACTATTACCTAGTGACCTAATTTCCCTAAGTTAAGGTGTTTCATCTTCATCATTTCAGCCATAAAACGACCACTGATGAACACAGTCCTCCCTCATGGATCTCCATGAGGGGTAGTTGCCATTCTCGCACGCTTGGCAGGCGGGTTGGTGAGCGCAGTACGGGATGTTGATACACGGATAGACGCTGCAGCCCATCTTCCGGAGGTATCCCTTAGCAGGCTCTTACTACATCCATGGGCATGAGAGGAGGGGCATCATTCTACAGCCGGCACCCCACGGCGGTGTAAGGTGTTTGCAATAAGATAATTTCTGACAAGCGCAAAGCCATGGTTCGACTTCGGTTTATTTAATTTATTTTATTATTATTTTTTTGTTTAATCTTTATTCTTATAAGAATTGATATTCACTTAAATGAGAACTTATAACATAAATAAATAATATGTAGACACATAGTTGAACGATTGCGGCGTCTAGGGGGATTTACGTCCGAGCGCTTCCGACGGCCTGCGCCATCAAAAAGTCGCGCGACTTCAGCGATAAATACGTTAGTCACAAGTTTCTTAAATTATTTTTTCTAGTAATTCTCGACACTACCTAGTCTCGGAGGTTACCTCCACCTCAATTGTTTTGTCATGAGTACCCTCAGTTTTGGAATCTACACCATCATGCCCTTTCATTTGATGCCAGATTCGAGGATATTTGGAAACATTTGATGATGAATAATCACCCCTCTTTACCCCTATATTTTGTAAACTTTAACAGATTTTGATGAAACATATTTAAGAACCACCGCTAGAAAACCAGCTTTTAAATAAAACATCGCATGCAAAAAACCTTATACTCAGCAGTGGGTGCAGACGAGCTGAAATGATGATGATGCAAAAAAACAGTCTACTCAGTTAAGGGTTACGGTGCCACAGACAGACACACACATAGCGGTCAAACTTATAACACCCCTCTTTTTTGTCGGGGGCTAAAAACAAAAGTACCCCTATGAGTAAGTCCAAAACAAGAAATTACGTTATTTACGTTAATATACAAAGAATCAACATGCTTAAGCATTAAATCATTAAACCTACACCATTAAACAAAAATGTAAAACAAAAAAGTTAACATTTTTGTCCTGTTTTTCTGCAATAGTTTTAGCACAATGTTGCTCGTATAGAGGAGCTGTGTGGCGCAGCGGGCGAAAGTCGGCCTGCGACGCAAGAGGTTGCGGATTCGATTCCCGCCTCGGGACAAATGTCTGTACGATCTGCAGATATTTGTTCAGGGTGTTCTGGATGTTTTTTCTATATACTTAGTCTGGCCATAAATACTGTTACAATTAAAAATAAACAAAATATTACATTTGAATTTGGAACCTGTTATTTTTATATGATTGTTCATTGAGTTTTCTCATTTTGGCGCCAATAAATTGTACAATATTTTGCGATATTAAAATGGAGTGGGATGATAAAGAGAACCGAAACGCTGTGATTGCATTACACAAAGTAGGTATGGAGCCAAATGCAATTTTTAAAACTCTCCATACGCTTGGTATTAGTAAAATGTTTGTGTACCGGGCTATTAATAGGTACAATGAGACCTCCTCTGTTTGTGACAGAAAAAGATCTGGCCGTCCACGTAGTGTTTGTAAGAAAAAGGTGGTCAAAGCAGTAAGGGAAAGAAGTCGAAGAAATCCTGTCCGAAAGCAAAAGATTTTATCTCGGGAGATGAAGATAGCACCTAGAACCATGTCGCGTATTTTAAAAGATGACTTAGAACTTGCAGCCTATAAGAGACGTACTGGTCATTTCTTAACTGATAATTTAAAAAAGAATGGGTGGTAAAATCGAAACAATTACTGAAGCGGTACGCAAAGGGAGGTCACAGAAAAATTTTGTTTACGAATGAGAATTTTTTTACAATTGAGCAACATTTTAACAAACAAAATGACCTTGTTTATGCTCAAAGCTCTAAGGAAGCTTCCCAATTAGTCGACAGAGTGCAACGTGGGCACTATCCGACTTCAGAGATGGTTTGGTGGGGTATTAGCTATGAAGGAGTAACTGAGCCATACTTTTGTGAAAAAGGTATCAAAACATCGGCACAAGTGTATCAAGATACCATTCTTGAGAAGGTAGTGAAGCCTCTTAACAACACCATGTTCAATAACCAAGAATGGTCATTCCAACAAGACTCGGCGCCGGATCATAAATCTCGGTCTACGCAGTCTTGGTTGGAAACGAACATTTCGGACTTCGTCAGAGCTGAAGACTGGCCGTCATCTAGTCCCGATCTTAATCCGCTGGATTATTTTTTATGGTCAGTTTTAGAGAGTACGGCTTGCTCTAAACGCCATGATAATTTGGAGTCCCTAAAACCATCCGTCCGATTGGCAGTGAAGATTTTTCCCATGGAAAGAGTGCGTGCTTCTAATTGACCTCAACGTTTAAAGGACTGTATTGCAGCCAGTGGAGACCACTTCGAATAAGCTTTTTATATTTTAAATTGTTTTATATTTATGTATTATACTAACACACTGTAAAAGTAATAAATGTTATTTGCAAGAGAAAAAAATGTTTTTCTTTGTTTCAGTATTTATGGCAAGACTAGGTATAATAAAAATAAGTATCAATGTAGTAAAATGTATTAAATATATCAGTCGTCTAGTACCTGTAACACATGCTCTGCTTAGCTTGGGGCTAGATGATGCTGTGTGAATTGTCCAGCATTATTTTATTTATTTAAAATATTTATAAACATTGAAGAAATAATAAGTACCTATGATGTCCGCATACCATTAAAATCATGGATGCATGTATAACAATCTTAGAAATACACAATATAACAAAATTGCCTTCGATATAATTTACGAGTACGATAAAGCATTTCAGGCTTCGAACACCTATTATAATTTTATTAACAGACAAAGCTTTTGTATAAAAGTTTTCAATTTAAGACGATTTATTTCAATTAAATCATTCCATTATTCCTTATAAATAAGTTAATAAAGCAAGCACATTCGATTATATATGATTTATGCAGCGGCTTAGATAAGATAAGACTCGCATAAAATCAGTGTCAAAACTGAAGCCTGCTTTATAAAAAACATCAGCATTTCAAAGTAGGGCTATACTCACCTGCTTTGTGAACTCGCTTCTTCATTCACTTGTTTTGTTGCTCGCTGCCTGATCCATAAGCGAGAAGCTCATTTCGTATTCATGTCTGAATTTTTTATATTCTTAACTCTTTAGTGCTGAAGATAATCCGCCTCTTGGACGGGAAAGTTTTAATTCAAAACACAAGTTACTTCAAAAGTTTGATCGAGATTCCTTAATTAAGGCTGAATATATATATGCTCACAGACGGTGGACCTAGTTGATTCAGAATTGCACACAGAATTGTAGGAATGTGATTAATTATAAAGGAATTGTAGATTTATAGTGTCGCCGACAGTCCCAAGACTGTGTCTGTTATTGTACACATTTTATCAACATTATTTTTTGTTGAAACGATTGACCTGATTAAGATGAAACTTTATGACATGGACCCTACCCGTAATTGTAAAAATTAGGATGTGTTGTGCCGGTAGAGTTCGCGCAAAACTTCTTGAGCTCTGTGAAGTTAGCTTTAACGACTGCGCAGTACACAGTTTATGGGGAGTTGAGGGGAAGGAAGGATAAAAGGGGTGCGAGAGGGGCTCAGTCTGTGAAACTAGGGTTGCCAGCGCGATGTTCGGTGTATTTTCGTTTTATCTAGCACACATTTTACTATGCATTTATTTATTTTTCAATTATTTAAAGAAATATATTTAAAAATTAATTATTATTTTCAATGAAGGATGAAATAAAACTTAAATGCTAGAACAAATTCATCTTTACTTATCGCAAGAAGCCAATTTTTTAGTATAAAATTTCTATTGTGTAGCAAGTTTATTTAAAAACCTAGTTGGCAATATTGAATGAACAGTATGTCAACATGCGCAACTTTGCATTTGCCGCAACGTTCACAGAGCTCGTAAAGTTTTGCGCGAACTCTACAAGGTGAGTGAGTAGTGATGTTCTGCGTGGAGATTGCAGCGGTGTGTGTGTGTTGCAGTGGCCCCGCTGTCTCCGTCCAAGATCACGGAGTTCCGGCGGGCGTCGCAGGCGGGCGCGCGCCGCCGCGCCTGCCCGTCGCCCGTCATCCGCATCACGGAGAACCCCATCTCGGAGGGGGTGGCCTGCTAAGCGCGCGCGCCGCATCCCGTAGATTCCCCGCGATTTCGACCACTACTCTATATCCCTGATTCGAACTTCAGTTGTTGTTTACATTACTTTCCATGGCGTGTAAGATTCGGAGAGCTCACCCGCGCTTATAGGAGCTTCACCCGGTAGTGTACATATCGTGAGGCGCGTCCGGACCAGAGGAGGCACGGCATCTCTAATATCATCATGTATTTTAAGATAGAACCACTAAATTGAACTAAATGGCGTTTGTATTGGGTTAGGCTAACGTTACACTATTATCTATATTTTGTGCGACTGTAAAAAACGGAGTTAGCCTGATTATTGTAATTTAGAAGTAGAATGTAACTTGAGGGGCGGCGCGCCGGCGGGGGAGGCGCGCGCCGCGTGAGACGCTGGGTGCTATGCAAAGACCAACATAGATTTTCGAAATTGAAAGTGATTTGGAAAAATATTGCTTAATTATTAAAAACTCCTACTTATATTGTTGTTTTCTGAGCAATTATTTTTTAATATATTTTTAAAGCATATTATTAATCAAGCGTTGTGATTTATTTCGTTAAGTTTTATTATTTTACTATTAGGTACGTTAATGCGTTAATTTTGTATTTGTACGATCACGTCAGTATTATATTGTTATTTGTAAGTTTGTTTCCAGCTGGTAGATCTGTCACTGCTTACGGTAAACCTTAGATTAAGCGTTCGTGCGGTACACGTAAATCATGTCGTAGACGCTGTAACGGCGCCGGCGGCAGTAAGTTAGTCGGCCCGCAAGCCCTAGCGGACCGAACGAAGTAGTCATGTCTCCTCTACTACATACCTACAAACCTTGCGGGCCATTTTAAACCATATGATAATCGAGAAATTGTTGTCTAAAGAATTGAATCAAATATTCATGTCTTAGTATTTCTGCATTTAACAGCTTAGTAGTTGATGTTCAGTAAAAATGATTCGGAATATATGTTTGTTTAAATTGATTTGAGGTTCTAGATGATTCAACTTTAGGAAGTTATGTTAATTTCTAAAATTGTGTGAATTATTAACGAAAATTAAAAGTGTTTTTATAAATATATTATTGTTTTATTACATAACCCTCCAGTATTAGGTTTTCGAAACTGACATTATAATATAATTATTGTTAAACTAATTATATTAGGCCATGGGGTGCCGGCTGTAGAATGTTGCCTCTCCTCTCTTGCCCGTGGATGCAGTAAGAATCTGCTAAGGGATGCCTTGGGAAGACGGGCAGCAGCGTCTTCCGCGTCTTCAACACCCTATACTGCGCTCGCCAACCCGCCTGCCAAGCGTGGCGAGTATGGCAACAACCCCTTATGATTGTAAAAACAAGGACCAGGCCCCGAGTCCCCGGCAGCCCCGCTAGTCGTGGCTACGGTAGCGGCCACGGTAACGGCGGGGCTAGGGGTGCTAAGAATCCCCGGGAGACGGACGGCTACCAACCCCAACGACGACCACTGGCCCTGGTAACACACAACATCCGCACTTTGAGGACAGACGAAAAGATTGTTGAGCTGGAAGAAGAAATGAGTAGGCTACACTGGGACATTTTAGGATTATCAGAAGTCCGTAGAGAGGGCGAGGACACGATATCCCTTAAGTCCGGTAATCTACTCTACTACCGGGAGGGCGACCAACAGTCCCAAGGTGGTGTCGGGTTTCTCGTTCACAAGTCACTCATTAACAACATTGTCACCATCGACAGTGTGTCGAGCAGGGTCGCATACCTAACACTCAGAATATCTAAAAGATATTCGCTTAAGGTCGTTCAGGTATATGCGCCGACCTCGTCACACCCAGATGAAGAAGTAGAGTCTATGTATGAGGACATTAGTAGGGCCATACATACAAATAAAACTCACTTCACTGTTGTTATGGGGGACTTCAATGCAAAGTTAGGCAAGAGAAGCGATGATGAGTTGAGAGTGGGGCAATTTGGGTATGGGCAACGGAACCCCAGGGGACAGAGGCTGGCCGATTTTCTGGAGAAAGAAGGACTCTTTATGATGAATTCTTTCTTCCAGAAGCCGCCTCACAGGAAATGGACCTGGATGAGCCCCGATGGTTCCACGAGAAATGAGATTGATTTCATCTTGACCAACAAGAAACGGGTATTCAATGATGTCACTGTGATTCACAGGGTGAAAACCGGAAGTGATCACCGAATCGTTAGAGGCACATTGAATATGAACGTTAGACTTGAAAGGTCCCGTCTGATGAAATCTACGCTCCGACCCACTCGCGCACATATCCAAAACCTCGAGAGCTTTCAACTCGAACTTTCAAATCGCTTTGATTGTCTGGGTCTCGAAGAACATGCATCAGTGGACGAGATCAATAACAGGTTCCTAGAAACTGTCCATACGGTGGGGTCTCAGTTCTTTAAGACGCCCCGTACAAATAGACCTCAGAAACTCTCTGATGACACTCTTAACCTCATGGCTGAACGACGCTCATTACGACTGCAGTCTCCCGATGATGCTAAGTCACATAGGCAGCTCAATAGACAAGTTTGGAAATCCTTGCGGCACGATATTCGTACCTTTAATACAGCTCGTATTAAAGATACGATAGAGCGGAACAAAGGCTCCAAAGTGTTCGCGAGAGATATGTCTATTGGGCAAAGCCAGATGACGAAGCTGAAGAGGGAAGATGGCAGCATAGCGTCAAGTAAAGCCGATGTGTTAAGGGAAGTCGAAAGGTTCTATGGACAGCTCTACGATTCGGTCACTAAACCTGTTTGCAGTGTGGCAGAAGACCCTAGAGCCAAGCTGACCCGACATTATACCGAAGATATCCCGGACATCAGCCTGTACGAGATCAGGATGGCCCTAAAACAGCTTAAGAACGACAAGGCGCCGGGGGAGGACGGAATCACGTCAGAGCTTCTGAAAGCGGGTGGATCACCGATACTTAAAGTCCTTCAGAAGCTCTTCAACTCCGTCTTGCTCGAAGGTATTACGCCAAAAACATGGAACAAAAGCGTCGTGGTACTGTTCTTTAAGAAAGGTGACAACACCTTGCTTAAGAACTATAGACCGATCTCGCTTTTGAGCCATGTTTATAAGCTGTTCTCAAGGATCATCGCAAATCGTCTCGATCGCAGGTTTGATGACTTCCAGCGTCCCGAACAAGCCGGGTTTCGAAAAGGCTACAGTACCATAGACCACATTCATACGCTGCGGCAAGTGATACAGAAGACCGAAGAGTATAACTTGCCGCTATGTCTCGCGTTTGTGGACTATGAGAAAGCCTTCGATTCGATCGAAACATGGGCGGTGCTCGATTCTCTCCAACGATGCCGAATTGACTATCGGTATATCGAAGTGTTGAAGTCTTTGTATAGAAACGCCACTATGCCAGTCCGAGTACAGGAACAGAGTTCGAAGGATATTCCCTTAAAAAGAGGCGTAAGGCAGGGAGACGTTATTTCTCCGAAACTGTTTACGACCGCTTTGGAAGATGCCTTCAAGCTCTTGGAATGGAAAGGACTAGGCATCAACATTAACGGCGAATACATGACTCACCTTCGGTTTGCCGACGATATTGTGGTCATGGCAAAGTCGATGGAGGAACTCGGCACGATGCTCGAAGGCCTCAATCGAGTCTCCCAACGGGTAGGCCTTAAAATGAACATGGACAAGACGAAGGTTATGTCGAATGTCCATGTGGTGCCTGCCCCAGTTATGGTTGAGAACTCGGCTCTCGAAGTTGTCGACGCGTATGTATACCTAGGACAAACTGTCCAGTTAGGTAGGTCCAACTTTGAGAAAGAGGTCAATCGACGAATCCAACTCGGATGGGCAGCGTTTGGGAAACTACGCAACGTTTTTTCGTCCAAAATTCCTCAGTGCCTTAAGACGAAAGTCTACGATCAATGTGTGTTACCAGTGATGACATATGGAACCGAAACGTGGTCATTCACGATTGGCCTCATGAATAAGCTCAGAGTCGCTCAACGAGCTATGGAGAGGGCTATGCTCGGGGTTTCTTTACGCGATCGAATCAGAAATGAGGAGATACGTAGAAGAACTCGGGTCACCGACATAGCCAAACGGATTAGCACGTTGAAGTGGCAATGGGCAGGCCATGTAGCTCGCAGAACAGATGGCCGATGGGGCCGAAAAGTTCTCGAGTGGAGGCCACGGACCGGCAAGCGCAGCGTAGGACGTCCACCAACAAGATGGGCTGATGACCTGGTGAAGACCGCAGGTCGACGGTGGATGCAGATCGCTTCCAACCGCAACAACTGGAAATCCATGAGGGAGGCCTATGTCCAGCAGTGGACGTCCTACGGCTGAAATGATGATGATGATGATGAATTATATTAGGATGAGTTCCTAGTAGTAGTAACTAGCTGTGCACGCGACTTCGTGCGCGTGGACTTAGATCTAGTAAGCCTGTTTGAGACCGTAAATAAACCGTATACCTACCTAATACTCTTATAGTAAAAGTAAGGCCTATACCTTTTTATGCAGCGTCAGCAACTGGTAATCATGCTGTACCTACGGGACGCTGCAGTGCCTGGGACATTATTTGATGAATTATGCTTGCCCAGCACCCTATACCATCCTCTCAGCTTAGTCAGCTGTTAGTCAGAGGAAAGAACAGGTCAATACGTCTGAAGCTAACTAAGCCGCGGGTTTCCTCACGATGTTTCCTTCACCGTTAAGCACGTGTTAAATGTGAACTTACACTTTTCAAGAAAGAAAAATCCATTGGTTCACGGCCGGTATCGAACCCACGACCTTCGGATTTATAGTCGGGGGTACATACCATTCGGCCAACACGGCTTTTTCTTATGTAACCGTAATAATAGGTAGGTAAGCAGTATCAGAAAATTAGAGGAACGCTCACAGCGAGAGTCAAGTAAGTATGTTAGTTTATTATGTCCGAAATAGCATGTAGGTACATACGTGGGATACTCAGAAAATTTTGCGAAGATAAAATAAAGTGCTCTGTAGGTAAATATATTTTTTAAAGATTTACGCAAACTAGTTTTCGAAACACTTTGCAGTCCGCCGCAGACCTCGTTTAAACCCTGCTTTAACGCTGACAGCTCATCTTCCGGCAACGAAAATTGTATCCCTTTGACCTCATCTTTTATTTTCGGGAATAAAAAGAAAGTCACACGGTGTTAGGACAGGGCTGTAAGAAGGGTGACCCAGGAGTTTGACCGGCGTGCTGGACAGGGCTGTAAGAAGGATGACCCAGGAGTTTGACCGGCGTGCTGCCCAGGAAGCCCCCCGTTTTGAGTGCGGTTAGCGCGGGTGCGCTGTCGTGGAGGAACAGTAGCCCGCGGAGCCCTGTATTTGGTCGCTAGTTAATCAAAACATAGAAAACTCTGCCAAGCATTTGATGGAATACCATTCGTCCTTGATGCTTCTTTTTGGTATCAATTCCTCCTAATAGCCAGTGAAATTGGAAAAACTCACGATCAAAATCATGCCCCCGCTTCTAGATCGTTTCACTTTGGTAGGCGTTGGTTCGTTTTGAAACAACCAAACCGTCGCAAAACAGGCGCTTTGTTTTTGGATCGTATTAATAATTATCTAGTCCTCATCATCGTGTAAAGATGTCGTGTAAAAACATGCGTTAGCAACAGCTAATGCATGCTTCGGCCATTGCGTTATCCCAGTGTTGATCTCCATCAAGCAAATGACGCGGTTGGCGTGCAGCCTGGTAAGTGGGGTAGGTACAAAACATTATTTAACCTTTCGCAGTTCTGCAAAAGATGTAGGTCCTCGAACTGTTTGTAGAAGCATAGACTAACTATACATTACTCTATGGTAGAAGTAAGCGTAAAAAAATTGCATTCGAAATTGTTTGGATGCACTGCATATACATAGGTACTCTTCTGATATGTTCTTTGTTAATTTTTCAATAAAAATAAATAACTAATTACATTTTATTTATAAAATGTCGCTGAAAATACCCAAACTGCTATTATTTATGCTACATTTGAATATTTCCCATATACCATGGATCCCATCATCAGAACTGGGTTTAAAAGCAAGCAAACATTATTAAGCTCGACGAGCTCTGTGGCGCAGCAGGCGGTCCACCTGCGACGCAAGGGGTTGCGGGTTCGATTCCCGCCTCGGGACAAATGTCTGTACGATCTGCAGATATTTGTTCAGGGTGTTCTGGGTGTTTTTCTATGTATAATAAAAAAATCTATCTATGTAGAATAATGTATTAAGTATATCAGTCATCTAGTACCCAAACCACAAGCTCTACTTAGCTTGGGGCTAGATGATGCTGTGTGATTTGTCTAGCATTATTTATTATTATTTATTATGAAGTTTAAGTGAAACAAAAAACCCAACCGCAAGTTTAAATTTAGGGCTTGACACTATTGAAGAACCAGTACTTACACACTGTTACTTACATTATAAAATTTCATTCCAATGACCCTGAGTTCAAAATATGGAAACAAATGTTGAAGGAGACGACAGATGTACTGATAATGATGAGTTTCTGATGCTGATAATGTAGGTACTTGATTATTGGATAGGGTTATAATATCTTAGCAATCTTTCTATGTCATCACCCGTCAATTTTGTAATATCATGGTATGCCATTCCCTTACAAAACGATTTAACTCCCTTAAAATAATAAAAGATGGCGTTACGTGTTGCTATTTTGAAATTAAGTCTTTGGAAATTTAAGAAAAGACCGATTAATTACCAGAATCATACATTTTCTGTTTTTAATATTTTTTTGCAATACAGGGAAATTAAATAAAGAGTTCCTGAATCAATTTCTAAAAAATAAATTAAAAATTATGGTTCACTAGCGGCAAACATTGGAACTAGGTAGCAAAGTAACCCAAATAACGCAAAATCAACAACTACGCATGCTACTTGCCGGTAGAATGAATGAATGAATGATTATAACTTTATTGTACACCATAAAATAAAATAAATAACAGTAGAAGATAAGATACTTAACTAAATGCACAATGGGCGGCCTTATCGCTAAAAGCGATTTCTTCCAGGCAACCTTTGGATGGACAGGATTGTGAGAATTATAGAAGACAGTGGCGTACTAATAAGATACAGATTAAAATAAATAAAGTAACAATAAATTAAATGAACTATTCAATACCCAAAAACAATAAAATATATAAATATAGTTGACGAATACATAAAGTGAATAAAATAAATATAATACGTAAATAACATGAGCTAAGGTGAATCCAAATAAAATTGATGAACCTTGTGTTTAAAAATAGGAAGGGACTTTGCGTGTCGGATGGAAACAGGGAGTGCGTAGATGGCGCATTGTAAACATGAATATGCTAGCTCCAATTCAATTATTTAAATCTGAATTTACAAATGGTATATTTAAGTAGCCAATTAATTTGGTTTCAATATTAATGGCGTCAATACGTATAAAAAACTAATTTTGTTAAAAACATCATCATCATCATCATTTCAGCCGTAGGACGTCCACTGCTGGACATAGGCCTCCCTCATGGATTTCCAGTTGTTGCGGTTGGAAGCGATCTGCATCCACCGTCGACCTGCGGTCTTCACCAGGTCATCATCCCATCTTGTTGGTGGACGTCCTACGCTGCGCTTGCCGGTCCGTGGCCTCCACTCTAGAACTTTTCGGCCCCATCGGCCATCTGTTCTGCGAGCTACATGGCCTGCCCATTGCCACTTCAACGTGCTAATCCGTTTGGCTATGTCGGTGACCCGAGTTCTTCTACGTATCTCCTCATTTCTGATTCGATCGCGTGAAGAAACCCCGAGCATAGCCCTCTCCATAGCTCGTTGAGCGACTCTGAGCTTATTCATGAGGCCAATCGTGAATGACCACGTTTCGGTTCCATATGTCATCACTGGTAACACACATTGATCGTAGACTTTCGTCTTAAGGCACTGAGGAATTTTGGACGAAAAAACGTTGCGTAGTTTCCCAAACGCTGCCCATCCGAGTTGGATTCGTCGATTGACCTCTTTCTCAAAGTTGGACCTACCTAACTGGACAGTTTGTCCTAGGTATACATACGCGTCGACAACTTCGAGAGCCGAGTTCTCAACCATAACTGGGGCAGGCACCACATGGACATTCGACATAACCTTCGTCTTGTCCATGTTCATTTTAAGGCCTACCCGTTGGGAGACTCGATTGAGGCCTTCGAGCATCGTGCCGAGTTCCTCCATCGACTTTGCCATGACCACAATATCGTCGGCAAACCGAAGGTGAGTCATGTATTCGCCGTTAATGTTGATGCCTAGTCCTTTCCATTCCAAGAGCTTGAAGGCATCTTCCAAAGCGGTCGTAAACAGTTTCGGAGAAATAACGTCTCCCTGTCTTACGCCTCTTTTTAAGGGAATATCCTTCGAACTCTGTTCCTGTACTCGGACTGACATAGTGGCGTTTCTATACAAAGACTTCAACACTTCGATATACCGATAGTCAATTCAGCATCGTTGGAGAGACTCGAGCACCGCCCATGTTTCGATCGAATCGAAGGCTTTCTCATAGTCCACAAACGCGAGACATAGCGGTAAGTTATACTCTTCGGTCTTCTGTATCACTTGCCGCAGCGTATGAATGTGGTCTATGGTACTGTAGCCTTTTCGAAACCCGGCTTGTTCGGGACGCTGGAAGTCATCAAACCTGCGATCGAGACGATTTGCGATGATCCTTGAGAACAGCTTATAAACATGGCTCAAAAGCGAGATCGGTCTGTAGTTCTTAAGCAAGGTGTTGTCACCTTTCTTAAAGAACAATACCACGACGCTTTTGTTCCATGTTTTTGGCGTAATACCTTCGAAAAAGACGGAGTTGAAGAGCTTCTGAAGGACTTTAAGTATCGGTGATCCACCCGCTTTCAGAAGCTCTGACGTGATTCCGTCCTCCCCCGGCGCCTTGTCGTTCTTAAGCTGTTTTAGGGCCATCCTGATCTCGTACAGGCTGATGTCCGGGATATCTTCGGTATAATGTCGGGTCAGCTTGGCTCTAGGGTCTTCTGCCACACTGCAAACAGGTTTAGTGACCGAATCGTAGAGCTGTCCATAGAACCTTTCGACTTCCCTTAACACATCGGTTTTACTTGACGCTATGCTGTCATCTTCCCTCTTCAGCTTCGTCATCTGGCTTTGCCCAATAGACATATCTCTCGCGAACACTTTGGAGCCTTTGTTCCGCTCTATCGTATCTTTAATACGAGCTGTATTAAAGGTACGAATATCGTGCCGCAAGGATTTCCAAACTTGTCTATTGAGCTGCCTATGTGACTTAGCATCATCGGGAGACTGCAGTCGTAATGAGCGTCGTTCAGCCATGAGGTTAAGAGTGTCATCAGAGAGTTTCTGAGGTCTATTTGTACGGGGCGTCTTAAAGAACTGAGACCCCACCGTATGGACAGTTTCTACGAACCTGTTATTGATCTCGTCCACTGATGCATGTTCTTCGAGACCCAGACAATCAAAGCGATTTGAAAGTTCGAGTTGAAAGCTCTCGAGGTTTTGGATATGTGCGCGAGTGGGTCGGAGCGTAGATTTCATCAGATGGGACCTTTCAAGTCTAACGTTCATATTCAATGTGCCTCTAACGATTCGGTGATCACTTCCGGTTTTCACCCTGTGAATCACAGTGACATCATTGAATACCCGTTTCTTGTTGGTCAAGATGAAATCAATCTCATTTCTCGTGGAACCATCGGGGCTCATCCAGGTCCATTTCCTGTGAGGCGGCTTCTGGAAGAAAGAATTCATCATAAAGAGTCCTTCTTTCTCCAGAAAATCGGCCAGCCTCTGTCCCCTGGGGTTCCGTTGCCCATACCCAAATTGCCCCACTCTCAACTCATCATCGCTTCTCTTGCCTAACTTTGCATTGAAGTCCCCCATAACAACAGTGAAGTGAGTTTTGTTTGTATGTATGGCCCTACTAATGTCCTCATACATAGACTCTACTTCTTCATCTGGGTGTGACGAGGTCGGCGCATATACCTGAACGACCTTAAGCGAATATCTTTTAGATATTCTGAGTGTTAGGTATGCGACCCTGCTCGACACACTGTCGATGGTGACAATGTTGTTAACGAGTGACTTGTGAACGAGAAACCCGACACCACCTTGGGACTGTTGGTCGCCCTCCCGGTAGTAGAGTAGATTACCGGACTTAAGGGATATCGTGTCCTCGCCCTCTCTACGGACTTCTGATAATCCTAAAATGTCCCAGTGTAGCCTACTCATTTCTTCTTCCAGCTCAACAATCTTTTCGTCTGTCCTCAAAGTGCGGATGTTGTGTGTTACCAGGGCCAGTGGTCGTCGTTGGGGTTGGTAGCCGTCCGTCTCCCGGGGATTCTTAGCACCCCTAGCCCCGCCGTTACCGTGGCCGCTACCGTAGCCACGACTAGCGGGGCTGCCGGGGACTCGGGGCCTGGTCCTTGTTTTTACAATCATAAGGGGTTGTTGCCATACTCGCCACGCTTGGCAGGCGGGTTGGCGAGCGCAGTATAGGGTGTTGAAGACGCGGAAGACGCTGCTGCCCGTCTTCCCAAGGCATCCCTTAGCAGATTCTTACTGCATCCACGGGCAAGAGAGGAGGGGCAACATTCTACAGCCGGCACCCCACGGCACACGAAACATAACGTAGGTAATTAATGTAAAACTGCAGAAGCAGCCTATCCTATACCACCAATACGTAGCCGTGGGTAACTCAGTTCAGATTCACTCATTTGGTTCAAATCACAGGAATTGAGCTGCAGATAAACAGATCGACCCGCTGCAAAGCAAATAACATTGGTTCATTCAGCTCACAGCTCAACTTTATTCATCCGACCCGCGACAACCAGCAAAATAATTTTGTATTTTATTTTCAATGCGTTAAGGTCTATATCAGTAAAGCTGATCTGTTTGCTGGCTCGAAACGATTGTGTACCAAAGCAATTTGTGTTTTATCTTTAACAACATAAAGTCCATATTAGATAAACTGATCTGTTTGATCTGATTACTGGTACCCATTACTTGCTACTACCTGATTCACTAAATGAGTCTTCTTCTTGGCTTTTGTTACTGGTTTTACACCCTTCTGCCAGTGTCATGTATCGTAATCTTTAGAAAAGTCGAATTAGTGGTTACAGATAAAAAAAGGAGAATAAATTTAATAAAAGTAATCTATGTATTTACTTAAATGTACAAAAACAGACATAAATGTACAATACTTACAACTTAATGCTATGTACTGTACATCATAATAAATAATTTATGGGAGGGGAAAAGGTAGGTGATAAGAGACATTTACGAGAAGTAGGACGGGGGATATCTGGAGGCAGGACATCATACAATGAGAAATATTTTTTTGTGCAATTAAATAATATGTGGTCCACGGTTTCTTCTTCTAGGCCACATTTAAGAAGAAGAAGAAGAAATCATTTATAAATGATTTCTTCTTCTTCTTAAAAATATAACCCTGCTAAATCATTGGACAATTCGACGGTTCTTATTTCTAAATTTATTCTCCTTTTACATATGAAATGGTTCCTGATCCTAAGTTTAGTCGGAGCCTACATAAGGTAGACGTGGTGGGTTTGTTGGCCTTGCGGAATTTAAAAAACCATGGTCTGGGGGGGATTTCAGGTTGAATATCACCATAGTGTTTGCCTTTGATAAGCTTGGAAGAATTCCAAATATCTAACCAAGAGAAGATTGTTAGGAAGGAGACATAAGTCGAGGGAAAAAGTGTGAACATGTTCAAGACATCCTATTTGAATGGCAGATTTAGCACAGCTATCCGCTGTTTCATTGCCAGGAATTCCAGAATGACCTGGAATCTAGGCGACACCAAATGAGTCAGCCGACCGCAGGGTGATTACGTATCTCTCGAAAGGTTTTGCAACAGGCAATCGTTGCTGTCAAATGTAAATTCCTTGCAATATAAAATATAAAATTGCCTTTATTTCGGCAACTTACTGCTATTGCAATTTACTTTAGAAAATAATTGATTAAACGAACATTTAAATAATAATTACATTGCTTTTTGTCATAGGTAATATTATTTATTATCTAGTTTTAGAAAATGTTTAAAATATTCTGTCGACGCAAAATCAACCATGGCTATAATGAACACAATAATGTGAACACATCGCTTAGAAGCGATTTCCTCCAGACTAGTATTTATTATGTAGGTATGTATGTATTATTTCGAGTACCATGTGAGCGAAGCTACGGGCCACAATCTGTACACTTATGAATTATTATTTTATGTATGTGTAGGACGTGTGTGTATATATATATATATATATGTGTATATGTAGTAACCTATACGTGTACCTATCGTCAAGCTTACTAAACTTTAGTTCTAACATGCACCTCGTTTACAAACGAAGAATTACTTTGCATGCTACTTTCATTCATTTACCACGCCATCTGTCAACAGGTATATAGACATTGTTATTTTATTCCGATTAAACCTATGAAATAAATAGGTTTTTACGATTAAAATAATTAATTCGTTTGGTGTGCACTAACACGGAAATAATCTAGATTTTTTGGCTTATAGTGCTGATAGGGTAGGCGTTAAGGCGTTTTGCAGCTTTTCGATAGCTCAAAAAGTCAAAATCGAGGCCCTTAATACCACTCCATAGGGTCGTTTTTCTTGACGTCTCACAAAGTCGAATCGAATCGAATGTCTTTGACTCAATACTCGGCCTACAGGTCGCAACGGTTCTGTAGATCAACTTTGAACTGTTTGAGCTGCAGATAAAGTTTGAGCTGTTTTGATCTGTTGATCTGCGAATCTGGTTCGGTTCAAGAGCATGATCTGCGAGCTGAATCGCAGGTCAGGTTTTTTGAGTGAGTTACCCATGGCTACCAATACGTTACTAGCCTACACTTGATGTGTAAAGGCTCACAAAAAAAGATCTTGACTAAAATAAAATTTCTATTAGAAAAATACACATACCAAATGGAGGTTTAGCCGAGACCCAACCAAATTCCTGAAACGCTTCGATAGCGCGTTCTACAATATGAACCATTTTAACAGCGACATCTAGTAATGAGCGACCAATGCATTATTCTTTTTCAATGAGCCGTTTTCAGTAACAAAACAAAAAGAGTTTTCTACTAAACCTAACAGATGGAGCTGTCAAGCGGAGTAAGCAAGTTTATGATTAATCCTGTCATTGTCAAATTGTGCCTACCAGTACTAGTGTATTATATTATCTGTGGTAATATCCTACTTCCTACTAATTTATTATATTACATACATACCAAAAAAAAATTATAAAAGTGAAAGTAAGAATGTATGTATGTTCCCTTTTCACGTCAAAACCGCTATACCGATTTGGATGAATTTTAGTATAGGAGTAGATTAGACCATGGAGACGGGCACAGGGTACTTTTCGTTGCGTAAATTAAATCAGAAGGGGTTAAAATAGGGGATGAAAGTTTGTATGAAAAAAATATTTAACACATGTTTCAGCGTTAGTTGTAGGTTCGTTGCTAGGGTAGTAGTAGGTTAGTTGTAGTAGGGTATTAGTATTAGTAGAGTAGTTGTAAGGTAGTTTTAGGGTAGTTGTAGGGTATATTGTAAGTGGTGGTTGTAGTTATAGGTGCAATACGAAGTTCGCCGGGACAGCTAGTTAAAAATATATAAAGGTGAAAGTCAGAATGTATGTATGTTCCCTTTTCATGTCTAAACCGCTGAATTGATTTGGATGAATTTTATTATAAGAGAAGATTAGACCATGGAGACGGACATAGGCTACTTTTCGTTGCGTAAATTAGTAGTTGTAAGTAGTGGTTGTAGTAGGTGCGATACGATGTTCGCCGGGACACCTAGTATTAAATAGTTTTGATAAGCATTTGTGGTCTTTTTCAGTTCCACATCACCAAATCATACTTTCTGAATGCAAATGACTTTGAGCTAAATATGCCAAAATGCATGGATTTAAGGAGTTCCCTCGTTTCCTCGTGGATTCCATCATCAGAACTAAGTTTTGAAAAAAAAATACCAAATATAAAGTACATCTATTCTAATTTAGATAGAATTTTCCTAATAGGTTCATAGTTCAGGAGACAGGCTTCGCGGCGGTATAGTGATAATGAGATTTCCAACTAAACTTAAAAGCTTAATAACCTTTGATTCTGTTAGTCAAATTTGAATCAAATTAGTGGTTTTTGCGGGATGCGCGCACAAATAAATAAACAAACAGACAAAAACAAAGTTTTTTTTGCGTCTTTTCCCTCATGTATCCCACTTATTTATTTGCAAAAATATTTAATGCACAGACGCAGAAGTTTACGTTTTTATTATAATACACCCTGTATAATCTATACATAGATTATACAGGGTGTATTATATGTATACCTGACGAGCTCTGTGGCGCAGCGGGCGAAGGTCCGCCTGCGACGCAAGGGGTTGCGGGTTCGATTCCCGCCTCGGGACAAATGTCTGTACGATCTGCAGATATTTGTTCAGGGTGTTCTGGGTGTTTTTCTATATATAATTAAAATATCTATCTATGTAGTATAATGTATTAAGTATATCAGTCATCTAGTACCCATAACACAAGCTCTGCTTAGCTTGGGGCTAGATGATGCTGTGTGATTTGTCCAGCATTTATTTATTTATACCTGATGATGGTTCCTAGCCGATTTCGGCCATGGCGACTGAGTATTCAGATAAGATTACTCAGTCATATATAAATGAATATTCAGATCTCATAGGAGGGTTTTGGTTTTCTACCCTTTCATGTGCTCTAAGGTGACTCGAGTACCCAATCTTATAAGAGAAGGTACGAGAGCACTTTAGGCACGTAATACCCCGTTGAAAAAATAATACCTAGCTACTGATTAGGAAGGAAATGGTTTGCAACAATACAAACAAAACAAAATGATGATTACATATATTTTTCCAATAACAATACATTACAATTTAGTGTGTAATAAAATATGGACACTTATTTACAAGACAATATAAGTTAAGGGTTGAACTTCACCGTCCGTATTTTCCTGTTCAGTCTTGCAACAGCTGACTGCTTACTACTCGTAAACAATAGAATATAATACACACTAGGATATAAGAGATACTCAGCGACCACCAACCAGGGACACCACCTTGATATCGCGCTTTAAGCAGTTTAACATTAAGTAGAAATTGTTGCCGTTGTCATTACACTTGTTTATTACGAATCTGTAACGCCTTCCCAGTTTTCCATTTAAATGTAACGTTTCTAATGGACTCCGAAATCAGTGCTGCAGAAAAATACGACCTCCGATAAATATGTGATGTTCAACCACAATATTAATGCTTCAAAGCAACACAAACACTGATATCTATTGCAGCGCCATAGGATCTTTATGAACAAAACAGTAACTTAATAGTTCTGTTAAATAACAACCTGTTCAGCTGGTTTAAATCCGTTCTTTGTAATATTGTGTCAGTCTATAATTATTCTACCCTCGACATGGCACTGCAAAGACTTGGTTACCAGATATTACTCAGCTGGTGGTGAAGACAAAGCCTTTGCGTATGGACAGCGTAACCATGAAGTCTCGCTGTCCGCGAGGCATGTTTGGAAACAACATGGTGTAAGTAATGTATGAAGTAAAGACAACAGAAAAACATTAGGTATTCACTCAACACTAGAATATCCATTAAAAAATACAAAAACTAGTCTGAGTGTACATTTTAACATACATTTATAGTTTCCATAACTGAGCAGTCCTGTTAAGTCGAGCGACGGATATTAAACAACATTATTATACAAATTAAGGACAGCGCTTACCAGCGCACAGCGGTAGTTTAACAATTATGAAATTGCAGATCTTAAAATTTCAACACAACTTTAACATTTTATCGTTCAAGCTTTTAAACTATATGACTTTATGATTCCAAAGCGGAGCTCGAAGCCCAGCAGTGCGTTGCGACAAACTATAACAGTGGATTGACAGAAACATTCTGCAAATAAAATTTTACAGAAATGAAAAATTACATCAAATTTTTGAATCTGACGGATTTCTATAAATGATACCTGATGCTGGTTTAAACTTTAAAAAAATATGGAATTTTATTTAGAATACACTGTAGAGTAGTTACTGTTTGAGTACACTGTCCTGCTCTGGTTGTATTTGCCTTTTAGGCATGTATTTAACATAGTGACATTTTATTATATGTTTATTATAATGTTACTTAAATAATTGGATAAACGTTGATCGAGTACCGCCGTTCAAGAATACATCAATACGTCCTACAATAAAAAATAATGCTTACCTGTATAACAGGGTTTTAAAAGAATTCTTCTATGAGCTTAGTACCTAATATTATCTTAAATAATTTCTGGTTTGGTTTCAAAATTGACCACATCCGTTATACTGAAGTGAAAATAGTTTTACGTCAATTGCTATAAGCACTATGATAATGCATGAATGTTTTTTTGATGGGCGATTTTGAAACCAAACTATTCTTTACGTTCTATTAAATGATATTACTGTGATCTCAGAAATAAATTAGACAAGTAGAGTTCGCGCAAAACTTCTTGAGCTCTGTGAAGTTAGCTTCAGTGACTGCGCAGTACACAGTTTTTAGGGCGTTGAGGGGAAGGAATGATAAAAGGGGTGCGAGATGGGCTCAGTCTGTGAAATTAGGGTTGCCAGCGCAAGTTTTGGTGTATTTTCGTTTTATCTAGCACACATTTTACTATGCATTTATTTATTTTTCAATTATTAAAACAAACATATTTAAAAATCAATTATTATATTAAATTAAGGATTAATAAAAAATTAAATGCTAGAACAAATTCACCTTTACTTATCGCAAGAAGCCAATTTTTTAATACAAAATTTCTACTATGTGGCAAGATTATTTATAACCTAGTTGGCAATATTGAATGAACATGTCAACATGCGCAACTTTGCATTTGCCGCAACGTTCACAGAGCTCAAGAAGTTTTGCGCGAACTCTACCTAAATAATACACCTAGTACCGAAAAATTAATTTTCAATAATTTTGAATATGCCTATAATTTTGAAACATTAACACGACAGTTGTTTGCTAACACATCGATGGATCACAATAGAGTTGATATTAAATGTGTCAAACTAATAATACATACGACTATTATTCAATAAATTGCTTGTATACGAGGTAATCTAATCCGTAAGCTAGGCGAGGTGACTAGGCCTTGCCTAGATACACTGCTCGCGTTGTTAAAGCTAGGATTCTAGCTCTAGTTAAATTAAAGTTATGATTAAGTCAAGACTTACTGTTTTTTTTAGTAGGTATAGTAACTTAAATATCGTGTACTATAAATTATAATAGATATTCAAAAGGACGCCAAAATTTACATTGAGTTAATGCTGTTATCGCACTTAAACAATGAGTTAGTCTTTGAATGCTCTAAATATAATATGGTCCTAAAATTTTAGTTGCTTATTTTCTTCGTAGCATTGCTGGCCATAATAAATTAAACAAATACTTAATAAACTATACATTTTCAATGTTACTTATGAAAATAAACAAAATCTTACGCGTTTTATTTAAAGTTACAGAATAACTTATGTTTAAATTAAACCTAATCGAATAATAAAATAATATAATATAATATTATCACACAATATAACATAATCCATTAATAAAATATTATTAAGTAAATATTATATTTACAATACTACAAAACGCCCTCACAATTCCTTCAGAAACACAGATTTTTACAGTGAATAAATTCAGTTTAAATATAGGTGGAGAGAAAGCTGTTAAATAAGTAGTAAATAACAACGTGTCATTATGTTGATGTAAATCTGTAAAATTAATTGCAAAAAATATATTAACACATTGCTTACGCACTTTAACATCAATTCGACGGTTATGCGAGCTAGTACAGTTTACTGCAGTCACACCGGCAGCCTAACACTTTAACATCAATTCGACGGTTATGCGAGCTAGTACAGTTTACTGCAGTCACACCTGCAGCCTAACACTTTAACATCAATTCGACGGTTATGCGAGCTAGTACAGTTTACTGCAGTCACACCTGCAGCCTAACACTTTAACATCAATTCGACGGTTATGCGAGCTAGTACAGTTTACTGCAGTCACACCTGCAGCCTAACACTTTAACATCAATTCGACGGTTATGCGAGCTAGTACAGTTTACTGCAGTCACACCTGCAGCCTAACACTTTAACATCAATTCGACGGTTATGCGAGCTAGTACAGTTTACTGCAGTCACACCTGCAGCCTAACACTTTAATGTGACACTGTTTATCTATGCCTGTTATTAAAAAGACAAGATTATTTTTGTTAAAAATTGAATAAACTCGAAACTACTGGACCATCATCATCATCTGTGGATGGGAAAAAAATCCCAGTAGTTCTGTCAACAGAACTACTCAACAAAACAGGTGGGAGTAAACGGCCATAGCTCGTGAACAACTTTACAGATTTTGACCAATTTCTGTGTATTTGAATCAGTCCCCAAATGGTTTAGATTCTTAATTGGGCCCGGTAGGCGCCGCTGCTGATGGCGCGGTGAGGCACATAGTTTGTTATATACATATATATATAACAAACTATACATATATTTATATACCTAAATAGGTAAATTTACTAACGCACTTGTGTTGTATGTATAATATAGGTGGCTTAGGGGTGTTAAAAAACAGTAAAGTAAAAAGTGAATGCAAAATATGTCGTATGACGCTACGTGCTGCTGAATGTGTAAATGTCTAGAACGCGCCATCGATATTTTGTATCCTTCTTTCTACCTAGGCAGCCGAATGTATGAAAATAAATAGAGCTTGCAAAAAGCTTACTTCTACCCAAGAAGGTAGTTTTACTGACACCCATCATTGAGACCTAAAACTCGAAACAAAATGTGACACTTGAAATATTTACAGAATTTTTATTTATAGATCCTGAACTTGTTCCTAAAATCAAATTGACATAAATTGTGATTAAATTTTGATTTTAATCATATTTTATTGAGTAGGCCAACATTGAATTGAGTAGCCCCATAAAACAATTTTAAGGTTAAAATCATGAACATGGATAACTGTCATAATAACACATTCAAATGCAGACGGTACCGATGCATAACTTAGAAATGAAACTATATAATGCTGTGTTGCTTGCAAGGGACCAGATAGTTTCATCAGTTTACACTGTCATAATAACACATTCAAATGCAGACGGTACCGATGCATAACTTAGAAATGAAACTATATAATGCTGTGTTGCTTGCAAGGGACCAGATAGTTTCATCAGTTTACACTGTCATAATAACACATTCAAATGCAGACGGTACCGATGCATAACTTAGAAATGAAACTATATAATGCTGTGTTGCTTGCAAGGGACCAGATAGTTTCATCAGTTTACACTGTCATAATAACACATTCAAATGCAGACGGTACCGATGCATAACTTAGAAATGAAACTATATAATGCTGTGTTGCTTGCAAGGGACCAGATAGTTTCATCAGTTTACACTGTCATAATAACACATTCAAATGCAGACGGTACCGATGCATAACTTAGAAATGAAACTATATAATGCTGTGTTGCTTGCAAGGGACCAGATAGTTTCATCAGTTTACACTGTCATAATAACACATTCAAATGCAGACGGTACCGATGCATAACTTAGAAATGAAACTATATAATGCTGTGTTGCTTGCAAGGGACCAGATAGTTTCATCAGTTTACACTGTCATAATAACACATTCAAATGCAGACGGTACCGATGCATAACTTAGAAATGAAACTATATAATGCTGTGTTGCTTGCAAGGGACCAGATAGTTTCATCAGTTTACACTGTCATAATAACACATTCAAATGCAGACGGTACCGATGCATAACTTAGAAATGAAACTATATAATGCTGTGTTGCTTGCAAGGGACCAGATAGTTTCATCAGTTTACACTGTCATAATAACACATTCAAATGCAGACGGTACCGATGCATAACTTAGAAATGAAACTATATAATGCTGTGTTGCTTGCAAGGGACCAGATAGTTTCATCAGTTTACACTGTCATAATAACACATTCAAATGCAGACGGTACCGATGCATAACTTAGAAATGAAACTATATAATGCTGTGTTGCTTGCAAGGGACCAGATAGTTTCATCAGTTTACACTGTCATAATAACACATTCAAATG
The DNA here is from genome assembly GCA_963082625.1 of Pasiphila rectangulata. Lineage (NCBI taxonomy): Eukaryota > Metazoa > Arthropoda > Insecta > Lepidoptera > Geometridae > Pasiphila > Pasiphila rectangulata. Next base: position 23,579,330 of record OY720236.1, on the reverse strand, counting down.
CAGACGGTACCGATGCATAACTTAGAAATGAAACTATATAATGCTGTGTTGCTTGCAAGGGACCAGATAGTTTCATCAGTTTACACTGTCATAATAACACATTCAAATGCAGACGGTACCGATGCATAACTTAGAAATGAAACTATATAATGCTGTGTTGCTTGCAAGGGACCAGATAGTTTCATCAGTTTACACTGTCATAATAACACATTCAAATGCAGACGGTACCGATGCATAACTTAGAAATGAAACTATATAATGCTGTGTTGCTTGCAAGGGACCAGATAGTTTCATCAGTTTACAAATTACAGAAGCGTAAAATTAAATAAGTTTATATCAGAATACATCAATCATACAATCATAGTATTATACCGCAGTAGAGTCCGATCCGTCCGCTTACCGATTAAACAGTATAATGAGGATAATGCAGACGATGACTGTCAGAATTATCGCGATGTACACTTTCCTCTTCCTCAGTTTGTTCTGAAACGAGAAAAAAAATATCGATTCTATCTTTATTCAGCAATGGGACAAACCAAGCCGCAAAAACTAGTTGTATAAAGACCATAGAATGTTTTCTCATAAAATACATACTTCAGCCAAATTAGACAATACTTAAACTAAAACTACCTTTTCTAAATATATTTCCTAACTATTGGGGATTCGAGACCACCTCCTTTCAATATAAATTACTATTAAATCAGTCAAAAATCAACCCCTAAAAAGCAACTCAATTTTAAGTGTGACAGTTTGTATACAAATGTAACGTCGAATTTGGCGGAAGTAAAAAAGACATTTATTTTATCCGGAAGTGGCGCATTTATAAGCCGTTCGCCGTTCAGTGTCTAAACCATTTAAAAGCAGAGTCACATAATAGTCATAATAGTAATTTATTATTAATAAACATTCAGTCATAATTGGTTTTTTAAGTGTATTAAAAACGTGAATTGGTATGAACTCGCGACGGAGGCGGTCGAACGCGAACTGGAACCCGCAACCTCCGCGTTCGGTTTCACCCACAGGGTGATCACGTATCTCGCGACAGGGTTTGCAACGGGCGAGCTTTGCTGTCAAATGTCAATTCCTTGTTGTTCTCTACAGCTAGCTTCCCACGGTCCGTGATATCGCGGACGGACGCGGACCAGCTCGCACGACACCGCGGGAAGGGTCTCGTCCGTGGTAGCACAGGACGCCTGTGGCGGTGCGCCGGTATCCGTCGCGAGGCGGTAACTTCAAAGGTGCGTGATTCGGAACAACTTATCATAATAAGTTTTACCGAATCATTCCCCATGATCCCACCGGTAGGATCACAGGACAGGGATTTTTTTATGTCATTCGTTAATTTTCTACCGTGATCAAAACAAAAAATAAAATTAGATATTTAGGTAACCTTAAACGACTTTTGTTGTATGCTCTTATATCCACCAGCGACGTGGTTTCTTTTTACTTTTACTGGATCATCATAATTTGGTATTTGTTAATTAATACCACAGCCGCAGCAGCAGCGACGATACGTTTTCTTTCACTTGGCATTTTGAAATGAAGCTATCAAAAGATCTACACAGACCGACACGCACCGTTGAAAGAGCCCTGTCTGTGTGCGTTGCCGTCCGCGGTCGTCGGCTGTGCGTGATGATCCGCAGAATCACGCACCGTGGTGAAACAGCTTAATACAAAGTAGAACAATATAAATAAATAATAATAATAAATAATGCTCGACAAATCACACAGCATCATCTAGCCCCAAGCTAAGCAGAGCTTGTGTTATGGATACTAGATGACTGATATATTTAATACATTATACTACATAGAAAGATATTTTTATCATATATAGAAAAACACCCAGAACACCCTGAACAAATATCTGCAGATCGTACAGACATTTGTCCCGGGGCGGGAATCGAACCCGCAACCTCTTGCGTCGCAGGCGGACCTTCGCCCGCTGCGCCACAGAGGTCGTCAAAAATAGTACAAATAAAATTAGAACAGGCGCAAACAATTATAACGCAGCGGTGTATGTGGTAAGTAAGTGGGTATGGTCACCTTGAGCGTGGCGGCCTGGCCCAGCTCGCGCACGCCGCCCTCCACCTGCTCGGCCGCGTACTCCACGTGCGACTCGATGGAGTCCACGGCGGCGCCCTGCGTGTGGATCAGCGTGCCCAGGTCCTTGAAGATGTCGTTCACCGCGAGGATGTCGCTCTGCGGAACAACGCCACTGTCAGCTTTAGCCCTGTACCCCAGCCGCTTCCGTTCCGTTTGTCAACGAACCCTCAATACTTAACCCAAAAATCAACTTTATTTCTGTTGGTTTTCATAATTATTGGGGATTTGTGACCACTGCCTTCAATATAAATTACTATTAACCCACTATTTAATATGAATGTAATAAGTCACGAAAGTTACTATACTATTAACCCGTTATTTAATATGAATGTAATAAGTCACGAAAGTTACTATACTATTAACCCGTTCAAAAAACCAACCGACACGAAGCAATTCAATTTAAGGTCCGAGTTTGTTTACAAACATTCCATGTCGATAGTCGCTGGAGTATAGATCCCAGAAGTCGATAAATTATATATATTTAATTATATATATTTTTAAGGGATCAATCTTGGAAGCTAATGCACCTATTACTAACTTTCCAACTGCGTTCATAAATCCTATGGCAGTTACAAACAAAGAACAGTGATGGGGATCCAAACCATAACTTAAGTTACGATCTTGAATAAATACATAGGGTACAAAATTGCCTATTTGAAGAAAAACCCCACTGAGACAAATCAATATAAATGAAATTTTTTTCAGAAACTTGGGATCCATCATTGTACATAGAATTCTTCTTGCTGCAGTTGTGAATACACCTCGTCGCTCTTGTATATCTGCTAATAAATAAAGGCAACCGTATTCTCTGTCAGCACAGTTCAGATGCGTGTTTGATCAGTGAGGTATCACTCACCTCCAGCTGCTGCACGTCCCTCTCGCGCTGCTCCAGCTCCTGCAGCGAGCGCTCCGCTTGCGCGTCCAGCTGCTCCTGCTTGCGCGTACCTTGATCAGTGAGGTATCACTCACCTCCAGCTGCTGCACGTCCCTCTCGCGCTGCTCCAGCTCCTGCAGCGAGCGCTCCGCTTGCGCGTCCAGCTGCTCCTGCTTGCGCGTACCTTGATCAGTGAGGTATCACTCACCTCCAGCTGCTGCACGTCCCTCTCGCGCTGCTCCAGCTCCTGCAGCGAGCGCTCCGCTTGCGCGTCCAGCTGCTCCTGCTTGCGCGTACCTTGATCAGTGAGGTATCACTCACCTCCAGCTGCTGCACGTCCCTCTCGCGCTGCTCCAGCTCCTGCAGCGAGCGCTCCGCTTGCGCGTCCAGCTGCTCCTGCTTGCGCGCGCCGGCGCTCGAGCTCATCTCCACCAGCTCCTTGCCAGCTGTTGGGGAGAAACCACCTCGATAACGTAACGTAGTAGTGCCGTGCGGTGCCGGCCGCCTTGCGTGCCCGCGGACGCAGTGAGACCCTGCTAAGGGATACCTCCGGAAGATGGCGCCAGCAGCGCCTTACCGTGTATCAACATCACGTTTACACCTTTATGATTTTAAATGCAATACTAACGCAAGCAAGTATAAAAGGTACGCGTGGACAACGAGAAGATTCTCGTGTTCCCTCTTTGTTTACTACTAAATTAAAAGCTTTATGTTTCAATTGTAGTTGTTATTAACTTCTTTATATAGCTGATGGCTTTCCGATATAAAATGAATAAACGAAATACCATCATATACAACCTTTTACCACAACCAAGTCACGTAACTCCAATGGCAAAGAGAGAACACTTTGTTTGCGATTTGACACCTCATATTGCATTTTTAATGCTAATTTAAGACTTAAGTTTGGATTCACTTGTACACTTTTTAAAGCTGAAGAGACAAATAGTCAATAGTAGATTGAATCTTGGCGTCGCTAAAGGAAAGAAAAAGGATTGGCCCACAACGATGCTACACCACAAATGAGAAAAGGGAAGGCTTTACGATAAAAGCTAAAAGTAGCTTCAACTCAACAAAATAAATAATCCATAACGCAGTTCGATCTCTAAGAAGTTGTTTTAAAGAGTTTTACGATTTTCAATACACAATCGTAGGACAAAGAAACCGCTTTTGTAGCCAAGAGTAATTTTTAATGGCAAGTTACGAGTTTCTCCCGCGCGATACTACTGTGACTTAAGGATAAATACATAAATTGTTATAACAGTCTGCACCGTAAAGTTGTGTTTACCTAGTCCTTACGAGGATATTGTACTTTGTTAATTAGTCATAGTAGCATACTAACACCATTTGGCGTTCGTTACTCCAGCAGGAAAGTGGCTTCTAGCGTGATATGAGTGGGACGTTTAATTAGTGACTTATATTCTGTAAATGTGCGCCATATGAAAGAAATGTGCGTGTTGTATTTAAAAATCAATTCCTGTAATATAATGTTGTTCGAGAAAAATTCTAAACTAATGGTCGGAGATACTCTGGGCAAAAACAACCACTGATTGGGCTCCCCGACAATGACGATAACGTGGAAGGCCTAGGCGGCGATGGAGGGACGAGCTAGACTCCTACAGCGAAAATTGGCACCAGAGAGCACATGATAGGGATCAGTGGAGAGAGGGAAGGGAGGCCTTTGCCCTGCAGTGGGAAGAATCAGGCTCATAATTTTTTTTTTATGTTTTCATCCGCTATCAGTTGGGCTACTATAGACGGGTGAGTTGATGGATAAAGGCTCCTAAATAAAATAAAATATATAAAGCTTATACTTGTGCAAAAATGTGCGCCTCAAATATAATTGGTCTTCAGCTTTTCGGGATCAGAATCAGAATCAGAAATATTTTTATTGTGGAACTGTTGTACAAAAAGATGTTACAAAATAGGTACATGTTATTACAGCTTGTTATTACAGCATGGACTTTGTATGTCCAGAATGGACATACACTATTTTTGTAGATCTATAGACTACTTTATGAAAGACTTACTAGTTAAAATTAATACATTAATTACAACATGACATGTTTACATTGCAATACATTGTATTACACAAGTACAATGTAAATAAGTTGAGAATAGAGAACGACGAAAAATAAACCTTCTGAAAGTACTATTCCAGGTCGTAAAAAACATTTGCGAAAAGCCATCTCCTGATCCTACACTTCTTGCTGGAGCAGCGTTTTGCAAAATCGTGTAGGTTTAAAACCACTGTGTGTGCAAAAGCATGCGTTCATTTTGAGCATTTATTTGTGCGACAGAATTAGATTTAAAAAAATATTTTTAATTTTCAAGTAACCCACTTATTTGATAACCCAAAAAAATATCATAGCGCCCTAATGAGAACGTACATATAAACTCGCTAAAAACTGTTTTCGGTCCGTCTGCACGCTTATAATACACATAAAAAGTTTCAATGTGTTCATACATAAGATAATAAATAATATTACTAAAAATCAAAGCGACGGTATCCATTACTTTATTTAAGTATTAAAAAAACAGTAACATCGCATATTCACAGGAGTTATATGCATAATTTTTATTTAAACCTCCGCAAGATCTTGATGTTTACAATATAGGCTCTATAACAACAGCCAACCAAAACGATAAACTGTTTTCACACCCAAAGTCACATGCAAAGTCACGGAATGTACTTATAACTTTGTTATAAACTTTTAAAAACGTTTGTGACCTCTTAGTTATAAAGTTTTTGTCTTCAAGCCTGAAACTTCAAGGCAACTGTACATACCGTTATTGGCTCCAGGGTACGGGTCGATGCTGATGACGACACTCTGTGCCTTCACCTTCTTCACCTCTTCCTTCGTCTTCTGCGCCGCCAGACGCTGGGTCGTCTGGAATCAAGACATTAACAGATATACTATTTATTGGACGTACACCATGGAAAGTAAAACACATGTTTTTCTGTACGACTAAAAACGAGACTATAATGTTTGCTTGTTTTTGCACCCAGTTTTGATGATGGGATCCCTGTTAAAACGAGGTAAATATAATAGGCGTCCACTATATTATAATTTCCAATATATATGTTACGGGTAATGCTAGAAGACTGAGTAAACTTAGGTTTACCCAAGGAGTTTGGGTAAAGTCCGAATAATATATTAAATCTACTATTTCTGTGTAAAGTGTTAAAAGTAACATAACCAAACCTAACCTCGGGGTGCCCTTAGCTCGCTTTTGGATTAATTAATAACATACCTAATATAATTATAATTAGGACTTTACCCAAACTCCTTAGGTAAGCCTAGGTTTACCCAATCTTCTAGCATTACCTGTAAATATACTATGCATATAGGCGGTTTGGGCATTTTCAGCAACAACCCTAGCATTTTATATTTTGAAGTAGGTTTTTTAATAATTTGAAGAATTATATACGGACCTTTTTCTTACAAGTGGCATATATCCCACATGCATTATCGTACTATGCGTCTTTAAAGATTTTTTTATAAGTGGTGAAGTAGTTGCGTTATGGGGATTTATTAATCAAAGTTTTTTGTCTGAGCCCGGATTTTCATGAAATGTAAACATAGGGAGAATTTACCAACACAAGGTTGGTATCCGATTGAAAAGCAGCAGGTGCCGGTTCTATTCCCGCCACAAATCAAGTTCAATAGCAATGGGACCTTATTGAAAGAAGTCGCTCGCTCGTTTTAACTTCGTCTTCGTATTATTCTACCTAAACCTAATTACTTTTAAAAGTATAATATTGTGTTTTTTCTGTGATATACAAAATAAACCATTTTTTATCTTTATCTTATCTTTATTACTAGACATTTTCTTTGTAGAAAAATATTCAAAATTAGTTAGACCTCGTTGGTAAAGTGAAGTAACAGAGTAACTTTTATACATATTCCTTCATCATTTCAGCCGCGCCACGTACACTGCTGGACATAGACCACCCTCATGCTATTGCTGATATCTACTATCCAATTGCTACACTTGGTGCCTGGTTCTTCGTAGTATCATTATGAGAGGATGTTGCCATACTCGCCACGCTTGGCAGGCGTCTTGGCAAGCGCAGTATAGGCTGTTGAAAAATCGGACAGAAGCTGCTGCCCATCTTCCTGAGGTATCTCTCAGCAGATTTTTACTGCATCCACGGGCAAGAGAGGAGGGGTAACATTTTACTGGTGGCACGCCACGGCATATTGCTTATTATATAAATAAAACTGGAAGAGATGGCAGGCCTTCGCTTAGAAATGGGATCCAACAGACTGTTTAGATTAGAAATATGTACATAGTTGTAGGCCTCTTTACACATACCTATACATATATCTACCAAGAGAGTAACTACGTTCATATTGTATTCTTTTTGTGGTTCGTCTGCCTCGACACAGGCTGAGCGTAGTGAGGAAGCCGACAACAATATTTTCTAGTTTAAAGTGATCACTGATCAGTTAAGCATTTATACGAATAACAAAATGTAAATTTACCTAGTTACTACCTACTTTTATGATAATTGTAATAAGTACCTACATATTTCGGATTTTTGCTGATAAAAATAAATGTTCATTTCATGTAACGTAGTAATTTACAGATTTGATTCGTAATGTCCATTCAAATGTAAAATAAATGGCTAATTATGGCTAATGGCTGCATTGCTAAAACAATATTATCCAAACAAAAGCATTAATTAGCAGATAAAATGTTTATAACGAGGAAAAACAATTGATTAGTTACGTTTTTAAGTTTCGGAACTATGCCACGATAAAAATAAAATGTCAACCTATAATTAGTTTTAACCTAGCTATCCTCATACCTACGTTTACGACCTTAAATTTCGACGTTTGGTTTGTGGTCTAGTAAGGAAATTCTGAGCATGGCGCGGTCACGAAAGAAGAAGGTGAAGAGTCACTCAAAGGGCAATTGAGCGCGCCATGCTCGGAATTGAATCAGAGGATTCTATGCATGTACTCCTTTGTGAGTGGCCACGTCTCAGAAGCATATGTGAGTTTGGGCAAGACACATTGGTTAAACACTTCAGTCTAACTTTGAAGATATCCTCCAACTTATTAAAGGCGGCCCATCCTAACTGAGTTCATCTTGAAAGTTCTTTCAGCTGAGCAGCCGGACCAAAGGATAACCAATGACCAAGATATATTTAGTCGTCCACCGTCTCTATTGGACAGTGATCCACAATTACGTTGGCGTTTAAACCTGCAAGATTAGAACCTAGCCCACCTTTAATGAAGCATGTTGCAAAAATGGAGATGGGCGGGGTACTTGGTGAGAAGGGACGATGGAAGATGGACTAAGGCCGTAACAGAATGGTGGGCAAGAGACACGGTGAGACCTAGAGGCAGACCACCGTCCCGATGGTCTAATGACATTCTCAGTTCTGTTGGGAGTCTGTGGACGAGAATCGAGAATCGCAAGGGACCGTAAACAATGGCGCATTAAAGAGGAAGCTTATACTCAGCAGTGGGTGCAAACAGGCTGAAATGATGATGATAACTATAATTAGTTGAACAAGCATTGGTACGGGGGTACCAGAAAAGGGGGCGGAGGTTTCCGAAAAATGCCATTTTTGACCTTTGGTGACCTTTTGAGATCACAATAACTCCGGTCCCTGTGACCCTAGGATTACCAAAATCAATCAGTACCCTTCTCTCATTAACTCGTTACGCGACCTAAGCCTTTGACATATGACATTAAGCCTTGTGAAATTTCCTGAGACGGTGAAAAACAAAAAAGGTTTCATGTAAATCGGTCACGCGTTCGGTTGTAATCGTGTCATGCACAGATAGAGAGATAGACAGCGCTATGCATAATAGGGGGCTACGCCCCCCAAAAATGTTCCTTTTACATTGTAGAACGGCACTAACCCAATAGCTATAAGTACATATGTGTTATTTATTACTTATTAATACCTGTTTGTATGTTTTATGTTGTTTCAATAAAGCGTATTCTATTCTATTCTATGTCATTTTAGTCCATTACACGCAAAATATCTGCAGGCAAAGCAAATATTTAGTCCCCGGCGGGGATGTAACCCGCAATCTCCGGTCTCATAGATCACGTGCGCCACAGAGGTCGTAAAATTAGCTTTTTTGCTTATAGACAAGTCTGCATTTACAAATTTATTGAATTTCCTTTTAGAATTTAGAACTTAAAACTCTGAAGCCGCAAGGTGCAGCAGAATGCTGTCCCTGGATGCAGTAATAATCTGTCATCGGATAACTTTGCCGTGGCCGTGCGGTGCCGGCAGTAGATTGTCACCCCTCCTCTCCTGCCCGTGGATGCAGTAAGAATCTGCTAAGGGGTATCTTCGGAAGATGAGCAGCAGCGTCTTTCCGTGTAAAAACATCCCGAACTGCGCTCACCAACCCGCCTGCCAAGCGTGGTGAGTATAGCAATAACACCCTCGTGATCAGTACTTGGAGATCCATGAGGGAGGCCTATGTCTAGCGGAGGAAGTCCTTCGGCTGAGATGAATATATCTGAAGCTGGCATACCTGGAAGCCGTTGAGGGTTGCCATGTACTCCTCGGACAGACGCTCGCGAGCCATCTTGTGCGACGGGCTGTCAGTTTGCACCTTCATCAGATCCATGATCATGATGGACGTGTCCTTGGCCATCTTCTGAGTGTAGTTCTGGATCTGGCGGCTGGAATTACGGGGGAGCTATTGTAGTTTGTAAAAATGTAGTACTTTAAACTTAAGGAGGCCTGTTATTTAGCCTGTTGCTGCTATTATGCTACTACTGCCTAAGGCCTATCGGCACTGGACTTGTTACAATTCACCACTTTGCCCTGCAGCTGCTAAGAACCGGAGCCTCACCCCAGATGTATGAAAAATGGGGCTAGAGATGGTGATGCTTCAGTACTATCTGCCCACGAGAACCACGTTTCACACAAATTTGACCAATGTATAAAGTTATAATTTGGTATAAAGTCCCCTGACTGAGTGTAATTGGTAAATTACATGTACATTGAATGAACTATGAGAAGGCGTATATATTACACAGACCCCAGATGTCTGAAAAATGGGACTAGAGATGGTGATGCTTTAGTACCATCTGCCCACGAGAACCACGTTTCACAGAAATTTGACCAATGTATAAAGTTATACTTTGGTCCCCTGACTGAGTGTAATTGGTAAATTACATGTACATTGAATGAACGATGAGGAAGCGTATATATTACACAGAAACAAGGATGACTTTAAATATGATATTAGAAGGTACTTAGGTCTTTTATAGTGATATATAAAATGCTGAAATAGCATCCCATTCTCCAATTTCTAATTTTTTTTTTGTTTAGCTTAAAACTATTTTGTTCGTGTTAAGAGCAATGTGTAAATAAATGTGATTTCCTTTCCATCCTCCTTTCCTTCTTATAGCTTCGTACTTAATTACAATAAAAATACTTACAGTTGATTCCGAAGCTCCTGAGAGTCTTGTGGAGTCTGCAGCTGTTGGACCATCTTTGTCATTGATGACACTGGAAAACAATGATACTACATAATAATACATCATTAGACATTTCTAATGATGCTATCTAGACAGAGATGAAAACAAAATATGTTTTTATTAGTTAGCTTACATGACACAGAGCAGCTTAAGAAACTTAAGAAGTCTTTGATTGTTGAATATGTCGGAAAAATCAAGCTGACTGGAAGTTATCATCGGAAACGCTGCTTTCAGGTATAACAAAACAATGTGCAGTGGATTTTTTCTTATTTTATAAGTATGCAGAACAGTCAGCGATGGTATGCTGTTTATCATATAAGAATAGCTAACTAGAACCATCTATGTAAAAAAAATACATATAATTATTAAGCTATTTTTAACAGATACAATATGAATCCTTATCACATTAGTTAGTAACATTAAGCAATTAATGTACAATATAATTGCTGTGGGGTGCCAGCAGTAGAATGTTACCCCTCCTCTCATGCCCGTGGATGCAGTAAGAGCCTGCTAAGGGATACCTCCGGAAGATGGGCAGCAGCATCTTTCTTTAAAAACTGTTAACCATTTATTATTTTCAACTAAATGTCATGTTTATTTTTCAAATGTTTGGTAACAAGGCACTTTTTGACTACTTTGTTATTGAGAAAGTGCACTAGTGGAAAATAAACACACAGCTTATTACATAATATTGTGGAAAACTATTATTGGCGGAAGGCAAACGGCAAAGGAAATGGCTTCTTTTCTAATCAGAGGCAGTGAATCACTTTGGGTCATAATTGTAACAGAAGAAAATTGGTTTGACAAACACTGCCAGACAACAATATTCAATGGTTGCTTTAGTAGACTAGGAACCCCCATGTTACAACTGAAATTTACTATATTCAAATTTGTCTATTTAATTATTTCTTAAAAACCCCAATAATCAATAATTATTTTTTTCTATGCAGGAATTAAGAGCAATTCAAGTGCATTGCACCATAATCTATGTTGACAAAACATGCCTTTGTAACATTAGCTCTGCAAGTCATATAAGATAAAACAAATATTGCTAGATTTATATTGTTTTGTCTTTCAATGCAATTGTGTATATAAAACTGGATGTAGTGAAGAAAATGCTGAAAGTTTACTAATATGAAGTAGTTTTGCATTCTTGTATAAACTAGAAGTATACTTTTCATAGTTGAAGGTGCTGTTACTTATTAATTTAAGCTAATCAGTACCCTTTTGAAGGTTTAAAACAAGCAAGTATTTTCGTATTTCGACAAAATTTAAGGAGTATAAAATTATAAGGATCATGAAATCGCTCCTGTTGCTCTGGGTGTGCTGTACTATGGTTCTGTTCACTATTATCTTGACATGTATTGATTTGAACATTTCTTACCATTTTGAGAAATCTTCTTTATGTTGCTGGCGATGTTTCCAGACTGGGTCTGGAAATCCTCGTTCTCCTCGTAGCCTACATCCCCTTGATAGGACTGCATTCTGAGTCTAAACAACAACACGGTTTTAATCAAAAAGTTCAAAACGTTGAAAATAATAATGTTCAGGAGTGTTTCATTGTGTTATAGCCAATCGTACATACCTTTTAAATCTAGTAAGAGTAATGCGAAGTTATTCTTTATGACGTGTTTCACGTAAACTGTGCAGCTGATAGCAAATTACCAACACCCACCACTGAATACAACAACGATCGAGTTAATTCAATTAACCACCCACTTCGACAAATTACCAATAAAAAGGTTGATTTCAATTTGCGCAAATAAAAGGTCGCACGCAGGCAATAGATTGATTTTCAACTGGATTTTAGCAAATTTGCGATGTGTAAAATAAAATAAATAAATTTGACGTGATGACGACTGATGAATGAGGATGAATGTATGAATGAGATGACATTTCGATGTCTTCTTCTTCTTCTTCTTCTTTATTTAATGGCGTGTGTGACAGGAAAGATATTCCACCACTTTGCCAACGTCTGTTTATTCGACAAGATTTTTAACAATAAAGCAATGGGGTTGAGCATAAAGAAAAATAATACAAAAAAAGGTTAAAATTCACACAAGACACACAAGTTGATTGATTTTTAAAAAGTGAAGCAAACTAATCTATGCTATTAATACAACATTACTTATAGAAACACAAATTGAAATCTATAAACATACGTTAATAAGATATAAGATACATACGATACATAAACAATTTATTACAACTTTATATTATTTACAGATATAAATTTACAAAATTTGGATATAAAAGGGGAAAATACTAGTGGAAGAAGAGTTTTCAAAGAAAGGGGACGTGGGATTTCTGGAGGGGTAATATCATGGAGGGATACAATCAGTTTAGGACAACAGAAAAGGATATGGTCAACATTACCTTCATCCAAACCACATTCACACAAGGAGTGATCCCTGACCCTTATTTTGGTAAGAAAAAAAAAAAAACATTTCGATGTCAAACCAGTTGAACGAAACATGACAAAGACATAGTCAGTCGTATTTTGACATGTACAGTAGTTAGTTATTAATAAGTACAGTAGGTATGTAAGGCCTTTGATGATGAGACCATCTTAAGAACAAGCCGCCTGCAAACATCCGTTACAACTTTGTGAATGGTATTCTGACTTGCGCTATTTGCGCACGGATGTTCAAATCCAAAATTGGCTACATACATAAAGTTCATCCACACTCATAGGCAGAAATAAGGTCGCCGTAGCTGAAAACGGTTAGGAGGATTATATATTATACAGATGATTTATACAGCGTCAGCAACTGGTAATCATGCTGTACGGGACGCTGCAGTGCCTAGGACATTGTTAGATGGATTAGACTTTCCCAGCCCTATACCATCCTCTCATCTTAGTCAGTTAATATTCAGAGGAAAAAACAGGTCAATACGTCTGAAGCTATATTAGTACAGTACAACCACGGTTATTGTAACGAAGTAGGTACAGAACAACCATCGTTTGTTGCAGTTTGTTGCACTTTTTGTCTATGGCTGATATTTATGGCTGATTAATTAAACACTTTATTTCTCAGCCACAGATCACATATTTTGTATTCGTGTCCTTTCCGCTCACTCATCAATCATCATACAAACATACCTACTAAAACATTTAACATACATAACATACAAATTACCAATCTGTGGTGGGTGAGGTCCCGGACTCCGTCCTTAGTCAGTTTTCTGGATGAAAAAATATTTATCCTGTTTTATACCCCACAAAAGAAAGCTAAGATAATTCCGTTATTGCGAAATCCACGCTCGTGCATAGCATAATGTTGTACGTTTTGTTAGATAAAATGTAAATGATAAAAGCGGAAAATGATAATGTCCTGGTGATTCGATATTCCGTTATTCTGTGTGGCTTTCCCCGTAATAAGATGGGACAATAGTTCATTATTTCGCAACTCGGTAAGTTGAAATGTACAGAAGTAATTCACTTGCGGCTGTATGTGCTACACTTTCGCTTTACTTTAGTCACGTAAATGATGTTGTACTTCACAAACAGGTATTTGTTTTGTTGTAGGTGGTACTATCCCATCTACTGTGCCCAGTAATCATGGACCCTTCCATGTACATGCCTAATATGCCGTACGCAGCGCCGGCTGGCCTGCCACAGGAATCCAAGCTGGTGACCTACATGGTAAATTGATAAATATCTTGACGACTTTTTGTTTGTGAATGATGATGAATCATCAGATTTTTGTATAAAAAAGCACTATCTACAATAATATTATTATTACTCACAAGAAATAGTTGTTTTAGCAGTGTGAACCGAGTCCAGAGTACAAACCTGACAATATTCATATGGACCATAATACTTTTATGTTGTTGCTTATAACAATCTACCTGAATACTTATCTGCAAAACTTTACATTTATATTTTTTTTGTTTACCATAAAACCTATTACTTTTACTGGATAGCATGTTCCAGCTTGTGGACATAGTAAATGAGCTGAGTAATGTTTTAGAACCGGTCAACCTCTACCCCCACGCGTCCTCTTAACCAGGCAATGAGTGGGCTTTCCCTTGATGATTCTTCTTCAGCCAGCAAACAGGTAAGTAATATTAATTTGTTCTTTATTAGGATTAAAGCTGGTCTTTAGAACTATGTTTAAGCATCACTTGCTCAACCTCACACAAAGGAACGATTAAAGTTTGTTCACCGTTGGGCGCTGGCAGTAGAATGTTACCCCTCCTTTCATACCTGTGGATGCAGTAAGAGCCTGCTAAGGGATACCTTCAGAAGATGGGCAGCGGCGACTTTCCATGTATCAACATCCTGTACTGCGCTCACCAACCCGTCTGTCAATCTTGGTGAGTATGGCAACTACCCCTCATGGCTGAGCTAGGTCGACAATTGTTACAAAAGTCTATGTAAAAAATGAGGTAGTTAGGTACTATTTGCAGTATTTGTGGCTGGACAACCTTGCTACCATAGGGTAGCAAGGTTGTCCAGGCATTTAGAATAATTTACAAAAAGAATTACTGATTAGATTATAACAAAAGCAATAGTGCTGAACATTTAGCCCAAAACTATATAACATGTTTGTTTAAGGTCCGGGAATTCATCCCCATGAACTACTTTGCTCAGGCGTCAATGATGCCGGAATCACCAGGGGGATCCCCGCCATCAGTATTGTCCCATATGGTTCCACAGTCCCATATGAGTAACATGCCACAGGGGCACATGGGTGGTGTTCCCCAGAATTCGCATTTGGGAGCTGGAATCCCGCAGTCACATATGAATAGCAATGTGCAGATGCCTCCACAGCCGACCCAAATGCTTCATGTAAGTACTCCTTGTTTATATTTTTTCTATGATAGATAATGTATATCTAAATATATAATTTACTAGCTGACCCGGTGCCCACCTCGTTGGGCGGTAAGCATTTTTACTTGTGATGAAATGATGAGTGTGGTTAGGTTAGTACTGAGTGCTACGATTTATTTCCTGAATGCCAGAACGGGAGGGTTTTACTTTTAAAACATATGTATGTATATGTTGTATGTATTTGCATGCCAATTTGCCTATATTACCGCGTTTGTTTAAATAAGTGAGTAAAATGATTATGATTAAATAAATCATGTATGATTTCCAATTCCAATTAGCTGTAAGTGTCTCACTGCTGGGCAAAGGCCTCCTCCCCATCTCTCCATGCTTCTCGATCTGCTGTCAATTCGACCCATGCGCACATGCGATCATGCATATTGGTCTAACTCGTCACGCCATCGTTTCTTCGATCTACCGCGGTGTCATACCGTGTCGGGGTTCCACTGGGTGGTGATCTTAGCCCACAGATCTTCGAGCATGCGGTAGACATGACCAGCCCAGCTCCATTTCAGTTTCGCAACTTTCTGAGCTATGTCGACAATTGTTTATTTAAATTGTTCAAAACTTTTTTGTATACTGTATTAGATGTAATGAGGAGTTCCAACCCGTGATAAGTCAACATATAACTGCCTATGGGAAAAACACTGCTTTCTCAGGATAATACCCACCAGAGAGAATTTTTCATCCTTAATAGTGAGGGCAAAAGTGAAACGTTTTTAAATTTAGAGCTGTCAGCATAAAATTGTGTGTATTTGTTCCTTTAATTTTAGAACGGCACTAACCGAACTGTACGTCATTTTAGTCAGTTTCACGTCAATTTAATTAGCTTTACCTAGTTAGTGCAACAACAGTATCGCCACCAGTGTAGCCTTAAAAGATATCCGTGTTGTTTGAGAAAAAATCCGTCTAATAGAAATGTCACTCAATAGATTACGACACGTTCGCGGTTCCATACCTATGTCGTATAAATTATCTCCTTAACCATTTGTCCAAATTAGATGCAGTAAAAGGGAAAAAGTATTTGGTTTTAAACACTTGAGACATTAAATTTACTTATTTTGATAAGAATTCATAATTGTCGATAACATGACCAAAAACATCTCCTAACGATTTAAATTATTTGTAATTATAAAAAAAACTACTTTTTGTAACTTAAATATAAATGTTAGACATTGGCTGTCGCTAACTTTTTTGTAGGCATTAGTAAGCTCTTAAACTTTTCTCTAGAACTCAACTCACAAACATATACCTCCAATCGTTAAGGCAGGTTCGTAAAAAACGTTTTCGTTCAACCGTTTTTTTCTCCGACTTTGCATATCCAACTACTACGAAGAAATCTTTTAATTTTTCGGAATAATTTATAGCCTATGACACTCACAAATACTGTGGATTTATATTAGTGAAAGATTTTTTTAAATCGGTTCAGTAGGTCCAGAGATTACCTCCTACAACGTCACAAACTCACAAATCATAAACTTTACCTTTTTATAATATTAGTATAGATATCAGTTTTAAGGTACCTAAGCTGGTCTATTAAATTAAAATTAAATCTTATATTTTAATGCTTTGTTGAAATTAACAGGATTAAAGCTGCTTATCATTAAGTATTTTTATTTATTTAAGTCCCTTTTAAAATAAATAAAAAAAAAAAAAAAAAAACACTACATTTTATAAAACAAAATCCTCCGTCGCGTCTCTCTGTCAGTCTGTTCGCGATAAACATACAAACTACTGAACGGATTTTCATGCGGTTTTCTCCAATGCTTGAGTGCTTCAAGAGGAAGGTTTTAAAGAAAAAATCATTAAGGTTTGGTGTAAGTTGGCTTAACTATGACGATGACTGTAGGATGTCGTTATCAGATTTTTGTCTAATTTTAGTTAGTAAGTGCGGCAACAGATTTAACATCATTATCATCCTAATTAAACTAATTCAGTTGAGGGAGCTCCATACTGCACTTACATCCCGCATTGGGGTGTGTTTTGCATTATACCCCTACCACTAGCCCAACCTTAGCGTAACTCTTTGAAATAATTAAATTAAAAAAAAAAAAAACTGACATCAAATAATAAAATACTTGATTCGTTGCTGAAAACACACAAACCGCCAGTTTTTCCCGCCTGGATTTATAATAGATCCCATTATTAGAACTGGGTGCAAAACAAGCGATAATTCAGGCGTGACTGGATTTCCGCAAATCCAATATAATATCTAAATGAACAACAAATATTTCGTAACAAATCCGCTAGTCTATCAACTACACCACAATTCTTTTTCAGGAGAATGTTGGTGGAACAACATACTTCTTCCCATCCGACAGCATCAATGCATCAGCTCTCAACTCGTCCGCTTCACTCAGTAAGTGCTAACAATGTGATTCCATTAGCTCATAATCATGTTTCTTTAGTTGTTAATTTTGTATTTGTATGTTTTAAGGCTAAACGAGTCGCCCATCTTTCCATACAAACGTGGAAGGGTAACTACTCCACTGTTTGACGTTGACCATCCAACACTAGGCTTGGTCTAATAATCCCCTTAATGAAATTCCCCTTAAGGGGATAATTAGACAAAAAGTATAATTATCCCCTTAGCATCTCATTTTAGTGGTGTAAGGGGATTATTAGACTTTTTTGTCTAATTATCCCCTTAACCATGTAATAAAACTTAACTTAGCCATAACTAGCCTATAATTTAAAATGTCATCCGACCCACACGGTAGCGCTCACTTGTGAAATGCCCACTCACAGTCTTCAATCCAAGGCCTGGCCGGGCCGAACTTTGCTTAACATTGCTGATCGCTCAGACACACCTAAGCCAGCTGTGCTATGAGTGCTACAAATCAAATAAAAACAACTAAATAATCACAGAATCTCTATTTATTTTACAAACCTGGCAAACCAATAACCAAATCTTCGTACAATTTTCATAAAACCTCTCATCAATTCTCTTAATAATTTTTATGGTATAATAAATAATAAGACACACACTTTTTTTATTTTTATAGATTAGTTTTTTAATTACAGATGATTAGTTCAGTAATATTTAATAACTAACTACCTTTGTAATTTACATTAGTGGTATAACAATAAAATATATACAAAGAAAAATTGTGTACGTACTCTGTCTTACTACCTCTCAAAATTAAACACCTCAAATGAATACGAATGATGTAGGAAACAGAGAATTTCGTAAAAATGCCAAATTGTTCAATTAAAATTCACTGATTTTTATAGTAGTTTTACAAAGGTTCTGTTTATTGTTACGATAGTATTGAATAGATAAAATCAAAATATAACAGATAATACTTATTCAGTACTGTTCAATACCTATTATTTAAGATTACAGAACTTAATTCTAGGCAAATTACTATAATCAAAATATCACATAAGATCAAGATTTTTACAGTAATTTGCCGGGAAATAAGTTCTGTAATCCTAAATAACATTGAACAGTTATAACTAAGTAATCAAAATATCACAGAAAATCAATATTTTTACAATAACAATAACTTCCCAAACTGAATAATATTAATTTTGAATGTTATTGAATTAGATAGAAGAGAGCTTATGTATGTATTTAAAATGAAAATTGTACGAGCACATGGTTTTTTTTTTTATTAGTTTTAAAATTACAGGATTTTATCGCGTACCTTTTTTATTATTTTCCCGACGTTTCGAACACATTTCAGCGTTCTTGGTCGCGGGAGGAGCACATGGTTATTGATTAGGTAAGTATGTATAAAAATACTTAACTATTAATATACTGAACTAATAATCTGTGATTAAAAAACTAATTTATAAAAATAAAAAATATCGTGTGAGATTTAATTATTATACTATAGGTACTAATTAATTATTATGAGAATTGATGATTGTATGAAAGTTTTATGAAGATTTGGTTATTGGTTTGCCAGGTATGTAAAATAAATAAAGATTCTGTGATTATTTAGTTGTTTTTATTTGATTTGTAGCACTCATAGCAGAGCTGGCTTAGGTGTGTCTGAGCGATCAGCAAATTTAAGCAAAGTTCGGCCTGACCAGGCCTTGGATGGAAAGACTGTGAGTGGGCATTTCACAAGTGAGCGATACCGTGTGGGTTGGATGACATGTTAAATTATAGGCTAGTTATGGCTAAGTTAAATTTTATTACATGGTTAAGGGGATAATTAGACAAAAAAGTCTAATAATCCCCTTACACTACTGAAATGAGATGCTAAGGGGATAATTAGACTTTTTTGTCTAATTATCCCCTTAAGGGGCAATCATTAAGGGGATAATTAGACCAAGCCAAGCATTATATCAATTTATCTCGTCATAATCTATGTTTTTATACACCCCAAACCGTAATAAAAGTATACATTTCAAAAATACAAGCTTCTAAACTTTCGTATTTCAACACTGATTTTAGCCAAACTTTGGAAGAAACTAAATAATATATGGAGAAAGTAAACTCAAAAATAAACGCCGTTCCGATATAGTTTAGTTATTCAAAAGTTGAAATAAATGTTATTTTGAAAAGATTACATTCAAGTTTTTCTTTAATAACCCTTGTGCTAAAAGTCTATTCACATATTTTTGCGCGGTCGTTTTAGGAATGAATCATTGTGCATTTCATTCTAGCGCGCGGGTACACATACTATGTCAGGTGAGATAGCACACATTTAGGCCGCGCCCACTGACGACTTTGCCTCCGCGACTTGTTGAGCCTTAAGGTGCGCAATAAAGCATATTCTGTCTTCTGTCTAGCTATAGTACATGTATATATTATAGTGTACGCTCGCCAAACCGCCCCCACATGACCTAGTAACTTCACTAAAAATTTTGAGACTTCCTTTCCTTCCCCCCCTTGCAATAACAATTAGAATATTTTTAAAAATTTTTATATGTTCCATATTAGTGAATAAGTGTTATCTTATACCATTTAAAATTTCAAGTCGATAGCATCAGTAGTTCTCGAGATATCAATTTGTGACAGACAGACAAAGTCACACCATAAGGGTTTCTTTTACCATTTTGGTCCGCAACCCTTATAAAAGGTTAATTTGATTTTCTCAGCCTGTTAGTTTTTAAGCGACTTAAAAAAAGAAGTAAGCTCAAATCGTCTGTATTTTTTTTTTAATCTTTGTTACCTCAGAACTCCGTTGTTTATGAAACGACTTGGAAAATTATTTTTGAGATCGAATAAGTATTACACTTTGACTCAGGTCCCATTTTTAGGATTTCGTAGTACAACAAGAAACCCTTATAGTTTTGCGTGTCTGTCTGTCTGTCTGTCCGTCCGTCCGTCCGTCCGTCCGAGACTATTAGCACAGATTACAGAAATTAACCATTCGTCCTAGAAACCTGTAATTTTCCATGGACATATTTTTTTCTTGATTTTCCCATCGTATGTGATATGTAGAGGAGGTTACCAGATCTGCACTGACGTCCAGGGCGTGGTACCGGTTTCAATATTTTACCAGTACTATAGCGATAATACCGGTACATTCTTTTCGATACATTCGAGTACTGTTACTTTTGAAGTACCGATACCTTGCCCAAAAGTACCGGTACTTAAGCGGTTCTCGCGACGTTGCCAGATCTCCGGTTCTAGCGATCCCACCGGGGCAGGCACGCGTGCTTGCCAACTTGTGCATATTTTGCGCACGGAGCATTTCTAAAGCACTCTAACCGAAATCAAACATCGAGGTTAAGCCACCCTACGCGCGGCCACGAAATGGATGGGTGACCGAAACTTTTACAGCTGATAGAAGCGTATGTAAACAGAACACGAAAATTAAAACGAACTCTCTAATTAGCATAGTATCAGACAAGAGATGGCGCTGTCAAGGTTCTTCAACAAATATGAACCTCCTATAGCACATATTATATTCTATGATGGTTTGTAAAAACCGTGCGCTAGTCTGAATCACTCCTGACAGGTTTTCTTTAAAATTATAATTTAGGAGTCTCCAATCTCAACGCCGTGGGGTGCCGTAGCAGTAGAATGTTACCCCTCCTCTCTTACCGATGGATGCAGTAAGAGCCTGCTAAGGGATACCTCCGGAGGATGGGCAGCGGTGTTTTTCCGTGTACCAACATCCCGTGCTGCGCTCGTGCACCCCTCATGGAGACCCATGAGCGAGGCCAGTGAACGGCTGAAACGAACTTCCAATATCACGTTTGTCCACAGACGCGTCTGCCGAAGCGGCCTGCATGGGCGTGGGCCCGCCGATGATCGTGCCGTCGCCCTACGCCACCCAGATGTACATACCGATGCCGGCACACATGCATCCGATACCGTCCAAGCCGGGTGAGTACGAACTGCGTTTACAACCAATTAATACCGAGGATCCCTCAATGCATTTAGGGCTTAACACAATCCCGTTGTGACGTGTGACGTCATTAGGCTCACGCTTCGAGAGGGGAGTTCCCTCTCGAAGCGTGAGTCTAATGACGCAGTTTTCTAATTCTGATTGCGGACATCAGATCTGCACTGACGCTTCGCGTTGGTGTACGTATGTAATTGCGCCCGTGTTGTGTGGTGGTTAAGATCCACAAGCATTGATCCGGGGGTACCAGAAAAGGGGGCGAAGGCCTCAAAAGGTCACCAAAGGTGAAAAATGACATTTTTGGGTTTTTGGACGTTTTCGGCCATTTGAAGACTTATTTTTTTGGTTACCTTTTGATGTCGCAATGACTCTGGTCCCTGTGGTCACCAAAATCAATTATTCCGTGATGATACCCAATCACAATCATGTTTAGGTCTTATCTTGTCATCTTAAGAAAATTATTATTTAGTGGGTTGTTTACGCGGGTTTATGTTTTATGGGATTTATAGCCGCATCAAGAAAACTGTAGTCGTAATACGAAATGAAGAATCGAATTAAGTTTTACTAAGAATGTTGTTCAGCCGTAAAATGCATTAAGAGATTTTTATGCAAGCTTTATCTAAGTGCACATTTACACAGCCGTCTAGTTTACAGGTTCGTTTGATTGTAGAGTACGAGAGACAAGCGAGGTAACTCGATACTGTTCTGGATCTAGTTAATAATAAACAAAATACATCTGTTAAAAGCTAACCAGTAAAATAGACCTTCTGTGTGAAGCGCCTTATACTCGTCGAATGTACACGTTTATTGATAAGGTTTTATATTTGTGATATCACAAGCGTCTTAGATCGAACCTATGGATAACGTTAGCATTAGGAACTTTGAAAATGACACTGACATGACACACTTGCTGTGTGAAATCCTACAAAGGATGATGATTATTATGTAAGCACAACATGGATCAATAATATTATTCTGAATAATCAAAAACCGCGTACTGCGACTACATTTTGCACGCCGTGGTTTTTTCACGTGCTAAGGCAGTTGCCTTCCTCAAGGAGATCCATGAAGGAGGCATGTGTTGAGTAGTGGACATTTACGGCTGAAATGATGATGATGAAAGTTTTGGACCTGCTAAGGTTCTGCACGATATTCTATTGAGTCGGCCATTTTGTTTTAAATGTACAAAAGTCGGCGTTGGGTAAGTTCGTTAGTTATAATGATATATATTCTAACGCGAGTGCCTAATTCTTGTAAACGAAAATAACGGTCTAATGACACGTTACTAGATAATTTTCATCATATTGCAAGCGAGATCATTACGAGCAAAGCGAATAAGTTGAATATGCAAATACAAATAAAGCAACATATATCCGTAATTCTATTATACTTGCAGTAATATTATTTTCCATTGATTTTCCATTCATATTATTAAAACAGCGGTAAGACGCCGCGGCAGACCGAAGAAGCGATGGCGGGACGAGTCAGACCAATATAATAGCGCATGGGTCGAATTGACAGCAGATCGAGAAGCATGGAGAGATGGGGGAGGCCTTTGCCCAGCAGTGGGACACATACGGCTAATTGTAATTGTAACTATTAAAACACAATATATGATAATCAAGATAATCGTGCCGGCAGTAGAATGTTACCCCTCCTCTCATGCCCGTGGATGCAGTAAGAGCCTGCTAAGGGATACCTCCGGAAGATGGGCAGCAGCGTCTTTCCGTGTATCAACATCCCGTACTGCGCTCGCCAACCCGCCTGCCAAGCGTGGTGAGTATGGCAACTACCCCTCATGGAGATCCATGAGGGAGGCCTGTTCAGTAGTGGACTTTTTACGGCTGGAATGATGATATGATAATCGCATTATGCAACATACTCGTTTAAGCCGGCGCGGGTGGGCGCTTTTGTCTGTCAATTATTTCTATCGGCCACAAAAGAGCCCGTCCTTCTCAGCGAAAGTTCAGGCATAACCGAATTCTTTGTCCTCATCTCAATTTATTAAGCATAGCAAATATTAGGCGTTAAAGTATGAAATTGCCGATTTGTACTGAAAAATTTAACGTATTTTTTTTTAATTTAACATATTTATTTAAACAAAATAATTACCATTATTATCTATACATTGCTGCCATCTAATAGGAAGGTCATTTATGCCTTTGCGATAGAACTCTGGTGATCTAGATTCGACAAACTGTGTGAAAGCATTTTATACTGCCTCCTGAGAAGAAAACTTTTTATCACGTAGAAAATTGTCCAAATCACGAAATAAATGGTAGTCCGTTGGAGCAAGGTCTGGCGAATACGGAGGGTGACGAATGGTTTCTAATTGAATTTCCTGTAGAGTTAAAACGGTTTCTCGTGCTGTATGAGGTCTCTTGTTATCATGGAGCAATAATGGTGAAGATCTATTCATGAGTCGGGGCTGTTTCACTGCTAGTTTTGCTATCATTGTTTGGAGTTCGGCACAGTAGACATCTGCCGTTATTGCTTGACCATATTGGAGAAAGCTATAGTGAATAACACCATGCTGAGACCACCAAATAGTTACATTACCTTTATTAACTATTTTTAGGGTTTCCCCCAACACCTTTGCAACATAAGTGAACCGCACGTTGCAACCTTATAAAGTCAAAAGTGGTACGAATAAGTTGCTGGTTAATTAAATGTATTTGTTAAACGTACACGGCGAATAATAGAGCAACTTAACCAATGCAATTATCACTTGCAATGATTTGCGTATTCATATTTTAATATTCACGTAACTAGAATTATTGAACACGTCAGAATCTGAAAATATCGGATGAGAGATATCTGATACCACTGAGGCTCATAAAACAACTTATCTGGTTTGAAGTTTGTTCAAATTCAAAATGTCAAGTCAACTAACAAAGTTATGACCAGAAAAAAGACTGGATTGCTTGCCGCCCGAGCCGCGACCTATAAAGAAAACTGTCTGTTGTGTATTTTTATTGTGACTTCTGCTGCGAATATTATTTATTATTACTAACACTATTGAATAGAAGAATGCCTGGCACAGGGGCACAGGTTAAAGAAAAGTTAGTTGTTTGACGGTTTGGGAAATAGGGGTGTGACAAGCTGTTTTTTACAGCGAGTCTTTCTGTTAGATTATATCTATACCAAATTTCATAAGGATACGTTTAGCCGTGAAAAAGCAACTGACGAGTTACTTTCGCATTTATAATATTAGTAAAGCTACTTACAAAATTTTACTAACTTTAGCGAATAATGCTTATGCAAATTCTAAATTTATTCAAATGCCACCAACCTGGCGGACGACCTGCTGCAATACTCGGAGGTCTATGAGGGAGGCATATTCCCAGCAGCTGTGGACGTCCTACTGAGAAAATGGTTGTGTTTATATGTTTCTAAAAAGTTATTTAAATTTTCTTAGTAGTAACACAAGCTTTAACAGTGAAGGAAACATCGTGAGGAAACCCGCGGCTTAGTTAGCTTCAGACGTATTGACCTGTTCTTTCCTCTGAATAATAGCTGACTAAGCTGAGAGGATGTTAAAGGTGCTTGGCAAGCCTAATCCATCTTACAATGTCCCAGGCACTGCAGCGTCCCGTACAGCATGATTACCAGTTGCTGACGCTGTATAAATAATCTTTAATAGATGCAAAGGCCTTACTTTTTTTTACAACAGTTTTTGTTATGTTGCTTTTGTTGGAATTGTGAAAGTTATCCTTAGTTTGCGTAACCAACATCTCTTAATTTAAAATCTAAGTAATGGAATAAATGAAATAGGGTTTATGAACGAAATATAACTTATACCTCTATAAACTCTCCAAGTCTTTGAGCACGACAACAGGTAAGACAGGATTTTGATCGTTAGTGATTCTGAATGCTTTTCATTGCGATACTCCAATTTGAACGTTGACCTTTGTGCCTGTGCAAACGAAATTGCTATGACTGCGTCGCATTATCTTTAACATGAACTGTACACACGGAGTTACCTATCACGAAAAATTATATGAGTTTACGTTGCAAGCTTAATGAATTGGCGAAATCGCAACGCAAAAGAACCGATTTTATGTTTTGTTGCGATATGGATCAGGATCGCCGCCTGTTATTATGCTAACATGAAAAAAATCATATTTATTAAGGATAAACAAACAACTTCATTTTGTGTAAAGATATAACTTCACTTTAAAGCCACGAAGTATAAAGAATGTAGCCCATTGCGCATATTTACATTTTCAGGTACGCTACGAACCAATTCGCAAGTTCTGGCGTGCATGCTGCTGGCTAGCAGTCGTCGTATCGCAGTTTTGTGTTTTGGTTCTTAGGTCTGTCCCCGAATCAGGACGTCTGTCTACAGCGGCGCACGTGCGCCACGCTTTCTACGGCTGTTTAGGCATCTTTGACGACGTGACGTGACGGGTGAAACACTGCCATACGCAGCATGACATACATGCGTTGCTGTGGACAGTGGTCCTTAAGTATTACTACTATAAGGTCAGCCTTGCTGTGTAAGCGGGCTGCTCGATCCACCCAGAATGTGGACAGAACTGTCTATCTTCTGCTCTCAATACGCTTATATTTAGTTTTCTTTGCAAGGTCTTGCCGCGAGTTTCTACCAGCCCGAAACGATCAGGGCCGAGGTATACCAGCGCAATGAAGCTGTCTTTCTTTCGCAACAGGATATGCGCCAGTTTCCAGGTAACTATGTTATGTGTAAAAGTTCAAATTTATAAAAACTCAATAAATTAACAACAATTATGTAATTCCCTAATCTTATTATCCAATATAACCCATCACCCTAGCCAAATAACTTTATTACAAGCCTTTAGCTTCCAAGGGATTTTCTCCAAATTGTTTACAAGCTGAAGAGCTTGTTATAGGTCTGGGAGTGATACTTCATTTATAGTTTTCCATAAATGGGGTACCTATCATTTGGTAAAATTTTCTCGTTAACTTCTGGCCTACATACTATACATAGGACGTCAATCCTAAATTTTTTTCGTGCCCTTATTCCACCGTAGTAGAATGGGCACAATATGTTCTCCTTTCAATTTTACCTAAAATGAATACTGTATTGAAGTTTTGAAGAAAAAAGCGTTTGAAATTCGAAATAGCTTTGATTAATTTAAGAATTATTTAAAGATTATAGGTATGTTTTATCAAGAAATGTATGAATCAAGGTCTTACCTATTTTAAAATTAAACTTATCTGTCATTTTATTAAAGTTTTACAACTGGTACCGCCATTGTCAATTGAATACGAAGTAATTATAAGATCATTTTTAGAAGTATTGCTAATGAAGTACTAATTTACCATTAATAAGCAGTTTAGTTTTAAATGATATACTATTTTAAACGTACGTAAGTCGTAAACTATAATGCCCAAACATCCTACTGCCTACCATACCTAGATATTTCGTCTAATATTTATATCTTATTTCGTAACCATTGGGGCGCGAGTCTTATCGGTTTTAATTGTGTGAACTTGTATATTTGACATCTCAACAGAGCTCCCTGAGACCCTCGACATCTACACGGAGCCGATACCGCTCGAGGGCGTCGCCCCGCACTCGATGTCTTCATCGTACCGCGTCTCGCACCGCCAGACGGGCGAGCACTACGCGATGCGCCGTCTCCACTCATACGGGACCTGCCCGTCTAAGCGCCTGGAGATGTGGAAGCAGATCGACCATCCCAACGTCGTCACCCTGCACGACCATCTCACTTCCAACGCGTTTGGTGATCACTGTAAGTTGATATAACAATATGCTGCGAGAGTTCTCAAAGTGCCTCGAGGTGTAGAAGCAGATCGACCACCCCAACGTCGTCGCCCTGCACGACCATCTCACTTCCAACGCGTTTGGTGATCACTGTAAGTTGATATAACAATATGCTGCGAGAGTTCTCAAAGTGCCTCGAGGTGTAGAAGCAGATCGACCACCCCAACGTCGTCGCCCTGCACGACCATCTCACTTCCAGCGCGTTTGGTGATCACTGTAAGTTGATATAACAATATGCTGCGAGAGTTCTCAAAGTGCCTCGAGGTGTAGAAGCAGATCGACCACCCCAACGTCGTCGCCCTGCACGACCATCTCACTTCCAGCGCGTTTGGTGATCACTGTAAGTTGATATAACAATATGCTGCGAGAGTTCTCAAAGTGCCTCGAGGTGTAGAAGCAGATCGACCACCCCAACGTCGTCGCCCTGCACGACCATCTCACTTCCAGCGCGTTTGGTGATCACTGTAAGTTGATATAACAATATGCTGCGAGAGTTCTCAAAGTGCCTCGAGGTGTAGAAGCAGATCGACCACCCCAACGTCGTCGCCCTGCACGACCATCTCACTTCCAGCGCGTTTGGTGATCACTGTAAGTTGATATAACAATATGCTGCGAGAGTTCTCAAAGTGCCTCGAGGTGTAGAAGCAGATCGACCACCCCAACGTCGTCACCCTGCACGACCATCTCACTTCCAACGCGTTTGGTGATCACTGTAAGTTGATATAACAATATGCTGCGAGAGTTCTCAAAGTGCCTCGAGGTGTAGAAGCAGATCGACCACCCCAACGTCGTCACCCTGCACGACCATCTCACTTCCAACGCGTTTGGTGATCACTGTAAGTTGATATAACAATATGCTGCGAGAGTTCTCAAAGTGCCTCGAGGTGTAGAAGCAGATCGACCACCCCAACGTCGTCGCCCTGCACGACCATCTCACTTCCAGCGCGTTTGGTGATCACTGTAAGTTGATATAACAATATGCTGCGAGAGTTCTCAAAGTGCCTCGAGGTGTAGAATCAGATCGACCACCCCAACGTCGTCGCCCTGCACGACCATCTCACTTCCAACGCGTTTGAAGATAACTCTGTAGTTGATATACCAAAATGCTGCAAGAGTTAATTGAAAGTGTATATATTCGTACTAAAAAAAAAATCTAAATCGGTTCATATACGATGGGGTTCTGAGTTAACATATTAAAAAAAACATTAAACAAAATACAGACGACTTCCATTCTTCTAAACCGCAGGTTTATCGTGTTTATTTCATCAAGTAAGTAAACTTTTTGTTTCCAGCGATGCTGCTGGTGTACTCGTACCACCCGTCGTGTGTGACTCTGATGAACAAGTTCTTGGTGGGCTGCGGCAACCCTGTCAGCGACGGCACCGCGCCCTTCCACGACCCCTTCTCGTCGGACCCCGACGCACCGAGACCCTACACTCATCAGGTAGACTACTACCAATGATACCCCCAAACCCAAAGAAACCCGATGCTGGCAGTAGAAGGTGCCGGAAGGCAGCCTCTCCTCTCATGCCCGTGGATGCAGTAAGAATCTGCCACAGAGATACATGCGGAAGATGGGCAGCAGTGTCCTTCCATGTAACAAAATCCAGTACGCGCTCGCCAACCCACCTGCCAAGCGTGGTGAATATGGCAACGGCCTATGTCTAGCCGAGGACGTACTACGGCTGAGATGATACCGCCTAACATCATATGGACCTTCGGCTTGTCTCATCACTTAGTACTATAAAGAAAACTTTATTTCGTATTACAGAAGAACGCAATGCTGCGAGCGGTCGCTTCAGGTGCTCTGCTTCCCGAAGCGGTGCTGTGGAGTCTGATCGTCCAGCTGACGGCAGCCCTGCGAGCGATACACACCGCCGGACTGGCCTGCAGGTGAGAACAGTTAACGGCCTATGCGCAGACAGTATCGCGCGTGAAACGGCAATCGTGCAAGAAAGAGCTAGAGATGTTGGAAGGGAAAGCGAACGCGTACGCCGAGGTTGATCTCTTTGATTCTTACGTACACGCTTACTCACTAGTTGGTAGGTACATGATGGCGGACAGAGGAAAGTGGAGTAAAGAATTAATAGAAGAGTTAATTAAGCTGCACAAGTCTTTTCCTTGACTTTTATTATATGATATTTTTCACCGTAACACTACTGCGATACTTCAGTAAAACTATGCGTTTTGCACATACTCCGACACGCGCCAGCTCTGGATGAACTATGCCGCGCGATTAGCCTTTACGCGGCCGTTCTTTCCGTTTTGACATCTGACGAGTAATAGCGCGTGAAAGAACGCGTAGCTTCAACAGCTTCCGAAACATCCCCGCGCACCTGAGAATGTGGGATCGTCATCGTTTATTCAAATTCAAATAATAATAATCAACGTAATATTACAGATTAACCGAAGCGTTACACGTTAAATCTCAAACTAATAATATACGCACACATTAAATAAGTACCTAATAATATAACAGCACACACAAAAGAAATACAGTTTACACAAAACATATAAAAAACAAAAGAAAACAGTAAAATCTAATTAAAACAGGTAGCTAGGAACAATTATTTACAATTCTATACTTTCACAGTAGCGTTGACATACTTAATTATATTTATAATACTATCATCAAATAAATAGACATAGACATTCGTTTATTTGCTTGTATAGCACACATATACAATAATTACAGTGAAAGAACAGATACAGAGATTATAAGTAGAAGATAATAATTTTATGCCAAACTAAATCTAAATCTGGCTCGATTTTCATAATTGCGTTGAAATGGTTTTGAGTGCGGCAGATGGGGGATTGTTAGCGTGCAACAGTGCGTATAGAGGGGGTATAGAGACGAATAGTGGGACTAGTCTGGTGCGCAATCTGGCGCGCTGCTCAGGTACCCAGAGCCGGCTCGCTTCCCTAACTAAGTCAGGACTGTCTACTATTCCCTTAGTATACGAAAAACTGTGAAAAGCGCACAATCTGCGTGTTTGGAGAGAATGAAAACCAAGTGTCCCTTGTAGGTATTTAGTAGGGTACAAATACGGGTAATGTCCATGAGATGTACAAGAAACGAAGAAAGCGTTCCTTGACTTTTTCCGTCAGTGAAGTTCTAACAATGCGGAAGTCAGAATGCAATGAGCCGTTTTCAGTAAAAAACAAAAAAGTGTGTCCTACTAAACTTAACAGATGGAGCTGGCAAGCGGAGAAAGCAAGTTTGTGATTAATCACAATTGCTGTCATTGTCAAATTGTGTTTCCTACCAGTAAAATAAAACTAACGCCATCTATATGGTTCGAGGGAACTATTTTTGAAGTTTTTACTTTTTAATGAAAACACCTCATTGCATTTAAATCTCAAGACTGTCAAAAATGACTTCCGCACTGTTAGAATTTCACTGACGATATGTCATCTCGTGGGGATTCCATATGCATGAGCAGCTACTCTCTGTTTTGGAGCGTGCTAATGCGGTGTATAATGCCTTTATAGCGCGGACAGATGTAAATTCCCTACAGTGTGTATGCGATGGAGTGTGTTTGTTAAGGCTCCTATTGTAACAGGTGACATTGAAGCAAATTATTTATTTTATCTCTATCACTATAATTTCAGCCCGTTTGCGCTTACTGTTGGGTAGAGTCCGCGCGAAATGAGGACCGTCCGTCGTCGTGGCGTGAAATGTTACTAACATTATGATAAAAATCATTCCTTAAAACAGTTATAAAAACGGATTTGAAAAATTTAAAGGAATACTAGCAGATTTGGCAGACTTCGCCCGCCCCGCTTATTTATAAATAAAATAAATAAATAATGCTTGACAAATCACACAGCATCATCTAGCCCCAAGCTAAGCAGAGCTTGTGTTATGGGTACTAGATGACTGATATACTTAATACATTATACTACATAGATAGATATTTTTATTATAACACAGAAAAACACCCAGAACACCCTGAACAAATATCTGCAGATCATACAGACATTTGTCCCAAGGCGGGAATCGAACCCGCAACCCCTGGCGTCGCAGGCAGACCTTCGCCCGCTGCGCCACAGACATACCGACATCAGCGCCACACGGTTCCAAATGTTTTTTCAAACCATCCAGGAATGTAGCTATGTTAATCTCTAAAGGTATTTATTATATTAAATGAATACCTTAGAGACAAACATACATCAAGTCGTCGACACTGGGGCAATGACTGAGGCACGATGTCGCGTGTCAGGCCTATAAATTTTCTGCATACGACACCCTTCAGTCAAAACCCGATACCCACAAACGTCCATGGTCGTTCCGTCGACACTCAATTTGATGGGGGGTTATGTATGACGGTTCTCATTCCGCAGGACTTTTAATTGACTGTTAATGCGAAATCGTCGACGGTCGTTTGCGATTCTTGTCCACTCAGATCCACAAGATCCTTTAGGCACCGATTAGCGACCTTTATTGGTAACAAGAGTTCTCCCGCTCATTGTCTGAAGTTTCATACAACTATTATGCAACTATATGTCTGGTTATTACAAACTATGGAAATAAATTGATTGAATTTTGTAAAAAGTTCTCGTCTCGCGGCCCTCGTAGGCAGCCACAAACTGTCTACGAAACGTCAGTAAGATGATAAAAAGTTAGGTACGTGGTGATATTAAACTGTTTGTAAGTTTGCTTTATAAGTTTTAAACTTGGAAGCTTTGTTAGAGTAGGCTTCTAACAAAGCTTCCAATTTTAAACTTCGTAACGTTCCGTTGCTGTTTGCAGGACGCTGGATCCGTCGAAAGTGATAATGAACGGGTGCCGCGCGCGCATCGCGTGGTGCGGCGCGGCCGACGCGCTGCACCCCAGCACGAGCGACGTCACTCAGGTAAGCAATTAACCCCCGACGAGCGACGTCACTCAGCTAAGCAATTAACCCCCGACGCGCGACGTCACTCTGGTAAGCAATTAACCCCCGACGCGCGCGCTTTATGGAGCGACGGGTCTCCATAAGGTTTGAACGCTCCGCGCGCTTAGTGTACCGACGGGTGTACATATGTTAAATCAGGTTTAGTTATTTTATGTTTTGTTGAATACATAAACGTGTAGAAAATTTTAATACGAATCCAATGGTGTATGATTTATAACATATTATTATGTGGTGCTTCCGTAAAATTCATTTTTATAAAATAAAAATAAAAAATATATTAAAAAATAAAAAATTGTTGACGCACCCGAGGGGTTAAAACGTGATATTACTCACGCACCGGCTCATTTCGGGCTTAGGCCAGCAGTTTCAATCCAAATCGTGCGTCTCCATCGTGGCGGGAAAAATAAAAAAGTTAAATTACTAATGACACAAGTATGTAGTTAATTAACTGTAGTTGCGGTTGGGTGCCGGCAGTAGAATGCAGCCTGTCATATGTTGCTAGTGGATGCAGTAAGAATATGCTAAAGGGTAGGTACCGCCGGAACGTGGGCACACTAAAGAGTAGAGAAAACTAGTTTAAATAATTTCCAGTCTAATTTAAAAGCTTATACACAGATAAACTCTTCAATTTATTGTGTAATGTAAATCATACATTAAATAAAAATAACGAATATTAACTTGCGTTATATTAATTGTTGCTTTATATTAATTGTTTAATCTGTAAAACTGGCCTATTTGTTTTTTTTGTGTGAGTGTTAAAATAGAAAAAAGTGCGCCGCCCCCGGGTGGACTCGAACCACCAACCTTTCGGTTAACAGCCGAACGCGCTAACCAATTGCGCCACGGAGGCATTGGTTGCACTTTTGAAATTATCGATTGTACGATAGCCCACGATCTAGAATATAAAATACTTGTTCGCTACTGACTTCAGATGAGTAAAGTATGTTACCGTCCTAAGCGGAAGGGCAACCTAAAGTTATATCCACATATTGTTTTTCTCTTGAAAAAACCTATGTTAAATTACCACTGTTACTCTTTGAAAGGTAATTAAAAAACTTATTCAAGGGTAATAAATCAGTTTAAACGATAAATATCCCATACTGCGCTCACCAACCCGCCTGCCAAGCGTGGTGAGAATGGCAACTACCCCTCATGGAGATCCATGAGGGAGGCCTGTGTTCATCAGTGGACGTTTTATGGCTGAAATGATAATGATGACACTACACGGTATTCAGGGCCCGGTAGATGAATGTTTCAGCTTCATCTCTTTCACCCGTAAGAGCTCCACTGCTCGACAATGGCCTCCCTCATTTATCAGCTAGTAAGTACTGATGATGAGGCCTGATGAGAACAAGCCGTAAGATCATCACTCCAGCCGTAAAAGGTCCATTACTGAACAGGCCTCCCTCATGGATCTCCATGAGGGATAGTTGCCATACTCACCACGCCGGGCAGGCGGGTTGGCGAGCGCATTGCAGTATGTTGATACACGGAAAGACGCCCATCTTGTATCCCTTGGCAGATTCTTACTGCATCCACGCATGCATGAGAGGAGGGGTAACATTCTACTGCCGGCACCACACGGCAGCCTTTATAGTCCAGCCTTACTAATCTTTCACTCTCCAAGGCTCAGCAAGAGGACTTGACTGCGCTGGGCCGCCTCGCGCTGTCGCTCGCTTGCCGCACGCTGCACTGCGACAACGTGCCGGCGTCTCTCGACCTCGTCACGCGCTCCTACTCCTCGGACCTGAAGAACCTAATCATGTGAGTCAATTTATACCTATATCTATGTACATATATCTGGAACCGAGACGTGGTCCTTCACTATTGGCCTTATGAACAAGCTCAGAGTCGCTCAACGAGCTATGGAGAGGGCTATGCTGGGGTTTCTTTACGCGATCGAATCAGAAATGAGGAGATACGTAGAAGAACTCGGGTCACCGACATAGCCAAACGGATTGGCACGTTGAAGTGGCAATGAGCAGGCCATATAGCGCGCAGAACAGCTGGCCGATGGGGCCGCAAAGTTCTCGAATGGAGGCCACGGATCGGCAAGCGCAGCGTGGGACGTCCACCTACAAGATGGGCAGACGACTTGGTGAGAACTGCTGGTCGGCGGTGGATGCAGACGGCTTCCAACCGCAGTACTTGGAGATCAATGAGGGAAGCCTTTGTCCAGCAGTGGACGTCCTACGGCTGAAATGATGATGATGATATCTATATCTCTCTCACACTTAACACGAGCTTTAACGGTGAAGGAAACATCGTGAGGAAACCCGCGGCTTAGTTAGCTTCAGACGTATTGACCTATTCTTTCCTCTGAATAATAGCTGACTAAGCTGAGAGGATGGTATAGGTGCTGGGCAAGCCTAATCCATCTAACAATGTCCCAGGCACTGCAGCGTCGCGTACAGCATGATTACCAGTTGCTGACGCTGT
Organism: Pasiphila rectangulata; assembly: GCA_963082625.1. Lineage (NCBI taxonomy): Eukaryota > Metazoa > Arthropoda > Insecta > Lepidoptera > Geometridae > Pasiphila > Pasiphila rectangulata. Next base: position 23,544,637 of record OY720236.1, on the reverse strand, counting down.
ATAAATCATCTATAATAGATGCAAGGGCCTTACTTTGCTTTTATATCGCTACGGCTCAGCGCAGACAGAACGGAGCGTAACGGAGAAGATTTTATTGACGCACTTGAAAATAAACTTTAAAATTATTGCAATAAAGTGCAAAACGATTCCCGCGTATCTTCGAGGAGGCGCGAGCATTTTTTGTCAGCTTCAAGCATTTATGCTTTTTATTGTAATAATTTTAATGTTTATTTTCAAGTGCGTTAATAAAATCCTCTCCCCTGCGCTCCTTTCTGTCTGCGCTGAGCGTACAGCGTGCGGTTTCAGCCCATGAAAACATGTAGGAATAAAATCGTGATTTTGATTTTCTTTTCTGAAGATTCTTATTTACAATTATACTAGTTGGTGTGATGTGAAAATGAATGAATATTTTATTACCACAAACAATACAATACAATTTTCACAGCGCCTTGCTTAGCTAAATAAACTAAGAGAAAAAGAGAATAATTTGGATCAGCACCATGAGGTTTTGAACATACTTCCCATGCTAGTCTAAACTGTGTTACGGCGAAGTAGCTCTTGAAAATGATCCTGATGTCATAATCGGTTTTTGTTTTTTTTTGCATTTTAATAAAAAAAACTGTTTGGTTATAGGTAAGTATTTCTATTTGTGCTTGTACGGCAACCCTTTGCGGAGGTTATTGACCCTGTCAAGAATCAGCTGGCGTTTCAGTTCTCATTGTCGTCTAATCAGATGTTGAAGTTAAAATCTTTCGCGGTCTTTTCTTAAATAATAATTTCTGAAACCTGAAATGTAGCAGAACAAATGTTGTTTCTTGGAGTGGTCAGTATCACCCCCCTTTCGGGTTAGTATAAATATAGTACGCCCTGTATATTACTCGGAGTTTACTGAAACACTCGTGTACAACTGGGAATAATAGTACATATTCCGCCCGTGATCATTTGAGATCCAACTGCGTCAAGACAAATTGTTCAGTGGAAGCAAAATATCATATTTTCAAACTTATGTACCTTGTTGTTGTTGTAAGGTGGCGCTAATTTGTTGTACACATAATGAAACTTTACGTGCAGATAGGATACGTTGCCGACGAAAACTAGTCGATCTGAATGATTTAGGATTATAGAGTACGACCAAACCAGAACACTTTTAAACAGCATACACTTTTACATAAATTGTAAGGAGTTCTCTCTCACGGACGATATTGAATAACACAAACGAAATACCTAGATAAAAGTCTGAAACCAAATACTAGGATAAAACAAAATGGCGCCACCGCATTGCAATCGGAATTACGTGCGCCTGCTATTCAGCTAGTGTGTTCCGCTTTTATAATATTATTGACTTAATACAAGGTGCTCCGATCGTTCCAAATACTCTATCTACGTATAGTTCATTCAACTAGTCAAGCCTACACATACATTTAACTCTTTGGAGAAAAAAACCTTTAAACCAGGAGACGTGTTGGTACAAAATAAATAAATAAATAACGCTGGACAAATCACACAGCATCATCTAGCCCCAAGCTAAACAGAGCTTGTGTTATGGGTACTAGATCACTGATATACTTAATACATTATAGATAGATATTTTTATTATATATATAGAAAAACACCCAGAACACCCTGAACAAATATCTGCAGATCGTACAGACATTTGTCCCGAGGCGGGAATCGAACCCGCAAACCCTTGCGTCGCAGGCGGACCTTCGCCCGCTGCGCCACAGAGCGATTATCAGAGCATCAGAGTCAATTATAAAATAAGCGTGTATAACGTGAAATTTGAATATCATGGCGGCTCCGGTCACGAGTAAGATAATATTGTTGCTAATAATAGAATGGAAACCCAAGGGCTAGACTAAAAATAAATATTTTTAATACTAAATTCCTTTTATTTTTCTTAACAGATTGTTACTGGTAAGCTAAATACGATATACAAACTAAGTAGGTTAAAATGATAAGGTTAAAAAGTAGTAAGTGTTCTCTTTCTTTCTCTTAAAATTAGGCTTATTAAGAACACAATTTATTTTTTCCCTGCCATGGAGGACCTTAAACTCATAAATCATTTGTCTCGCCGTCTCAGTCTGGGCCTGTAGTCCTGGGTGCTGGGTCCATTTGCTTAATTTTTATTTTTTGTATTTAAAGAAAATAAATGTTTATTAAATAAACAGTCATCATTTTCTGGAAACAAGTCGTAATATTTTATTTTATCATTATGTCATATTTAGTTCCTATCGTAATCTGTTCATTTCTGCATATTACTTTTAGAAAATAATGTCGATGGTTCACATCTGCCAGGTGTCCCGTGACGGCTCACAATTTTTTCTTTCTTTCATCTATAATAAATAACAATAGCTATAAGAGCCCCAAGATCTGCATTCGGCAGACGTGTCCAGTCTATACCTTATATATCGTGTATATGAAATAATGTAACAACTGTTGGTTAACCTTAATAAATAAATAAATATGTGGAATGTTTCATCTTTATGAGTGATATATCCACAGCACATGCTGAGTAGTGACCATTTTTGTCACTAGTTTTAAAACCGATTTGATGATTTTTTTTATTTGATTGTAAAAATGTGACAAACTAAACGTTTCTTTATCTTTTATCTTTATCTATCTTTATAATATGTGCACCTGTCGCTAAGGCAGGGCCCTTCGACCCAACATTTAGTTGTACTTTATGTAATATATAGTTTGATTACGTTTGAAGCTAGCAATGCATGTTCTTTGTCTGCTTTCTATTATATCGTAAAGTTATTACAGGTACCTGCTGTCGGGTGCGCCGGCGCGCCGCTCGGTGACGGACCTAATGCCCATGATTGGAGCTCGCTTCTACACTCAGGTACGATTACGTCTATTCCGAGACCTCCGTGCTTTATTATAACGCAAACTTAATGTCAGACAACTTGTTTATTATTTATTCATTTATTGAGAATATAACATCATCATAGGTTTTTTTTATTAAGCCCTAAGGCGATGTTATATATAGGTTATTAAGGTACTAGAATGTACCTGTTGAAATACACGAGTACTTTGTTCGTGCAGGTGGAAGCACTGCAAAGGCGTTCGGATGCGTTCGAAGATCTCTTAGCCCTGGAGGTTGACAACGGACGCCTTTTCCGTCTGCTGGTCAAACTGGCCACTTGCAACGACAGGCCCGAGTGAGTATCCCTCTATCGTCATCATTACCTACTTTGAACTCGCATTTTATTAGTTCACATTTTAGCGTCAAACAGATGGCTTTTGCCAATGTGCCATTTATTTTTAGGTTTTTCTGACATAACCAAGTATGCATAATTATTTTCCTACGGGGACATAAATTAGTACTATAGTGACTTTCGGAATTCATATTAGTTATCGCGAATTTTCACATACCTACTTGTTACGTAGGTGGAGGCACCAACTGTTTCGACCCTTATCGAGGGCCTTCTTCAGGGTGATGACGGTTCGCGATCTGCCACCTCCGCGACTGGTCGTGCACTGCTGCGGCAGTTTAAGTATTCTATTAAACATCCGGTCGAAACGGTTGGTGCCTCCACCAACATAACAAGTACGTGAACATTTGCGATAACAGGCATGGTGACAGGGAACGGAAATCAAAATTCGATTTAGTCCGTCAGTTAGATAATACAAAAATGATACACACGTATAGTTTGCCTTTTCTTACCGACGGACCCCCCCGACGCGCCATATGCACCGACGGGTGTACATTAGTTAAATCAGGTTTAGTTATTTTATGTGTTGTTGAATACATAAACGTGTAGAAAATTCCAATACGAATCCAATGGTATATGATTTATAACATATTATTATGTGGTGCTTCCGTAAAATTCATTTTTATTGCAATTAAAGCACCAAAATCAAGCCCAAGTAAAAAAGTTGACTCACCCGAGGGGTAATGCCACAATACATAGAGGAGGGGCAACATTCTACTGCCGGCACCCCACGGCATCATATATCAAAAGCCAGATCCAAAAGGCAGTACTCCTGGACTCGGCCCGTATAGTGAGGGGATTCCTCTCCCTGCAGCCCTAGTCACCGACCGCTTGAGCCTTGCTTCGCGGTCCGTGAATCACCGTTTTTACATATTTTTTACTGTACATTATTCGTTTTTGTATTTCTTTATAGTAAGAAATGTATTATTATGAGTTTACAAAAAAATCGTGTCAAATAATAATAATCTAGCCTCTTAATATATATGTTACTAGTTACCCGCCCCGGCTTCGCACGGGCGCAATGCTGATACTGATATACTACAGAATATACCATCGCGGACTTTTTTGCAGACATTTTTAAGGTGTTCAATACTGTAGAACATTATTTTCATCTACCTCGTAGGTTTTAGCCAGCGTTTGCAATGTAAGCGCAAAGAAATGTATTTATTTACGACCTCACATTAGAAACCTCTAAAATTATCAGTTTTTATCTCCTATATTGCATGTATTATACATAAAAACCTTCCACTTTAATCACTTTATCTATTAAAAAAACCGCATCAAAATCCGTTGCGTAGTTTTAAAGATCTAAGCAAATATAGAGACAGACAGCGGGAAGCGACTTTGTTTCATACTATGTATTGACTAAGCAAATATAGGGACAGACAGCGGAAAGCGCCTTTGCTTTATACTATTTATTGATATTGCTTTCCAGACTGAACTGCGACCCGTCGTGGTCGGAGACCGGCCACCGCTACCTGCTGCAACTGTTCCGGGACTACATCTTCCACGCGGTGAGCGCGGACGGGCGGCCGTGGATCGACCAGGCGCACGTCGTGCACTGTCTGAACCTGCTGGACGGCGGCTCGGCGGACAGGGTAACCGTTCAACCCATATCTATTATCTAAACTTTACACCCTACCATTTGAGTCGTTACAGAGTAACACCCATATTCTTAGACAATTCCTCAACTCCTCCTCCACTCAAACTCGACGGAGAGTGCCTCGAGCATTCCTCCAAAACATACTCGAGTTCGGTATGCTTAGTCGTTAATTTGGTTAAATCTCAACTCCACTCGAATAAGGTGGAGTCGAGTCATTACGTCATCAGTTCGAGGAAAATTGTATCAAACATGCATCAAACCCCTCTTTATGGCTAGATGGCTAGAGCTTAATTGTAGAATTCATCGTCGTAAATGTCATAAATGTAATTGAGAAAATCTCCAAAATCCATTTTAAAAAACAACAAACACTTTCGAGGAGCATTCAAGGTTGGTCGCGAGGTACCTTGAGATGACAGTTCATTTCTCCACTCCACCTCCACTCGTATGAGAAAAAATTATAAGGTTGGTTCGAGTGGAGGAATATTTTACGATCAAGCATACCGAAACGCATTTGGCGGTTGAGTGGAGGTTGAGTCGAGGTAACGACTAAGAATATGGGGGTAAGCTAAGCTTGCGCTGTGGAGGTCAGGCTGAATGACAGGAAACTATGTTTACTCGCTTCTGCTGTCTTTATCATTGCGGTCGTAGAACTTCCACTTTACATCTAACCATTTGAATTGTTGCAGAGTAAGCTAAGCTTGCACTGTGGAGGTCAGGCTGAATGACAGGAAACTTTGTTTACTCGCTTCTGCTGTCTTTATCATTGCGGTCGTAGAACTTCCACTTTACATCTAACCATTTGAATTGTTACAGAGTAAGCTAAGCTTGCGCTGTGGAGGTCAGGCTGAATGACAGGAAACTTTGTTTACTCGCTTCTGCTGTCTTCATCATTGCGGTCCTAAAACTTCCACTTTACATCTAACCATTTGAGTCGTTACAGAGTAAGCTAAGCTTGCACTGTGGAGGTCAGGCTGAATGACAGGAAACTTTATTTACTCGCTTATGCTGTCTTCACCATTGCGGTCGTAGAACTTCCACTTTACATCTTACCATTTGAATTGTTGCAGAGTAAGCTAAGCTGTGGAGATTAGGCTGATTGACAGGAAACTTTTTTTACTCGCTTATGCTGTCTTAATGCTGGGTTTCTTCTCTTGTTTTCCTCAATTACCTCTGTACAATGCGATTACTGCCGTCTGCCATGGACACGCGATGGCGCCAGCTTTTTTGACCTACCACGCTCTAAAACTTTCTGTTACCACATTTAAAAAAATCTCTCGTGTATACCTTTTGAATTTCTTTGAGTTACATTATTAACTTGGTTTGAACTACACAGTTGATTTTGAACTCTATATAGGGTACAAACTGACACATGGAACATCAACTATGTATCAGTATTGATATGAATAAATTCATAACTCTTGGTGCTTATGTGGTTTAAACTTAGTATAGGTATCGAACAAAAAGGTCTTGATATTCAAATCAACAATATCAGCATATACATATAACTTTGTAACGATATCAGCTTTCTATATCAATATTTCTGTCTTTTTACATATGTCTGTCATATTCAAATTTAAATGCTAATGCTATAAGCTAGCTAATATGCGAGATACATTTTCATAAAAAAATACAGTTTTCGCTCGGCCGGCTACTAACACGACTTTACAACAGCAAATAGATTTTTACCCACCCAATATGGTTAAGTTTAGCAATTGTAACCGATTTGTAAAGAAAAAAAGCCCTTTATTGGAATGTAGCCGCTGTCATAAAGTGGTGCATTCAACTACATTTTGCTCTGGATCAAGCGCCACGGAATTGGCTGCCCTCAAAGCTGCAAAAGCAGTTGCGATTGGTGCTGTCATGACTGCAACAAGAGTTCTTTCACTTTCGATGACTGCGATGAGGACGAAAAGGACAATAACAAGGACGCCGGAGTATCTCTCGAAATTAACAAACTATTACAAGACCTCAGGAAGGAAATGAGCAGCAGTGTTGCGCAGGAAATAAGCTCCGTTACAACTTCGGTGCAATTCTGCAGTGAGAAGGTGTATGCATTTGAGGAGTTTAAGCCTTACCTTAAGCGCCATCACCGGTAAGCTCAAGGATTTGGGGAGAACTTGTCACGCCTGAATATTGAAAACAAGGCCTGCGCACTCAAGTTACAAGCTCTGCAGCAGCGATGCAAATTGTACATTTGTAGCAGCAACTGCTGACGGACCACTTGGAGGTTGCAGGCATCCCGGACGTCGGTGTTTTTTTTGTTTTTGGTTTTTATTTGTTGTCCAAGGAAGTTCAAACGCATGATCGGATTACATCAATACAAATCGATTGTGCAAATCGGTGGAATTTTTATTTATAGGGTAGTTTTTGAAATATTCCCATCTCTCAAAAAGTCGTTGCTATCGACTTGTAATTTAGTATTAGATGCCGCTTATTATTTATTAATATGGCTATTATAAAATATTGCATTTATACAAATATTGATACATATTCTTATCATGATTGGAAAGGGGGTCTGAAAACTTAAAGTTGCTTTATTTGCACAAAAATAAACAATAGTAATGGAATAAATACTATTGCTAGACAATTAAAAAAACTCCTGTAAAGGTGTCTCACACGGGAGCAGTATTATGTTAATTTACTTTGTGCATGTAATGTGAAGATGTCGTAGGAGTGTCTTAATAAATAAATAAACAATTCACACATCATCTAGCCCCAAGAGCTGTGTTATTTATTTATTATGGGTACTAGATGACTGATATACTTATTACATTATACATCAATAGATATATATTTTTGTTATATATAGAAAAACATCCAGAACACCCTGAACAAACATCTGCAAATCGTACAGACATTTGTCCCGAGGCGGGAATCGAACCCACAACCCCTTTGCGTCGCAGGCGAACCTTTGCCCGCTGTGGCACAGAGGTCGTCAAAATTATCAAACAAAGAACGTTATTTATAGTACTTTGTAAACTTTCGCAATCTGTAGATATAATTTTAAACTGATTAACGGGACTTTATCGTGCTGCCCTACAACTTCCCTACAACTACCCTACAACCACCCTACAACTACGCGTTACGCTACAAATAACTCTAAACCTTGTTTTAATAATTTTGGTAGTTATCTAACTATTTATGTGAAATTACACGTAAATCAAGTGAAAAACAACAGTCCCCAACAAATTTTCATCCCTTATATTTTCACTTAGGGGATGATTTTTTTGAGGAATTCTGATACACAGGTTCATTAAGTTTTTAATTCTAATATACATTATATTATGCTTTTTAAGCTTTTCAAGTGAAAAATAACGATTTTTCCAGCAGAAAGCTGCAGGGCAGAGCACTCGAAATCGGGAAACAATAAAATAAGGCAATTACGCGATAAAGTCCCGTTAATCAGTTTATAAAACTAACGTTATTTATATCTGCATCCCTGTGTTCCAGGTGCCACTGATGACTCGTGACGAGCAGAGCATCCTCGTGGTCTCGTACGCGGAACTGAAGCATTGCCTCGAGGCGTCGTTCGACGAGGTGATGCAGGCCTCGGCTGCGCCCTAGGCGTCTCCGCAGCGACGTCGGAGGACATCGGTACAAGTCTCCGCGTAGAACTAACCGTTTATCGTGCTTTTTGTGATTTATTAATTGTAGCATTGACGGTATCCATTCTTACATTACGTCCAAACTGTCTTACTAGCCCTGGCTCACGGCTCACATCGCTGGTATCATCGGCTAAGCCTTAGGACGTCCGCTGTTGGACAAAGGCCTCCCTCATCATACTCTGCACTCTTGGCAGGCGGGTTGGAGATGTTGATAACACGGATTGATGCTGCTGCCTACCTCCCGGGAGTATATCTTAGTAGATTCTTACTGAATCACGGGCAAGGGAGGAGACGAGTTAGACGTGTATTCTGTAACTAAATGTGGAGATGCGATACGAACTGATACAATGTGTATTTGAGAACCTTTGGACATTGTGTTTTAGATGTTGCATTGAATATTGTTGCGATTAATAATATATAAGATTCAACTTCATAAAGAAAAGAGCATATCTGATCGTCAGCGCAATTACGACTCCGTGAAGCAATTCATAAAACGCCTCAGGATTGAAGTTAGCAGCAGACTAAATGACGAAACAAGTTCCAATGGTACGTTTAAATGATTCATTTCACATGTACAACAACACGCGGTATTTTCAATCTTTGAATGTACAACTTAGACTGATGATTTCATATATTGACAGAATATTTATTTTTCACTTCGCTAAGCTGACACGACTTTTGTCTGGTAACGTCTAGAAGGCTCTCAGCTAAATCCATTAATATCTAAATGAACAACAAATATAAGTAACATATTTCATATTTATTTATTCATTTACAATCATACAATTGTGTCTGAGAATTCTTATAACTAAGTAGCTTATTTCATTGTAATTCTATTTGCATGCATAATTATATATAAATAAATCAAAATAACAAAAATATTAAAAATAATAATTGATCATAACTTATTTACAAGAATTAGGAATGTCAACATTTAAAAAAATCGTCTATCGAATAATAACATCCTTTCAATAAAAGTTTTTTTAATTTTAATATATTTGGACATTCTATTACTTTCAAGTCAGTAGGTAATGCATTGAATAATTTAACAGCCTGATATCTGCAGCTATGCTTTGTAATATTAAGTGTTGGACCATATGGTGTGTCAATATCTTTTCTTCTACTAGCTACGAGTAGATGAACGTGTATGTTTTTGTTCCGCTGTTTCATATCGATGAGAGTACTTTATAACATCAACTAAAGTACCTCAAGGCTCAATACTAATTGAGCCTTGAGGTACTCTCCGTTTAATAGCTACAGCTTTAGATTTTGTTATGACCTCTTTTTTGTGTGATATCGCCTTGATTTCGACGAACTGCTTTCTATGACTAAGGTAGGATTCAATAAGGCTCAACGTACCTCCCCTAACACCGTAATGTTCTAATTTTGCTAGTAGAATTGTATGATCTATCATGTCAAAGGCAGATGAAAAATCTAAGAACATATAATTAATAGAATCAGGCGTTACTTTGCGGAAATCCATATTATTATTACAAACAATGAAAATATCTAGTTTTAATTCCGCTAATGCTGAGATGCATATGCACCGCCCTCCCGCCCGCTAACTATGCACATGCAGGGGGAACCAGGCTGTTAGTGCAACATACATACCCAAACCCACACGACGACACGTGTTTCGCCTCTCCGCGAGGCATCTTCAGGTTAAACGCCGAGATGTTGACTGGTCGGCGGCTGGAACGAACTACGAACATACTTGCCACTTTCATTTTACTGTTTAGTTTAGTTATAACATCATTTACCAGAACACCAATAGCATCCATTGTGCCTAAATTTATTTGGTAACTGACGGTTTTTAATATATTATTGCGATTAATATGTTGAACTTACCTAACCTAACAAATCTGCTAACCTGTATATCTTATAAGCGCTTGGAAATACTCAAAAATTCTTCTCTTGACAAGGCATCTTCAGGAATAAATTGCTACCTGTTCGTTACGCAATGCACTAGAAACAACAAAGACGCAGAGGTAGTTGCAGCAGCGAACAACACCACCGCTCCCCGGAGGGGTTGCCGCTTCGTCTGCCGAATGTAAAGTTATCATTAGATTGAAGCGTGTTATTAGATGTAGGTTACCGGATTTGTTACAATGTTTGTTGTTCATTTAGATTAGGGAACCAAAACTAACAATAATCCTTTACTAACAAAAATGTTGATGAATGAACAATATCGAATGCGCCGCGCGGCGTCACGAATTGCACGATTAATGTCTACTACAGGAGGTACCGATTCGACGAACATCTTTCGAGTGTGTCAATTATAGCGCACGAGTAGCAGTAAATAGTACATTATGTAATCGGCGCAACAGATTCAGCCGAGAATGTTTATCAACGATCTACATTATAGTAATCAATGTAAAAACGTGTCAACTAGGTGTAAGTTAGCTTTAGAGTGCTGATAAAGCCAGATTAAATTATGAACGATATATGAAACCACGTAAGGTAATTATTTTTTGTCGATCTCATCATTATCGTGCGGATTAAAACAGTTTGCTTCTACACACATGATTTGTAATTGGTTTCTTGTACCGCTCTGGTAGCATGGCCCTCGTTTAGAGGAAATGTTTGATAGTTTTAGACTACTTAAAGTTTACACAATTACCATGCTTAAATTTTTGAAGATTTATATAGATAAATCAGTAATTATTAATCTGGCCTTCGTATCAATATTTAGATGTTTTCTAATTAAATCATTTGTTGTCACGGTAGTACTTTTGTGTTGCAGTACTTTAATCTTGACATGGACAGTTAAAAAACCGCCTAAACAACTGCTGAAAACATTCCAAGAGAAAACGACCAGACGTCTTTATGTACTTGTATGATAAGGACTGAGCGGTGGAAAGTACCGCAAATTTATCTGTTTACGCTGGCTAAATAGTAACGCAGAACTGCAGACTCATCCTCGATGTTTTATTGCTATCTGTCCATAAGTGATGCTGTTAAAGGAGCCGCTATCGGTTGGTGCCACATAGAGGATATATTTTTGCTATGGCGTCCCACTGATGGTCAAAGGCCTCCCCCATATCTTTTCACTTGTATCAGGAGCGGAGATCCACCAATATATTGAAATTGGAATAATATATAATTAATATGTATTGTTTATATATCGCTCCCCTTGCAATAGATATACTTCATGTATATCTTCATGTCTGAAAATCGTAATCATTTGATGTATTCTTAGTAATGTGGACATCGGCGATCTCCAAGCGACCGCATAACGTTATTAGCGCCAGAGTTTTAATAATGCATGTTACCTTGCCCTTGCGCAAATCAGTGCAAAATTTGCAATTCTATTGTGTCCCAACTTTGTTTTTTAGATTCTGTTATCTTCACGAGTTGAATTTATTTATAGAATCTGTGAACTGAGGCACAAATGAAAGTGGTAAATTTTACTGTGAATTTTATCCTTGGATTGTATTTTTTGTTTTATTTATACAGGCATCGTATCGCCTTATATTAGAGTGATGTTATATTTGAAATATGCACAGATACCTATATTATTTATGATTGCTGTCAAACAGGTCATAATTTTGTTATTAATCAGTAAAGGTATAGCCAAAATTATTACCTGTTTGAGATGAAATGCAATGAATCAATAAATTTCAATTTCATTTATATTATTCAAACATTTAATCCAGAACGCCAATATTAAGGCTTGACTTATTTATAGACTTTTAATCAATCTTATAATTTAATTTCAAATTACATATTATAATATAAATGGTATTTTATTTATTTTAAAATATTTTTACAGTTTTTATGTTTTATGAGTCTCTCACTTTGTTGAGCTGAAATAATTCAATTATAAACTATGATACGACGTACACAGCTTGGTGTCATTCGCAAATTATCATCAGATATAAACCCCGTTACTTATAAAACTGATGTTACCTATGCAATGCAGCACTGAAGTAACAATTTTTTTACATATTAACTACCAATCAAAACCTTGAAAATCCTAAATATAAGTAGTGTTTATATTTAAGAAAGGGGGAAAATTACAAAGCATTGTATATTAAGACGAAATAATATTTACTGTGAAACAAAGCACAAACTTATGTTTTATTCTATTTTATCTTGTGATTTATCGCTGGTTCTCTTAGAGATTACAACTTAAAAGCGCTAACAATATTATATGTATATGTTCATACGCTGAAGCCTGTTTTTCAGAACTTTTGACAAAAGCTCTAAATTGGTACTGTGTGTAATTTCGTGTTTGCAATCAATACATACTGTGCGAACTTCTTTTTTAACATCAGTTTATTTATTTGGTGGCATTGTCCCTCTTTTCAAAAGTTGGTGTTACCTACGCTGTTATGTCCAGCGTACATAACAGCGTTGACATAATTAAGATATCTGCCTCAATTAGCACTGATTATTATTTTAATTTACCATTGACAAAGTAGGTATCTTAAATCAATTTTAAAAATAATATGCAGTTTTTAAGTGCCTAGTCTCTATAAGAATGCCAGCATGATCATGTTATGACTGTTTAATTTAGAATACCTATGTACTTATTGTGGAAATAAAATACCTTAAAAATATTCCGAATTACCGATCAATGATGTGGATGCAGATCTTCGAATCATTTTAGTTTAGTAATATATCATGTAATAGGTACTTTTAATAATTAAATAAAAAAATCGTAAATGATTTAAACTATGTAATTGTTTTATTTAAATAATCCTACCTAATCACGGCCTGTAACCACGGCCGGCAAATGCCTGTTGACTACATTTATCTCTTATTTATAGATGCATTATACAGATGTCAAAGAAATTAAAAACCTTATATTTTTAGGGAATGGTAAAAACGAACCTGTGTCTGTTTGTCTGTCAAAAGTGGATATTTCGAGAACTACTGATGCTAACGACTTGAAATTTGAAGTGGTTAAAGATAACACTTTTTTTACTAATATAGCATATTATATGAAAATGCTAAAAAATATTCTTATTATGATTGTAGGGGTGCGGATAGGGGATCTCAATTTTTTTACGTGAAGTTACTAGGTCGTGTGGGGTACCTATCATAAGAAAGGTATTCATATGCACATTAATAAATAGTTTTTAGTTTTCCTCTAAGCCGTATCGTTTCCGAGTTTTTTGAAAATACGGCTGTTCCCCCCTTTTATCTCCGAAGTGTACAGGTAATTATAACCCATGAAACTTTTATAGGTAATAGAACTGTATGTAAATTTTATAGGAAAATTATAATAGCGAACTCACTAATCATAGTTTTTTTAGACAAGGGGAGTTTTAAAAATTAAAGTAAATTAGTATATAAATAAATGAAAAATTAATTAATTAGGTAATCATTGTATTTTAAAAAAGTTTTGTGGAGTTACTAGGTCATTTGGGGTATCATATGAAAGGTATTCATTTGCACATTAATAAACAGTTTTTAGTATTGTTATAATTGTAATAATAATTAATTTTAATTTATTGTACTTGCACTTAACAAATGTATCTCCTTACACTTATTTAAAAATGTTTTAGTGCTAGATATGTTGGTGTTCTAAATAAATAAATAAATAAATAAGCCGTATAGTTTTCGACTTATTTACAAAAACTTAAAAAAAAATAGCGTATCCCTTATCTCCAAAGTTTGCAGAGACAAACCCCTGAAACTTTTATTGCTAATAGTAGTATATAAAGATTACAGGAAAATTATAACGGTCTCTTTATTTTGGCGTAGTTTTTTAGAAATCATCGAAAGTGTAAAAAAATCTACTTAAGTTTCGCTATCAGACAAGGGAGGGCGCTTTCAAGGTTCTCCAACAAATATAAACCGCCATTATCATATATTATATTAGATGTCCCGGCGAACTTCGTATAGCACCTACTACAACCACTACTTACAACTTACCCTACAACTACACTACAATACCCTACAACTACTAATTTACGCAACGAAATGTAGCCTAAGTCCGTCTCCATAATCTAATCTACTCCTATACTAAAATTCATCCAAATCGGTTCAGCGGTTTTGACGTGAAAAGGAAACATACATTCTTACTTTCACTATATAGAATAAGCTTTAGCTTATTCTATTATAGTGACGTAGCTTTAGCTACGGCTACGTCTCTAGTCATTGCTACTGACTGCCTCTTCAAAAAAAACAGGAGAACTCTTGTAGTCCCCGTAGATGGCGCTCTAGGTTTTTCATTTCCTTGAAATGTTCTAAAAATTACAATCTAATATAAGTATAGATTTATAAGTGAATAAACAAGTAAATATTTTAAGCGTCTACCTACCTGTTACCGTTATTAGTATCGAGCAAAAAACGCCAATAAATCACGTTTGTTCAATGGGAGCCCCCTTAAATATTTCTTTTATTTTGTTTTTGGTATTTGTTGATAAAGCGGCAACAGAAATACCTAGGTACATCATCTGTGAAAATTTTAACTGGATGTGTGTATGAGATACAGCCTAGTGACAGACAGACAGACAGCGAAGTCTTAGTATTAGGGTTCCGTTTTTAATTTTTGGGTATGCAACCCTAAAAATGATTTACATCTGCTAGGTAGCAACTAGATAAAACCACATTACAGAAACATAAAACCTAAGGGGCTTTCCGTAACGGCATTTTTTTTGTTTAATTTTTTCGTTTTGGTTATGTCAATGTCAGTTTATATTTTATGTGAGAAAATTGTATGATTTGTACTGTATGTACGGTACGTCATTCCATTCAGTAAATGTCAGACATTTGTTCAATCGTGATGTGATTTCTTTGGTTTAGTTTGTGATTTTTATGCATTTGGCTAAGAAAATGCCAAACAAGAGCAATGTGAGTGTGATACACAAACGCGAGTACATGTAGAATCAAATGAATCTATTACTTTATTCATAACTGCACGGAATACATATTCCATGCGGTGTGATGCTTGGCCGCAGTCTCTCTACATCCGGCGGCGACAACGGAAGTGCAATGAGTTCTGTTTGCTTCAACGGGGGTAACGACAGGCTCATCCATGAGGCTGATCAGCTCATATCCTACATAGAACGAGTGTCCTCGGTCTTGAAATTTTTCCCAAGAAAGCGACCCGAGCGGCGCCTGTTATCAGTGCGTCGCGAAACTCACCAGGTGATCTGGTCTCGCACTACCACTCTAGGGCGTCATGCCTACGAAGGCTTGCTAGATATCCGAGAGATCAAGGAAGTGAGGGTTGGTAAAGCCTCAAAAGACTTTGAAAGATGGCCAGAGGACAGCAAGCGATTGGAGGCGACCAAGTGCTTTACAATCTTCTATGGCACAGAGTTTAAACTACGGTCAGGATCATATGCAGGTATATTATTTGATTTCAAACAGTAAACATTCTTAAATTTTACTGTTTCATTTGTATTGATGCATAGCTCATATATTTGCTCCTGTGAGAATTACATACCAGCTTGACTCATTACTATGGAATATGTTTACATAGCAGCCAATTTATGGGTAAATATGATCATATATAGGTAAAGAAGCAGACATGTAATGTTATTGGAATGGAATTGGAATAAATTGATGTTGTTTTATGTAAGCTATCTGTGTCCTACATTATGGATTCTAGTTTTTTCATGAGAACTGGAAAACATGTACATGTACTTAAAAAAATGTTATGAAAACCATTTTTGAATTGTCTGCTCTGCAATGGTTTACCGATATATATCAGTGGATATATATCAATTGATTTTTATCTTGATATATTATATCAATTGATTGTTTCCTGTCTTCTGAACTAAACATTTTGGAGATTAATGTTTACCCTGGCAACAGGTAGGGAAAAACTACAATTCAGAATAATTTAGATTGTTTCCCAAAATGGCTACCTTATTTAAAGTTGGGGAAATGACCTTTAACTTACCAGTATGGCTAGCTTTTTATTGAAATTCAAACATTAACTTCATATCATATAAGGTTTATTTCACGAGGTATTAAAAAAGTGGGGATTTCCTGGTGCTCCTAGCGTTAATAATTTTCACTTTCTAGGGAATCTGCAAGTGTGACAAACAAACTTTTTTTTCTAACCTATATTACGTCCCACTGCTGGGCAAAGGTCTCCCCCATCTCCTTTCAATGTCTACGAATTAGGTAGGTAATTAGGTATACCTAAACAAACTTACAGAATGAAATTTGCATCTTTTTCTTAGCTTGGATATATATCGGATATATATAAAAAAATCGGATTTTTGAAATTTACTATTAAAATCGGATATTTTCGAACCCTGTCTGCAAGTGATAACATTTATCACTTGCAGACTTATTTATTTACAGCAGTTTATTGCAGTTTTATTTATTTTATATATATGAGTTATGGAAACTTCAGAAACAATATTGTGTATACTGTATGTTCTGATGACATTGTAATATAATTTGGAAAGAAAATCTTTCCGTGATTGTTGCTCTGACATGTGCATGTCTATAGCATTGACTGCTATGTTGTTTGCTGCTAAAAGATCAACCACAAACAAATGAACAAATGCCAGTTTACCGCTATTCCAAGTAGAACTGTGAACTAAACTAGTATTGTTTTTAACATGAAGCAACAATACCAATACCACTTTGCCTGATTGTAAAGTATGAAACATGAATGCAGGTTTTATCTTATCTATGTGTACATAGGGGTACATATGATTAGTATTCCATATTTTGATGGTTTATTTCTTTTTAGTCATTCTTTGTGCAAATGCTTTTATTAAGAACTAGCTGTCCTGGCAAACACCATTATACATAAAAAAATCAAATACTTACTTTTCTACTACTACTAAAACTACCCTACTACTACCACTACTACTCTACTAGTCCCACTACTACTATTCTACTACTACTACTACTCCACTACAACTACTGCTACTACTCTACTACTACTCCACTACTACTACTGCTACTAATACTCTACTACTACTATTTCTAATACTCTACTACTACTACTTCTCTACTACTCCACTACTACTACTGCTACTACTACTCCACAACTACTACTACTACTGCTACTACTACTCCACAACTACTACTACTACTAACTACTGCTATTCTAAATTTAGACTAAGATATAAACAGCTTGAGTTTTAAATTACCTAGTCACAAAATAAGCTTTCTGAATGCACTTTTAAATAAAATGATGACATTTTACATACAACATCATCCATGTAATAATTATTTATACAACATAGCTATTTGTTATTCCGGGTGCAGACAAATCCAAAATTTTGGATCATGGAAATCGGTCCAGCTGATCTCGAGTTATAAGTGGTGTAACTAACCTGACTTTGTTTTATTTATATAGATGTGAGGTATACTGGCATTTCTCGTCTATAGGTTTGGAATGATTTATATAAATTATTACAGAGGCCATAGATGCTGCAGTTTCTAGGATACTGTTATTTGGAGCAATAGGCTTGCCCATTTCCTGTACCATCTTCTCATAGTATGCAATAACAAACCCAACTTTTGAAACAAAATTTGTGGGTCTGATTCCAGCCATGTATGCTAATAATAATACAATATTAAAATAAATAAAAAATATAGTTGTATTAAATACTCGCGCACCTTGTGACAAAATGTCCTGCATACACATACCAAACAAACACTACCAGATACAATTATATGCGGATAAAAGTGATGCATCCCTGTGTCGGTATTTGTTTTGGAACAGTCTGTGTTGGATGCATCAGGAATCCACAAAGTCCGGGTTTCAGAATCAGCTGCCCACATAGTCTGGGATAGCGAGGCAGTTATAGCAGATCAACAACAATCCTCAAACAACCGAGGTCACTCCGTGAAGCCTGTGAAGATCGCAGGAAGATTCTGCGCTTCTGGTATACGTGGGCATATGCGTTGGTCATAATTATGCGTGAAGTGTCTGGCTAGCATCTTAGAGTCTAATTGCGGAAAATGGAATTACACACTACTACTACTCGTCGGCTCTGGATTCAACCAACTATCTGGAGGATAGTATAGGTGCTGGGCAATCCTTATGCATCAAACAGGTACCGCAAACTGATACAGCCACTGTATCAAAACTGTTCAAAAAACAATAGTAGTCTTTTGAACTATCTGCGTCTAGCTGGGAGTGCTGGTGATTTGCAAGATGAAGAGCTGTTGAGCCAGGGTTGCAATATCGCAGGTTTAGTTCTTCTCTTTTTTTTGCCACTGTATCTCTAATCTTTAATCATTCATCTGTGTATACTGCCCATAGCTAAAAACTGAGCCATTCGTATTTAAAGGACATAAACATATTGCTGGATGATTGAGTGCAGCTTCAAATGTCTCAAAACATCCTTAGTAGTTGTACATGTTCTAAGATTTTGAAATGTTTATTAGTTATATGTTTTAGTTGGAAAGTTGCCAACCTCTGAACAAAGCTTAAGGTGGATTCACACCGTACACTCTCCACGCATTTTGACTTGTAAACACCAGTTTAACAGTTATTTTATACTCATACTTCAAACAAATCATTTGATCTCTTTTCTACAAAAACAATACTTTCCCTCAAACTTTGTTGATTGTGTTTCAAATATTTACAGAAGTGAAAATGTATGGAGAGTGTCCAGTGCAAATGCACCTTAATATAAACTTTGTGCAATTATAAATCACTCAACTGTAATGCTTGGTCACAAACAGGAGTTCTGATCACATTTGCACTTTGGTCTAATTTGCTGCTGGGTTATTTCTGGGAAGTATTCTTGACTAAGAAAGATATTTAGGTATAAAAACCTGAAATCATAACTGTGAAGACCATAAGTGCATTTATCCCCATATTCAGCTCGACGGATTAGCACTGATTGTTTGTTATATTAATTTTTTAACATCCTTCAATTATCTGAGTAGTTTGTACAACAATGTGTAAGAAACTGTCTTGGGTGTCTCATCGTACATAAATATACGTCTGCTGCTATTCCCTAAAGAATCTCATTCCCCACTCGCGATTCTGAATTAAATTCTTCATCATCATCATGAACACAACTCCTTTTATTTTTTAACAAATTTAACCTTTCCTGTTTATTCTTGGCCAGCAATTAGACTTAAGCTAAGCATCCTTCTGGATCAAACCCTTTAAAATCTTACATATGTACATAGATTTGTAACCAGATGACGTAAATGAAATTATATATTTATAGCTGAGAGAACTTACATACCTGATATTAACGGTAAAAATGGTTTATCAGGTATTATGTCAAAGTATTTTCGGCTTCTTCCTTATGCTTCTAAGGTCACCTTTTGTACAATATGATGTGATATGGAAACAAGTTTTTAAAGAAAGAAATACTTTCTAGAACTTGAAAGACCCCTTAGAGTCTCTGAAATAAGGAGGGATTTTGTTAGAGTTAGTTATATAATAGTTTTGTAAATAGGAAATGTGATTACTTGTTTGTTATATTGTGTACATCATTGCAGCTCAAACGGACAAAGACTGCGAAGCGTGGGTGAAGGGTCTAATGTTCCTCATAGACGAGGCGATCAGCGCGTCCTACCCACTCCAGATCGAGAGATGGCTGAGGAAGGAGTTCTACGCCATCGAGAACGCTAATGAGAAGTGAGTGATCCATCCTCCTCGTCTCCCGCCATTACCGCAGCTCAAACGGAGAAGGACTACGAAGCGTGGGTGAAAGGGCTCATGTTCCTCATAGACTAGGCTAGGCGATCAGCGCGTCATCAAAAAAGAGGCCCTCCTTCTTCAGGAAATTGACGAGTATTTGGTTCCTGTGATTCCGACATTCATAACCATGCGGTCTAACTCAGGACTATCTTTAATTCTCTACTCTCGCTTAAGCGTTGAATTCCCCCTTAACAACTATTAGTCAATCTATTGCCGTGGGCAGTAGAATGTTACCCCTCCTCTCATGCCCGTGGATGCAGCAAGAGCCTGCTAAGGGATACGTCCGGAAGGGCAGCAGCGTCTTTCCGTATATGAACATCCCAAACTGCGCTCGCCAACCCACCTGCCAAGAAGCGTGGTGAGTATGGCAACTACCCCTCATGGAGATCCATGAGGGAGGCTTGTGTATAGTAGTGGACGTTTTGCGACTGAAATGAACTGTTGGTCTGCCTATATTGCCGCCGAACCAAAGTTTAGTGTCGCGGCCACGATCACCGCGCCGCGCCATACTTGCCATCATTTATACACCTGGCAGATGGACACATTAAGATGTTGGTCTTAGAATCATGATTTGATAGTGTGGAAGCTAACTTTTATTTACGGGTGGTGGGGTAGGGGTTGAAGAGGATGTTTCAGATGGATAACATCTAGAACACTAAAAAGAAGTATATACGAGTAATCCATCATCCTTATCTAATCCTGCCCCTGTCCTGAGCTAAATGACGTAGGCACCACCGGTTTTCTTATTCAAGCTCCTCAATCACCCGTCAGCTCAGTAACCTTCCATTTGAACCCATTTTTCATAAAGTAATGTGTTCATTAAGTTATTAGACAAGTCGATACCATAAAAATACTGGATAATTTATGACCTACTTGCATTGTCTAGTACAAGTTGTTTTGTTCTGTTATGTTTTCCATTTTCATATCTGGGTGTGATGTGATATGATTCCCTACAGGTGTCAATAGTAGCTCGGCCGTGGCTTGTCACCACCCTCCCGACGACTATGCCATCCCGTAAAGCGACCACGTAGTGTTTCGGTATCGCAAAAGGCCTAAACGAGGCACTTTAAGCCTTGACAAATCAACCCTTAAAACTAATTGTGTTTCGTAACGACATTGTATAATGTCAATGTTGTTGATGGATGGACCTATCGCTATGAGCTCAAAATTAAACCCAGATTGACACTGCCTATACAACTTTACCTCGTCACCTATTCCTAGGTGCCTTTCCGCACCACACTCGAAAAGGGTTCCTGCTAACACCACTCTAGTTATCCTATTGTGCTCTATTACTTATATTAACACAGTCCTAAATAACAAATTGGCAATTTCAGCGTCGTCTCCCAGCCTAAAACATTTGCGCAATCAAAGCAATTTGCCACTATAAATAGAAGTGTTGAATTCGCATTCACCTTTGTTTTGAATCGATTTTATATTCAGGTTAGCGCTTAGGTGCACTGAACCTTGTTGCGTGCTGTTGCTGTTGCCGAGACAGCTGCATTTTGTAAAGATTAAACTTGCTTCATACTAAGTAGATGAATGTACCTACTGCGAAATTGTGTTCGTATATAACAGGAATATCGACTGCGGGTCTAGGTATTTTTCTAAGTTATGATAAGTGTTTTGACACTAAAAGTTATAATGTACTTTTGGAATTGACATTAGGCTATCCTAGGCTACGCGACGTGGTTTGTCACCTACCACCCTAAGCGACCTCGTCCTGATTCGGAATATGGTCCGGAGTAGCCATCGAGGAGTGGACACTGCCCACCCACTAACCTACCCACTAATAAGAGGGATTAGGTGTCTTCTAGACTTTTGTGATCAATCATCGGCCACACCGTCGCTTTCTAATTGACATAAGAATACTGTATATCCAAAGACAACGCGCGTAGAGCTGCGACCAAAAGCTAAAATGTTTACCTTTCTAGTGTAGGCCAGGTTCTGACTGATCAATGTTCGCAGAATAACAATGAAAGAAGTGAAGGCGTTCCTACCCAAGATCAACTGCAAGATTTCGACCGGCAAGCTGCGGGACCTCTTCCAGGAGGTGGACACGTCGAAGCGGGGCGAGATCAGCTTCGACGACTTCGCCCTTCTGTATCAGAAGATCATCTTTGACGTCAACGTAAGTTGTGCTGTATACTCGTATAGTATGTTATGGACTATTTCTTATTATGAGCCCTGTTATGGCTCGCTAAACTACACTTGGATGGATTACTTGTCTTGTACTGTAGCAGAGTAACCGTCAATTATAAGTTCAACTATAACGTCGTAGGAAGAGGCCCTTTTTACAAGCTTTTATTTAGCTTGCCATGTATGTATGTATGTAACTATGTTTGTTCGGGTGGAATCTTGCAACTCAATTTTGAAGCAGATATCTTCAACCAAATGAGCTGAAATTTTGTGTAGGTACGCGCTTCGTTTGAATGACAATGCATGGTCAGCTATGTTACGTCACTCTGAATCCAACATGGCGGAACACCCAAGATGGCGGACTAGTTATTTTTTATGCACTTCTACAATATGGGTATCAAATGAAAGGGCTTGCTGAGAATAATTCGAAAATGAAATGACGTCACTCTGAATCCAACATGGTGGACTAGTTATTTTTTATGCACTTCTACAATATGGATATCAAATAAAAGGGCTTGCTGAGAATTACTCGAAAAATTCAATGACGTCACTCTAAATCCAACATGGCGGTATACTTAAGATGGCGGACTAGTTAAGAAGTATGCTGCCAGTTATATTATGTTGTTTGTAACAGTACACAAAATGCAGGGTAGTACTGTCGACCATGCCGCTGTATACTTGGGCTCGAAGCTCTTCGATGATGATCGAGCACAAGGATACGTGTTCTGAAGTAGACTAACATCATTAGAAGTTCTACTTATAGAAGAGCTTGTTCCAAATTAACCGGCAAACGACCTTGCAACATTGATGCGTTGAATGAGATGAACAGACAGAGAAACCGGTCCAGTGATAACTAAAAAGTAAAAATAAATTAAAAGTAAAAAAGTATTTTACAAAAAAGCTTTTATTTAAACGTACTAAAAATAATAAAATAAATATTTTCCATAAAAGATTAATGTCAACTTATAACGTCTTTACTTTTTTTATTATTTTTAGTACATTTAAATAAAAGCTTGTTTATTAAAAAGTTATTTTATTCTTAATTTAGTTTCAGTTCAGTTCCATTTATTTCAACCAGATTGTTTAGTTTGACTCATAGTTATGTCAAACGGAAGTAACAATACTTACTTCAAAACTTAAAAAAATAATAGCTCATAAACTCTTGGTTACTATAACGTAGATTTCACTTATATTTTCTTCAGGTAGCTCCACCATTATAGTTCCACATCTATTATAACTAAACGTTATTAGTGGAAACTTCACTGGTTTTAGGTAGTCTCATCATCATCATCATAACAGGCGTAAAACGTCCACTACTGAACACAGGCCTCCGTCATGGATCTCCATGAGGGGTAGTTGCCATACTCACCACGCTTGGCAGGCGGGTTGGCGAGCGCAGTACCAGATGTTGATACACGGAGAAACGCTGCTGCCCATCTTCCGGAGGCGTCCCTTAGCAGGCTCTTACTGCATCCACGGGTAGGAGAGGAGGGGTAACATTCTACTGCCGGCACCCCACGGCTAAGTTAGGTAGTCTACTCTACGCAAAAAACAAAAATAAACACTCTGTCCCCTAGAACGTGCACGACATCTTCGACAAGCACGCTCTCTACTGCTCCAACGGGTCCACGATCACGCTGCGCGAGTTCCTCTGCTTCCTGCGCGTCGAGCAGCACGACCGGCTCGGGGACGACGAGCTGCGAGCCTCGCAGTTCATCCGGGACTACCTGCGCGACCCGCAGCGCGACATCTACGAGCCCTTCTTCGACTTGCACGAGGTAACTGTCTCATCATCCTTCTAGTCCTTCAACTTCGGTCTCTACTCAAAAACCATCAGTTATGGATGTGTTGTTGCGTTGAGGTGCACTGTCCTACCAAGATGCATGCATGTTTCTTGATGATCGAATTAAAGCTACCCCGCAGCGCGACATCTACGAGCCCTTCTTCGACTTGCACGAGGTAACTGTCTCATCATCCTTCTAGTCCTTCAACTTCGGTCTCTACTCAAAAACCATCAGTTATGGATGTGTTGTTGCGTTGAGGTGCACTGTCCTACCAAGATGCATGCATGTTTCTTGATGATCGAATTAAAGCTACCCCGCAGCGCGACATCTACGAGCCCTTCTTCGACTTGCACGAGGTAACTGTCTCATCATCCTTCTAGTCCTTCAACTTCGGTCTCTACTCAAAAACCATCAGTTATGGATGTGTTGTTGCGTTGAGGTGCACTGTCCTACCAAGATGCATGCATGTTTCTTGATGATCGAATTAAAGCTACCCCGCAGCGCGACATCTACGAGCCCTTCTTCGACTTGCACGAGGTAACTGTCTCATCATCCTTCTAGTCCTTCAACTTCGGTCTCTACTCAAAAACCATCAGTTATGGATGTGTTGTTGCGTTGAGGTGCACTGTCCTACCAAGATGCATGCATGTTTCTTGATGATCGAATTAAAGCTACCCCGCAGCGCGACATCTACGAGCCCTTCTTCGACTTGCACGAGGTAACTGTCTTATCATCAGTTATGGATGTGTTGCGTTGAGGTGCACTGTCCTACCAAGATGCGTGCATGTTTCTTGATGATCGAATTAAAGCTACCCCGCAGCGCGACATCTACGAGCCCTTCTTCGACTTGCACGAGGTAACTGTCTTATCATCAGTTATGGATGTGTTGCGTTGAGGTGCACTGTCCTACCAAGATGCGTGCATGTTTCTTGATGATCGAATTAAAGCTACCCCGCAGCGCGACATCTACGAGCCCTTCTTCGACTTGCACGAGGTAACTGTCTTATCATCAGTTATGGATGTGTTGCGTTGAGGTGCACTGTCCTACCAAGATGCGTGCATGTTTCTTGATGATCGAATTAAAGCTACCCCGCAGCGCGACATCTACGAGCCCTTCTTCGACTTGCACGAGGTAACTGTCTTATCATCAGTTATGGATGTGTTGCGTTGAGGTGCACTGTCCTACCAAGATGCGTGCATGTTTCTTGATGATCGAATTAAAGCTACCCCGCAGCGCGACATCTACGAGCCCTTCTTCGACTTGCACGAGGTAACTGTCTCATCATCAGTTATGGATGTGTTGCGTTGAGGTGCACTGTCCTACCAAGATGCGTGCATGTTTCTTGATGATCGAATTAAAGCTACCCCGCAGCGCGACATCTACGAGCCCTTCTTCGACTTGCACGAGGTAACTGTCTTATCATCAGTTATGGATGTGTTGCGTTGAGGTGCACTGTCCTACCAAGATGCGTGCATGTTTCTTGATGATCGAATTAAAGCTACCCCGCAGCGCGACATCTACGAGCCCTTCTTCGACTTGCACGAGGTAACTGTCTTATCATCAGTTATGGATGTGTTGCGTTGAGGTGCACTGTCCTACCAAGATGCGTGCATGTTTCTTGATGATCGAATTAAAGCTACCCCGCAGCGCGACATCTACGAGCCCTTCTTCGACTTGCACGAGGTAACTGTCTCATCATCAGTTATGGATGTGTTGCGTTGAGGTGCACTGTCCTACCAAGATGCGTGCATGTTTCTTGATGATCGAATTAAAGCTACCCCGCAGCGCGACATCTACGAGCCCTTCTTCGACTTGCACGAGGTAACTGTCTTATCATCAGTTATGGATGTGTTGCGTTGAGGTGCACTGTCCTACCAAGATGCGTGCATGTTTCTTGATGATCGAATTAAAGCTACCCCGCAGCGCGACATCTACGAGCCCTTCTTCGACTTGCACGAGGTAACTGTCTTATCATCAGTTATGGATGTGTTGCGTTGAGGTGCACTGTCCTACCGATATGCATGCATGTTTCTTGATGATCGAATTAAAGCTACCCCGCAGCGCGACATCTACGAGCCCTTCTTCGACTTGCACGAGGTAACTGTCTTATCATCAGTTATGGATGTGTTGCGTTGAGGTGCACTGTCCTACCGATATGCATGCATGTTTCTTGATGATCGAATTAAAGCTACCCCGCAGCGCGACATCTACGAGCCCTTCTTCGACTTGCACGAGGTAAAGTCAAAGTCAAATAGTTTATTGTAACCATGTTGTACAAAAGATCTTATCAAATAAAACTAACTGTCTCATCATCGTTCTAGTCCTTCAACTTCGGTCTCTACCAACTTACGATCTATTTAATGTTTGGCTTCTAGCTTTTAGTTTTAATTTAAAAAAGGAGTAATATTAGTATCAGCTTTTACATCCTCTTTTTATCATTTGTTTTTTTTTTTCATATTTACTATTAATTTTTCTTGTACAGTACCTAAACATACTCGTAATAGTTAACTGATATAACATAATTTTATAACTTTGTATACCTAAATAAACTATGCTGAGGTAGAGAACCCTCGCGTCTACAGCACAAGCCACGAGCTTAGTTAGGGCGACGTGTCGAAACTAAACATGTTACATTAGGTCTATATTAAGCATTTATTTGTTAATTTAGGCTTTACAGAAATAAACACTTTTTATCTTTATCTTATCTACTCAAAAAACCACCAGTTATGGATGTGTTGCGTTGAGGTGCACTGTCCTACCAAGATGCATGCATAAATGTTTCTTGATGATCAAATTAACGCTACGGCTGCTACGGCAGCGAATAAAGTACCAGCAAACATAGGGATTGAGTTATAAATTATAATAATATGTATTATTTTGTTATAAATAATATAAATTTAATCTCTCGATCTCTACTCAAAAACTAGTTTACCCTATCAGTTATGGATGTCTTGCGTTGAGGTGCACTGGCGCGATGCACGCATGCATGCATGCATGTTTCTTGATGATCGAATTAACGCTACGGCTGCTACGGCAGCGAATAAAGTACCAGCAAACATAGGGATTGAGTTATAAATTATAATAATATGATTATTTATTTATATTTTGTTATAAATATAAATAAATAATCATATTATTTGTTATAAATATTATTTGTTATAAATAATATAAATTGAATATAGGTTTCTGAATGGTGATCTAATCTTACAGTTCGTAGAGATGCTGTTCTCGAAACAAAACACGATATGGGACAGTAAGCACGACGTGGTCACTCAAGACATGAAGCGACCCTTCTCGCACTATTGGATCTCATCCTCGCATAACACGTAAGTTCCTTCTCAAATTGAACAAGGTATCTTTTTACCCGACTGCCAAGGAAGGGGAATTGTTTTTTGCGCGTATCTTGTATGCTGTAAATTTCTATATTCCCACGTACCTTCCAAACGGCCGGATGGATTTTGACAATTAAGGTATTGTTAGATTCGTCTCAAAAATCATAATTATGTCATGTATTTAAACATAATCAAAAATAATTTCAACCATTTTAATTCAATCATTCTTATAAATTTGTAATCAATATATTTAAATTGTCATATTTTGGCTTTAAAAAGTGTGTGTTGGAACTGGCAGGAGAGTTTTTTTATTTCACTCTAAAATTTAATAATTTGTTCAAGAATAATTGTTTAGAATATTACGAGGAACTTCGTGTGAGAATTTTCTAGCCCTTGGAGTATCCTTTCAGTAGTTTTCCTATGATATATGTATGTCTAACTTGTCTGGTTGCCTGAGGTGATTGTCTTAGTAGACTGTTATAGACAAAGAGGATTACTTCTACTTTTATTAATGTTAAATGTCCTGCTTACATATCTTCTAGGTATTACATTATATCTACAATCAATTCTTATAAAATGAGATATTTCTTTTATAAGTCACCATAAATACTCGAAACTGTTTAGCTTCATTCGTTCAATCACATAAACCCACTTACTTATAAACGCTGATTCAATTAATCAACAGTTTATCATCGGTGTTGTGACATATTTTCGCGCAAAACTCACAAAATCCATAAATTAGTGCTGATAAGTTTCATCAGCGTGTATGTAATAAGTAAGGAGGTTTATGTTTTTGGACAAATAATGCTATACAATTTTGAGTATTTATAATGACAAAAAAGTAATTGTCTCCTTCTCTATATGAGTTGATTGTAAGACCTATTCGTAGAAGAATTACTAAACATTTAGTTAATTTAAAGATTGAAGTTCGCATTTGTTTTCCGTAGCACTTACTATGAACATGATTTGGTGTGC
This sequence comes from Pasiphila rectangulata, assembly GCA_963082625.1. NCBI lineage: Eukaryota > Metazoa > Arthropoda > Insecta > Lepidoptera > Geometridae > Pasiphila > Pasiphila rectangulata. Next base: position 23,516,387 of record OY720236.1, on the reverse strand, counting down.
AGATACTTGACTGGCGACCAGTTCTCGAGCGAGTCGTCTCTGGAGGCGTACGCGCGGTGCCTGCGCGCGGGCTGCCGCTGCATCGAGCTGGACTGCTGGGACGGGCCCGACGGCGCGCCCTTCATCTACCACGGGCACACGCTCACCACCAAGATCAAGTTCATGGACGTCGTGCGCGTCATCAAGGAGCACGCCTTCGAAACCTCCGACTACCCGCTCATCCTCTCCATAGAGGACAACTGCTCTCTACCCCAGCAGCGGCGCATGGCCAGGGTGTTTCAGGACGCGTTCGGCGACGCCCTCGTCACGCAGCCGTTCGAGAAGAACGAGACGGCCCTCCCGTCGCCGCACGATCTCAGACGCAAGATCATCTTGAAGCACAAGAAGCTGCCCGAAGGCGCCGAGGAGAGCTCGTTCGCCGTCCGCCAGGAGGAGGGCAGGGACATCGACCTGCGCAACTCGATCAAGAACGGCATCCTTCAGCTGGAGGATCCCGTGGACAAGGAGTGGCACCCGCACGCGTTCGTGCTCACGGAGAACAAGCTGTACTACACTGAGAACTACAGCCCCAGCGAGACGGACGCGGACAGCGACGGAGAGGCGGAGCCGGAGCCGGTGCCGCAGGACGAGCTGCACTTCGGCGAGCGCTGGTTCCACGGCAAGCTCGCCGGCAACCGGCAGGAGGCGGAGGAGCTGCTGCGCGCGCACGCGCACCTCGGCGACGGCACGTTCCTCGTGCGGGAGAGCGTCACCTTCGTCGGCGACTACTGCCTGTCCTTCTGGCGGCAGGACAAGGTCAACCACTGCCGGATCAAGCTGAAGCAGGACCGCGGCGTCACCAAGTACTATCTCATCGATAGCATCTGCTTCGACAGCCTGTACTCGCTGATCACGCATTACCGGCAGCATCCTCTGCGGAGTCAGGTTAGTGTTAACCCCCTTTGGCCGTCTATATAATAATAATATAAACTTTATTTCAGACAACTATAGATAAGTAACAAGATGTAAAGTACTAAATCTAAGGCCCATATAATATATACCTTACAGACTAACATACATAAAATAATATCTTATCTACTAAGTATATATGTATATACATATATAGAACCGGAGTTTCAACCTGATTGTATGGCACTGGTTTCGATCGTGGCTATTAACCCCCGACGCGCGCGCTTTATGGAGCGACGGGTCTCCATAAGGCTTGAACGCTCCGCGCGCTTAGTGTACCAACAGGTGTACATAAGTTAAATCAAGGTTAGTTGTAAATTTCAATGATTTATAACATATTATTATGTGGTGCTTCCGTAGAATTCATTTTTAAAAAATAAAAAAACATAATAAAAAATAAAAAGTTGACTCACCCGAGGGGTTAATTTACTTATATGGAACTGGTTTTGGTACTATTTTTTTTCTATTTTATTGTTATTCCTTGATTCTACTAAGTTGCCCCTTCTCTTATCTCTATTGTAATTATGATCAGAAGTGGACGTGGCCAGCAGTCCTGCGGCTGTAATGATGATGATGATGATGATGAGTTTTTAGCATAGGGTTCGAATCTTGTCGAAAATTCTGTTTACTTACATGTAGCATTCTTCTTCTTCTCAGCCCGGAATCACCCACTGCTGGGTATAGGCCTCCCTAAGTTTTTGCCAGCCTCCTCTGTCCTGTGCATTTCGCATCCAGGTGTGCCCAGCGACTGCGATAATAGCACTTGACATTTGACTACATTTGAGTTCCCTTATAAGCGTATAGGCGGTTTGGTTTCAGCGACCAGCCAACCATTTGACCATTAAAGTATTATCACTTGTTTACTTTGTTCCTAGTAGTTTAACTATAAGGTTATATAGATAATGCTGGATGTTTCTCTCAGCATCATCTAGTCCCATGCAGAGTGCGTGTTATGTGTACTATTTAGATGACAGATAGGTACACTTAATAAATCATACTACATAGACAGATATTTTTTTATTATAGGTATATAGACAAACAGCCAGGACACCCTTAATAAATATCTACAGATCGTACAGATATTTGTCCCGAGGCGGCAATCAAGCCCGTAACCTCTTGCGTCGCAGGCGGACCTTCGCCCGCTGCGCCACATAGGTCGTCTAGCTTATATGCTTTTCTCCTCGTTTAGTAGGTACATAACTGTTTTGTTGCACTGATTCCAGCATATCAATTTACTTTCATGTATCACCTTATCTGCATGAATGAAATAAAGATATGAACTTGAACTTTGCGACAATAACAGGCAAATATTGATGTATGCAGGACGGGGGCGCAGCTTCTGCATGCGACAAGGATATTTGCATTTATTTCAGCGGATGGCCTCGCTATATCACTATACCGGCCCCGGCATATCATTGTCTTCGCCTGTCGATTGTGAATACTTTCATCATTTCTGCAGCGCCGCCAACTTACTGTTTCAGCTATTTCAGCTGTAAAACGTCCAGAACTGAACACAGGCCTGCCTTATTTTTTGTTTGAGCGTTTTTCAGAACACCTCTATATAACACTTTGTTGTTCTACGTTATAACTATATTCTGTAAAGTATGTCTGTGTTCTTCAGTTTCAATTATCAATTTCAATTTATTTATTCGTCTGTGAACCTAGGTTAACAATAGATAGTACATACTTAAGATACGAACCACTAGATACTGCTGATAAACATGCAAACACTTTTATAATTTGATTGTCGTAGAGAAACCCCGAGCATAGCCTTCTGCACTCGCGTGCCATCTGAAGCGAACAGATTCAATTATATGCTTAATTCTATTATTACTATATTGTATTATCGGGTATTTATCTCGTAATTACCTTTATTTTATTCCCGACGTTTCGACCGGATTGCACCTGGTCGTGGTCGCGGGGAGACTGCTGAAGTTACCGCAGCAAAGCGATTGCATCTTTTCAAACTACCCTCACTTGGTCTTCATAATTAGAAATTTGAGATTTAAGGCCGGTTCACACTGGGACAGCACACTACACTGTATCAGCACATTTTGGTTTATTCACACGCCGAGTACACTTGGCTATCACTGGATTCCATGAGGCAGAGAGTCTGAAGCCGTCTTCATTTTTTCTATATTTTATTATTCTATTAATTTGTGTTGTATTATTTTGTAATTTGTAACGCGTCAATAAGGTTCTATCAAAGTATTTTATGATTCTTGATTGTTCCTCGTTCCCAGCTCGTTGAGCGACTCTGAGACTTATTCATAAGGGCAATTGTTTCTCCTATGATAAATAAATAGATAAATAAATAATGCTGGACAAATCACACAGCATCATCTAGCCCCAAGCTAAGCAGAACTTGTGTTATGGGTACTAGATGACTGATATACTTAATACATTATACTACATAGATAACATGATGTCCGAATGCAGTCTCCACGTTGTATCGCTGTTCACCAGGAGTTCCTGATAACCCTCAACGAGCCGGTGCCGCAGCCGAACAAGCACGAGGCCATGGAGTGGTTCCACGCGGCGTGCACGCGCGCGCAGGCCGAGCAGTTCCTGCGCAAGGCCAACACGGACGGGGCCTTCCTCGTGCGGCACAGCGACAAGGAAGACGGCTCCTTCGCCATATCCTTCAGGTGAGCGAGCACCCACCCCTCGTCGCCGGCACTCGGAGACCCCACCTATTCTTACGAAGCTAATCAAATTGCTGTGGGGTGCCGGCAGCAGATTTTTTTTTTTTGTTCTGTTTTTTTTTAGGATTTTATTCGCTTAGCGAATATGCCAGTCCCGTTATATAATCACAAACTTAACCTTTACCTTATCTTATAATATCATAAATCATTATGACCTGTTCTCCTCTGATAATAAGGAAAATATACCTAAAAAACTAAATTTTGGCCAAGTGCGAGTCGGATTCGCGCACGAAGGGCCACCTGATGAAGAGTGGTCACCATCGCCCATGGAAATCTGCATCACCTGTATGGGAGCCCCCTCAAATATTTGTTTAGCAGTAGTTATTGTAATGAATAAATAAATGTCTATGTCTAAGTCTAGAATGTTGCCCCTCCTCTCATGCCCGGGGATGCAGCAAGAGCCTGCTAAGGGATACTTCTGGAAGATCGGCAGCAGCATCTTTCCGTGTAACAACATCCTGTACTGCGCTCACCAACCCGCCTGCCATGCGTGGTGAGTCCATACTCACTTGTGTTCAGTAGTGGACGTTTAACGGCTGAAATGATGATGATAATGAATCAAATTGTATAGGTAGCATGGACCAAGAGTCTGTGGTGAACGCTTAGTGCCGTTCCAAGAAGGCGATAAATAAAGAAACAAGTACTTGGAGACCTATGAGGCCTCCGACCGGCAGTGGACGTTCCGCGGTTCAAACTCAAACCAATTCTAACTCTTTCACTTTCAAATGACTCGTGAATTACACTATTCATTGTTATGTTAAGCGGGTTTTCTACTCACGTTAATTATTCGTTGAAAATAGGTATCCAAACGTGTTCAGTTCCTCCCAGGGGGACTTTCGTCAGGGAATGTAGCTTTTTTACTCGGTACCGTCTCCTTCCCTCTCACGCGCCCGCACTGAAAACTCTAACTCTATTTAGCTTTTGTAAACTTTCGCGATCACAACATTTATCGAGGTATTTATCGCGTAAATTACCTTTATTATATCCAGACGTTTCGCTTGGATGGCACCAAGCATGGTCCCGGGAAGACTGACCCCGTCATCGTCAGTACTTGGAGACCCATGAGGGAGGCCTCCGTCCAACAGTGGACGTTCGACGGTTCAAACTCATTATGCTCCATATACTCCAACATACTCTATGATCAATAGGTCTACAAGTACTTATTGATCATAGAGTATTTGTTGAGTTTGAATTAATTGAATTTGTTTCCATGAGTGAGGCATATGCCTAACAGTGTATGTTCTATTATTATTATTTTTTACTTATCAATAAGGTAGACCATATAATATTATAATAATTATTAAATAAATAAATAATGCTGGACAAATCACACAGCATCATCTAGCCCCAAGCTAAGCAGAGCTTGTGTTATGGGTACTAGATGACTGATATACTTAATATATTATACTACATAGATAGATATTTTTATTTTAAATAGAAAAATACCTAGAACACCTTGAAATATTGATGCGTCAATTTACAAATAAGCGTTGGCGTGACGATTTCGATCGTTTTTTGATGACTGGATGGGTTTGGGTTAGGCTTTTGCCCAGCAGTGGGACAAAATAGGCTAAATAAAAAAAAATGGCTGTTAGGCATAGGCTTCCCTCATGGATCAACAAGTACCTATTGACCATGAGGGATGTTGCCATACTCGCCACGCTTAGCAGGCATATAACGACGAGTACAATACGGGATGTTGACCCACCAGAAAGACGTTACTGCCCATCTTCCGGGGCGAGACTCTTACTGCATCTACGTCCACATGCTTTGGCAGATTCTAACTGCTTCCATGGTCATCATTCCACGGCGGACACCCCACAGCATTGCCGTTTTGATAATATTCAAAAAATTTAATAAGCTAAAATATGTTTTCAGAAACGACAAAGAGATCAAGCATTGCCGTATCAAGCAGGAGGGCCGTCTCTACACGATCGGAACCGTTAAGTTCGAGAGTTTAGTGGAACTCGTCTCCTACTACGAGCACAACCCCTTGTACCGGCGCGTCAAGCTGTGGTTCCCGCTGAGCGAGCAGCTCGTCACCCAAATTCAGGCCGTGAGTACACCATACACCATACACCGTGAAACAGGACCTCGCGAGCTCTTGCGCGGCTTGGTTAGCTTCAGACGTATTGACCTGCTCCTTCCTCTGACTGATAGCTGCCTTAACTGTGAGGATGGTATGGGTGCGGGGCAAGTCTAGTCCATCTAACAATGTCTTAGGTATTGTCTTATTTTATATATGATGTAGTTTAAGGATATATATATATATATATATATATATATATATTAAGTTTATATGTATATGATATATATTTTTGTATATGTGTTTTATGTTTATCTACGTTATAAGTATGTGTCGGAAAGTTTGTATAATATCTCTTTGTATCTTTTGTGCACTACCTTTAATCTAGTCCACATTACACACAGGTTAGCTGAAAGAGAATGTTACTTAGCATTATGTTCGCCTATGTACAGTACTTTTAAGTTTGTGCAATAAAGAATTTTCTATCTATCTATCTATCTAATGTCTCAGACACTGCAGCGTCACGTACAGCAAAAATACCAGTTCTAAGAAGATATATTTATGTACACTAAGGTCGTCACAATTAGGTAGGCGGGTTGCGTGGGATCTACAATTTAGGAGTTTAACTATTGGACAAATAAGTTTATAAAATAACTTTTAATTACACTGATTTTCTTCGCTCACCAACCGGTCTGTCAAGCATGGTGAGTATGGCAACAACCCCTCATAATCAGTACTTGGAGATGCTTGAGGGAGGACTATGTCCGGCAATGGACAAGGGGGATGTTGATGAGAATGATCTTGAACTAAAAGAGAAAGATTCTTCGGACTTGAACCATTGTTTAAAGATTTGGCAATTTTTTTGACCGACCGCTTGACTAATGTCAACCACAAGTTGGTTGACAACTAGGAATTCGGAATTATTGTTGTTCCTTGGCTCGCATAAGCCTCAATCTGGGCACTAAAGTGTATTGACTCGCGGAGGACCAGAGCGGAGGACCCCTCCCTTGTCTATTTCAGACGATTCGGTAATACCTTTGGATTTAACGTTGCATTTTTTCATATGACCTCAGTCCGATCCTTAATATCACGGAGCGAGCGCAGGTTTTGCAGACGTATCCTCAGTTGTTGCTTTGAAGGCGTGTGCAATCCTTTACTAAAGTAGTGAGTACCTCAGCAGATATAACAAACATTACTCACACATATAATCGCGTAAGACCAGATCTCTACAGCTACAGGCCATTTAATTCTTAAAATTATAAATTATCTGTATCCTACGTTTATCTCCTTACTTGAGGAGTACTCGTGTTAGTTTACAATTTTTGACTTACGATTCTATTAGATTAGACTTTTTACATAATTTAATGTTCGTAATAAACTATAAAGCACGGGGATTAGCACGTTGAAGTGGCAATGGGCAGGCCATGTAGCTCGCAGAACAGATGGCCGATGGGGCCGAAAAGTTCTCGAGTGGAGGCCACGGACCGGCAAGCGCAGCGTAGGACGTCCACCAACAAGATGGGATGATGACCTGGTGAAGACCGCAGGTCGACGGTGGATGCAGATCGCTTCCAACCGCAATAACTGGATATCCATGAGGGAGGCCTATGTCCAGCAGTGGACGTCCTACGGCTGAAAAGATGATGATGATGATGAATAAACTATTGTTGTCTTATAAATAAATAAAAAGTAAGGCCTTTGCATCTGTTATAGATGATTTATGCAGCGTCAGCAACTGGTAATCATGCTGTACGGGACGCTGCAGTGCCTGGGACATTGTTTGATGGATTAGGCTTGCCCAGCACCTATACCATCCTCTCAGCTTAGTTAACTATTATTCAGAGGAAAGAACAGGTCAATATGTCTGAAGCTAACTAAGCCGCGGGTTTCCTCACGATGTTTCCTTCACGGTTAAAGCACGTGTTAAGTGTGCACATACAATTTTCAAGAAAGAAAAATCCATTGGTGCACGGCCGGTATCGAACCCACGACCTTTGGATTGAAAGTCGGGGGTACATACCACTCGGCCAACACGGCTATATAATAATAAAAATGTTTATTTACAATAATAAAGGTTTACATTACAGTATTAGTATAATGGTAAATACATTTGATATGTTCTCTATCTAGCACAAATATGCCTTATATAAACCTTCTATGGTCAAAGAAAAATGTCTACTCGCTCTAAGTAAATATAACTTGTAATGAGACACGAGGGCTCCTTTCTCTCTCTCATAATCTACTATATATATATTATATGTATATTATCTATAGCGTGTGCAATCCTTACCACATCAGCAGTAATAACAAACATTTGTGACGCATATAAAATGGAGTTTTCATTCCAGGAGCCTGATGACGCGTCCGTGTACGGCACCCCTGGCTACATGGACCCCACTTCGTTCACGTCCAGGGTAATATAACAACGTTAAATAAAATCATAATGTTGTCGATACGGTTTCACGCTTACTCAAACTGTTTATAATTAGAGACGTTTCTAAATTACATTTAGTATTACGTTTAGAAATTTTAGTTTTAGAACGGCATTAACCGAATAGCTATAATGACATAATAGTCCGTTTCACGAGTATGTCCTTTTAATTAGTTTTTGCTAGTTAGTGCAGCGGCAGAATCGCCACCAATGCTCGACAATTCACACAGCTCGGATATGTCTGAAAATTTACATTTACATACCAACTAATAACGGTATAGAGCTGATGTAATGAAGGCGATACAGCACAAATTATAAAGTTGCAATTTCATTGTTTGTAACTTCATATATGTATGTCAGTAGGGGCGACAAAAATGTAACAGCCTTCTTCATCATCATGTCAGCCGTAAAACGTCCACTACTGAACACAGGCCTCCCTCATGGATCTCCATGAGGGGTAGTTGCCATACTCATCACGCTTGGGTTGACGAGCGTAGTATGAAACGTTGATACACTGGAAGATGCTGGTGGAGGTATCTCTTAGCAGGCTCTTACTGCATCCACGAGCATGAGGTGACATTCTTTTAGTGAGATGTAGTAACTATGTATGTTATCTTGTATTGTGTAAGTACCTAATCTGTTCTATGAATGTAATAAGTTAATAACGTATCCGAATAAACGATAGTCATCTAGAATTCAGTTGTTTCACTCGCCTCCGATATCAATCCTTACATTAGAGCGACACATTTTTGCCAAAATTTTATTTATTATTTTCTTTTTATAGCTCTTTATTTTTAAGATTAAAACCCTGAATACTTTGTTTAATTTAAAGCACAGACACATAGGTATTCGCGTCACGCGTTCCAAACATGGCACGGATCGCCATGTAAGGATTGATGTCGGAGGCGAGTGAAACCACTGAATTCTAGATGATGACTATCGTTTATTCGGATACGTTATTAACTTATTACATTCATAGAACAGATTAGGTACTTACACAATACAAGATAACATACATAGTTACTACATCTCACTAGCATCAATCCGCCACTGGAAGCTCGCTGGACTCAGAACCGCGTTCCCCTCAGGTGACCGTGAAGGCGCTGTACGACTACCGCGCGAAGCAGGACGACGAGCTGTCGTTCTGCAAGCACGCCATCATCACCAACGTGGACAAGCCGCACGACGGCTGGTGGACCGGCGACTACGGCGGCAACAAGCAGCAGTGGTTCCCGGCCAACTACGTGGAGCACGTCGAGCCGCCGCACAGCCCGGACGTTACCGTGAGTGCTGCCGCTCCCGGCGGGGACTGGTCCTGACCGAGTGCTCCTAGTGCCTAGCCGACCGCATGCTGGAGGGGGGAACTGTGCCACTGGTTCGGACCTCTGTGAGTGCTCCTGGTAACTAGTGGGAGTACTTGTACTAGGTGCTAGGAACACTCGAAAGGGCCGCATGCTGGAGGGGAGCTGTGCCACTGGTTCGGACCTCTTTGTGAGTGCTCCTAGTACCTAGTGGGAGTATTTCTACTAGGTGCTAGGAACACTCGAAAGGGCCGCATGCTGGAGGGGAGCTGTGCCACTGGTTCGGACCTCTTTGTGAGTGCTCCTGGTAACTAGTGGGAGTACTTCTATTAGGTACTAGGAACACTCATAAGGGTCGCATGCTGGAGAGGAGCTGTGCCACTGGTTCGGACCTCTGTGAGTGCTCCTGGTAACTAGTGGGAGTACTTGTACTAGGTGCTAGGAACACTCGAAAGGGCCGCATGCTGGAGGGGAGCTGTGCCACTGGTTCGGACCTCTGTGAGTGCTCCTGGTAACTAGTGGGAGTACTTGTACTAGGTGCTAGGAACACTCGAAAGGGCCGCATGCTGGAGGGGAGCTGTGCCACTGGTTCGGACCTCTGTGAGTGCTCCTGGTAACTAGTGGGAGTACTTGTACTAGGTGCTAGGAACACTCGAAAGGGCCGCATGCTGGAGGGGAGCTGTGCCACTGGTTCGGACCTCTTTGTGAGTGCTCCTGGTACCTAGTGGGTGGAGGCTCTACACTAAAGAGACTTGACGTTTTTCAAAAAATATTAGCACCCCAGAAATGTGTTGTCCACTAACTTCGACAACAAATTTCTCAGCTACCTTAACACATTTCACTAGTAAGAGTAATATTTCGAATACAGAAAGATTAAGAATTATGTTTTATTATAATAAGTTACCTACACACATTGTAAAAATTAAAATATGGTCAAAAATGTAATACAAAAAAACACAATTTTATATGGCCAATTAAAAAGTGACTTAAATGGAACGAATTGTGGATAACTTTTGAAAATAGATTGATATTTTTTGTTTATTTTCATGTATCTATACAATTTTTATTAAATATAGTTAATTCATTTAAAAATCTATAGGTTTATCATCAATTTCATGCACTTCCGTTTATTATTAGATTCCACATAAGTAACGGTTAATTTTTTTTGAAAAACGCTCGGGTACCTTCCAACCGACCTGCACGGCTTTCCACAGATAAAGTAGATATTGGCTATGGCGACTGTAATATGGGATTGGCGCATGACATGTTAACTCAATGGACATAATGGTTAGCACGGTGTACTATTAGGTAAAATGCGTATTAATTAGTTTTTAAATACGTGACTTTTTGCGTACCTTTTCTATCAACGGTCCCCCCGCGACCAAGAACGCTGTAACGTGTTCGAAACGTCGGGAAAATAATAAGCAAGGTACGGGGTAACATCCTATATTTAAAAACTAATAAGTCTATTACGTTTTGTACATACGGGGATGACTCACGAGTGATGTGTATGTTATGACGTGAAAGTTTATTCAGACACGTTTCGATTAGGGATCGCCCGCGCCCCTTGCGCTGTTTACGATACGAGGCTCGCGCCGCCAGCCCCATGTTCATGTCAACCCGAGCGGAGGAGCATTCAACCCCATGAAGATGATTTTCTTGAAAAATCGAAACGTTTCGGAATAAACTTCGACGTTATTATCATCATAATTTTAGCCGTAAAACGTCCAGCATCCCTCATGGATCTTCATGAGGTAGTTGCCATACTCACCACGCCTGGCAGGCGGGTTGACGAGCGCAGCACGGGATGTTGATACACGGAAAGACGCTGCTGCCTATGTATTTTCTGGAGGTATCTCTTAGCAGGCTCTTACTGCATCCACGGGCATGAGAGGAGGGGTAACATTTTACTGCCGGAGCCCCACGGTGAATAATACTACGTGAGTAATCCGCGTATTTTCAAAATGAATAGTATTATCTCACGTTAATTTTGAAACTGAAATGTCTATACCGCTTTAGACGATAGCGCCATTCTATGTTATTAACGATTAGACTCTATTGTCGATTTTACGTGGGATGTATTCGGTGACAGCTGAATAGAGCAGGATAGTAATTAGGGGGCGAAGCCCCCTATTATGCGTAGCGCTTCTGTCTGTCTGTCTGTGCATGACACGATTACAATCGAACGCGTTGACCGATTTACATGAAACCTTTTTTGTTACTTGTAGCACTGTCTTAATGAGAGAAGGGTACTGATTGATTTTGGTGGCCCTAGGGTCACAGGGACCAGGAGTTATTGTGACCTTCGCCCCCTTTTCTGGTACCCCCACACAACAACAAATTTTTGGTACAAATGCTTGTTTGAAGAATTAAAAAGTGTAACAAAGTGTAAACGTCAATAAGTGTTTATTCAATAGAGCAAAAAGCTACATAGAATAGTCAGTTTACGAAATTAAAACAAAACACATTCAAATTAAATAAGGCACATAATTGAATTCGTTCGCTTCGGAAAACTTTTTTGGAATGAAAAAGAAGCGAAGAAGAAACCTCACTCTTTCACTTCATTTCATTCAGAGATAAAGAGGTTGTCCTTTTTTCGCTTGCTGATTTTTAAATTACTCTATCCTGCTGTCACCTAACTCCTACTGCTATAATGGGCTATAACGCAAATCGCGAAAGATAAGATAAACTAGGTAAAATAAACTTTCCGTGTCAACACATTATAAATAAACAAAAGATACAACAAAATTAAAAGGACATTGGCGTCGATTCTGTTTTATTACACTTCCTACAACTAATTATAATTAGAGATACGTTTCTAAATTTAGAGCACAACCTATACATTGTTCCATTTTACATACACCATGGTACATTTTGTTCCATTTTACGTCAATTTAATTAGCTTTAGTTAGTGCTACAACAGAATCGCCACCAGTGCAACAACAGACTCGGCACCATTACAATACACTTTTTTTCTAACCTAAAGTTACAGGTCCGACAGTTTAACACGGTAAGACACTAACAGCATGGCACAGAGCGCCCACTGCCCACCGGCGATATTAACACGTGTGACTGTTTCTAGGGTGTGGAGACCGATTCAGCAGCTTTGGGGTCGTTACAGAAAGGCGTCGTCGACGTGCTCGGGGCGGTGGTCGAGCTCGTCGTCGGCGCGGAGGGCGGCGCCGCGCGCTGGCTCGTGCGCGTGCAGGGGCCCTCCATGCTCAGCCCCTTCGACGTGGCCGCGCCCACGCGCGAGGTGAGCGCTCGCCCCACTACAACCAACCGCCACTTGTTCCACTACAACCAACCACCACTTGTTCCACTACAACCAACCGCCACTTGTTCCACTACAACCAACCGCCACTTGTTCCACGACAAACAACCGCCACTTTTTCCACGACAAACAACCGCCACTTGTTCCACTACAACCAACCACCACTTGTTCCACTACAACCAACCGCCACTTGTTCCACTACAACCAACCGCCACTTGTTCCACTACAACCAACCACCACTTGTTCGACTACAACTAACCGCCACTTGTTCGACTACAACCAACCACCACTTGTTCGACTACAACCAACCGCCACTTGTTCCACTACAACCAACCACCACTTGTTCGACTACAACTAACCGCCACTTGTTCCACTACAACCAACCACCACTTGTTTCACTACAACCAACCGCCACTTGTTCCACTACAACCAACCGCCACTTGTTGCACTACAACCAACCACCACTTGTTCGACTACAACCAACCGCCACTTGTTCCACTACAACCAACCACCACTTGTTCGACTACAACCAACCGCCACTTGTTCCACTACAACCAACCGCCACTTGTTCCACTACAACCAACCGCCACTTGTTCCACTACAACCAACCGCCACTTTTTTTTAATACTAAATGACGAGACCAGCCGAAGGTCTACCTGATGTGAAGCGGTAACCTCTACCTATAACAATTGCAATGCCGCGGTGATCACGTTCACTAAGCACGTGACCAACGCTGCATTGCATTGCGCCTGTCACCCTGAGACAGAGTTGTAAGGTCTCATGACAGCAATGAAGACATTACTGCTTGGCGGTAGAAATAGGTAATAGTGGTAGTACTTCCCCGGATGAACCTTTCACAAAAAGTTCTACTACTACTATTAGTTTATTGTAGTATATTGTATTATGTTATCAGTCATCTAGTGCCCATAACGCAAGCTCTTGCTTGCAAAACTGCTTAGCTTGGGGCTAGATGACGCTGTGTGAATTGTACAGCATTATTTATTAATTAATCGGTAGGTGGCGCTGGAATGGCTCTCCGCCATCAAGGAGGCGGCGCACAGCGCCTCGGAGCGCTCCATCCAGCACCGCAAGATGGAGCGCACCTGGCGCATCGCCAAGGAGATGTCCGACATCATCGTCTACTGCCGCTCCGTCACCTTCCAGCAGGAGCGGCTCCGCGCCAAGGGCTTCGTCTACAACGAGATGTCCTCCTTCCCGGAAACGAAAGCGGAACGCCTCATGTGCCAGCAGGAAATCGCGTTCTTCCTCAAATACCACACCGTGCAGCTCAGCCGTATATACCCGAAGGGCCAGCGGATCGACTCGTCGAACTACCAGCCCGTACCGTTCTGGAACGCCGGCTCGCAGATGGTCGCGCTCAACTACCAGACGCCGGACAAGCCGATGCAGCTGAACATGGGCAAGTTCAGGGAGAACGGCGGCTGCGGGTACCTCCTGAAGCCGGAGTTCATGTTCGACGAGGCGTACAGCCCGTGCGACAAGCGCACGGTCGAGCGGCGCGTCGGCCGGGCGGACGTGGTGCTGCGCGTGATCGGGGCGCGGCACCTGAGCAAGGCGGGCCGCGGGACGGCCAGCCCCTTCGTGGAGGTCGAGGTCGTCGGCGCCGACTACGACAGCGGCAACAAGCTCATCTCTAAAACTGTCTGTGAGTATCGTTGTCATCTCACGAGTGATACGTCCGCTATCGTCCACAGCCCGACTGCACCCGCTGCTGGGTCCTGTACTATTGCTAGATATACATCATTAAAGGCTCGAGCAGACCGGATGCGTATGCGTAGACGTGCACGTACCACTGAGTTGTAATGTATGGAACTAACATGACGCGCACGTCTACGTTACGCAAGTGGTGTGTCCTGTCTCATACGGTTCCATACATTACAACTCAGTGGTACGTGCACGTCTACGCTTACGTCTACGCATACGCATCCGGTCTGCTCGAGCCTTAAAGTTTTATTTTTACTATCATCTCGTCATCATCAGCTCAGCCACATAGGCCTCCCTCATGGATCTCTATGAGGGGTTGTTGCCATACTCACAACGCATGGCAGGCGGGTTGGCGAGCGCAGTACGGAATGTTGATGCACGGAAAGACGCTGCTGCCCATCTTCCGGAGGTATCCCGTAGCAGGCTCTTACTGCATCCACTGGCATGAGAGGTGGGGCAAGGAATTTGGTCGGGTTAGTGTAACGGCAAATTACAATGCAAAATATCGGTCGGGATTGTAGCAAAATACACCCCAATGCGGGGCGTCAGTGCAGAGCTGGTAGCTGGCAAGAAAATACGAACTCCCTACTTTTCCCCATTTATTTATTTTTATATATTTATTATTAGTAGCAGCGCCATACATAACACACAAACATCTCTTTGCAGCGGACAACGGCATCAACCCCGTATGGAACGACATTTGCGAGTTCCAACTTTACAACCCCGAGTTGGCGCTCATACGTTTCCTGGTCCAGGATGAAGACATGTTCGGTGATCCCAATTTCATTGGCCAGGCGACCTTCCCCTTCAAGTGTCTGCGGACGGGCTATCGCAGTGTCCCGCTCATGAACGGCTATTCCGAAGAGCTAGAGTTGTCTTCGTTGCTAGTGCATTTGTCTGTGAAGCATCACGATAAGAAGTGAAGGGAAAACCTAGAATAATTTCAAACCGCCACCAAATTAAACGATATATCCCCTACCCCATTAAACTTCACCCATAAATACCCATCAATGGAACAGATGCGTATTCGTAAAGGTTGCCATTCTGACGTTAATATCGAAATCGTTTTCTAGAGTAGGCGCCCTGGTTGGTGATTTGAGGTGGCGAGGAAATTACTGTTAGGATATAATCATATTTGGACTTCATTTCAGAGGTCGGGGTCTTGTCAAACGCGACGCAAGTGTAAACTATACATAATTGTATAGCCAACATTAGCATTGGTGTCGATTCTGTTCTACACTTCCTAAAGCTAATTATCATACGAGATATGATGTTTCTAAATTTAGAGCTAAGAAAATTTGGTCTAATTGTTCCGTTTTAATTTTAGAATGGCACTAACCGAATGGTAATATGTCATTTTAGTCCGTTTTATGTCAACTTAGCTTTAGTTAGTTGAACAACAGAATCGCCACCATTATACATGCTTAGAGCTCATCTGATGAATACATGAAACGGTCTATCGGTTTCTTCCGACAGACGTTGCTATATAGTAAAACTAGCTTGTGCCCGCCGCTTCGTATGCGTTGTACCCGGATAAAAAGTAACCTACGTGTTATTCCTGATTCGCATCTATACGTGTCCAAAATTTCAGCTCAATCCGTTGGGTAGTTTTTGCGTGTAGAGAGGTAACAAACCTCGAAACAAACTTTCGGCTTTATAATATTAGTGGGATAGTAATCAACTTTCGTGTCAAATGCGTAAGGATGCACTTGCTCAAGCAATATCCGCGGCCAACAAAGGCTTTACAATAGCGATGCATGTATCCTACGCTAGTTTTATAAAATACCGGTCGTTACTGGTACGAGAATTTATGACATAATAAACCTTAAATGTATGAATTCTACACTAGTTAAAATACTGCATAGCATACATTTAACTTTTTATCTCATATGTGTATCACTAGCAGCTGCTACTATTGTTGAAATCCAATTGGAATTTACATTTAATATATTATAAATATTGACATGATTAGTATGTAAAGGATAAGTATATTTCTATATATAAATGTTATATTTTATAAATATCATGTTTACAGGATTATTTTGTCAATTTACAATGTGCTTTAGAAATAAGGAACTACCAGATCTTATTTTTACTTTTTTGAAGTTTTACATTGACAAGAAATTGTTACCGATTCGTATACTTGTAAGTGCAAAATATAGGTGGCGTACAATTCTATATTATTAATAAAATAACCTCTACGTTTATAGTTGGACCTTTTGTTCGGAAACTATAAGTTTATCTTGAAGACGAAAATTAATCATGGAGATACAAATTGGCCCCACTGTGTATGTTAAATAATGGTTTACTTTATATATCAAATATTTGCGATATAAATATTTTGGAGGAAGGAAGGGACACGGTTGAATTATGCAAATAAAACGCACTGGCTATTGAAATAGCTAGTGTAATATTAAATTGTGATTTCTAACAAGCATAGCTTGCGTGCGGTCTAGCAACGTGTTTGGCTTTGGACTGAATAAAGTGGCTTTAAAAAACACAATCAAGTGTTGTAAAATTAAATTTTTGCATGTCACTAAGGCGGCTGAGCTATAAACTTTTGGGTGGCATAGGTAAAATATGTATCTAAGGCGGGCTCTAAAAGATCATTGACATTGCACAATACCACGAATTGCTGTTAAACAGTTCGGGGTTAGTGTTGGAGATAAAGTGTAACGTGACCCATCCAGGTTGTGCCTTAAACAATCATATTGGGCAAACTCTCGCCCCGCCTGAATCCAGCACCGGCCCGAATCAGCCGGTAGCGTTGAAGAGCTCAACTGATAAGCTCCGTTAATATAAACAAGTGCTAAACTAGCTCTTAAGGAAGAGTGATAAAGGATTAAGTGGTGGCTATTTTTATAAACGCACAACGGTGCTGAAGGTTTTTACCAATTTTTATATAACCTATTTTGAGTCCCATTGCTGGGATGATGCTAATGATCTTATTGTCTTTTATTATTATTAACCTTGGAAATTTGTATTTGGCTCTGATTGTATGTTATTCTTAAGTACATTGAATTTTATAGAATTAAATATATTTATAAAAGTAAAATCATAGAATTAGAAATTCGTTTTTAGGCTAGGTAGTTTGTAAGACTTCAGTGTGAAATATCTTTTAAAAAATATATTTTCTAGTAGACAAATCATATGAATCAAATTAATTCATAACTTGCTACGTAGAAAACACAATGTATATAAACACAGCTAATATCTAAGAGATTAGATATTAGCTGTGAAAGTGAAAAATTCAATTGAATTTGATTTTTTTTTCACTTTTCTAGTGTCTAATATTACAGAAGCTAATCATAACAACGTCGCATTTACCTCTATTTACAATACGTAAAAGTTTTATATTTTTACCAAGTAGGTACCTACAATCGAATTAGTTCCTTTCTTTTTATGTTTTCACCCCGATTATTATCAATGTTATACAGAAATAAATAAAAATACATTTATTTATGATGGCAACTTTACAAAAGCTGCACAGTCAAATGGAGTATCTCCCAAAATATTTTGGAATTACCAACAACAAATTATAAAACAACGGAACTGTGGCCGTCGCCCATTAGTCGGTTACGCAAATCCTAGCTTTGCGTTTTTTTATCATCTTGGAAAAAAAGATAACTAGGCCTTGTTGGACCTATTAGTAGTTAATGGATTGTTAGTAATGGTAGGCATTTTTTTTTATTCTTATTACATACCGAAATCGGTAAAGAACGTAGCTAATGTATAAAAATCACGCAATAACGTATTTTGCTCTAGAGCTGTTGAACTTAAAGGCCTTTTGTTGAATGAAAATCAACGAATCCCGGAAATTTGTAAAAGTGAAGATGTTCCTTGGGGTGGTCAGGATCACTCCCTTTCTCACGGTTTGTACACGTATTGTAATACACGTTGTATAGTAGTTTGGATGAGCATCAACCAGCTAATGGCACCAAAGAACAAGATCAAGGACCAGAAGAAGCAAGCAGTGGTTTTCCTTATTGATCGATGCTCGAAGTAATTATACATTTAATCAATTGTTATGTAATGAGGCGTTTTCACTAAAAAGTAAAAACTTTATATTAGTTCCCTCGAACATATAAATAAATAGATGACATTTATTGCAGGCCTTAAACACAAAAATATAGATTAGGTATATAAAGAATATTATATTATAATATCGCGTTAGTTTTTTACCGTTAGGAAACACAATTTGACAAATTACAGCAATATTGTGGTTGTAATCGCAAACTTGCTTTTTCTCCATCTGTTAGATGGAGCTAGCAATCAGAGGGTTTAGTAGAAAACACTATTTTCTTGTTTACTGAAAACAGCTCATTAGATTAAATTTATAATATAATTAAATATAATGTGGCGATGTTCATATTGTTGAAACTTAAGTCTGGAAAGAAAACTGTAGTATTTTTAATATTATATATGTATTTTTATTTTATAGAAATAATCGGGGTTGTTTAAGTGTCTGTGTGTGTATTTTTTACTGTAACGGGGGCGGGTAATATAGTTAAATTTGAATAAATCTATAAGAAATCATTTAAAAGGTACCTTTAATAATCACAAATAAAAAAATAGAGTTAGGAATTAGGTACCGTAGTTTCATAATAATAAAATATATTAAATTTGTAGTATATTCGTAGGTCGCATAATAACACTGAAATTGTTAGTTGATAAATTGATAAACTTGATCTTAAAACGTAACCATAAATGTATCCTTTTTCTTTTACTGTTAAGGAGCATTTATAGAGTGGTAAAATGTTGTTATTCCATAGAGGTAACTTACCAAAAAGTGTCATTGATGTTGAATAAATATGATGAAATACCTGTGTTTTGTTTAAAACTAGTCCTGCTCCCGCGGATTTGCATGTGACAAAGTCTCGTGTTAATCTAGGTTATATCCTGTTAACCGTAAATTATGTGGAAATTCGTAAAACTCAAGTTGTTCTTTGGTCAGAATATCCTTCCCGGTTAGTAAGTAAATTGGGCTGTCACCTATTCAGGGTTGGAAAAAAGCAGTTTTTTTTATATTTTATAAAACAAACAGTTCAAAATGTTTAAAACTAGTGTTTTTTTTTACTTTTTACCTTTAGGGATCAATTTATAATCAATTATAGCGAATTATTTATGCTATTAATATATAAGCTATTACCTAATTCACATTAGAAAAAATTAACAAAACGACAAATATTTTTTCTTTTTGTTACGTATCTATAATCTTATTACTAATCAATATAAAACACTTTACATACACCTTGTGTAGGTAGGTAGAGAACTAGAGAGAGAGCGGGGAATACCCACGAATCCAGTGGTTAAAACTTAGTTTTTAAATACTTAAATAAGAAAAATAAAGTTTGTCTTATCAGTTATTTATCCCAATGTCTGACTTACACAATGTTGATTGTTATTTAATAATAAGAAGTTGTTTTGTTTATTAATTAATATTGCTAACTTTGATTGAATATTATCATCATCATAATTTCAGCCGTAAAACGTCCACTACTGAAGACAGGCCTCCCTCATGGACATCCATGAGGGGTAGTTGCCATACTCACCACGCTTGGCGAGCGCAGTACGAGATGTTGTTACACGGAAAGACGCTGCTGCCCATCTTCCGGAGGTAATCCTTAGCAGGCTCTTACTGCATCCACGGGCATGAGAGGAGGGGTAACATTCTAGTGCCGGTACCCCACGGTGAATAATAGGTACTACGTGAGTAATCCGCGTATAAGTGAGTAATTAGGTTTGCCCAGTGGACCATTCACATCATCGGGTAGATCAGTCCTTTAGAAGCTCTTCAACCTCGTCGGCTTATTCCATGATGCTCCCACTCCCATGATCCCAGTGGGATAATACCACTAATACCTACAAAACTTTTGAAGCTCTTACTAGGGAGCAGTGAACACTCATCGTTCCATTATAATCTCTCACATCTGGAAGATGTGATGTGAAATGCAACACACAATTATTTTCTTTATTAGGTAACCTACTTTTTATTAATGTTAAAAAAACAAGCAAAATTGTGTGCAGTTCAGACAGTCCTTCCAAGAATGCATGCTAAAAACCGTCAACGAATCTAGGTAGGTATATTAAATAAATTAAAAGTAAAAAAAACTTTAACAAACAAGCTTTTATTTAAACTACCTAACCTACTGAAAATAATAAAATAAACCATTAAAGTTTAATGTCAATTTTAAACGTCTTTACACAATTTATGTGATAAAAAAAGCTTGTCGCGAGATTTTTATTAGAAAAAAGCAGCTTCATATTGTAATTGGCATCCACAAACCGGGCAAAAAGGCAAACGGGCCTTCCTCCTACCGTCCTACCAGTCTCCTCAGCTCTTTGGGGAAGATCTAAGAGCAACTCCTCCTGAGACGTCTCTGGCGTCATGTCAACGAGCATAGTCTCTTGCCTGACGAACAGTTTGGCTTCCGAGCCCATCACTCCTGCCCTCAGAAGGTGCTCCGCATCACGGAGCACATCCTGTCCAAGTGGCATCACACTTGGCCAGCAGATACGGGCGCTGTCTTCCTCGATGTGGCGAAAGCCTTCGACAAAGTCTGGCACAACGGCTTGGTTGGTTTACAAGCTTTTCCTGCTTGGAGTGCCAGACAGACTCGTACTCACCCTAGGTGCCTGGTTCAGAAAGTGGTGCATAGAGGTTAACCCGACGAAAAGTGCAGCCTTATGCGTAGGTACGCGACTCTTGTTCTTATATGACGCGTACGAGGAACGGAACCCTAAAAACATGTTTGTCGTATTCGGAAAATGTTTCGAATATTTTTACCTATTAGGATAAAACTGTGTGTGTATTTTTTATTTTATGTTTCGTATTAATGTGTTAATTTTTTTTATTTTTTTTTCTCGTGTTTCTATTTCCTGTATGTCCTATTCTTGTATTTTTTATGTTTAGAAGAGCATGTTCTTTATTTGTTTTGTTTCTGTATTAATTTTTATTTAATTTTTTTTCTTGTTTTTTTTCTTTTAATTTAAATAGATGTGTTATAGATTGATTATCCTGTAATGTGATAAATCTAATGTGAAATAAATAAATAACATTCAGGTTTTTTGCCGTGGGGTGCCGGCAGTAGAATGTTACCCCTCCTCTCATGCCCGCATGCAGTAAGAGCCTGCTAAGGGATACCTCCGGAAGATGGGCAGCAGCGTCTTTCCTTATATCAACATCCCATACTGCGCTCGCCAACCCGCCTGCCAAGCGTGGTGAGTATGGCAACTACCCCTCATGGAGATCCACGAGGGAGGCCTGTGTTCATTAGTGGACGTTTAACGGCTGAAATGATGATGATGATGATGATTCAGGTTATAGAAATCTTTATTCTCATCTTAAAGAATTTACAATTCTCTTACAATGAGAACTTATAAACTAGGTAACATATGTAATATCATGCGGTACGAGCGAGCTGCCACCACTACCACCTACCCGCGACAAAAAATAAATAGTTTGTAGTCGCCATCGTCCTAGATGGACTGTTAAAGAGAAACAAAGCGTGCTCAAAGCGATGTGCTGCGACGCTATATGTGGTTACAAAATTAACATTAAATACCTACTAATTATTAAACTGCCTGACGTAGACAAAATATTGTTTTATGATGTTTAAACCTAATTAATATAATAAGAGGTATATATCTGATATAATTACTGATGTACCTACAATAATTTTACAATATAATGAAGTAAAGTCATAGTTGTATACTTATAACTGTAAAATAAATGTTTTAATTTCTTGTTAAATATTAAACTATAATTTAAGGAGACACAATAAAAGTTACGCATGGCGTAGCTTGACCGCGTTCTCCGCTCATGTAGAACAATGAATTGACAAACAATAACAAAGGAGAAGCTCATTAGTCATTACCTACTTACTGCTAACAGGGAAGTTAGGGCGCAGGTCGGCTATGACTGGATGTGGCAAAGTTTATTACGGGCTAAATGAGTAAAAGTCATTATTTGTCTTTTTGTTAATTTTCTACTGTTTGTATTTTTTGTGTATATGGTGTACTTAGAGAATGTAAGAATAGAGAATGAAAGTGGGTTGAGAATGAATGAGTTACTCGTCAAATGTTTTCTCTATGCTGATGACCAAGTATTACTTGCGTCTTCGGCCGAGGAGTTGCAGGAGATGGTAACTGCTATGTGTGGAGCTTTCGTTAGAAAAGGAATGAAGATGAATGTAAAGAAGACGAAAGTGATGGTGTTTGAAAGAGATAAGGCAGTGACAGACTGCAATATCGTGATTGGAGGTGAACAAATTGAACAGGTGAATGAGTTTGTGTATCTGGGTTCAAAGTTTACAAGAGATGGAAAGTGTGAGAGTGATATTGAAAGAAGAGTGAATGCAGGAAACATGGTTAATGGAGCTTTGCACTCCTTTATGACAGTCGGAAGGTGTCTCACAAGGCTCGTTTGGCTGTGCATGAGGGAGTGTTGGTTCCGACACTCATGTAGGTACGGAAGTGAAAGTTGGGCATGGCAGAAGAAACATGAAAGCAGAATAAATGCAGTTGAGATGAGAGCGTTAAGAAGTATGATAGGAGTTAAACTGAGTGACAGGATAAGAAATAGTGAGATAAGGAAACGTTGTGGTCTGAAAGAAGATGTAGTGACGAAAATTGAGAAAGGTATGCTGAAATGGTTTGGACATGTCGAGAGAATGAATGAAGAACGATTGACGAAAAAAGTGTATAAGGCGAGTATGAATGAAAGTGTTGGAAGGGGTAGACCTAGGCGGACGTTTCAAGACCAAATCAGGGACGTCTTGAAAAAAGGCCAGGTCAAGAGTACCCTAAACCGAAGAGCATGTATGAAGGGAATAATGAAAGTGGACGAAGCGAAACAAGTATGTAAGGATCGTAGCAAGTGGAAAGAAGTGGTCTCTGCCTACCCCTACGGGAAAAAGGCGTGATTATATGTATGTATGTACATATGTATGGTGTACTTACAATAAAGCATACTCTATCTATCTATCTAAAAGTGATTGCTTTAGAGCAATAAATGAACTTTAGTAATTTCTTATGTTTGTACTTAAATTGCTTTCCATTCTTTTATTTCTATTCGTAAATTGTCGTATATTTTAGCGCTTTTAAAAGTAATGTTGTTTGTCCATAATTTGTCCCTGTTTTCAACATTACAGGATAAAACATCCTAGGTAAGACGTAATACAAATCAAAATATTAACCTACACATCTTTTTAATATGTAATAAGGTTAAGCTTTAGTTAAGAATATGTGCGTAGGTATAATAGCATAATAGTTAGTTAACATAACTTTTCTCTTGTTTGTTTACAATGTAGTTATAAGTAAGTTTATATAATCCTACGAGTATGTAGGTACTTACACTATCTTTCAAGGAGTAGAAGGATGTCGAGCCCTCACGTCTAAAGTGAAGAACAGCACTCTTTATACTGTCGTCGTCGCGTTATAGAACTCTCATTCCTCCATAAAATAATAGAAAATAAAATAGACTGCATATCGATTACTAACAATATTGGCTTAGCTGTCCCAACTAGAATCCCTAGAAGTGCAACCACTAAACTACTACATACTCTTTTTTGTCACACCAACACAGGATTGCAAGCCCCAATTGTTAGATTATGTAACCAATACAACCTATTTAGCAAAAAAATCAATGACCTCGATATTTTTAACGACAATGCTCATAGATTTAAACGCAAGGTTCTGGAATATTTCCAGCAATCTTCCACTCGTATTTTAGGGAAAGACTAATATATAGGTAGTTACATTGTATTTTTTCATTTTATTTGATCTCATATATATATTATTAGTTACTTTGTTTCTTGTTTTTAAGATATTTTTGTTTCATTGGATAAGTAATATTGAAGTTTATATAGTTTAACTAGTACTTATGTATTGTTAAAATTTACTATATATTTATGTCTTAAAATTTTGTATTCTATTTAAACCTACCAATGTCGTGTTTGCCTGTAATTGGTTTAACATATCAGACTGTGTCCATATAAATGTTTAAGTGTAATTTTTGGTATAAAAACTGTTGGCGATCCTTTTCTTAAATAAATAAATAAATAAACAGCAAGTGAAAACTTAGAGCGAGGAGTCATTAGGTATGACTTTCAAAGGTATAGTATAAGGAAAGTTATAGTATTTGACCTACTTTTCGTGAAAAATATATTCTTTTAGCATAAAAGACTGGTATAAATTCATATTATTAAGTACCTGAAGAGGAGGCCTATACCCAGCAGTGGGTGTCAACGGGCTGATATGATGATCACAGAACAGAGAAAAATGAGTAGAATTAGCATGATGCCTTTTTACCACAGAACAGAGAAAAATGAGTAGAATTAGCATGATGCCTTTTTACTAAGAGAACCAGTGTCGCTAAACTCACACATGTAAAAACTAACACACATAGAAATAAAAATTCTTATTGGTTGAAAGAGTACCTTAAAAAGGGCATAAAATCATAAAACTAATTTTATTGATATTAACTTTATTCCGATCGCCACATGGTTCAAAGTTCAATAAAATAAACAGTGATAAAAATGAATATTTAGTATGTCCACTCAGCTAGAGATGGCGCTATTGCCAAATATTTTTTATAGTCTCTATTCCCAGGAAATAAGATTACTAATACAATGGCTGCTTTTCTTGATTGCTTGATAATCCACAACACAAAGCCACTCAACAATAGATGGCGCTATTGCTATATTTATTTGACGGTTTTGCATTTTGAACAAAAAAACAATAAAATAATGCTTACCGGTGATATGATATGCCCCCTTTCGTTAAATTTTTGGTTCGGCTTTCGTTTTTACACTCTAAAACGGCACAATACGGCATTTTTATATTTTTTTAAGTATGTTTACTCTGCTAAATTAAAACACGACTGACGTAAGCGGTGCTTGAAGTGCGCAGTACTGCGCCTACTAGGTGTTTCGCGAGCCCCGCCTACTTACGATTTCTATGTTTTCTCTGTTCTGTGCTTTTTACTACTAAGAGAACCAGTGTCTCTAAACTCACACATGTAAAAACTAACAAACATAGAAATAAAAATTCTTATTGGTTGAAAGAGTACCTTAAAAAGGGCATAAAATCATAAAACTAATTTTATTGATATTAACCTTATTCCGATCGCCACATGGTTCAAAGTTCAATAAAATAAACAGTGATAAAAATGAATATTTAGTATGTCCACTCAGCCAGAGATGGCGTTTTTGCCAAATATTTTTTTATAGTCTCTATTCCCAGGAAATAAGATTACTAATACAATGGCTGCTTTTCTTGATTGCTTGATAATCCACAACACAAAGCCACTCAACAAGAGATGGCGCTATTGCTATATTTATTTGACGGTTTTGCATTTTGAACAAAACTAACAAAAAAACAATAAAATAATGCTTACCGGTGATATGATATGCCCCCTTTCGTTAAATTTTTGGTTCGGCTTTCGTTAAAACTCTAAAACGGCACAATACGGCATTTTTATATTTTTTTTTGTTTTTTTTTTGAAGTACGTTTACTCTGCTAAATTAAAACACGACTGAAGTAAGCGGTGCTTGAAGTGCGCAGTACTGCCAGTACTGCGCCTACTAGGTGTTACGCGAGCCCCGCCTACTTACGATTTCTATGTTTTCTCTGTTCTGTGATGATGATGAAGTACCTATGTAAAATTTTATCACATGCCTAAGTAGGTATATAAAGTATCTAATATTATACAGAGCCATATTTTTTTGTAAAGCATGTAAAGTAACGCCGCCATGCCCATCTACCGTGAGACCCCTATTATCTGCATAGAAATTGAAAAAGAATAATGCATTGGTCGCTCATTACTAGATGTCGCTGTTAAAATTGTTCATATTGTAGAACGCGCTATCGAAGCGTTTCAGGAATTTGGTTGGGTCTCGGCTAAACCTCCATTTGTTAAGTGTACTTATTAGTAAGTACCATAATATTATTTATATTACAGTTACATAGATTTTTTGAGTGCCTTTACACATTAAGTGTAGGCCCCAGTAATCACCAACGATTTCACAGTGCCAGTAACGGATTGGTGTATGTATATGATAGGTAGGGAACCTGAATTTCAGATCACGATACACCAATGACCTTATTTAACCAGCCTACGTACGTCATGTAAAAGGACGGTGGCAACGACTTGATATGTAGATACAAAATTATACCAATCCCACTAATATTATAAAGCCGAAAGTTTGTTTGGATGGAGGTTTGTTACCTCTTCACGCAAAAACTAGGCTACGGATTGAGCTAAAACTGCACACGTATTGGTGTTGACCAGGCGACACAGGCTACTTTTTATTCGGGTACAACGCATGCGAAGCGGCACGCAGAAGCTAGTTTAATATAAAGTTTGAATGTAAGCAGAATGTGGACAGTCTTAGCCCGGTTTTGGGTTACTTAAAAAAAGCCGAGTACATGAAGATATTTTATGTTTGTATATATTAGAAGATAGGACAATATAGGTTATAAAATATATAGGTAGGTACCTTTTAGATAACTTTTTAATATATATTAAGTAAATCTTTTTATACACGAAATATCAAAACCTAGCAGCAGGGTGTGTATATAGTAAATAATAAATAAACTTGCTTATATAGGGATGCATGGAGAGTTGAAGGGGAGGCCTTTGCCCAGCAGTGGGACACTTATGGCTAATTGTAATATAGGGAAGGATTATACTCACACACGTACATACGTGTGTGAGTATAATCCTTATACCTACTCAATGTCATATGACATTGAGTAGAAATATTGAATAGATTAGGAACATAATTTAAATTTATTGTTTTGTGCATTAAATTGAGTTTAAATGATTTGATGATTCAGATGATTCAAATTTAAATTCTAAGACTTACAATAATAGCTTTTAAATTCCAATATTTAAGTCTTTGAGATATCGCGATCATGGCGCGTGGAACTGCGTCAAAATATCGAGTAAGACTCAAATGGTGGTACTGCGCAGTGTTGGATTTTGTAGTATAATTATACTATTTGTACCATTATTTCATTATGTGTAGTATGTAGTATCTTTAAGCCAGAATACTACGCGAAAATACCATAATTTTACCTTCAAGCCGATTGACAACTTTTATTGGTTGAATCATTTTGCTTTTTATTATTTATCCTACAATTTTGGGAAGTTCTGTATGTATGATAATATCGAATCAGCCAGCGATTAGTGGTGGCTAAAAGAACAAAGTATCCAAAGCCGAAAATAAGCGACAGCGACAATCTTCGGGGAATCCCCGCATAGTGTTTTACTTTTTCGGTCGTTCTAACAGATGGGTGTGATGGTCGGTGCTGAGATAAACATCTACTTGCCTCAATTTAATTGATTTGTACATTAACAATTAATAAATAAAGAAAATTTCACTCACATAAATGCATTTTAATATTGAAATCTACGAAAAACGAAACGTAGTATAATTTTCGACAAGTAGTATATTTTTAATTTCCAAAGACAATAATTTTTTGAGGGTCTGAATCCAACCCTGGTACTGCGGCTTGCACTTCAACATGATTTGACAAAAAATCTAATATTTGAATAACTAGGGACGACTGCCGCACAACGTCGTTTTATATAACGCCTCTTGGGTTATTATTAAACGATGCCGAAGCTTAAATTGTAATAATTAAGATTGATACTCGAGTGACAATTTTTTTACGATTTTCAATTAAAATTTCTTAAAAAATCTACATTTACCCATTTACCGACATAATACTGAGTTTTACCAACGGAAAGACATATTTCTACCAACATCAAGATGAGCAGGCGTCTACAGTTCTACTTGAGACTGAAATGCAACATTTTCTTCTATTTAGTTTTAGTATGTGATTTCCGTTTAATACGTTGTGCCTATTTCACAACACCATGATGTTCTTAAACTATAAATGCCGAGCGCTTACAAAACAATAAGGGCTACTTGGCAACATGGGATTATGTCTATTGTTATGCACCCTCCATGATGATTAAGAATTTGTTTTTGTAAAACATAAACGTAGCACCCAGACCCGAGGCAAATATCTGAACATAAAACAGAAACTTGGCCCCCGGGTTCGAACCCGCACCCTCCTGCGGCTGGGAACCACGGAGGTCGCCCTAAGGGTTATTTGGCAACTTAGAACTAAAATATACTATTTATTCAAGTATATTAAAAACTAACATAAATAGGAAGGAATTATACTCAAACACTTATTATATTACTGTAACATTGAGTTTAGTCTAAATATTGAATAAAGATAAAAGATAAATATAAAAAACGTTTATTTTGTTTCACACATTACAAATAATACAACAAAAATAAAAATATACAGACATGGAAACAAAAAAGGAAATCGCTCAGCATGTGCACAGTAGCGATGGCGCTACGTGCGCTGGTTTTCTGCGACACCTAGAGTGTGTGAGGTAGCGGTGCGACACACGCAAAGACATTGACACACGTTACAAATGACATACGAGTACTAAAGAAAATTATGTTATAATCAAGTTACATAAATAATAAATTTAGGAAGCAATAACTACAACACAATCAGAAAATATAACAGGTGAATAGAAAGAAAGTAAATAAAATATTGAAATATAACACAAAAGCTAAAATATAATAAAATTAACAAAATATTTAAGAACAATTATTAATATTAATACGGATCGGCTCAGAACGTCTGCTTGTTGTTGGTAATTTCTGTGATATTAAAAGATGTTTCTTAAGAGATTTTTTAAAGGTATAAATTGACTGAGTTTCTAATCGGAGGAGGCAAATTATTCCAGCATTTCGTGGCAGCATAGCGAAAGCTGCCTGAATAGGTTTATAAATCAATTTCATTCTTTGTGAATTAAATCAATAAAAAGTTATTTAGGCATCGTAAATAGATTGTCAATTCATAGAGAATATAATTGAGCTTTAAATGTATTTAACACTGAGATTAACCAAGATTTAAAGTCTTATTGTCTTAGAGCTTTCTCGATCATGTCGCGTGAACTGCGTACCTATATCAGGGAGACTCAAATAAAACTACTACGATAACTACTTACACACTAAACTACAAGATTTGACAAAATATGCATAAGTTAATAAGTCTTTCTACCAATATTTAGATTTTTAAAAATCAAAATCGGGAATTAATCGCGCAATAAATACTTTCGTGTTAAAGGTGCACATAAATGCAGTTAAGAAACGCCAGGATTCAGGACCTGGCCATTAGTTCCAATTCAATAGCTTTTGTCAAATCGAAACCTGAGGCAATCGAAATAAAATAACACCCAGTTTCAATTGTGAAGATGGATTTAGGCTTCCGACATCTTAGAATCTAGTAAATAGTGCATCGTCATGTGACTTTTCGAAGTAATTACACTGTAAGCGTAGCGTGCCGCAATATAATCGTGGCATTACCGGTTTCAGAAGTTAGTTTTCATTTTGCACAATCACCGGCTTCTTGACGGTAGCTCCGATGCATTCTCCAGTATACTCAGGAACCCAGGACGTCTCGTTGGTATTCATCCAAGGTATACGCGATAAATTTTCGTGTTTGATATTTAAAATGTATTATAAACAAGGAAGTTAAAAAATACTATTATTTGATTCTCATTGAGATTGAAAATGAAACATTTTCTGCTATTATTTTTTAGGATGTGATTTCCATTTAATACATTGTGCTTATTTTAACAATAACATCATGATTAAGAATAAAGAGTAGTTACAAAACAAAAAAGGTTTTGGCAACTTGGAATGTAATGATAACGGAATGAATGTATTTGGAGCGCTAGTGCATTTACTTCTTAGATTTAGACGTCAATGCCGGGGTGCCCTTGTTCTGCCTAGCGGTGGCGATAGCTTCCTTCATCTCCATTATAATATCATAGTCAGAGTAGTAGACGCAATCGCTGTCACTGACGCCCACTTTGTACAAGCGCTCTATCGGAGGCAGCTGCACCGCACTCCTGCAGCTACTGTGAACTATCTGGCACCCCATGCTGATGAACACGTGCACGTTCCTAGGGGTGACTCCGCCTCCGGGCATGATGACGAGGCGGTCGCGACCGGTGCTGTATTTGGAAACCAAGTAAGCGAGAAGTTCTGTGGCCCCTTCCACCGTCACATTGGCTTGATACCCGGAGGTGAGGACTCGGTAGAAGCCGAGTCCGGAGAGGATGCTCGCCGACTTCCTCGGCTCGAATGACATGTCGAACGCGCGGCTGAAGGTGACCTTGCTGGGCGCGGCAGCGGCGAGGAAACGCATGCATTTCGACTCATCGATTTCACGATGGTCCGTGAGCGCTCCAAACACGAACTGGTCCACACCCATGTCCTTGAAGGTTTGGACGTCGCTGAGCATGTGCTGCATCTCCAGCTCAGTGTAGAAGAAGTCGTCCCCCCCACGGCAGCGAATCATAACATTTACCCTAGGGCGCTCGTGAACATGATGTTTTTTCACCTGAAGACAAAACACGTTATTGAGTAAACACTACTTATTATGGCGGCTCGGCTGGGCCAGGCTGGTCCTGCTCAGAAGTCGAACACTTCATGCAACAAGCTTCTCGCCCAGGTTGGAGTGAAAGGAGGTGGAGGTGGCCTTTGCCGGAAGACGAGCTGTGATTACAATATACCTAATGATACTTCATTTGAAGAACTTCTCCGTTTTATTCTTTAAAACATTAGAATAATGCGGACAAGTCATCTATGTTTAGTATAGGAAATTTCTTCTATAAACAGAAAATTGATAAGTTCTGTTAAGAACAGATAATTACCAGCGCCAGGATTTCAAATACAAGCCCCACGGAAGGTGTGAGGCCTCCATCGTTTAGAGCACTGCAGATCTCTATCTCGTCGGCACCTGCATTGATGGCGTTGTTAGCAGACTCCAAACTATCGAGGCAGACCTCCAGCATCTTCTGGAATGATTAAAAATAAATAAATACATCATTAATCATCATTTCAGACGTAAAAAGTCCACAACTGCGCACAGGCCTCCTTCATGGATTTCCATGAGGGATACTAGACATCAGGAGTTACTTTCTCCGAACAGAGTGCGAGGTGCATCGTGATGTGGTTGCAGTTGACAAAAACTTTACTTCTCTCTCCTTAGCTAAAGACAACTGGTGCCAACCACCGGTAATGAGCATTCAGGATCGTAGGGCAAAATGGGCAAGCAAGGAGCTACATGGGAGATTCTATAAGGCCCTTATGGGGCCTGATGTAGATCTCCTAGCGTCAGTGAATTGGCTACGTTTCGGTGATCTCTTTGGAGAAACTGAAGGGTTCGTCTGTGCAATTATGGATGAGGTAATCAAGACAAACAACTACCAAAAGTACATCATGAAAGATGGGACAATTGACATAAATATCAGGCATGTCACCACCCTGGGGAGTCCCTCAGGCACGTACTTTCGGGCTGTTTGCATTTTGCTAACTCTGAGTATTTGCACAGACATAATCAAGTAGCCAAGATCATTCACCAGCAACATGCTCTTCGATATGGCCCTATGGGCCCTGAAGTTCCGTGTTATAAATATGCACCGGAGCCGGTTCATGAAAATGGCCTTGCCATGCACTATTGGGACCAATCTATAATTACGGACAGGACTATTCTTGCAAATAAGCCTGATATCATTCTGATAGATCGGTTGGAGCAGAAGGCAATACTTGTTGATGTCACCATTCCACATGATGCCAATCTTGTCAAAGCTGAGAATGAAGCTCTGCAATTATCTTAATTTAGCCCACAAGATTGCCACCATGTGGGATGTTGACTTAGCAACTACTGTTCTGATAGTTGTTTCCGTTAACAGACTCATAGCGAAGAGTCTCAATCAATATCTCGAGAGACTTTCACTAGGCAGTTGGATCAAGAGCCAGATCCAAAAGGCAGTACTCCTGGACTCGGCATGTATAGTAAGGAGATTCCTCTCCCTGCAGCCCTAGTCACCGACCGCCTGAGCCTTGCTTCTCAGAGACGAGACTTCTGCGAGACGTTTTGATATATTTTTTACTGTAGAGATTTTATATTTGTTTTTATATTTATTTATAGTAAAAAATGTATTTTTATGAGTTTACAAATAAATACTTAATGTGGAATAATAATATGTAGTATAATGTTTAAGTATATCAGTCATCTACATAGATGCTGTGTGAATTGTTACAGAAAAGCAGTAAACAGCGTTATTTATATAGACATAAAGCAATTTCAGTCAAAAATAAAAAAAAAAACATTTACAGTAGTGCCCCATTGAACTTGCCCGTGCCCGATTATTTATAGTAAAAAATGTATTTTTATGAGTTTACAAATAAATACTTAATGTGGAATAATAATATGTAGTATAATGTTTAAGTATATCAGTCATCTAGATGCTGTGTGAATTGTGACAGAAAAGCAGTGAACAGCGTTATTTATATAGACATAAAGCAATTTCAGTCAAAAATTAAAAAAAAAACATTTACAGTAGTGCCCCATTGAACTTTTATTTCTTTTTTTTTATTTGTCTGAAACTTTTATTTAATAAGATCTTTTGTAAAACATGGTTACAATAAACTATTTGACTTTGACTTGCCCATGCCCGATGGAACTTGGTCTGTAGCCTTTTCAATAAACAGTGGAAGGTAGGATAATTGAGTAGACCTATACTCTAGCCAAACTCGAGATGCAATATTTACTAACATTGCACTGACAGTTGAATCAGCTGATATCAGGGGTGAAAACATTTTTTCGGCTGTGCTATTTTCGCTATTTATATATATATATATATATTTAGATAAATATTGAATATAAAATAATATTATTTGCTGTCAAATTAATTAATTATCATCATCATCAGTTTTATCATTACCTATAGAGTTGAAGCTGCTACTAGCTAAGGAAGATTATATAAGACCAAATATACATTTTAACTAACATTTATTATGTTAATGCCTGTTTCATACAAGTGTCTCCCTTTTGGGACATTTAAAATAGGTACATATAAATAAAGTATATACATTATTACCATTACTTATCATCATGATTATCGTCGTGAGTGTCCTAAAATAACTCTTTATGGGACAATTATTTAATTAAGCATGACTCTATCTGGCAGTGATGATGATTATTAAATCATCATCACTGTCAGATTCTGAGCTACTTGATGTTTCTCCGGAGACCTGGATGATGAATTCATCAATTACATTATCTGTTATACCATCCAGGTCTCTCATTTTGTTCTCTTCATTTATAACAATGGCCTAAGCATTTTTGCCATGCTGCAGGTGTTATCAAATTCTTGATTCTTGTAATAAAATTTTTAATTCATGCATCTTAAATGTTTTATTTTTATCTGCAACAAAGCCTTTGACCTGCCCCCATATCATTTCTATTGGGATTAATTCACAGTGGTAGGGGGGCAAACACAAGACTTCAATATTTTTTTCTTTTGCATATGTGTCTGTAGCATATGCCATTTAATTATGCTTAATTGGTGCAATCAAATCGATAAGCTCCCTTTTTATCATAATGGCCTGAAACGAGATACCCTTGCTTGTTAACCAATCTTGGATTTCGGCTTTTTTTTTCCATTGCATGTTTGGTACTCGTTCCAGGCGACAATGAGAGTGATAGGGAGCATTATCCATCACAATAAATGATTCCGGCTCAATTAATTCATTTATTTTCTTGAACCAGTTTTCAAATACTTCTGCATTCATTTCTTTATGATAATCTCCATCTCCACTTTTGCTTTCGAATATTAGTTCCCCGTCATTCAAAAACCCGTCTTTATTGCCTTGAAAACTAAATATGAATATATTGTTGCTCTTTCTATGAGTAATGTAATGTTGTAGTGTATTCTGAATCCCGAATCATAGCCAAAAAATATCCAACTATTTGCGACCCAGGAAGTCAAAACCAAAGTTCGTTATGGTTGGCACTGTTAGGAACACAAAAAATCTCTGTGGATTTTAATCTTTGTTTTTGAACACCTAATGAAGATTTGCAAATTGAAAAGGTTAGATTTTCCATAGAAATGACGTAACTATTGAAAATTGTAACAAATCTTGTAGAATTAAAAAAAAAAAAATTTTAAATTTATTTATGGATAGAAAGGCAGATATTTATTATATATACAAATTTATAATTCAAGATATATATATATATATATAGATAAATATATATATATATAAATATAAATGTATCATATAATTTCGTAGTTGTGAAAAATTGTTTTTTATTTTATTTTAGTTCTAGTTTTATTTTTCGAGATATAAGCTTGGTTTTTTTCTTTTATTTAAGGTTTCTTAGTTGTATTTATATTTTTTTGAGATTTATTTGTATAATGATCTCTATAGTTTTAATTTCGTTTATTCGACCAACATGTAGTTTTTTCTGTAACTAGTTTTAATCGCTTTTGTTTTCACTGTGCCGAAGCAGTGATCGCTCGTTTCTTTTTACAAGCCTAGAGCTTAGTTAGAACGAGACGCTCAATGTTTAAGCAACACAAACAGGTCTTAGCTAAATATAATTAGGTTAACCTAAAATATACAACATTGATAATTTTGTACCATTGACCTTAATAAACGATTTTTTATTTTTTATTTATTTAAGTATTTAATTTATTGGTAAAATCATCTAATTAAGTCATGACTCCTTATGTTTCGAGGCGCAACCCTAAAAATCAGCTGATTTCCAATGTTAGTAAATATTGCATCTTGAGTTTGGCTAGAGTATAGCTTTATTGTTTTTTATTTATTTGCTGTAATTTTATACTTATGTGGTTGAATTCAACTAAAAATCTGAAAAAAAATCGAATGCGCGGTTTTGGATGCGTGTAAATGGCGGAAAATTATATTGACTAAATATTGTGTGAAATCAATCTAAACATTTCCGCAGGTTGAACGTATTATCGTTGCATATTCCTGTTGTACTAATCTAAAAATTCTTGCGATCAATGTATCTCTATTGTCGACAGACTACAGAATCGCTCAAGAAAATAATTCTTGTAGTGTCTGTCACACATAAGATTGAGAAAGCTTCGTTTATCATTGACAATGTTAATTGAAACGAACAAATTAATTACTTACTTTATGAGTTTCAACCGGTTTTCAGGAAAAATTGCTTATTTTTCAATCTTGTGCAGAGTTTGTAACACTAACAAACACTCCGTTTCTTGTGATTTATTGATTGTTTTGGTTGTATGTAAAAAGACACTTCGGCTGTTGACATGATAGATGACAATGACAGAATATTAAAGTTGAAATTGAAATATTATTCAAGTGCTGCCATAAGAGGCGGCGTTTATTTATTTATTTGAACCACCAACAGAAGATACACAAAGAAAGTAAAAACAATAAAAAACATGTGCTAATGTTCTCCCAATTACAGGCAGCTACATCTAGATTTCGTATGTATGTCCGCAAGTTTTCCGAGGATAACTCTTGAACGGATGGTTGAATTTTGATGAAATTAAGACATTATAAAGTTCGCGCAAAACTTTTTGAGCCCTGTGAACGTAGCCGCAAATTCAAAGTCACGCATGTACCTACAGTGAAGTGGAAAACCATATAAAATATTTTTAAATATAAATAAAAATCGTGACTAAAACATCATTTTAATGTAGAACGTAGCATTTTGCGAGATAATTACAAAATTACCATCTATTATTTATTATAATTATGATGTTCTAACTTATTTTCCATCAACCATTATTTTTTTTTAATACTATAATAACATCTAAGTCCTACTTGGACTTAGATGTTATTACACCTTGTAGACTTATTAAGACCACATAAACTTGAATGAGATCACTTTGAGGTAATGTTTAATGTGCCATCGTATACTTAACGAGACCTTAGACCTACCGTGTAATGTGACCTCGTAGACTTAATAAGACTTCGTCATATTAATGAGACAGAGTTTATTATAGACTCGAGTTTATGGACTTGAATTTATAGACCCGAGTTCACAGACTCGAGTTCACAGACCCGATTTCACAGACCCGAGTTCACAGACTTGACTCTATAGACTTGACTTTATAGACTTGACTTTTTAAACTTGCCTTTATAGACTTGACATGATAGACTTTCTATGATAGACTTGACATGATAGACTTGACATGATATACTTGGTATGACAGACTTGACATGATATACTTGACATGATAGACATGTTACAAGGATTTAAATATCCGAGGTAAAAATAGAAAAACGTTTTTAGGCAACTAACATCTCTTATTATTTCTGTTACTATGACTACATAAAAACATAGACTAAAAGGTATAAGACCTTTTTTAACATCCTCCCTTTTTGTGCAGTCGGTGAAATAAAAAAAACTTCAATCTCCCAAACCAATACGGCATTCAGCTATGGCATCTATTGATGGCCGACTGAGTGCCTTGGTCAGGAAATCAGCACTCTGTAGGTTTGCCCCTATGTGCTTGACTTGGATTATTCCATCGGCAACCAATTCTCTCACATAGAAATGTCTTATGGCTATGTGTTTTGTCCTTCTATGCAATTCAGGATTTTGCGCCAGTTTTACTGCGGCGTCATTATCTACTTGCAAGATAGGTATTTGCTTTAGGGCAGAAATTTCATTATACAGCCTCTGTAGCCACACTATCTCTCGTGCTGTTTCGCTTGCTGCGACAATTTCAGCTTCTGTTGTAGAGATAGCTACTGATGATTGCTTTCTACTTGCCCAAGCAATTGCTCCACCAGCATATAAGCACAGTATGCCACTTGTGGAGCGACCATCTTTAAGGTCTCCTCCATGGTTCGAATCGCTGAAGCAGTCCAGTATTCCCGTCTTGTAATCTTTCTTGTATATTATACCATAACCTGACGTACCTTGTAGGTAACGCATTATACGTTTAACCTTTAATATATCCTCTTTGGAAGGGTTCTCCAAGGTTCTTGATACAACACCAACAGCGTAGGCAATATCTGGGCGCGTTCCAACCATTAGATAACTAAGGGCACCAACAGCTTGTCTTATGGATATGACTTCTCGTCTATCATCTCTTTATCTGCTTGCCCTTTTTCAGATTCTCTGATCATTGGTGTGGTGACTGTCTTGCAGCTGCTCATACCAAATCTAGCTAACACTCTCTCGGTGTAGTGTTTCTGTGTTATAGTAATTGAGCCATCATCTTTGTATTGTAGTTGCAAACCCAGATAGTAGTCGGCTGACTTTGTGGTTATCTTAAACCTTCGCTTTAGCTCAGCCATAAACTTATCTGCATCTTTTTGGTTTGTTGCAGCTACCAATCCATCATCTACGTATAGTACCAAGATGATTTTGTTTTGTGCACGTTTTCTTACAAACATACAAGGATCTGCCTGGCTTTGTTGAAATCCTATCGACTTCAAATAATCAACAATGCATTTGTTCCAGCATCTTGGTGATTGTTTTAACCCGTATAGGCTACGCTTCAACTTGCACACTCGATTAGTGCCGTCATTGATACCTTCTGGTTGTTTCATGTATATCTCTTCTTTCAGACATCCATTTAGAAACGCAGTTGACACATTGAATTGCGTAAGTGTTAAACCTTCGTTTGTTGCAACGCTTATGACTGATCTTATCGTCGTCATCTTTGCAACCGGGCTAAACGTCTCATCATAGTCCACTCCTTGTTGTTGCGAAAAACCTCGAGTAACTAGTCTTGCTTTGTATTTGTCGATCGTACCATCAGCGTTCGTTTTAACTTTGTAGATCCATTTGCACGATATAGCTTTGCGATCCTTGGGTAGATCGACTAGAGTCCAAGTTTTATTTTCGTCCAAAGACTTTAACTCATCTTTCATAGCTTTCATCCATTGCTCCTTGTTTTGACTTTTAAATGCTTCATGGTAAGTTGTAGGCTCATCCATTTCTGTACCATTGTCTACAGACAGCATAACATAGTCACCAAGTCTTGCAGGTGGTCGTAGTTGAGCTCTGTCACGAAGAGTTCTTCTTCCTTCATTCTCTATTTCGCTATCTGGCATAATATCATCCATTTGTTCTACGTGCTCTGGTAACATCTGATCATTCACAATGTCATCATGAATTTCTGAAGATGTATGAGGTATGTATGTAGTCTCTAACGATTCTGGAGGTACACATTCTTGAAAAGTATCAGTACTTTCATTTTATTCCTCCCTTACATCTTGAATCGTCTGACTATCGTCCTCCCTTACAACTGGATTTGCTGGTATTCGTAGACTTATTTCAATTTCAGCCTCAGTCTTTGAAGACTTTGTTGATTCTTCACTCTGTTTGACATTAGTCTCAGCAATCGCTGACTCTAGAAATACTACGTCTCTTGAACGTACCAGTAAACATCCATCTTTATTAAAGTTCAGAAGACGGTATCCATCATCACCATTGTAGCCAATTAAGATACATTTTTCTGATTTCTTGTCTAACTTCTTACGCTTCTGCTTGGGTACATGGACGTAACAAGGACTACCGATAATCTTCAAATGACTTATCTTTGGTTTCTTCTTGTACCACACTTCATATGGTGATTTACCATCTACAGGAGTGCATCCTGTTCTGTTGAGTACATATGCTGCTGTACTAATGAGCTCTGCCCAACATGCGGTTGGCAACTCTTCATGCGCATACATCATGGCGCGAGTGGCTTCTACAAGTGTCCTATTCTCTCTCTCACTGCAACCATTTTGCTGTGGCGTATATGGCATAATCAATCTTTGATTTATGCCATACCTTTGTAATGTAGATCTAGTTTTCTCATTTTCGAATTCACCACCATTATCACTTAACATTTCTTTAATGACATGACCAGCTACCTTGCTTTCTTCTAACATCAGTTGAAGCTTTGAGTGGACTTCGGACTTTTGTTTCATGAAGTATACATAGCGGTATTTGCTGTAATCATCTTTAAATAGAACGAAGTAGCGGTATCCCTTGTATGAAAATGGGAATGGACCACAAACGTCTGAGTTTATAATTTCGCCTGGTATCTCCGCTCTAACTCTAGTTCCGAAAGGTTTTCTGTGCATCTTCCCGAAGCTACATCCTTCGCAGAACTCTTTACTGTTAAACGG
The DNA here is from genome assembly GCA_963082625.1 of Pasiphila rectangulata. Taxonomy (NCBI): domain Eukaryota; kingdom Metazoa; phylum Arthropoda; class Insecta; order Lepidoptera; family Geometridae; genus Pasiphila; species Pasiphila rectangulata. The sequence continues at coordinate 23,476,949 of OY720236.1, read as the reverse complement.
TACTTTTATCCCGAGTTCACTTTCGATGACTTTCTTTACATGAGCTTTGCTTTGGTGAGCAAATCTCTCATGATAGACTTGTAGCGAATCATGACATGTAAGCACATTGATTTCTAAGGGTATTGGCGGCATTACATTGTTCACATTTAATCTGAATAAGCCTCCCCTTTTATTTCGTTCACCTGTAACCTTAACTATGCCATTCGCTTTGAGTGTGCAGAACTCTCAGAAGTGAACAGATTCAATTATGTGCATTATTCTATTTATTTGTGTTGTTTTATTTTGTAATTTGTGACGCGTCAATAAGGTCCATGCGGCCGCACTGAATAAAGTATTTTTTGATTCTTGATTCTGGCTTAGACTCGAAGACGCTATTCGGCAATCTGTCTTGTGCTGCCAATAACGAGAACAGATTCTTCTGTAGTGATGGTACACACCATACATCGCATAAGGTTATGATGCCTTTATTGTTTCCAACTTTGGCTTCCAGCTTTATGTCACCTTTACCAGTGGCCTCAACTTTCTCACCATTAGCTGTTATTACTGTATGTGCTTTGCCAAATCTTTCAAACGTATGGAACAAATCTCTCCTGAACGTGACGTGACTTGTAGCTCCACTGTCTAGATACCAACCATCTTTGTCAGGGTGTAAGCATGTATCAGCCATCATTAGATCTGTGTTGTTTACTATGTTTGCATTCGAACTTGGCTTAGGTGGTCTTCCATCACTCAACCACTTGGCGCATATTCGTACTTTATGTCCTTCTTGAAAACAGTAATTACACCTTACCTTTTTACTGTTGTCCTTATCGTTTCCTTTCTTGTAAGAAGTTTTTATTGCTAGAGCTTGAGTACTCTCGCTTGTGGATGCTTTAGGTTTTGCCTCAATGTTGCGTTTAAATGCACAGAGTTGTGAGGTTAGTCTCTCTACTGTCCTTTCTTTTTTAGACATCAACAGCCAACTGGATTTGAATGTGAGGTATTCTTCAGGCAAAGTGTCTAAGATCTTGCATATCAAAACTACCTCTGGCAATTCACGATTCCCTTCAAGCTTTGTGATCTCTTTGTTCAAATTAAACCAGATGTTTTTTAGCTTTGACAGATGTATCGCCATATTATCATCCAGCTTCTTCTTGTACTCGAAGAACTTAAGGCAATTTTCGTAGACTAAGTCATCTCCATCTCCGTCGAACAACCGGTTGAGTTCATCCCACACTTCTTTAGAAGACTCAAAACGCATAATTCTTTGGACAATTTCGTCTGTCATGTTGCTTGTGAGTATAATTAAAATCGTACTATCAAGTTCTTGAAATTCCTTCATAGCACTATTATCGCCACCGGTGGTTTTCATTACTGGAATATCATATCTACCTTCTATTATTGCTAGGGCTTTGGGGATTCCCTTCAACAACATAGATATCTTATACTTCCAAACCGACCAGTTAGTGCCATCCAAGTTTCCGATTTTTAATCGCGTAATCTCTGGTTTGGATGCCATGACTACTTGACCATTACTTACTCAATCAACTTTTCGTTATTTTATTTTTACCCATAACCACGCTCTGCTACCATGTTACAAGGATTTAAATATCCGAGGTAAAAATAGAAAAACGTTTTTAGGCAACTAACATCTCTTATTATTTCTGTTACTATGACTACATAAAAACATAGACTAAAAGGTATAAGACCTTTTTTAACAAGACAACATGCTAGACTTGATATGATAGACTTGACATGATCGACTTGACATGATAGACTTGACATGATAGACTTGACATGATAGACTTGGCATAATAGACTTGACATGATTGACTTGACATGATAGAGTTGACATGATAGACTTGGCATGATAGACTTGACATGATATACTTGACGTGATAGACTTGACATGGTAGACTTCACATGGTAGACTTAATATGGTAGACTTGACAAGATAGGCTTGACATGATGGGCTTGGCATGTTAGACTTGGCATGATATGCTTGGCATAATAGACTTGGCATGATATACTTGGCATGATAGACTCGACTTGACATGACAATATAGAATTGACTTGACATGACATGATGGACTAGACTCGATAGACATAATGGACTTGACTTTTTTTTTATAGCATAGCACGGTTAAGTGCGGTAGTTAGGCGACGATCCATTGAAACCATCCCCGATGGCCTACCTCTATGCATGTCGAGGGGCTCCGTTTCCTCATAAAGACCTGGCCGGTGCCCCTCTCACATCTTGCCACTAAGGGCACATCCCAGGGGCGATTAAAATAACCACCCCCCACATCTCGCGGTTTTTGATGGCGCAAGGCCATATGCGCCATCGCCCTCCCTGGATCCGTTAACAGGGGCAGCTAGAGCCCTTTATCCGGGATGCCCACGGATCCAGTGGTCCCTTCAGGCGGTGCGGGTGGCAACTGCCTTCGCCCCACGGCCACCATCACTGATGAATACATTTACATAATATACATATAATACATACATATATAAATATATATCTATACTAGTATGTGCACCCAGGCGACACGGCGGGGGATACACTCGACCCCAAGAAGTAGGAGCCTATCCATCCCTCCAAGTTAAAACTATGGACAAACACAAACAATATACTTAACTAATATACATCTAGACATCCTCCTGATGGGCACCCAGGCAATATATCAATATAAATTGGTTGTCTTGGGAGTTATTGATAAGTGGAAAAAACTCCCTAGTCAATAATTTTTTTTCTAGTATGGGAATTTGATCGACTTTTTTTGTTCGAGGATTACTAAACTTTTGTTTTAACCAACAATTCTATTTTGATGAAAAGTTACAAGCTATGAGTCCTGCAATCCAGTGCAAATCGCTACGTAAAATCAAGTCCAAATGCAATGGGATTTTATTAAAAAAAAGTAAATCTGGGTCGTTCGTAGTTCGGGGCGAACATCTAGTTATTTTCTAGTCAAAGGGACGAGGATCGACGACACACGCATGCTAAAATAAAATTCCTCTGGAGTAGACCTCGAGGTTCTAAGAAGCAAATAGGTATATGTAAGTGTACACAAATGTTTTTTTTAACTGGGTTTTCTAGTTCATTTGAAGTTCATTTATATATAATCTGTGGCAAGATGAATGTTTCGTTCAATCATTCTCATCATTGTTCACTCCAAAGAGGATGTAACACTGGTTCACTCATTCACTTATTCGATGGCAGTCGTACTATTTGCCAATAAAATTATCTGTTTGTTACGAAAAAAATAATTTTGATACCATGAAATCGTTTTTTATAAAGTTTATATTGTATTGCAATTTAACAATATAAAAATCATATATGTATGTTATGAAACTAGCAATTACTGCCGTAAAACAAGTACCTAGTTTACTACAATAATGTCATGTTCTCGGGGCACTTCAATGGCCGTATTACCCGAGTGTCATTAACCAGTGTTGTTCTGTTTCGGAATATTCATTTGCGATGTTTACGCGAAAGAATGCAACCATGAACTCTTTAGAACGCAGTAAATGGTTACTATTATTGGTGATTCTAGTGTACAGAAATTTCGATGGCGTTCATGGTAAGTTTTTCTACTACATACTCTGTATTTGCTAAGGGAAAATAAACAAAAACACGAAAAATCGTGTAAGAAAGTTTAAAATAATTTTTCACTTTGTGGCCTTAAATCAGATCCTGAGGCATTTGTTATTAAGGTGCCTGTACTGTAAAAAATAGGTTATAAATTACCAAAAAATATTAAAGTATTTTAACTTTCTAAAAATATATTTCAGTGTACTTATACAGTTTACAGTGTTCAAGTTTCCTGAATTTCAGTATAAAAGTTAGTCCAAAAAACCCTAGCTGGTATTATCTTCATAAATTTATAAATAACTACTTAGACTAATCATCATTTCAGCCATAAAACGTCCACTAATGAACAAAGGCCTCCCTCATGGGTCCCCATGAGGGGTAGTTGCCATACTCACCACGCTTGGCAGGCGGGTTGGTGAGCGCAGTATGGGATGTTGAAATATGGAAAGATGCTGCTGCTCATCTTTCGGAAGTATCTCTTAGCAGGCTCTTACTGCATCCACGGGCATGAGAGGACGGGCAACATTCTACTGCCGGCGCCCCACGGCTTAGACTTAGACTAATAGCATATTCATGGCCAAAATTATTTACAAACTATCTAGTGAAATACCATAATTCTGTTGTAGGTTTGTTAAAATGCTACTGCAACAGTCCAGTTTGCATCAATGAGACATGTGAGACAGATGGGTACTGCTTTGTATCTACCAGTCTAGACCCGAATGGAGAGCAGAAAACCACTTACCAGTGAGTATTTACATAAATTATCAAAAAAACAAAAGTAATAGGGTATTCAAGTCATAATTAAAGAGACAGCACTCTGTCTAGCATATAACTTTTCCTAAGTGATTGATAGATTTAAACATAGTTAAAACATATCAATCCAATAATTAAGTACAAGGTCGACACAATGTTAGGTTTCCTGAATTTGACACTATTCTAACCAATTTCCATACAATGATTGACCCATGTAGCAAGGTCTCCTTAAGCTGTCTGAACTTGAACCAAGCATTGCCTCCTGAAAACCCAATAATATGCAAAAAGCCAACAAACTACTGCTGTAAAACTGACCTCTGCAATTCCGGTGAGAATTCACCAGAGAAATTGTATAAAAACCTCAACACCCCAGGCCTGGGTAAGCAGTGCACGACTTGTGGCCATCTGAGTCCTGACAATGCAGAGTTTGAGTTTGTTCTATTAGATTATTTATTGCATTTCCTTCTGTGTTGAGATGACAGTACCCTAACAATAGCTTCTAAATTAGCGAAGAGATGTGGCAGCCCAGCGCGGCTCGCACTATGTTTTGAATGATGTGCAGTACCCTTAACATATTATCCGAGTGTGCGTTGGTTTGGCTTTAACCTACTAAACATTGTATGGTGGTTCCCTTGCGGCGCAGCTGCATCGATAAAAGGCAGCTGATACCCATCGAGCACCCGTTCCATTGCTCAACGACGAAAAGTAAAAATGAATCAGTGCAGATAAGATGTTGTCAAAAGCCCGATATGTGCAATCGGGCTCTCGAGATCCGGAAGCTGGTGCCGACAACACCGAAGTCTCCGCCAGGTAGGAGCGACGTGCTTCTGCACCGCGTCTTCTCGCCACTCCGCCTCGCTGCCGCCGCCCGGCCCGCCCGCTCCACGCACTGCCATGCAACAAGTAACCACGCTGATAACGCGAGCCTTCTTAACAGCTGACTCGCTCCCAACGCGTCTAGCGTCCAAGTAAACGAGCGCTCCAACCAGTGTACATGTGAATCTGCCCAATTTCCATGTCTTGCTAGTTCTGCCTGGAGCGAGCGCGTCGCGACGTCGGTCCACGCTTGGTATTCGGTGCCAGACTGCATGGCTGTTTGATTTTCTCTGATTTCTTTTGTATCTAATACGACTAGTTTTTTTTCCGTAGACCGGCATTGATCACCGTGTAGGTAAATGAATAGAGTTCTCTATGTGGCTAATGTATCGATTTGAACGTAGATGTTGGGACCGCGAGAGTTTGTTCCCTCCCGGCGACTGGCCGGTGTGGTGTCGGGACGACGAATTTAGTTGCTGCGATACGGACTACTGTAACCGTGAGATATTGAAGGCCGACATCGCAGGTACAGTACCGGGAATGTGCCGTGGGATCCTGTGGGTCGCTTACATTGTGACGTCAACATTGTCAATTTGTATCGTCGAGTCCATACAAAATTTTTTCTTCATTCATGGTTCCGTCAGCAGCATTTTGATATTTTGCATGTGAATGAAGCGAAACAATACGTTTTATTTCGAGTCAAAGTCTTGTATTGTCTCGTAGAACGGTTTCCTCTTTCAAATACAGATTTACTCGTGCCTTTATTAGAGCCTCGATATAAATAGAAGCCGGGCTTAACGTTACCATACGATTGGTTAAAGATTGACTGAGTTATTTCACCGGCATGATGGGGACACGACGACATACAGCTGAACTTAACGCGATAAATCAAGGAATGCCGTAGATGAATGTTCATTTATTTCACTGCAGGGAAATAATACGTAAGTGATCATAAGCCGGTTTTCACATATTTAGTTTGCATTCCTTACAGTTTACTAATTGCATGTTTATTAACAGCTAAAACTAACACCCCTGTTAATATTTAATTACTATGCATCCTGGCTGGCTAGTTTAAACTTCCTAAGTTACTCAAAAAAATCTTTTCTGAAATGTATTTCTCCTCTACGGAAGAATTTTTAGTTTCCGCACTAATAAAATGTCATTTTACTATAATGCTATATTGATAGAAATTAATTTAGTGAGTTTATGCTAGGCAACTCCTAACCAAGGAGAATTATGGTCAATTTATAACAATGGTGTGCATTTTCTCTAACTTTACAAAAATAGCTTCTTATTTTATTCGTCGTATTACGATATAATTTCTAATAATTTACTTTTTGCATTTATAAAACAAAATATTTTTAAAATAAAAAAAAAACCAACGCCATTTTTATTATTAATTATTAACTCATTTATTTCAAATTACAAATTTTAATAAACATTGAATAGTTCGAATAAGGTAACATATTGGAAAGTTGTCGGAAGCTGTAGATGTCAATACAAAATAGTAATAATGCTCGCCAATACATCTAGCAAGGAAACTAAGCAGCAAAGCTTGTACTATGGAAAACAGATCATTGATTGAATAGGTACTTAAATACATACATAATAAACACCGGAGGAATATTTGCAGTAATGCAAACATTTGTCCTCCAGCTGGTTCCGAACCCGCAGGATGGCTCAGTTAGTCTAATACCCAGTGTTTTAGATTACCTGAGGTCGTCAAGTACCTAAATAGGAAAATTACGCGTACAATAACGCTTTTCACATCCTCGCTTCTGCACTTTTCTCTGTTTGTTTTGTTTCTTTCACTCAAAATGTGCATCACCTTATAAATTGCAAGTTGGCTGAAAACGAATTGTGAGGAGTTACTTCACTACAGAGTGACTCGTTTGTTTACAATGTGTTCCTGCACAAGTGTCTTACAGATAATCTATTAGTATTGCTAGAACTAGTAAATGCCCGAGTCTCACGTTCCAGTAATCCAGTGAAAATTTTACAAAATGCTTTCTTAATGTGAGTCCGTCCGAAAATGCCACGAAATCATCTTTACCTACTTGTGCCCCCTATGATATCTACCTCGTGTGTTCATAAGTTTTGAGACGAACTTATTTAATTAATTTAAAAAGAAAGTAATTCATGCAAGCTTTTTTAAACTGTTAAAATTTAAATTTCGAATGTTTTGAATCAGAAAAAATATACATTTGAATATTTGTTTCATTCTCCGTGAAAATGGCGCCAACAAAAGATTTGCGTGCGACTGTAATTTCACTGTTTCAAGCAGGAAAAAAACCAATGCAAGTTTTTAGTGAAATCCAAAGTTTGGGATGTAGTCGGAACTTTGTGTATTATACCATAAAGAGGTACAAGGAGACCGGCTCTTTAGAAGACCGTGGAAGATGTGGCCGCCCGCGGTCTGTAAGGACGCCCGCCAACATCAAAGTAATCAGAGAGCGAATTCGTCGCAACCCTTGCCGGACTCAAAAGAAATTAGCTCTGCAGACCAACATTTCGCGAATATCGGTGAACAGGATACTTAAATATGATCTTAAACTAAAGGCCTACAGTCGAAGGAAAGTGCATTATTTAAACGAGCGTCTTCGTAAATTGCGACTGGAACGATGTCGGAACCTATTGAAGAGACACGATCCAAAAAATATCCTGTTTACCGATGAAAAGATCTTCACGGTGGAAGAAAAGTTTAACCGGCAGAACAATAAGGTTTACGCCAGAAGTTCAAAGGACGTCCAGCCATCTGTACGCAATGTCCAGCGCACTCATCATCCAGCAAGTGTGATGGTTTGGTGGGGTGTTTCCTACGAGGGGGTCACTTCGCTTCATTTTTGCCAGCAAGGCGTCAAGGTGAGGGCACAAAATTACCAAACCGACATTGGAAGCGGTGGTTAAACCATTAAATGATACGCTATTCGCTGGAAAATACTGGGTTTTCCAACAGGACTCTGCTCCCTCCCATAAAGCTAAGACTACCCAACGTTGGCTGGAGGCCAATTTGCCAGGCTTCATTCGGAGCGAAGATTGGCCCTCGTCAAGCCCTGACTTGAATCCTTTGGATTATTCTTTATGGACGGAATTGGAGCTGAGGGCATGCAGAAAGTCTCACCCAAACCTGGATTCTCTCAAGCGAGCCCTTATTAAAGAATCGAAACGGATTCCCATTGAAAAGATTCGGGCCGCCATAGATGAATGGCGCACGCGTTTGAAGGCCTGCATTGAATGCAAAGGCGGCCATTTTGAATGATTTATTTTTAAATACAGATCTAGATGTCAGTAGTTTTAATTTTAATATCCAATAAATGAATACTCAACTTAGCTCCAAAAATATTTTAGTTTTATTGTGTCTCAAGACTTATGAACACACGAGGTATATTCGATTAGCGAAAACAGTACAAAGAACAGAGTTTTGAAATTTTATGATAAAGAGAAAAAAACTATCGTGTAGGCAGAGCTATCTCTGATATGAATAGAAATTGAGCGCTTAGCAGAGCCACTGCAAAATTTTAAGTTAGTGCTTGTTCTCGGGGTATCGTGCTAAGTGATTGAGTGGTTTGCTCTTTACATATTTCATAGATAGATTCATAGTCCTTATCTGCGTAAAGAACCTCCTCTAAATTCCAGTTAGTTTTTTACTTAATCGTAAACTACGTCAGCAATGAATTCAGATCAGAGTTTTAGATGTTTAAATTACCGGACACCTTGGACATTTTCGGATAACAATAACTCTCATCATCTCATCTCAGTCGTAGGACTGCTGTTCACGTCCACTGCTGAACAGGCTTACCTCATGGCTCTCCGAGATCCGGGGGTTGTTGCTCGTCACGCTTGGCAAGCGCTTGCTAGTTTCTTTACAAAGATAAATATAAAAATACGTTTATATTGTCACCACAAACAATATAAAAAGATGTTACATATAAAGTAAGAATAATGGTAAACAAAAAAGGCCACCCCTCAGCGTAGGAAGACCAGCGCTGTGGCATAATTCATTATGTCACGGATAATGAATTATGCCACAGCGCTGGTCTTCCGTGGTTGCACTTGCAAAGCAATGTTTGTCAAGAGCAAATGACAATTGAATGGGTTCATTGCATACGACACAATTAAGTGACGGAGGTGTCGTTTTCGTGATTTTGGAAGTTTTAGATCTTCTGTCTTGTTACATCTGACTATAGATGATTTATACAGCGTCAGCAAGTGGTATTTATGTTGTACGGGACGCTGCAGTGCCTGGGACATTGTTAGATGGGTTAGGCTTGCCCAGCACCTATACCATCATCTCAGCAAAGTCAGCTATTAGTCAGAGGAATGAACAGGTCAATACGTCTGAAGCTAACTAAGCCGCGGGTTGCCTCATGATGTTTCCCTTCACCCTAGCACGTGTTAATTATGCACATACAATTTTTCAAGAAAGAAATATCCATTGTTGCGGCGCGGCCGGTATCCAACCCACGACCTACTGTCTTATGTAGTATGCGACTAAAACCTAGGGGGGTGCAATTGAGATTTAGGTAGTAGGTAGGTTTGACCTTTTAATTTAGTAACACTAGACCAAAGAAAGAGGTGTTATAAGTTTGAAGTGTGTGTATCCCATACGGACGAATTTGATTGTTTTCAATTCGTCCATTTCATTTTCCTCGCAAAATACGCAAGTACAGAAATAAGGTAAAAACAACACAGGAGTACAAAGGGCGGCCATATCGCTAGAAATCTCTTCCGGCAACCTTGGGATGGAAAGGAAAATAAAAGACGCTGTATCGTAAAATTTAAGTTTAAAGCTTGTATTTTTTGCAGACGTTTTATCACTTCTTTCTCGTACGGTACTGGGCTGATGTTATTATTGATTTCTTACTGATTTACCCGATTTACCCGTGGCTTAGTCACCTTCGGGCACAATGACATGATCTTTCCTTGACTATAATATCCGTCTAAGCTGATAGTGGTATAAGCGCCGGGCAAGCCTAATCTATCTATGGAATTAAAATGAAAATCTTTTGCTTTTTTGGGTTTCGTAGTAAAAACAAGGCACGCTTTTAGTCTCGCTTTGCCTGTCCGTCCGTCACCGGCTTTGCGAAGATACTATTAGTCCTAGAAAGCTGTAATTTTGCATGCCCACAACGCCAAGATAACGTTACAAAAATCCTGAAAAAATAATTAATTTGGGGTACCTTCCCATACAAGAAAGGTGGGGATGAACTTTTTCTTGATTTTCCATCGTTTTTGAAATAGGTATTTTAAAACCATTTAGGGGTTGCGAAGACGATTTTTCGATTTAGGGTTCCGTTTGCGAAATATTAAAGTTTTAAACATTTTATCGAGCGCCTTCCTCCACTAAAATCTAAACTGCTAGGTTTAAACATTAAAAAAAAATCATGAATGTAGTCTTAGCCATGAACTTACTAGGAAAACTATAACGGTTGAGGCTTTCCAAGTTTCAGAAAAATTGTCGCTGACCTGTTGTTAGATGTTGCTGTATGTTTTTTACGTTTACCTATACATACTAATGGGTATGTATTGATTGGGTTTCGGTTTAAAATATCCTGGTATGTTTAGATAAGATATAATAAGATAAATTTATTATTAGCAATTCAAGTTACGTGGTGGCATCTTATTATTAAGGCTTACATACTAAACTAAACTATTTTATTTGACGAAATGATACTTTGGAAAACCACTTATTTGAGCGACAATTTCTCCGAAACTAAAAAAGCTAGCTTAACCGCTATTAGGACTAATTGTCTCTTCGGAAAGCCGCAGACAGACAGACAGACAGACATACAGACAAAGCGAAACTATAAGGGTTCCTCTCTTGCCCGTGAACGTAGTAAGAATGTGCTAAGGGATACCTCCGAAAGATGGGCAGCATCGTCTCTCCGTGTACCAACATACTGTACTGCGCTCGCCAACCCGCCTGCCAAGCGTGGTATGTATGGCAACATGTTGGCAACATCCCCAAATGATCAGACTTAGTGATCAATGAGGGAGGCCTTTATCCAGCAGTGGATATTCTACGGCTGTAGGAGAGATTTAAAGGGCTTTACTACTACCTATAAGTTCTGTATGGATATCACAATTTTTAAATATGGAAATACGCATCTGTAAATAGAAGTGCTAATCGCGTGTGCAAAAGCCATATTGTGGGTTGTAAATTGTCTCATTGTTGAACGCTTCGCCGCCGCAATTGGCGGATCATCTGAGTTGTGCTGAGATTGCCCACTTCTCGTGTTCGTAATGGATGTAATGTACGATGTTCTTTTGTAGCTCCGTGCCGTAGATTTTGTCATAGGAGCTGCGATTTTGTAACAAGTGTAGACAACTTTCGGACGCATTATTGATAAACAATTATTTGAATGTAATTGTTTAAATTACACAATGGTAAAACGCGGACTGAGCATCTTATTCGCCAAAACAGTTATTCTCGTTTCAAATAAAAACTATTGGTAATTATGAAAAATCCATTTTGAAAAGAATATTACAGAAAATTTAGAGTCATTAAAACGGTTTCGATCAGCTGTAAAGTAAACTTTGTATAATAGATCAGTTTTGAGGATATTTTTCTGATGTAATATTTAACCAATCGTGTAAACCAACAACTAATTCCAAGTAAAAACCTTAAAAAAATCATACATAAAATATCAATTCGGAATGTTTTGTAATGGGTGAATAAAGTAAAAATTCCTGACGCCAATATGTCGTCTTAAAAAAGCCAAAAGCACCAAAAGTAAGTCAAAATTAACGTAATATTTGCGTCTGAAATGATTTATTCTAATTTAGGTACAATAGTGAATAATTAAAGCAAAGGCGATAAGCCATTTAAAATTACGATTGTGTTCTCGTGTGTTTTTACATTTTTTATGAGAAATAATTGTTCCTTCAATGTTCTTTCAATAATCTTTCAATGTGAACGATGATGATATTGGTGATGGTGATGATTTTGTATGGGGGTTTAGCCAAGTCGCTGCCTTAACATACATTAAGGAAAAGCAGATTATGTGCACATTAGCGTTCTCCGCCGCTAAACAATGCTCGACTACTGATCCTTTGCAAACATTGTGGAACTAATTCGGTTGCTCATTCATGTTTCTACCGCCATGTTAATACACCAAGGAATTCGAGTCCCCGACGAAATTGTACATCTGAAACTCTGAATCCCAAAAAAGGAATTTGCTTCGAAATTGTAGATCTGAAAATCTGAATCCCAAGTAAGGAATTTGCTTCAATCGAATTTGATTTGGTTAAATGTATACGTAGTTCTGTCTCACTTATACCAATGTGCAAGTGATTGACGATCTAAGAGCCTTATCCTATACGCACTTAAATCTCATTTTGTTCACCTGGCCATTCAATGTGGTGGCGGACTCCTATTTATATTCTACATCTCTTTTCTTGAAGTTTATGAGCCTTAAATTACGCGCACTTCTTTAGTAAGCTTTAATTGTAGTGTAGAAGTATTCGTTTTGTAGTGTAGAATTAAATTATAGTGCATATAATGCTTATACGACGCGCAATTTAAGGCTAGAAAGTTTTTACGCAGTTTATTGTTTACATTTATAAAGGCTAGCATTGAATAATACACGGCATTGAATGCGGCACATTGGAACTCGATCGATTCAATTCCGCTGTACTCCATGCTAGCCTTAAAGCCTCGATTATGAAAATGCGGAGCGGTCTAGGAGCTTTCACAAAGCTTCTAATGCGTGTCTTAGTGCTGTCGTCATTGTTTGGTTCGCCCGCTTGCCACGCTTTGAGCCCGCGTTTTCGTAGACCAGGCCTAAAACCCATGTGCTAAGCCATTACCGCAATACGCTCCAGAGAAAAGCTTCGTCGTCTTGACGCTATTAGACTAAAATTGAGCTATGGTTTTGTCTTAACAAATGGGATATGACTGAGTTTATACAAATAACATGTTGTTTTGATGAAGAAGCGAGCACGTCTGTCGCGTGGCGGGTCGTGCCGTGGGTTATGGTGTTGATGGTTGTCGGAATATGCGCCGCCATCAGTCTGTGGTGGGCGAAGAGATCGCGCAAGCTCAGCAAGAGGGGCTCCAGGCCCCTGTTCCCGGAGGATTCGCTGTGTGAGACCAGGCATCCGATGATGACCACCACGATTAAGGACATGATTGAGCTCACGACGTCTGGATCTGGCTCTGGTGAGTTTTTGACCTATATTTTATTTATAAGTTTTAAAGCGTTCACCGCTATTGAGCAGCACATTAAAATAAACGGTTAATTTATTGCGTTAATGTTGAAGAAGAGTCTTCCAAATGTTTTTGATTTAAACATGAGCCCAGGGAGACTGGCATAACGATACTTATCAAAATCGTGGATCCCGACGGGATTGAGACGTAGACCGACCTGACGTCATTGTCCATAGTCTAATTGTTAAGGCGTTCTAGCTTTAGAAGGGCAAAACCACAAAGTCGTGATGTGTCATGTACAACAGTGGACTACACTGACGTTTTTTGCTTGTGGATTCACGAAAGGATTCTAGCTAGGTGTAACCACCGAGCTGTCTGCTAGAATCCTTTAGATGAAAATATCACAGAAAATAAAAAAAGGTAAATATTGCAGACGTAATCAACATTCTGGAAGGAGGAAAGGGAGGCCTTTGCCCAGCAGTGGGACAGTAACGGCTAAATAATAATAATAAATAAATAATAATCAATATTCTAACCCCCACCATCCCCAGAAATAAGGAAAGCTAAGTTTGTTGCTTACGTAATCCTAGAATGGCTCTTTTGAGAACATTTTTCTTTACTCCGATCATGAGATAAATTCCAATAGGAATATATGTACCTATTCCTCTCCTGTCTCCAAGCGGGTGATTTTATCTCCAACAAAGTAATGTATGATAAAATATGTGCTCATAAAATGTAGATCAGTTAAGTGTGGCGTGCCTACTAGGCTGGGAACGTCCTCATCCACTTTGTATCTCATTACATATCTCCTATACCCAACTCAAGAGTGGATAATATTTGTTCCATTTAAAAAATAAATGACCTAACTGCCTTTACGAAAGGGAAGCGTAGTCATTTTATAACCTGCGAGTATGTGAATTTCAATAAAGTTGCCTCGAATCTTGCGGGCAGCGGGGTGGCGGCGGCGGCGCGGGAGCGGCCGGAGTTTTCAAGCCCCGCGCCGCTGTTTTCGAGGGCCGGTCCATTTGATTTTATGTATAAGATCCTTGCCGTGGGATGCCGGCAGTAGAATGTTACCCCTCCTCTCATGCCCGTGGATGCAGTAAGAGCCTGCTAAGGGATACCTCCGTAAGATGGGCAGCAGCGTCTTCCTATACATATATCAACATCCAGAACTGCGCTCGCCAACCTGCCTGCCAAGCGTGGTGAGTATGGCAACTACCCCTCATGAAGATCCATGAGGGAGGCCTGTGTTCAGTAGTGGACTTTTAACGGCTGAAATGATGATAAGATCCCGCCGCTCCCGCGCGGCCGCCGCCGCCGTCCCGCTGCCCGCAACATTCGAGGCAGAGGCCTAATAATCGGAACCGTCCACCGCTGGTTAGATAAAGCTGGTTAGCTGGGTTCACTCAGCTGTAACTTTAGTTACCATGAAAACTTCATATGACCCTCGAAATAAAACTAATCACCCTTGTAAAGTTTAATCGAAAGTTAAAGTGACACAAGAATCCCTGCTATTAAGTTTCATACACGTGTGTTATATCGATCTACGAGTAGGTCAAAGGTTCCTAGATATGACTTTTATTATAAAAGATGATGCCTATCTTATATTGATATATGGTACCAAACAAGACACATTGAAGAGAATGGCCTTGGGTATAACCTTCGTTATTGTTAGTTGTCATTACGGCGCTTTTCCTTTTAATATCATATTTATTAGGAGCCCTTGGAAACAGGGTCGTCGTGGGTAGATAGATAGTATAACTCCTATTGTACGTGGTACGTATACATTAATTGAAAAAAGTAAATTAATAAATAGGTATTAAAACTAATGTAAGTAATGGACATTAGTTTCGATATGTTACTTTTAAATCTTAATACTGAAAGCGGTTTTTTAAATCTTTTATCTATACGAATATTATAAAAAGGTAAAGTTTGTGAGTTTGTGAGGTTGTAGGTGGTAATCTCGGGATCAACTGATCCGATTTTTAAATTTTTTTTACTAATAGAAAGCCACATTATTTGTAAGTGCCATAGGCCATAGTAACCCGAAAAATGAAGACTTGTTCGCGGTAGTACCTAAGATTTGTTACCGCCCAACGAAGTGGGCACGGGTCAGCAAAGCTAGAACTTGATTGGTTCCTGGTGTTTATAATAAGCAAGGGCCCCTAAGAGAAGGTGTATTTTTCAGCACATTAAGGGTCAAAAGCCGTGTTACTTTTCTCCAGGCCCTCCTTGACCGGAGTTCGACAGCGAGTCTATTCCAGCTAGACTACCTAGACATGATTGAAAAGGTTTTTTAAGGGACGCTCCTATTTTTCGTCTATTTTAACATAACTAGGGTCAAAATCCGTGGGGTGCCGGCAGTAGAATGTTACCCCTCCTCTCATACCCGTGAATGCAGTAAGACCCTTCTAAAATATACCTCCGGAAGATGGGTAGCAGCGTCTTTCCGTGTATCTACATCCCGTACTGAATATGGCAATAACCCCCTCATAATCTTGGAGATCTATGAGTAAGCCTTTGTCCAGCTGTGGACAGCAGACCTACGGCGGAGAGAGAGAGAAGGATTAATGCTCTAAAAACCATAAACGTTTGTAAATAACTTGTCTCCAGGCCTGCCCCTGCTCGTCCAGAGGTCCATAGCGCGTCAGATCCAACTGGTGGACATAATAGGCAAGGGTCGCTTCGGCGAAGTGTGGCGCGGCCGCTGGCGAGGCGAGAACGTCGCCGTGAAGATATTCTCGTCGCGTGAGGAGTGCTCCTGGTTCCGCGAGGCGGAGATCTACCAGACGGTGATGCTGCGGCACGAGAACATACTCGGCTTCATCGCTGCGGATAATAAAGGTACTTCCTATAACCACATATTCAGACAGAATCTAGTTTTTAAATCACAGGATGTTATCGCATACCTTAAGTCGTCGTCAGGCAAGTAATAAAAATATACGTTAAAAGTAAGGTTAATTTTAAAACAAAATAGTATGTTATCATATGGGTATAACAAGTGGTGAGACGGAATCCTTGGTTACCAATGTTGCCTCATCGACATTAATGAGTCATACAAGAAAGTTGTGCCGTTGTGAAGATGTTACCGGAAAACCTCTAACCTACGTAAGACATTGAATTTCAGGGTTAACTTTAGGCAATTTTTTATGTGTTTTCAGTAAAAAGTTGGTCATGCTCGAATCGTGGTTGGTCGCGTCGTTTTTTTTGTGTTGGGTTCCGTAGTCGTTTCGATGATCGCATGGATCTTTAAAACATTCTGACGTTCTGAATAGAACCAAATATACTTTTAATAGTTAATGTATATTCAATAATGTCGAACATTTTCCAGAGCACCATGAAGTTCCAAACTAAGCAAAGCTTTTGTACTATGGAAACCATGGTTGATAGAAATAGTTATATACTTTTTATAGATAGATACTTATCATTAAAAGATACCCATATCCAGGCCGTGATTCAATACGACCTCCGTGGTTTTTTCTCGCAGGATTCTAGGAGATGTAGATATTTGTCCCGGATCTGGGTGTTTTTCTATGTACCTATGTGTTAAAATTAATATTTTAGTATTGTATCAACCATCTTGTACCCATAACGCAAGCTCGGCCTGCTTTGGGGCCAGATGAAAGGAAAGATGAAGGTGCTGTGTGAAATATCCACCATTATTATTATACTACAACAACTTTCGAATCAACTTTAAGTCGTATGCCCCCAGATCTCTGGGCAAAAACAACAATTGATTGGGTTCCCCAACAACGATGACCGCGTGGAAAGCCTAGGCGGCGATGGAGGGACGAGCTAGACTCCTACACCAAAGATTGGCACCAGGGAGGCCTTTCCCTTGCAGTGGGAAGAATCAGGCTCATAAATAAATAACAACATCTTTATCGTAAAAGAACGTTGATTCCTAATTCTTGTCTTGAATTTGAGACTTCGAAAACTGGCTATCTTTCGTTTGCGCTCGCATTACGTGCCAATGTCCAATTGACTTGCAAAGTTCTGTACTCCCCTCGTCCACACAGAAACTATGCTCATTTAAAAGCAACAGGTTCGTTGCATAGTCAATACGCTCTTAAGAAGTGTTTTGCATTTGCCACAGTTTCTGTCCGCCTTAGCAACCGGAGGGTGAGAGCGGTTTGCATCTACTAACCTTGGTATTGTATAGTTTTTAGCGCAATTTTGTATGTGCTGTTGTAACGTGGAGTAGTCAACATTGTGCTGTGTGTGATCGAAGTAAGTCAATCTTTGTTAGGGACTTCGCCCTTGTGTTTTGTAGATAACGTTTATATTCTTTAAACTTTAACCCTTGTCCCAGGAATTTAGCTGCTCAGCTTTGCTTAAACTACATGTCTCTTTTATCGAAGTTGAATTTAAGTAGATTCTGGTGGAGTTATGTAGAAATTTTCCATGTTTTACTGGAAAGTAGTAAGACGAAACTGAAAAACTTACAATTTTGAGGCGTTAGTTGGTATAATTGAATAATGTTAATTAAAAGAAGGGTTAGCCGAAGAATGCTCTTTGTGGAATGCCATATTTGTGACAGGCAACTCTGCACTGCAGTAATTTCCTATGTTTAACCCCCGACAAAAAAGAGGGGTGTTATATGTTTGACCGCTATGTATGTGTGTGTGTGTGTGTGTGTGTGTCAGTATGTGGCACAGTAGCTCTAAAACTGATTTGTATGCAGTTTTTTTAATTTAAAAGCAGGTCTTCTAGCGGTGGTCGCCTCAGTACCCAGTCACCTCAGTCGCTTCATTCACCACAGTCGCCACTGTCACCCCAGTCGCCACAGTTACCACAGTCGCTACAGTAGCCCCAGTTGCTACAGTCACCACAGGCGCCACAGTCACCAGTCGCCACAGTAGCCCCAGTCGCAACAGTTGTCCCAGTCGCCACAGTCAACACGATGGGCACGATGAACGAATGGCAGTCCCTCAGTACTAACTCGCACATCTCCAAGCGTCACGTCACCTCTCGTCTAATCGGTCTTCCCCCCGTAAAAGTTGTTTTACATCAAAAGTTGTTCTCAAAGACCCTTTCACTCCCGACTACCTCAAGACATGGTTCCGTTTTCGCACTGACACTCACAACAGACAGCTAAGATCTTCCGAATCTTACTACTGGACATTCCATAGAATAGTACTTCTTTTCGGGATGACTCCTTTTCAGTGGAGGCTGTTCGACTTTGGAATGATTTACCCCTCGAAATCAAAAAGGTACAATCAAAGGACTGTTTCAAGCAACTTGCGGGTGCAAGCACTTTCTCGATAAAATGTACCCGTAGGTTCATTCATCATCGTCTCCTCTTGCTTAACCCTCGACTGTTCTATTGCGAAGTGTAATTTGATTAAATGTAATTTTCTGTTTGTTTAGTTTTTAAGTAAAAGTACCATTACATCAGCACGCCAACCACACTCCAAACTACAGGTTTGGCTGGTAGAGAATGTTCTAGCACTAAGCCGACCATTTGTAATTGTGCAATAAAGTATTAAATAAATAAATAAATAATAAAAGTAATGTGTACCTTCGGTAATTACTTAAATGTTTAATTTTGATGAACGTGTAACCCGTTGCGTTCTATCAGTGTGATAGCTTTGTAATAACTTCAATGGTTTTTTACGGACCCCCAGATCTTCCAGTTTCTCTAAAAACAAACACAGAGTAAGTCTTAAAAGTCGTCTGGTATGAGAATGACATGCTTAACCCCCTAAGGAACGCTCCTTATATTTAAGCTTCACTTAATTCACATTTTTTTTACCGTTATTGAAGAAAATGTACCTTTGCAGGGTCTGCTCTTTAATTTTACGCATCGACTGAATGTGATCAATATATTCTTCTTTCACATGAATAGAACATATTCCAAAGTAGACCTATTTGAATCTGTGTGTATATTCAACTGTTGCCTTGCCTAATGTATGGTAAGATCGCGGGATTTCAACGCAGTCATTTGTTTGTGGTCGGTAAAACTCCTACCAATTCTAATTGATCGGACTTTATCCATGTAAGACACATACCTGACGACTTCTTGACTTATCTTGTGTGTCATAGACTAAAGATAGATTCCATAAAGAATAAAGATATATTATTCCATCGATATAATATGGGAAGATATAATTCCAGGAAAACCTTGGCCTAATTGGGAGAATACAGACGAGAAAATAAGTAGTCATCGATTTGGTCAATACATATAATGCTTGATACAAATAACAAATTACTGTGATAGGTCAAATTTGTAGGTTATTAATGACATACTCGAAGGGCTGTATGACGTAAGCAAATTATAGTTAGATTATCTGAAACGTTGAAATCTAGTAGGATTCTTAGAAACTCAATATCAGGTAAAAAATATTTTTTCTCTATTATGATTCACGACTACTCCGATAAGAGTTTACATCCGACATTACTAATTACGTAAGTTAGATGAAGCGCATTTAAGTTTAAAAGTGGAAGCTCGTGACGTCATGAACCGACATAAACTGTACCGAGCTACAACCGGCTCGCGACGTTACGCGACATATCAATGTTATTTTTGGATTACGTAAAATAAGAAAAAAATCGTGTCCCATAGTTTTGGATAATCTACATGACGGACTTATAAATAAAATTTATTCAACTAACACATAAGGAAATAAAACCCCGTTCATCACTGGCCTAATTAAGTCCACTGATGGACTTACATCTTCCCAAATCCACGTCATTTTCTGTAAATTTTTAGGAAGTTATCGGAAGGGCACAGCTTATAGCGCCGTTGACCCTACTGCCTGTCAGTGGCCAGATAATTTGGCTGTGCCATCTGAGCTGCGTTATACCGCCGTCAGCCGGTACAGAGTGGTCATAGCCTAGTCCGTCAGTTAGCACAAGGTATCACGAGCCGGTGAGGATGGATTGGGCGCCGAAAGATGTTGGTTGGTCACCCTTATGCCCGTTAAACAGTTAAAAATTATGTCTACACATCGCGAAAATTCGAAAATTTATGTGTTTACTTGTTCCATAGACAATGGCACTTGGACGCAGCTGTGGCTGGTCACGGACTACCACGAGAACGGCTCCCTGTTCGACTTCCTGACAGCGCGGACCATAGACTCCAACACGCTCATCAAGATGGCGCTCTCCATCGCCACCGGACTGGCGCATCTGCATATGGACATCGTCGGGACTAAAGGTCAGTAGCATTTGAATTCAACATTCATCATTTCAGCCGTAATACGTCCAGTACTGAACACAGGACTCCTTCATGGATCTCCATGAGGGGTATGTAGTTGCCATACTCACCACGCCTGGCAAGCGAGATGGCAAGCGCAGTTCGGAATGTTGACTCACAGGAAGGTGCTGCTGACCATCTTCCGGAGGTATCCCTTAGCAGGCACTGCATCCACGGGCATGAGAGGAGGGGTAACATTATCTTATCCCCGGAACTATTGTCAGTTCGAGAATGATAAACATAAACACCTTACTTCGCATTCTCTCGCTGCCACTTGCGCTGCCTACAATTGTTTTTACGTCAGACATTAACCAAAGCTGTGCATTGTTATATTTAAAGATATGCATTTTAGCAATTTATTTGGGGCTGACTATGGCTATTGGGGACATTTGAAAATTCACCTTCACACGTTCATAAATAAATAATAAATAAAATGTTCTTTATTCAGATAATTAAAATCCACATTACATCACATTAAAATAAAATAAAATTTTAAAATTAAAACTAATAGCACTAGACAAAACATTATACAATTAATAACACGTAAATTCCACCAAATTAAATACGATTATAACATAAAAATAAAATAAAACAAAAATATAAATAATAAGAAATAATAATGACTGAAATAAAACAACATGCACACAGAGACATCAAAGTCAATCTCCGAAAATAATGTGTTCGGAAATTACTCTTTTCATGAAATTTTCGGAAATTATCTTTTTATGTGACGCGCCAAATTTCTCTGAAAATAGCAGCGGCACTTCGTTATATTTGTAGCTTTACCCGTCGGCTGCGATCCACACTAATCAATTAACGACGAGCTATTTCCATATAGCTCTGTAGGGTAGGCAGATGTCCTATGCCTATGCTCACTCACCAGGACATAATAGGCAGGGCTTATTATATCGCCGAATGTGCTACATACATGACATTAAAGGAACTTTGATTTTCCACGTGCGTCTTACACCGTGAGATGGCATAGGAATCTTCCTGTTCGATGATTGCAGGCTACAGTAATGATACTGTAAATTTTAATAAAGTGGGTTGGCTGTCACATTTCTCTATGTATGATGCTGTTAGCATCAGCCACTGTTAATTTACGCGGTAGTGCGCTGCAGTGCCCGAGGCATTGAGGCATAGATGTGCAAGTTCAATGTTCAATCTAAATGTATCTACGTAGTATTTGGCAAAGAATAAGCGCAACCCCTTGACATGGCTCCCGTTAGTAACCATGTCAAGGGTTTGCTAGCCAATCTTTTTAGGGTTCCGGACCGAAATGGTAAAGAGGAACCCTTGTGGTATCACTTTTTTCTGTCTGTCTGTCACAAATGGATATCTCGAGAACTACGATGTACTATCTACTTGAAATTTGAAATGGTTAAAGATAACACGTTTTTACTAATATAGCGTATATGAAAATGTTATAAGTTTTACTTACCTAGTTTGGGACTAGATGGTGCTGTGTGTAGTGTCAAGCATTATTTATTTGTTTTGTTTATGTGCTACAAGTAGCAAAACGTTTCAAGTACCTAATTGTAATTTATAAAAAAAGTACAGGGTCGTTTTTCGTTTCCTTAAAATGTTCTACATCTACGTAAGTGTGGTTTAGCACTGTAAAAATTACAAATAGTAGCAAGTGGTTCACGGCTCAGCATAATGCCTAACCACTGTAACTGGTATTCTGCCGTGGCCTTGTCATGATATCGGAAACAAAGCATTGTTATTATGCATAGCGCTGTCTGTTTGTCTGTCTGTCTGTGTATTTGACGACTACAACCGAACGCGTTGGCCGATTTACGTGAAACCTTTTTTGTTAGCACCGTCCTAATGAGGGAAGGGGACTGATTTTTGGTGACCTTAGGGTCACAGGGACCGGAGCTATTGTGACCTCAAAAGGTTACCAAAAAAATAAATCTTCAAATGGTCGAAAACGTCCAAAAACCTTTAGTGACCTTTTGAGGCCTTCGCCCCTTTTCTGGTACCCCCGTACCAATGCATGCTCAAACACATCGCCGATATTTGCGGAAAGTCAACTAACTACGAACAAATGCATAGTTTCATTCACCCACGTCACAAGTCGGGTTTCGTCGGCAGGGGGGATGCAATTGTATCCGTGAGGTGGGTATACCACCCTACGCTGCTGGTCTGTTAATTAAACGTCGCTAAACTGATACACATACTACTACGGAATGTATCATAAACAGTAGTGACACTTCAGTTTGTATATTATATAGTGTTAAACCATACAAACTATCGAGTACTAGGTACCCGCCTCCGCACAGTAGTGCGGGAGAACCAGTCGGCAATCATCTTTGTCTTCTTAACATGTTTATCAATCATGTTTTTATAAAATTCGTAAAACGGAAGTTGTTCAGGGACACAACAGCCCTCTCTCGAATTTCTAGTGTTCTTTGTTCAGGATGTATACATGGAAAGCAGACATAAAACAATTTACCAACATTGTCTTTTAAAGAATGTCCTTATAAACGTCTTTATAAACAATGATTAGAGCTGTTTTTTCATTAGACCACACACCTACCGATTTTGGTGTGATGTTACTTTCAAAATGTTGTCGTGCCTGTGTCATGCCGCCAACGTAATAATTTTATCGTGTGAGAGTTTTAATTTAAAATAATTCGAAATAATATCTACTTATATAGATATCTATATAGAAGTAAAAAAAACAGTAATAAGTTAAAACTTAAACTTTAACACCAAAGGTCGTGGGTTCGATACCGGCCATGCACCAATGGATTTTTCTTTCTTGAAAAACGTATGTACACATATAACACGTGCTTTAAAAGGTTAAAAGGTTTAAGGTTAAAAGCTTTTGAAGGTACGTTAAATGAGGAATCGCATCGTGAGAAAACCCGCGGCTTATTCAGGTCAGACGTATTGACCTGTTCTTTCCTTTGACTAGTAGCTGACTCAGCAGAGAGCATGGTATAGTTGCTGGACAAGCCGCATCCATCTAACAATGTGCCAGGCACTGCAGCGTCACGTACAGCATGAATACCAGTTGCTTACGCTGTATAAATCATCTATAATAGATGGAAAGGCCTTTCACATTCCAAGTGGTAAATAGATACCAGTTGCTTATTGCAGATACCAGTTGATACGATACGACCGAGTTAGGTTCTTCTGTTCACTTCTTTTCCTAACTCGCGTGTCATCTGAAGTGAACAGATTCAATTATGCGCTTTATTCTATTTATTTGTGTTGTTTTATTTTGTAATTTGTGACGCGTCAATAAGGTCCATGCGGTCGCCCTGAATAAAGTATTTTTTGATTATTGATTCTGAATTCTTACGCTGTATAAATCATCTATAATAGATGGAAAGGCCTTTCACATTCCAAGTGCCACTGCCGGCGGGCGTCGCTTTTCCCAGATTGACATCGTTATTTGTCTCCAAGTTAGATGTGTGTGATGTAAAAGTGACACCACTGTTTGTACTTCGTACACGTCTCTATAATTATATAATTAAATCCTGCCTGTACTTTCGTGTGTCTGGCTCAGGTCTGTTTCAAATTTAACAATGGAATTCGACGCTACGTTGTTATAACGAGTTTGAAAGGGATGGGGTAAGGGGTGTAGTACACATTAGAATACGTATATACTTTCAATCAGATATTGTTGCGTTAGAGCTTTACAATGTTAACTTGGTCCCTACATTATATAATACATCATCATCATCAGCCTATATTAGTCCACTGCTGGACATAGGCCTCCCCAAATCTGCGCCATTTCTTCCTGTCTTCAGCATGCCGCGTCCAGCGTCTACCAGCGACCGCCCGCAAGTCATCACTCCAATCTAGCTAGCGGTCGTCCTACACTACGCTTACCAAGCCGCGGTCTCCACTCAAGAACACGTTTACCCCAACGGTTGTCGGTTCTTCGGCAGATATGGCCAGCCCACTGCCACTTCAGCTTGCTAATCCTATGTGCTATGTCGAGGATCTTGGTTCTCTGTCGGATAACATCGTTGCGGATTTTATCCTTCAGAGAGACTCCGAGCATAGCACGCTCCATAGCTCGCTGAGCGACTTCAAACTGGTGGACCAGCCGTTCCGTAAGTGTCCACGTTTCGGCACCGTAGGTCATGACGGGTAGGACGCACTGATTATAAACTTTCGTTTTACATTATACCTACATTATACGGTTTGATGGATCTCTAATGAAATTAGAGATCCTTTTCTTTATTGACTTGATACTTGATATTGAAAAGTTTACGTATCTTTGTGGTTATATTAATGTCAATAGTGTTATGTAGCCCCAATCTCTGCTGGGGCTGGGGTTAGGTGACGCTATGTGAATTGTGCAAGATTATTTATTTATTAAATCAATACTCATTATATCTGCAATATCTTTTAAAGCTATAAGTTTTACATGGGGTCAGCTTTCCTTTTTGCATGTCTTTTTATAGTCTCCACGTCACTGTCTTTGATATCTAATCTAATATAATCAGCCTGCTGGATCCCACTGCTGAGCAAAGGTCTCCCTTCTCCCCTTCCACTTATTTATTTATTTATTTAATACTTTGCGCGAAATCAATGTACAGAGGACTTAACGCTAATAGCATACTTAGCACCTACTTATCCCGGGCTTCTGTCCGCCAATTCGATATCGTCTCCGGTAAATTATCTATTTTAGCATTACTTTAAAATTAATACAAAATACATACATTTATCCGGTAGGTACTCATAATACCTGCACTGCATAATTGGGGCCAGAAGGTGTTGCGCGAGATGTCTGACGTAATTCATTTGTACAAATCATTCACTCCACGGATAGACAGACAGACGGACAACAAAGTGATCCTTTAGGGGTTTAGTTTTTTTTCCTTTTGAGGTACGGAACCCTAAAAGTAAGGCCTTTACATCATCTATTATAGGTGATTTGAACAGCATCAGCAAAACTGGCCAGGACGCTGCGTGCCTGGGACATTGTTGTATTAGTTAGGGAGCTGGCGAGCAAAATTTCGATATGATCAGCACACTAGGCAAGCGTTAATAATAGTGATATTTATGCCCTAAGAAACATTAAGGACCTTGTCTGTCACCATGGTGGCGATGCGTTGTAAAGTTACAGCGTTTCAAAAATGTTTAAAAAAAAAGGTGTGCTATATGCGCACAAGTCTGCCTCTGGGGCTGAAGATCACAGTAACCTTGGAAACACAAAGAATTGAAAAAGCAGACATCCATCCCAATAACTTTTGTAGTAATCAATTTTTTAATTTATTTTTATGATTTAAAAAATTGTATATGAAGTGCGCACTTGGCAGATTTGGACTGTTCGATCAATAACAATGAGAAGAACCACGGAAAAATAGTCTGCCTACATGTTACCTCTGTGTTGTCTTTTGACAGTGTTTCAAAAATGTAAAAAAAAAAAGTGTGCTATATTATGCGGACACGTCTGCTTGTTCGACTGATGTTTGAATTCCTTATGAACACCAAGAAAATCGATGAGGCAGACTCTCAAGCCTCAGATATTCCAAAGGCAGACTATTTGATTTTTTTTTTCAACTCGACGCTCGCGTTGCATGACCAAACCAAGCAGGTATAGAAATATCCCCATAGTTCCTTTCGTGGTGTCTCTCTTTTATTTGGAAATATGAGTGAGAACGGTATAATTCGGTACAAACGCAGCCCCTCTACCATCGCACGTGGAGAATCCCATCGCAGCTGCTCCTGTACAGTGAAAATTTGGTCAGTTGAGTTCCCGGTCTGCCTCTGGCTTACCACGCCATAATGGAAGAGCCAGAAAAACGTTGCATTTTTTGTCGAACACAAGACTTGAGCAACATAATTTTATTCACAGATAAATCTTTAGAAAAATGTGCGCAGTCGTTATTAATTCGCAAACAATTCGAGTTAAAATTTTGTGATATCGCGCTACCAGCTGAGATCAGTGACACGGCAGGATATCACCGGCAGTGTTACAGCAATTTCACCGCACTGAAAAGTGTTTACAAAGAAAAATGGGCCTCTGCAACAATAACTGCGCCTTCAACATCTGCAGATTACATTCAAGCATGCAATTTAAAAAAATTGGCATTCAGAAAAAATATGATGTACAGCTAAAAATCAGTGAGCAAAGTGTCTGCCACATTTTTTTTCGAATCCACGGAGTCATAGTGAATCGAATGGGCGCACTAAAAACCGCGTGCAAATAATTTAATAGAGATTTTTTTTTACATTTTTACAACTCCGTCCCATTATAATGCAGAGTCCTGAATGTCTGCCTCTTCGATTTTTTTCGTTTCCAAGATGGTTGTAACCATGAACTCCAGAAGCATACATGTGCGAAAGATTTAATACCCCGATTTTTTTAAGCAACTTCAATCCGCTGTAACGCGAAAATGCAGCGACATAGGACCTTAATTGATTGGACCAAATCAATTCGCAATGATTTAAACTGCAAACCACCTCGACGTAAAATATGTGGAAATCATATAGCGAAATGCTCGCCAGCTCCCTAACTATATGGATTCCTATACCATCCTCTCAGCTTAGTCGGCTCTTAGAGAAAAGGACAAACCAATACGTGTGAAGCTGACTAAGCCGCGGGTTTCTTTATGATGTTTTCCTTCACCGTAAAAGCACGTGTTTAGTGTGAACATACATTTATATATAAAATTCAAAGTACTGACTGACTGACTGATATATCAACGCACAGCCTAAACCACTGGACCTAAAGACTTGAAATTTGGCACACATATACCTTGAGTATCCTAGAGGTGCACTAAGAAGGGATTTTTCGAAATTCCCACGGGATAGGGAATAAATGGGATTTATATATTTGAATCAAAGTGGCTCTGCGTGAAAAAGGGGATTATACGTTTTATGACTTCCACGCGGACGAAGTCGTGGGCAAAAGCTAGTCATGAAAAAAAATCCAGAATCCAATCCATGACTTTCGGTACGAAAGTCGGGGGGGGGGGGGGGGAGGGGGGGGGGGGGTACATACCACTCGGCCAACACGGATTCCCGGCTATTACCTATATACATTATGGCTACTTTTAGACGATACTACGTAGTGTATGCTGGGGTTGCTGTGATAGAAACTGGCCATAATTGTGTTTAAAGACACCTGTCTCGCTTGCGCCATTCGCATCGTGATTTTAATCCGTGAAAAGTGGAAGCGGAAATTGTCAATTTTAGATGTAGACGAAGGTTCAGACTTGTGTTTGGGAATTTAAATTTGAGCCTAACGATGATTTGGTTTATGAAAACTTAACAAACAAATCGTTTGATCGGTGCATGAATCTCTCATTAATACATAGTATAAAACAGTCGCTTCCCGCTGTCTGTATGTCCCTATGTTTGCTTAGATGTTGGAAACGCAACGGATTTTGATGCGGTTTTTTGAATATAGTGATTCAATAGGAAGGTTTTTATGTATAATACATGCATAATATAGGAGAGAAACACTGATAATTTGAGAGGTTTCTAATGTGAGGTCGTAAATAAACATTTCTTTGCGCTTACATTGCAAACGCTGGCTGAACCCTACGAGATAGATCAAAATAATGTAAGTATTGTACACCTTAAAAAGGTCTGCAAAAAAGTCCGCGATGGTATATTTTGTAGATAGTATATTTAGTATCAGCATTGCACCCGTGCGAAGCCGGGGCGGGTCGCTAGTTGAAATATAAAACTAATAATGTTGGAAATTTCACACAGTACCATCTAGACTAGATGGTCTAGTTCCAAACTAAGCAAAGCTTTTACTATCTACATAAGCATACGATTCAAATCACCTGATTTTAATCAACCTTAATCCCAATTAAAATCAAGGTATTTAAGAAAAAAAAACTTGAATTCAACAATTTTGCGAAATATTAAAGTTTGTTTCAAGCCCCTTCCCGCCTCCATTTATTTTAACTAGATTTAATATTCTGAATTCATGTTGTTTTAACCATGAACCGTTTCGGAGAATTGTCGCGCAAATAAGAGATGCAGTTTACCCAACATACCGGAATGCTTTAAACAGAAAACTTAATTCATCATCATTATTTCAGCCGTAAAACGTCCACTACTGAACGCAGGCCTCCCTCATGGATCTCCATAAGGGGCAGTTGCCATACTCACCACGCTTGGCAGGCGGGTTGGCGAGCGCAGTACGGGATGTTGATACATGGAATGACGCTGCTGCCCATCTTCCGGAGGTAGCTCTTGGCAGGATCTTACTGCATCCACGGGCAAGATAGGAGGGGCAACATTCTACAGCCGGCACCCCACGGCACCGAAAACTTAATTAATTTCTGTTGATATGTTTTAGTAAACGTAAAGAAGAAATATACACCAACTTCTAACAACAGGTCTACGGGTAACTACAGAACCCTATATAGCGCGTGGCCCGACACGCACCTGACCTTATTTATTACTTGAATGTCATTGACAATATTGATAATTTTAAAAGAAACAACACAAAATTTTATTTTATAAATTTTAATATCATAAAAATAAACAGAGATAAAGATTTCAATAGAATGAATCTGATTATTATGATTATATAAAGTAAACATCATCATCATCATAATTTCAGCCGTTAAACGTCCACTACTGAACACAGATCATGGATCTCCATGAGGGGCAGTTGCCATACTCACCACGCTTGGCAGGCGGGTTGGCGAGCGCATTACGGGATGTTGATACACGGAATGACGCTGCTGCCCATTTTCCGGAGGTATCCCTTAGCAGGCTCTTACTGCATCCACGGGCATGAGAGGAGGGGTAACATTCTACAGCCGGCACCACGGCCCAAGTAAACATAGTTTTTATCTATTCTATCACGTCAGAGGGGAGGAAGCATCCCTTTGCGACGCTTAGTCTGCTCGGCATCCTGTCTAATTAGTTTACGAGCAAAGACACTGTACACTGTAATTATAACTCTTGAAAGTGGCCGTTGTTTATTCGAAAACTTGTTATTAATTTCAGCTTCGACAGTCAAGTTTAAACTTTCTTTCATTAGACACTAAACTGAAATAACTGCGTATGTACATAAACATTATTGGAAAACCAACTTTGTATAGTAAATTAAGCGAAAAATATTATAAATTGGTTTGATTTCTTACATGATATTACTATATGATATGGCTTTGTTTTAATTTATTAACCACGACGTAAACAGGTGGGGTATAAGCTTAACGTGTCTGCGGCATCTTACCTTCCAAACAGTCTTTAATAAAAAAAATATAAAAAATATTTTAAAAGGTGATTTGCGTGTCTTATTATCTGGAATGAGTCAAGAAAATCTGGTCAGCTATTTTAATTTATGAAATAGTTATTGAGTGGGTGTCCTTACCCGGCGGCGCGGCAGACCGAGATGTGGTTGGCGGGGCGAACTCGACCAATCAGCACCTGGTCGACTGGAGGGAAGTGGCTCAGGATCGAGATATATGGAGGGAATGGGGGCGAGGCGGTGAGGCCTTTGCACAGTAGGATCTTATTGGCTCATAATAATAATCATTGATTTAGCCCACGAGATTGCCACAACATATATCATTTTTATTATACGAGTATGTAGAAAAACATCTAGATCACCCTAAACAAATCTGGAGACCGAACAGATATTTGTCCCGAGGCGGGAATCGAACCCGCAACCTCTTCCGCGGCAGTCGGACCTTCGCCCGCTGCACCACAGACATCGTCTATATAATGCGTTCCTAATTTTGACGACCTCTGTGGCGCAGCGGGCGAAAGTCCGCCTGCGACGCAAGAGGTTGCGGTTTCGATTCCCGCCTCGGAACAAATGTCTGTATGATCTGCAGATATTTGTTCTGGGTGTTTTTCTATATATAATAAAAATATCTAACTATGTTGTATAATGTATTAAGTATGTCAGTCATCTAGTACCCATAACACAAGCTCATTCTTAGCTTGGGGGCTAGATGATGCTGTGTGAATTGTCCAGCATTATTTATTTATTTATTTTATCTAGTACCCATAACACAAGCTCTGCTTAGCTTGGGGCTAGATGATGCTGTGTGAATTGTCCATCATTATTTATTTATTTATTTTATCTAGTACCCATAACACAAGCTCTGCTTAGCTTGGGGCTAGATGATGCTGTGTGAATTGTCCAGCATTATTTATTTATTTATTTAATCTTTAACTTCTATAACTTAACGTTATAACGTTCCACAGGCAAGCCGGCGATTGCGCACCGCGATCTCAAATCGAAGAACATTCTGGTGAAGGGCAACCTGTCCTGCGTGATCGGCGACCTGGGGCTGGCGGTGCGGCACAACGTGTCCTGCGACTCCGTCGACGTGCCCTCCACCAACCGCGTCGGCACCAAGCGGTACATGGCGCCCGAGGTAACGCACATTCAACGTCATTCATCATTTCAACCATAAAACGTCCACTGATGAACACAGGCCTCCCTCATGGACCTCCATGAGGGGTAGTTGGCAGGCGGGTTGGTGAGCGCAGTACGGGATGTTGATACACGGATAGACGCTGCTGCCCATCTTCCGGAGGTACCCCTTAGCAGGCTCTTACTGCATCCATGGGCATGAGAGGAGGGGTATCATTCTACTGCCACGGCACCCCACGGCGGTCATTAACACATATTTAACCGGGTATTTATCGCGCTATTTACTATATTATTGTCGTGATCGCGAAAGTTTAAAAAAGACACATTCAAGGTTCAACATTATTCATTTCAGTAACCACCATCCATCACCATTTCAGCCGTAAAACGTCCACCGCTGAACAACTACTTATCAATCATGTAAAAAACCCAGACCCGACTAATAACTGCAGACAAAGCAAACATTTTGTCCTTCGGGATCGAACCTGCGACCTCCTGCGTCACAGCCGGCAATCGGCACTTCGCAACGACCTTTTGTCCAATATTACTATTATAATTATTATTATTTAAGTTAATTTTAGTTATTTTTGTTTTTATTTTCTGTATGATTTACACAATAAAGAGTTTATCTATCTATCTGTTACGCGTCCACGTGCAGTGCCGTTTCATGAAAATCTTCACGCTTATAAAACATTTACCACACGCTAATTGGAATCGCGACGTGGTCCTTTACTTTTGGCCTTATAAAAAATCTCAAACAAATAAAAAAAAATAAAGTTTATTTCTGCAACAGTCGTACATTTAAATTTAAACAGTGTTGAGACCTTCATTTAAGTATAAAACTTGTGTTAGACGGTCTCGCTCTATTATAACAGACATTACAAAAACTTTTAATATGTGTATTACTCGAGCAGAAATTATAAGTAAACTATAAGTCTAATTCTAATCTTAACAACTTACTTAATCTATTTTAGAACACTTGTAGTATTTTAAAGAAATGTGCAAATTTTCTAACATAAATTTGAATGAGTCTTGGGTCCCCTGAGAACACCGGATTAGCATGTTAAAGTGGCAACAGGCTAAAAACAAGCGCAGCGTAGGTCTTCCACCAACTACCAAACGACCTAGTGAAGACCGCAGGTCGGCGATTATCGCAATACTTGGAGGGTCCATCAGGGAGGCCCATTTATTTATTTATTTAATACATTTGATTAGAACGGCGTACACCACATACTCCAATCAATCAATATTAACAAAAAAAAATAACTTAATGTGCAACGGTGGACATCCTACAGCTTTGGTGATGATGATGATGTTGTGTGTAGTATGTGTACGTTTGTATAAACGCATACGTTACAGTTTAAACTTCCTAAGCGATTGGGAATGAGGTGTCAATCAATTCTTTATCATGGTCCACGTATTCGGCTACATTTTATCTAAATAACGAGAGTTTTGGTACAACTCTTGTTTATTCCACAATCTGATTAAATTATCCATTAAAAAACTTTCCAAACAAAAGGCACAACGATTTCAAAGCAGTGTAATTCGTTTACGAAGCCGTACGATTCCCAAACTAAGTTACAAGTCGCAAATCGCGTAAAGCGTAAACACGCATGCATAGCGCTATCTGTCTGTCTGTCTGTGCATGAGACGATTACAACTGAACGCGTTGACCGATTTACATGAAACCTTTTTTGTTAGTACCGTCTTAGGGTACTGATTCATTTTGGTGACCAATCAATCAAAAGTGAAGAGGATACGTAGAAAAACTCGGGTCACCGACATATCCAGACGGATTAGCAAGTTGAAGTTGCGATGGGCGGGCAAGACGCGTCGTGCCACGTATTTCTATAGCGCGGATTCGTCGCGATTCTCTCGCTCGTGGAGACGGCCTCTAAGAGAGTGTATAGAAATACGTAGCACGACGATAACATCGCCGCGATTCCCTCGCTCGTGGAGATGGCCCCCTAAGCTTATTTATAAGGCCAATGGTGAAGGACCACGTCTCGGTTCCATATGACATCACTGGTAACACACACTGATTTTGGACGAAAATACTTATACTAAGTAAAACTCGTACAAATGTTTATAAGTTGCTCCATAAGTATTCGGTCCAAGTCGCCTGTTTTATTTATAATTTCCTGTCGCTTGTATAAAATTGACCTGAAAATATTTATGAGACCATGAAAATCGATTGTGACACCTCAAGCAAACAGTCTCTAGTATGGTACAAGTTTACAATACAAGTTGTTTAAATATTGTCTGCACAGTTTTAGTTTAATAAATATAATACGGCTTACACCACGTACCTAACTTATTATCATCTTGCTGACGTTTCGTAGACCATTTAGAGGCCCTCCAGTTAGGTACGTGGTGTAAGCCGTATTATATTTATTAAATGACGTCAAGCCACGATAATTTTAATTCAGTTTTAGTTTATTGCGAGACTAGACTGTAATTAATAAACATTGGTAGCGTTACCATAAGTACTAAATTTAAGGCTTAATTTGTTCTATATTACTTACCATTTATTTGTTTTATAAGCTGTTTGTTTTCCAAGCATGAATAAAATAAAATAACATAATACTAGACATTACACGCAGCAATACCAAGCAAACAAAACTGTGTTATGGAAACCGTTTAGACCAAGAAAGCTGTAAGTTTGTATTTTGTTTAATTGTGTTTTGTTTAATTTAATTTGGGGTACATACATTCCATACACGTGAGGTGAGGATGATCTTTTTTTCTAGATTTCCCCATCGTGTGGGATATATCGTGTAATAGGTATTTAAAAAATCGGCCAAGTGCGAGTTGACTCGCGCACGAAGCAAAAAACGGCAAATTAATCACGTTTTTTGCTGTATTGCCAAATTTAGTAATGGCGCTTCGGAAAACTTATTTTTGCCAAGCGAAGGAAAGAAGCTTACAAGAACTCCCACCCAATTTAGTAACCGTTTTCAGGTTCTCGACGAGACAATGGACACGCGTCAGTTTGACCCCTACAAGCGCAGCGACGTTTACTCGTTCGGTCTAGTGCTGTGGGAGATGGCGCGCCGCTGCGGAGCCCTGCCGGACGACTACCAGCCGCCGTACCACGACGCGGTCCCGCCCGACCCGGCGCTGGAAGACATGCGGCGCGTGGTCTGCTGCGAGCGTCGGCGGCCCAGCCTACCGAACCGCTGGCATTCCGACGGGGTAACGTACCAACACCACTCTATCGCACTGCCAGCCGCCGTACAATGCCGTCCCGTGAGTGTCCCAAGCTTCGGCACCGTAGGTCATGACGGGTTGGCAGGAGGCACTTTTTACTATTACTATGTTGCCGATTGCCGAGGGGTGCCGGGGCTAGAATTTGGCCCCTTGTCTCTGGCGGATGTGGATAAGAATCTGGCAATAGATACCCGAAGATGGGCAGCAGCATCTTTCCTTATAACAACATAACGTACTGCACTCGCCAAGCGTGGTGAGTATGGCAACAACCACCTCTTGATCAGTATCTACTTGGAGATTTATGAGGAAGTTCTATGGCCAGCAGAGGACTTCCTACCGCTAAGTTGATGATGTTGCTGGTTGAATTGAAACCATGTCTAAGCTTCACAATTCTCCTTTCAGGTCCTATCAGCAATGTCGAAAGTGATGAAGGAGTGTTGGTACCAGAACCCTGCGGCGAGGCTGACCGCGCTTCGGATTAAAAAGACACTGGCCACGATAGGCCTGCCTGACTACATCAAGCTATAAACTATCTGGAAGTACCGCGGATAACTGAACTTACACGGTGTAATTATAATGTAGATTTTTGTATGATGGAAAGGCGATTTTATTGACGTACGTGAAGTTAAGTTGTGACTGAGCGAAGAGTTTAGTGTTAGAGTGAGGGTAAGTGAGATCTAATTATAAGAGTTTACGAGAGTTATAGTATGTAGGTTGAAGATAATAGTTGTAATTTTAATATCTTTGTAGGGCATCTTTGAAAAGTCAAGTCGATGTTGGTTACACCGTTTTTGAGATCTATGCAAGTGTGTGCGAAAAATGTATGTAGTTTTATTTTTATGATGTGATTGGTTAGCGCTGTTTTCATTTTGTTTATTTGTGTGATCGAACAGTGATCAATATTTTATAAAGTGATTAAAGTTTTTAAAATGTTAAAAGTTATCTGTAAAATTGCCAGCAACTTCAGAATTACGATACTTAATATTATAATAAAACACATAACGAAACAGTCGTCATAACTGAATGGTAAAATAACGTGGACCGTCTGTTTACGGGGGCGTAGTAACGCGAGAATGTTCCATTGAACCATTGTATATTGGACGGTACCGGATTTACCAATAATTTACCAATAGGCTGAGTAGGCGGGAGGAGGAGTCTAGGGCGGCAAACCCTAGCCTTCCCTCCCGTAAATTTTTTGCTTAGGACTATTTCTTTTTAGTCTTAGAGAAACAAAAAAAAATATATACTTACAGAGAAAACGAGTCAATTTAAAAATTTAAACAAATTTTTCATAATCATACCTACTAATTTTTTAAAATTAAAAAAAGTAAATTTTTTTAATTTTTTAAATTCCTAATTCTTTACTGTACACAAAGTAAATACTTAGACAAAAGCCTAAATGTATGACATGTACAAAGGCGAGACCCTACCAAGACTTTTAGACTAATAACGGTCAAGAGCTGATTGTAAGGAGGACGATCGAGCACAAATCATAAAGTTGCAATTTTATTGTTTTTAATATCTTAAGTCGGACTGATTTGTGAATTTGCCACTGGGATTGGAACAATTTCGCAAAATTATGTCCCATGTGGATTTTGTCCCAGATGATTGATGGAATACTTAAATACATTTTATAATGTAAACATGTACCATCCATACATAGAAAACAGTGTACCCGAGACAAATTGGCTGCAAGTGCTGTCAAAATAGTAAAATGTAATTTCACTCTATTCTTCCTTAAAGCTGTATACACTACACGGTATTCAGGGCCCGGTAGTTAGGGCGATTAGGGAGCACGGCTTGCCGCGGTCGCGCTAGTTAGGGTCCCTTACGCTCTAACTCTTATTACACCACTCTTAGTTAGGGTAAGGGTCCCTGAATACCGTGTAATGTAATACAGGCTTTAGTAAGGCTAAAGCCAAACGAGCGTATTTTTTTAAATTGCGCTTTGACGTGTGGCACAAGAAGGACTTTTGTATGAAACCGAGTGCAGCGTAAATTCCGCGACTCATCTCACGCAACTTACAACTCAAGAAAGAATGCTCGTTTGGCCTCAGCCTCTTCTCTTGGGTATTCCCGCTAGCCAAACCTACCTCTGTACTCTGAACTTTGCCCTTAGCTGGCCAGGCTAACCCGGTTTATTTGAAACTAGAATTGAGAATAGGTAAACAATACATTTTTATAACCTTATACATATATGCCACATTTAATGCCAAACTGAACGTGATTTCTTCCATTTTCTATGAAATATCGTATGAATTGAAAAATTAGCAGTAGAGGGTAAACCGGGTTAGTTTTGAAGCCCATAGCATATTTCTCACCCTACCTCTTAGATTTAAATTCAGATAGAAGCATTTATTATACTGATACAATACGGTTAATGTCACTTGGCTTTCGTGAATGTCAGTTTTCCAATGACCATTTATTTTTGGTGAAACAATTTCACAACTTTTATCGTAGATCTTTGGAAAAACGCTTTTGATTCTGAGAAACCGTCAAATATGCACTATAAAAGTTATAATCTGGAATAATCATTTGTATCACTCTTTTTGAGATCTATTTTTCAACGCAGTTGTACGCGCCTAGCTTTTGGGTTTAAATCCGTGTACAAAGTGTTTAAAGTGCATAAGAAATTTTATCAGTAGTTAATTAAGGGTTCCAGCTGTCCTTGTTTTGATGATGTAGTGATATTTTTTCGTTACCAAGTACGTAAGAGTTTTTGTTAGGTTTTTATAATGTACAGTTTTCACTAGCTTATTTAACGTGTATTATAGAAATTAAAGTAAAATGATAAAAATAATGTATTGATTCACCAAACTAATAATGGCTGATAAACGAAAAAGAATATGTCATCTGAATCGAACACTTTTAATTATTATAATTAAATCGTGATCTGTTATTTTGTGAAGTGACTTATCAAAGAAGCCATTGAGGTCCCATTGAATAAATATACTAGGAACAAAATGCATAAAAAATACGTTTTTTTGCCATTATGTGTCTAACATTGGGATTGTGTTAGGTTAGTTTTAAGTTAGTGAAAATTGTACCGGTACTATTACGGAAAGATGATATATTTAAAAAAGGAATTCTATATGCGTATTTTATTTTTTATAGCTATGCTTTCTGTGATATGAAATTAAATCGCAGCGCTTATTTTAAGTTTAATATTATTTTTATCTTTTGTAACATGAGGTGACTGATTTGTCGTTTATGCGATAGGGCAGTCAAAAGTGCGCCTTGTGAATATTGCGATGGAAATAATTTTATTTGTCAACACACAATCCGAGTTACTGGATAATTTATAACAAATCTCGTACCTTCGTCCGTTTGACGATTCGACTCCTCTATAGTTGGTCGGAAGCGATACTTGGTCAACCCGTGCACAATATTTTCCCAGGATTGTTTCGTTTGTCTGTGAATGAGTTTACACTGGATACAGTGTGGTCGATCTCTGTTCAACTTATTTTAAATATTTAACTTAGCTTACGAAATCAACTAAAGACATTATTTGGCCGTATTCCAGCTCCACCGACAAAGTATTGAGTTATCAGACATTTTATAATTTAACAAATCAATGACGTTAAATATTTTTTCATTCGATAAACATGGTAATGGTAATTCTTTCGAAATGTTTCATCTTGTCCAACTAAAATATTCTTTATTAAAAATAATTAATGTAATGAACTAATAACGGATTTTCACATATGCGTTTTTATTATGAAATTTTGTAATACAACTATGCTTATTGTCAATTCCGTTTTATGTAACATTTTCCTGCTGTAAATTTTAATTGTATCAAATTCTGCCTGTTACATTAAAGTATGCCTATACTATACTATGTTAAAGTTCTTGTACTTACGAATTGCAAGTATAAGTAATTCTTTAATAACCATTAGATAGCACGCATGACTGCAATAATGCATTTTGTAATTTGAAGCGAACCAACATGCAGTGTTATCTAATAACTTAAGCAATAACAAAGTTTATTTATAAAATAATATATTTTTGTACAGAACGAGCCACAATTTTATTTATAGTAGTCTTAATTTTAAATTGATCGTTAGCGATTAAGTGGTACAATTACAATTTTGTAGATTTTGTTATTTTGATGTAGGATTTGTATAAAATAAGATTATATTGGAATAATTAATGTTCAATTCTGTAATTTAAATAGTCTTAAATATTAAGTAAGGTTAATTGTTGTTGGTGTAATGTGGATAAAGTAACAGTTACAAACGAGATTCGAGACGCCATTTTGAATCGAACGATGAAACAAAATGGCGGCCACTCGACAAGACGACTGTCTTGTCGAATGCATAAAGTATGACGTATGTTGACATTAGAGACTGATTGTATCTAATCTACGGTAATCTAAGACCTCTGTACCTATTGGTGACCTCATAATATTGTGAATTGGATTTTTTAAACGCATATAAGCGTTGTATTTTTTATGTCTTGGTCTAAGTTTGAATACAAGCGATATTGATATGGCTCTCCGCGGTTGGCAGTGCTTCTTAGGCACTTTGCAAGCGCTGGCAAGTCAATTTAAATACATAGTTTCTTATGAAAGGCAGTTTCTAAAAACCTTGCGTAAATATTTATAGGTGATCTATTAATACTTTCATTGAAATATATATTTTTAAAAAACAAAGAAGCTATGTACGTCTCTGACCAAATTAGTGTTCTTAGACACCTTTAGAGCTCCGGAAATTTTAAAACGAATCATTTGATTGATCTATTCTTGCTTTATGGAAAGGGCAACTTTTCTTTTTTAAAACCATACGGTAATTTAATATTTCAAACATCGTTAATTCCTTATGTAGTCTTCTGGCGTTGTTAGGTAAAGCAGAGATAATTTGTTTGCTAGAAATGGCGGTTGATTCTTATGCGTGTATACTGCGTGATAATCTGTCGCGCGATTTTCCGTTGAGTCCATCCTCTATAACCTTTGCATGGTGAAGTAACCAATTATTGGTAAGGACTAATAAATACGTTGACTCAGACTTTGAGTATCCCGCGACCACGATAGGTGCAATACTGTCAAAACGTCGGGATAAAAATAAATTACGCGATAAATAACCGTTCATGCATTTTAGTAATAATATGCTGTGATAGCAAAAGTTAAAAAAATACTTTTGGTAACCATGTTTGAGTATTTTCCTTCCATTTAGTGTTTTCATTGATATCCTATTTGAGGCCGTAGATAATTTGTATCCATGCTGTAAGTTTTGTGTGAAAGCGTTACTTAGGTACAGACATGGTAACATGCACATGCATTTATAATACTTAGTACCTAACGATGAAACGAATCGCATCGCAATCTGATTGTAGTTCTTTGAATATTAGAATTTAGTAACCAAATATGGAAATACTACTAAATTATAATTAAATAAACGTTTTATTCGTAATTAAATGCAGTGATGTTTTTGCTTCAATAAGTAACTAACATTATTACATAAGTCTGTATAAAGTATACATTTTTCTTTTAAAAACAACAATAGTATATACCTACTTGTAATTATTGTACAGTTACTCAAATATGGAACACTCTACTAAGGCATTAGATAGATCCCCTTGCAATAATCACTGATCCAGGTATATAATTCTGCGCAAGCGCCATCACCGTGCCTAGAGCACGCGCATTAGACTACAGATCCATGTTTCTACTTGAGTTTCTTAAAAAAATCGTTTCTCATTTCTGATAATTATGTAAATTCTACCATCATTTTTTCAAGGTATCAATTGGTTTCGTTCACCTGTAAAGTGAAAATCTATGTTTTTATAGAGCAGTTTATGGGTTTTTTTCTGTTGTATTAGATAACCAATCGTGTAAAACAACTACCAACTTGAAGTAAAAAACATGAAACATCCAAAACATAGAATACCAGTTCCAAATGTTTTGCAATTGCTGAAAAAAGTTGAAATTCCTGACGCCAATATCGTCAATGCGTCGCCTTAAGATCCATATTTGGTAACTTTCCTCTACGTGCACTAGCAAGCTAGCAAGTGGTTACAGACAGACATCAGTAGAGAGTAGTCGGCCGGTAAAAAACATATTCATCGCGCTTCCAAGAATAAAATAAAGTTTTAAACATAACCTAATAGGTAAATACTTAATAACGAGACTCAAATTCAGGGTATTACAGCATATTGTTCTAACTACATACAACTCATTAATGTTACACTTAATTAAGGATACATCAAGTTCCATTGAATAATCTTCTAGGACAAATTCCCTTATCAGTAGGTACCTAACTACCTTATCTTGTGGGTACGTAACGGGCATGTTTGCTGAACCTGTGCACGAGTACATTATTATTTATATCTTGTATAGTACAGGGCAGCGCCTGTGTGCGAAATCTCTTAAACCACCTCTTATGTCGTTGGGTGCGTTAAGGATGAACGAGTCGCCCATCTTTTCATACAAACGTGGAAGGGTAACTACTCCACTGTTTGACGTTAACCATCCAACACTAAGGATTATATCAATTTATCTCGTCATGATCTATGTTTGTATACACCCCAAACCGTAAAAAAGTATTAATTTCAAAAATACAAGCTTCTAAACTTTCGTATTTCAACACTGATTTTAGCCCAACTTTGGACGAAACTAAATAATATAAGGAGAAAGAAAACTCAAAAATAAACGCCGTTCTGACATAGTTTAATTATTCAAAAGTTGAAATAAATGTTATTTTAAAAAGATTACACTCAAGTTTTTCTATAATAACCCTTGTGTTTAAAGTCTATTCACATATTTTTGCGCGGTCGGTTTAGGAATGAATCAACACAGCTCTTATTAATAGTCAGTTTTTTAGTTTTTCGGAGAATCATTGTGCATTTCATTCTAGCGCGCGGGTAAACACTATGTCAGGTGAGATAGCATACATTTAGTCCGCGCCCACTGACGACTTTGCCTCCGCGACTAGTTGGACCTTAACTCATCGATGTTCAACTGTGAATATATCTTGGATACATAATTTTTGAAACACAACAAAGATTCAATAATAATTGGCGCTAGTATTTATCTAGCGCGGGCGCCCCTATTGCCTTGGCGCCTGTGTAGGCCGCACACTTCGCACATAGGGGAGGCGCGGCCCTGCTTTTATAATTAGGATTTGTGCTTAGCTTAGTTATTAATTAATGACTAACGATTACATAATTTTGTTCAGCAATTGTAGTGCCTTTAGCGAGTTATTTTTTATAAATAAATAAAAAAGTTTCTAGGTGTTTGTCCACTTATTTGTGCACCAAATGTAATTTTTATTAAAATAACTAATTTGTTATGATCAGAAACGTTTTACGTAAGCTATGAAATCGGCATGTTTTATGCAATTACGCTATTATTGTCGCTCTCTCATTGCGTCGTTAAAGTTAATATAAATGATTCATTAGCGCAATATGTTATTGAACTCGTAAATCACAATGAGCCGTTTTCAGTAAAAAATAAAAATGTGTTTTCTACCACCTGTGATAGGAATATTAAAGTACCCTACGACAGTTCGTTGACCCTTTCTGTCAGATAGGTGAGTTTTAGATCACGTTTCCTATATTTTAATATGCTGTTTTTTGGTATAAGTACTTTTTATAGTAAGGGGATTAGAATTAAGTCAATTTAAGTGCTTAATTTTTACGAGTAGCTCACCCATTTGCTGTCGTTATTGATATCATAAGCGTTCTATATGTATTTATAAATGTTTTGTAATTAAATTATATACGAAGGAATTTCAAAATTACCTGTTTTAGGCACGCTTTACGGTGAGATTTTACGTAGTGCTACCTAACGAGCTGATATATACATCGCACATTGGCTCAAATCATTGCTGCCCGTAATTCGTGCATACTTCATTCAAGTTTTCGTCAAAGGTGTTAGATTAAAATAATGTAGGTCGTCGTCTTATTTAGAGTGATATAAAATGTACAAGCAACAAACTGAGGTTTGAGAGCAGAAGATTTGATGAGCAATACCATGAAAGTACAAGTACCTACCTAAAACTACTGCAATACTAGCGCGTTGGCAGCATATCACGGCGAAATATGTTTATGAATTTTATTTATTGTAGATGTGTATTTTGTTTAAATATCACATTGTACCTATAAGTTAATGATTATTTGGATAGAGTGTACTAATTCGATAATTTATTCTTAATAAATCAAGTGTTTTTTATATTTTTTGTTTTACTTAAGTTCCTAGTTATTAAGGCCGATTTTCGTACCTAATATCCATTAATTATCTATTCGTCATATTAGTCCTAAGTAGTAATTACCATAATGTAAGTGTCATTGAAAAAACTATGTTTATATCCATACTTTCTTTATTAAAGAGAATTTATACCTTATAATTATTTTTATTGATTCATTTGTAAAAATAATGATACCACTCCTCAATTGCAATTAAGAGAAACATACTTTTATTACAGTGCCACACAATACAATTTTAAATAGTGCATGTGGTTTAAATAATCTTTATTTCTCATAAAGGACAATATACACTTGATGCGAAATTACATTTTAGGGCGTTATAAAAAAGACTGGCTAAGCTTTAGAAATAATAATAACAACACTACTTGAGAAAACAAAAGAACTCTGTGATAAAATAAGTTCACTAATCTGTGCAAAGTTGGTTATACTCAGTTAACTATTTTTTAATAATTATAACTTGTTAGGTCTTAAATAATTCAGAACAGTAACTTACATCTAATACTAAACTACATGTATATAGAAAAAAATCATGGACGGAATACATTTCATTCTTAAACAAGTAAAAAGGCTGTTCAACACTAACAATACTATGATCATAGAAATCCATATATATATATATATATATATATATATTGGTATCTGCACCAGGCAGTATATTACTAATTACAATTATTTGAAAAAATTATCTGTATACTTTATTACTAATACAAGGCACAGTTGTTATTTTCGTCATACATTATGATATTTAGTTAATGAATATAATTAGTTAGTAGAAAAGTTAATTATGCATAGGAAACCTTCTGCTCATATGCTTCATCCTCATTCCAGTACTCCTGGTCTGAGAATGTTGTATGGCGCAGCTTGCACCAACGAGAGCCGAAATGGAGAATCAGTATGATCACCATCAACACAAACATCGACAGTACTGCAATAGCTGGATAGAGCATGAGAAAGGCCATTTTTATGTTGTTCTACCTACTTGTCTGTTACAAAAAAAAATATATCTTGGATTATTGCTTTTTATATGTCACTTTCTCTTTTGTGCATCTCTAAGTACTCTTGAGAGGATGTGAGCGGCTGCTGGGATATAGACGGAGGGACTTCTGTCTCTCGGTGCACGTGATATTCGTCCGGATGTTGGTGAATGTAGATGCCGAGTTGCTGCTTGTTCCTCAGTTCTGAGTAGTCAAGTGGAGGTTGCTTGTGCGGAGTAGCAGACCAAATTGATACAATCCAGCGATTGCCTGCAAAGATGGAATTTGCTTATGATTTATCTTGATACACTGCAATTTTGAAAGCTGATACAATGTATGGGCCTAGGCTCTGCAGCAACTTAAATACATCTGTACAACGTCAATACACAGTAGCTC
The DNA here is from genome assembly GCA_963082625.1 of Pasiphila rectangulata. NCBI lineage: Eukaryota > Metazoa > Arthropoda > Insecta > Lepidoptera > Geometridae > Pasiphila > Pasiphila rectangulata. The sequence continues at coordinate 23,433,356 of OY720236.1, read as the reverse complement.
TATAAATCATCCGTTTACATGTGAAGAGCCAATTTAAAAAAAATATATTAGATTTTTATAATACAATTGATAAGTATGTTATGGGGAAACTGGTAATAACTGATTAAACCTACATTGTAAATAATACAGGACAAGGTTTGTAGTCAGATCTACTCAAACAATCACGACACAATACACTGTTATTTGAATGGGGAGTGGCCACAACCATTATATATTTATGTTTCTATTGTAAGAAGAATTAACTTACCTGTATGCCTATCAAGCCAGTAGCCAGAGTACCGAGAGCAGCAGCAGATGACGTTCAGAATGATCAGGCAACCCAGAATCACGGAGCAGATCGCGATAGTTATGTAGAACGGGGTGAAGTCGCCCACTTTAGACGCAACGATTACAGTATTAACAGGTCTGAATGTACCGTTTCCTGTAAAGAAGTGGTTTATTTCAGACGACATTTTTGCTTCCACCTGTAGAAGAGAAACACTGAATCAGGCCAGGCACAGGACAGACGTAGCCCAACCGCTTTTGTTGAATGTTTGAAACGGTTTGGGCGTGGCGTTCCTGTTTTAGAAAATATCACAGAAACTCCGAGTGAGAGTCGTGGAAATAAAGTTAAAACAGTGCAAGTTTAAATGAACATACGAAATATAACTATTTAGGGGTTTCATGTCAGTAAATAATGAAATAAAACATACCTTTAGAAAAACAAGCCACACGCAACCAAGCTAAATCTGTTTGTCTGTTGTCTGTCTGTCTCGGTCGAGTTAGTCTGTCACTGTTTTGTTTGAGTGTTGTGTTTTTTCTTCTTCTTCGTGTTATGGCTTTAACGGCTGAGCTTTGTGCGTAACTGAATGATGCGAATGTTACTTTCATTCGTTCTGACATTACCATACCACACTGTGTTACCACAGTAAACCACAGTAAACGCTCACTCCTCTTACGCGGCAGACTTCTGCATAAAAATGGCCAAAATATTTGAGGAATTCACCGCAATTTTTTTAATTTTACGGAAGCACCACATAATAATTTATATGTTACATACACCATTGTATTCATATTGAAATTTTCTACACGTTTATGTATTCTACAAAACATAAAATAACTAATCTGATTTAATAACACACGTCGGTATAGTTCGCGCAAAACTTCTTGAGCTCTGTGAACGTTGCGGCAAATGCAAAGTTGCGCATGTTGACATGTTCATTCAATATTGCCAACTAGGTTATAAATATATATATAAATAATTTTGCCACATAGTAGAAATTTTGTATTAAAAAATTGGTTTCTTGCGATAAGTAACGGTGAATTTGTTCTAGTATTTAAGTGTTTATTAATCCTTAATTTAATATAATAATTGATTTTAAATATGTTTGTTTTAATAATTGAAAAATAAATAAATGCATAGTAAAATGTGTGCTAGATAAAACGAAAATACACCAAAACTCGCGCTGGCAACCCTAGTTTCACAGACTGATTCCCTCTCGCACCCCTTTTATCATTCCTTCCCCTCAACGCCCTAAAAACTGTGTACTGCGCAGTCACTAGAGCTCAAGAGGTTTTGCGCGAACTCTACCTACACTGAGCGCGCGGAGCGTTCACACCTTATGGACACTCGTCGGTACATTATGGCGCGTCGGGGGTAATCCATCAATGTCAATGTCAAACAGAAAGAGAACGAGTGAGTGATTTATTTATTTATTTATTTGAGCCACCAACAGTAGATACACTACAAAAAATCACAAACAACTGCAGAAATAATCTGTTGTCTGTGGCGGCCCAACACTACTCGCTACGTCAAAGAATAAGATTTGTTTATCGATGTATGTATCCAAAACCCTTATACGAAGCTAAAACCATTGCTATTATTAGGAAATACATTTTTCAAATTAAGTGTATGACTTTACCCTAAAAAGTACGGATTAATTAATTTTGTGTTCTGTGTTCTGAGCTCTAAATTTGATGTTAGTTAGGTACTGCACAGGTTACTGTATCTATGGGTAATTTTTGGTTTGTGGCCTAGAAAGAACTCGGCACAAAATAAATGGCCGCCAACATGGCCAGCCAAATAACATAAGAATTTAAACTTGACACGGGCGGAATTGTGTAAAACCAAACACAAAAAGCCATAAAATAAAAAGACAAGTTTACACTCGCCGAAGCTATTCTGCTATCGCTGGCTTCGGCTAAGCTCTTTGTATATTTGACATATCTAAAACCGTTATGTTATTTATTAGTTAGCCTTGATAAAACTCGTTGGTACTTGGCATTCATTAACCAGTTGATGTTGGCCCTTGAAAATTACAAATTCTGGAGATGGGTTTACACAGGTTGAAATGGGGTACTTGGTACCTATTGAATGTTGGTGGTTGATTTTGAAAAACAACACCCTTATTACTGTATAAATAATAAATGATTTAAAAAAAACACCCTTATTTGGTCTCGATTAAACAAGCAGCTTGATAATTAGTTTTGGCCTTAGTGGCTCAGGACAGCTGGGTGTATACGTGCGTAGGTACTAGATGTATAGGATGGCCTCGTTATATTTAAGTCCCCGGGAACCGAACCCTCACATTTCGCCTACCACCTATAGGTACTTAAAACAGCTACTATCTATATTTCAATGCTACATGTTTGTTCTGCCTGTATTTCTGGGTGCCTGTCTCCCTGCCCATCTATGTATCTGCCTGCCTGTCTTTCCGTGTGTCTGTCTGTCTACATGCTGGATTTGCTGTGTCTGCCTGTCTATGTAACTGTCTGCCTCTGTGCCTGCATTCTTGTGCGTCTATGTGTCTACCTGCCTGTTTGTGTGTCTGAATGCTTTTCTGTCTCTTTGACACTACAATTTTAATAATATGTGTTTGCCTGTCTGTCGTTATGAGTCATGCTTGTCTGTCTGTAAGTATGCCTGCCTGCCTGTTGTCTCTGCGATTGTCTTGTCTGCCTGTTTTATTATAATTTTAACAATATTTTTGTGTATTTTTATGCATAATATAAAAACTTGTTTTATTTTTGTTTCTCATCCGTTCGTCCGTCCATCTATCTGCCTGTTTTTACAGTTTTGTCTAGATTATTATAAGGTAGGTAGGGTATAGCGGTCATTATATTTAAGTCGTTAGATGTGCCCTGACACCAAAAACTGTGGCATTATCTTTATATAAATGTTTTAAAAATTAAGGCATAAGTAAGGGCGTATCTTACGATTTAAATATTTGATTAGGTACGGTTATCAAAACGACTTTATTTTTTCGTGATCAACGTTATTTATTTATTTATATATTTATTATAAGGAAAACCAACAGCTGAAATAGATTGGTACCTATTATTTCATACATTTTTTTAGCCCTTGTTGTCCCACTATGCAAAGGCCACAGGGCAAAGGCCTCCCTCCCCTTTTCCCAGCCGTCTCGGTCCCCTCTGTAGCGGTCCAATCCGGCTGATGCACATCCAACTCGTATCTAATTAATAGTTTAAATTTGTGAAAAATAACAGATTTCTAAAATAGGTACATAGTACAAGTCCTTCGTCAAAGTTTTACACAAAGCCTTCTAAAAAATCACGAATGTAAATAATCGACTTATTCTCATCATTGACGACTGTGATTAAGAATGGTTAAGACCCCAAAATGAACTATGGTTTATGAGTTTACGTTTACATAAATAAATAATGCTCGACAAATCACAAAGCATCATCTAGCCCCCAAGCTAAGCAGAGTTTGTGTTATGGGTACTATATAGATGGCTGATATACTTAATACATTATACTACATAGATAGATATTTTTATTATATATAGAAAAACACCCAGAACACCCTGAACAAATATCTGCAGATCGTACAGACATTTGTCCCGAGGCGGGAATCGAAACCGCAACCTCTTGCGTCGCAGGCGGACCTTCGCCCGCTGCGCCACAGAGGTCGTCAAATAGTGGTCAAATATGTACGCAAAACCAATCATTACCTGCACACTTGTAGGTATCACTTTTCTATAGATGTACATTTATTTATTGAAACTTATTGGCACCTATTTTAGAAGCGTAATAAACGTAACTAATGTTATTTGTTAATGTTTTTTTGTTATTTTATCATCATTTCACAGACACAAGAACGTCGCCGTCGCGACGATTCAAGGAATCATCCATTGGCTATTTTGTTTGATCCATGTTTACACCACGGGGTTGATCTGTAAAAATAACATAACTAGGTACATCATGTTGGCAATATTGAATGAAATGAAGCTTCTTGTTGTAAAACTTGGTGGAACTAACATGGCGTGCATTTGGAAATAACTACGTTGACGACCTCTGTGAGGGGTTCGATTCCCGCCTTAGAACAAATGTCTGTATGATTTGCAGATATTTGTTTAGGGTGATCTAGATGTTTTTCTGTAATAATAAAAAAAAATATCTATCTGTTGGTAGTGTAATAAGTAGATATATTAGTCATCTGGTGCCCATGACACAAGCTCTGCTTAGCTTGGGTGTAGATGATGCTGTGTGAATTGTTCAGCATTATTTATTTATTTAGCTAGGCGCGATAAAATAACTTAGGCCAGGTGCGTGTCGGGCCAAGCACTGTTCAAGGCCATAGTTACCCATATACCGGTTGTCAGAAGTTGGTGTAGCTTTTTTTACGATAATCAAAACATATCTACAGGTATTAATTTTATTGTAATCGAACCTTCTGTTTTTTGTATAGTTTAAAGTATTCCGGTATGTTGTCGTATCATTTATTAGAGCGCTACTCAAGCGATAAAATCTCCCTACAAAGTTAAAACAATTTTTTTCAGATATAAACCTAGCGCTTAGATTTAGAGGGGTTTCCCTACGCTTAAAAAATTTTTTTTTAATATTTTGCAAGCCTTTAATCATGAAAAAAATGAAGAAATACGACGGATATCTTGAGTTGTTTAGTAAACTAAATGTCAACAATTCAGAAAAGGCTATCTACCAAACACAACCCTAAAAACTTATGTTAGGTACCTACCTTACAAAAATTTTTCAGAAACACTTTTGGATTGTCATGTGACTCCGGAAACTGACCAAGTATTGTAGGGTTGTCAGCTCGATCTGTTAAAAGAAAAATCGTAACTTTACATTAGAGAAGTTATTAATCGATCAAAACAATAAAAGTGAGGCTATTAAATCTATTAAACATGAAATAAACAGCGTCGCCGTGGGGTACCGGCCATAGAATGATGCCACTTCTCTCTTGCCCGTGGACGCAGTCACAATCTTCCAGGGGATATCTGCGGGATCTGGGCAGCAGCGTTTTTCCGCGTATCAACATCCAGTACTGCGCTCGCCAACCCGCCTGCCAATCGTGGTAAGTATGGCAACAATCGCTATGATCAGTACTTAGTGATCTATGAGGGATGCCTATGTCCAGCAGTGGATATAGGTATTACGACTGAGATGATGATGGTGATGAAATACCGTCAGCAACGGATTCGCGATGTAGGTACGGGATGCTGCAGTGCCTGGGACATTGTTAAAGTAGCAGCACAAATTCTATCCTCCTCGGCTTTGCCGGCTATTAGTCAGAAAAAACATTTTACACATAAAACATTAAACATTATTACAAAGTCTGTGTAGCTGATTAAGCCGCGGGTTATTCACGATATTTTCCTTCACCAAGCCCATGTTAAGTGTGCTAATCATTATTTCAAGAAAGAAAAATCCATTGCTAGGCCCGTATAGGACCCACGATCCCTGGCCATTCGGGTTTCCGGTCGTAGGCCAAGTTCCCGCACGTCGTCGACGGGCTGATCTGATAACAGAAAAAAACATGGGTTTTTAACATACCTAGGTACTCTGTGTGATATGAATCAAGAATCAAAAAATACTTTATTCAGTGCGGCCGCAAGGACCTTATTGACGCGTCACAAATTACAAAATAAAACAACACAAATAAATAGAATAAAGCACATAATTGAATCTGTTCACTTCAGATGACACGCGAGTTAGGAAAAGAAGTGAACAGAAGAACCAAACTCGATCGTTATAGTCATTATTTAACAATTTTATTTTGTCTTATGTTACGTTGGACGGAGTTGGAGCAGATTCCGTTCCAAGTGGTTTTGTCCTCTAAGGTAATCTGATATTTTATAATAAGCTTTATTGCACAGATTGCGTTTAATAATGTTTTTGAATATATTATATTCAATGATAACTTCTGCAACTCACTTGGGAGTTTCTTGTAGAAGCGTATACATTGCCCTTTAAAAGATATTTTGACCTTATGGAGCCTAGTAGTGGGCACAGCGAGTTTATTCTTATTTCTTGTATTTACATTGTGATTGTCGCTGTTTTTCTTAAACGAAGCAATATTTTATGGGTGTACAACAGGTTCTCATAAATATATTGACAAGCTACTGTCATTATATTTATTTCCTATGTATGTACCTCCTATGTACCCCCGACTTTCAATCCGAAGGTCGTGGGTTCGATACCGGTTTTTCTTTCTTGAAAAACGTATGTGCACACTTAACACGTGCTTTAACGGCGAAGAAAACATCGTGAGGAAACCTGCGGCTTAGTTAGCTTCAGACGTATTGACCTGTTCTTTCCTCTAAACAATAGTTGACTATGGTGTAGGACTGAGAGGATGGTGTAGGTGTTGGGCAAATATATCTAACAATGTCGCAGGCACTGCAGTGTCCCGTACAGTACCCGTAGTGTCATTTGCACCATTGGCCAGCACCATTAATTGGGCAAACGACACTGTCATGTACCGTTTACACCATTGATGGGGCAAATGGTGCAAACGACACTGTCATGTACCGTTTACACCATTGATGGGGCAAATGGTGCAAATGACACTATTAAAAAATATATTTATTTTGCCTCAAGGCTTTCCTCGAGCTATCGCTCTGTTTACTGGCCATCCGCCCCGCCCCGAGACCCTCAGGGAAGAGATGGATCAGAATTTTTCTCCCCATGAACAAATACTGTATCCCCTAAAACTTTACTAATGATAATGGAAGAATGAATCGCTTATTAATAATATAAAATATTTTTATTATTAATAACAAAGAATCAATGACAGCTAATCAATGACAAATAATGCTTAATTATTTTATCTTAATTTTTCCAAGAATAGTGGAATATCTATTTCACTATTAATTAATTGCATCTGTACGTACTGTATATAATTATTCCGATCCCTAACCTCCTTTGATCGCTTTTTGTACGGGTCTTGTGTAAGAGCATTGACTGCATGAAATGCAGCGTCCTCCTTAAGCACTTTTAAGCAGTGACTCACTGTCGCGGGTCTTCTTTTAAAGCAGTTATTAATATGTCCATTCCATCCTTCACATACATTATTTGTTCTATGCCTCTCACCAAAACAACACCACAGTTTTTTTTTCGGCATCCAAAATCTAGCCACATAATTAATAAATTGCTGCAAATTTTTATTACTTCCGTTAGCATCACTCTCTGCTATGATGTATCTGAATCCATCTTCAATTTTTGATTCTGGCAGAAGAGGTAAGATGGTGCAAAGAGAAACAATTTTTGTAGCGTTAGTCTTTTTTAAATTGAGACTTTTAGCTTTTCTCCGCAATTGGTTTTGAAAATGGTAAAAACAACCGTGATGTTCAACCATAGGAAACACTACTTTGACTGCACTAATGAAAGATTGTTCAAAATCAGATATAATTTTCGAAGGACCCCATTCTGGGATTTGAGATTTGATGAGATTCATCATGAGAATATATGTTTCTTTTTTTTTATTGGTCAAAAGCACATATACAACAGGGACAACAAAGTTTTTGTCATCAGTGCTTCCTAAGTCACAGAAAAATACGTAGAGCTGAGTAAATGGCTTCGGACATTTCTTGAAAGTGCCGTCGCAAAAAAAGATTTTACCAATTTTCAGCAGTTCTCTTGCTTCTTCCGATGCAAAGACTAAAATTCTTTCGTCTTCATGACTATAATCAGCTAAACAAAAATCCTTATGGTCAAGAGGAATTTCAAGTTCTGTAACATCTTTATATGCCATTTTTTTAACAGAATTAATTTTTCTTATTCTTCTGTATGCCACAGATTTGAATTTTTCATAAGATGGTATTTTTTGAACAATGTTAAGTCCTTTATTTTTGATTGAGGCTACAGTCTTTTTATAAACGGCTGGAACTGTTTCTTCTGAAGTAGTAGCCTTTTCTATGAAGGACCCTATTATTTCACAAACCGTGTTTTTATTTTCATCTGGCTTGCAGTTATCAGAATGCTTAATTTTTTTAACCACCTTTGATTCATCCTAAAAAAGAAACAAAACATAAGATACGAACTTTAAAAATATTTATACTATATATACTTATACACAATATACAGCTAAATAAATGGAAAAATAAATAGCATCAGCTAGTGGCACTGCGGGCAAAAAGACAGTTACACATACCTGTGATATAGTAATCGTCCCCTTACATTTTGTTTTCTTGTAATAGCGGCACCTCCATACTCTGTTTAAATTTTTATACTTTGTGTGAAAATGGTATTGATACCCATTGTGTAATAAAAGTCGGCCCCGGCTCTGTTTCAGAAAAATTAAATCGGATTCGCACATTTTTCTGCTTTTTATGACAATCAAATCATATGAACGACACAAGAAACAAACGCAATGAATGTCAGTCATTAGAATGAATTTTCAAATAGTTTCTAACACTTCAAGAAAGGAGAATATATATTAATATACTTATATTGTTCAAGTGCTTTTAACTCTCTTAAGTAGTTGAAAACTTGACTCTGTTATTAATAATAAATATAAGTGCCATTTGCACCATTGGATATGTTTGCCCCATCAATAATGGTAGCAATGGAGCAATGGTGCAAACGGTACATCATAGTATCATTTGCACCATCAATAATGGTAGCAATGGAGCAATGGTGCAAACGGTACATCATAGTATCATTTGCACCATCAATGGTACTGGTCAATGGTGCAAATGACACTACGGGGTACAGTATACTTTCCTTTTGCTAACGCTGTATAAATCATCTGTAATAGATGCAAAGGCCATTTTACTATTATTACTAATTTATTATTACGAATTTGTTAGCATTAAAATAAAAACGAATGAGATTTGGTAACTTAATAGGTATTCTAATTTGCATGCTTTAATTTAATTGTTTATTTATTTTATTTCGTGTTAATTTTCTATTTCAATTCCAAGGATAGATTATATTAGTTTTATTGTTATTAATTTCGAATAATATATTTTTACTGTTTTTTTGTTAATGTCGAAGTCCGCGTTTTCGAAACAGACCAGCGCGGACTGGCCCTGCAGCCCGCAATATGCTGAGTAAGGACCCTTTTGCAGCGACAAATCTATATCATAACTTTATTAAACCTGTGTGTAATGTTTGTTTTGTTGTTGCAAATAAATGATTATCTATCTATCTATCTAATACTCTAATGTGCAAATTATAACATGTTCCTTTTCATTATGATACCCCACTTGACCTAGGAACCCCAATTAATTTGTATAAACCCCCATTTCAGTCGCTTCTGAAATCCAAACAAGAATATCAAGAGCAAGTTAGTGTTATCCAGAAAATTTCAAGTAGGTAGATAGCTTTAGTAGATAAAGTAAACACTTTCTCCCGGCAGGGATCGAACTCGCAACCTCCTGAGTCACGGCCTGCTTTTAGCAGCGCCACGGACGTCGTCTAAGCTCTCTAAATGAAGAATGCTCATCTGTCAAAACTTAACTTGCTTATCTCACACATAACGAGTTGGTCGGCTGTCGTCACCGCCCCTGGGTCACAATTTTGCCAGAATTATCATTGTTTCTTGTTGGGGCAGTTTAGCCATTCATTAACTATCCAAACCAAACCAGTGATCGATCCTCTCAATGAGTAGGTACTAAACATAACAGGTGGAGCTAGCAAGCGGAATATAATGCGTGTGTCTGAGATGTAACACCGGTCGGACGAAAGGTGATGCGTGACGCTTGGAGATCTGCGAGTTAATGTTAGGCGTTAAAGTATGAAATTGCCGATTTGTACTGAAAAATTGATATTAGTTTTTTTTTTAATTTATCATTAAATATAATCAAAAAATTACCATTATTATCTATACATTGCTGCCATCTAATAGGAAGGTCATTCATGCCTTTGCGATATAACTCTGGTGATCTAGATTCGATAAACTGTGTGAAAGCATTTTTTACTGCCTCCTGAGAAGAAAACTTTTTATCACGTAGAAAATTGTCAAAATCACGAAAAAAATGGTAGTCCGTTGGAGCAAGGTCTGGCGAATACGGAGGGTGACGAATGGTTTCTAATTGCATTTCCTGTAGAGTTAAAACGGTTTCTCGTGCTGTATGAGGTCTCGCGTTATCATGGAGCAATAATGGTTAAGATCGATTCATGAGTCGGGGCTGTTTCACTGCTAGTTTTGCTATCATTGTTCAGTGTTCGGCACAGTAGACATCTGCCGTTATTGCTTGACCAGATCGGAGAAAGCTATAGTGAATAACACCATGCTGGGACCACCAAACAGTTACCATTACCTTTTTATTGGTAAGCTTTGCTTTAGGACACTGTTGCGGCGTTTGACCTGGGGTCAGCCATTGCATTATTCGCTTACGGTTATTGTAAAGAACTCACTTTTCATCATATGTCACAATTCGATCCAATATTCCTTCACTTCTGTTTCGATTCAACAAGGCAACACAAGTTTCACCACGCGTTTCTTTCTGCAGATCAGTCAAATCATGAGGCACCCATTTTTCATATTTTATTGATTTGACGCAAATGAGTCAATATTGTTGATAAGGTAACGTTAAACCATGCCGCTAATTCCTCGAATCGGCTTCCACCACCTCTTTCAATTCATTGTTATTCACCTGTGTTGGGCGGTCTTTCACGTGGTTCGTTCTTCAAATCAAAGTTTATATCACGGAAGCACGGTGCGTTCATTAGCAGTCCCCTCTCCAAACGCAACATTGATATTGCGAGCTGTTTCTGCCACGTTATTTCCGCGTCGGAACTCGTATTCAAAAATCACTCGAATTTTATACATATTTCTTCTCTAAGTGAATAAAAAAAAACAACTGAAAGTCGATAATCAAATGTTGCACATTTTTTTAAAAGAAGAACTTCATAGATCCATGTGAAAAAAGTTTCAATCAAAAATCTCAAACCATGAAGGTTCTATGTCAATTCGAAGTACCTATGACAATAAAACGGCAATTTCATACCTTAAACCCCTATTATGTCTTAAATAAATAAAAAAAAACCCCCTATTATTAGGGCGACTGCCCTTCGTCAATCATGTTGACTGTAGTGAATATGGCAACTGGGGCTACTGTAGCGACTTTGGCGACTGTGGCGATTGTATATATACATAATAATATTATGTATTCCTAGCCCTTTCATTAGCAATAAACAGCACCAATAAAGTAATACTGAAAGAAAACCTGATCTCTTAAATGGCTAGCTAATATTCACTGAAAACTTTGATATCGTTGGTACTTCCTTTTTATACTTACATTTGCTGAAAATAAATAATAACGTCAAATATATTGAATTTCAGAGAAAATGTGCCTATCGTACTCAAAATGAATCTGAATTAACTTCCTACACAAACTGCGAGTAAATTATATTTCTACATATATTAAATTCATTTTCAGTATCCTTCTACTGTGCAAAGATCTCCTTATACTGTGTAATATCAATAGTGCAGTTAGGTCCTTTGCATTTTGTTGTTAAAACTAGATTATGGTGTGTAGTTGGAATAAAAATAACGTAATAATTTTTATTTTTTATTTTTTGGAATTACATTTGGTATGGTAATTTTCATTTAAATATTAGTTTAAATAATTTCTTCGAATAATTCGGATAACTTATTTAAATTAATTGAATTATTATAAAAATATCGAGGCTCAATTAAATTTTTATATTTTTAATGAATCTCAAATGGTGGACTATTGAGTTTTAGGTAACATATAAATTTAATTGTAACCTTATTTATTTACTTACTAATTTATTATTAAGTCTACTTCCACATTTGTTTACAGCTAAAAATTAGGAAAACTTTTAAAATAAAATTTAAGTCATTACATAATTAGTATAGCTCGTACAAAATAACAGAATTTTACAATTAAATAATCGGTAAATATATATTCTGTTAAATAATAAATAAGTATCTGTATTCAAACAATATTATATATTATAATAACTTACAATCACAAGTCCATTACAAATTTTAATTTAATGAGATTATAATAATTTTTTAGTATAAAATATATGTTGCTCATATATATTTTATATTAAAAATCAGAGACAGAAATTGTTTAGAAAAGAACAAAAGCATAAATATAATTGTAAATTTCAAAACCTAAAAATATGGATTATTTCATAGTTTATATAAAAAAACGCGAGCAATCTGAGACAGAAATTGTTTTTTTATGAAAAAAAACAAACTACAAGAAATAACTGTAAAGGTAGAATTTCACCAGTGTGCGGCACTGTGCGGTACAAATGTTTGAATGTCATTTAAAATATTATTATTAGGTGAAAACACTAAAATGACATTCAAACATTTGTGCCGCACAGTGCCACACACATTTAAAACCTTATTATTAGGTGAAAACACTAAAATGACATTCAAACATTTGTGCCGTACAGTGCCACACACTGGTGGAATTCCACCTTAATATTACTGTAAATTTACTAGTTCAAAATATAAATAAATATTGTTTAATAGTTTATATAAATCAAATATTGAATTAATATGTCAACAAACGTGAGCAGTTAGAAGACAGCATACAAACTTTCATAAATGTAAATTAACTAGTCCGAACGCTTAATAAATTAATTACTGTCTAAACACATATATAAAAGAATTAGTATGTAAAAAGACGTGAGCAGTCAGAGACAGAACTAGCTTTATATAAAAGTTTAGATAAAAATTTATTAGAAGTAGAAAAATAATAATATCAATATCAAATAATAAAACATGCTGGACCATTCATCAGATAAACATATTATAAAAAAGTCGTAAACAGTCAATAATAATATAATATAAGAAATAGTTTTATAAGAACAATCGTATAAAAAAGTTTTAGTAATTAGGTACTGTAAATTATTTAGTCAGAAAACTGAATAAAATATTGATCGTCTCATACTTTAACAGTACTGAATACAAATACTGAATTAGTAATAGTAGGAAGGTAGTATCACCGATAAAAATAGTATAGAGTACAAAAATAAGATGAACAATTCATTTACACTCCGTTAAAAAGAAGTACAACTATACGCCGAAGCAGAGCCAGAGAGACAGAAATCAAATACAATATTAGTAATAGTTACAATAAAACCATAATGATAGGAATTTCTGTGCAGTATTGTATTAACGTAGAACCAACTGTCAAACAAAACATTGACACTCAAGTAAGAATGAACACTCGAGTGCAGTTCTGCAATGCCAACCTACCCGACGTTGTATCGCGTGTAGTGCTGTGAGCTAGATGTTGAATACGTCTATCCAATTTCAAGATTCCTGACGACAATGAAATCAAACACATATCTGATAATCATCAAACTAATTAATAATGTAAAAACATAAGCGCTTGCAAAATTTAATTAAGTCCTGGGTAAGTTTAATTCAGTGCAATTATCCGTGGAAACGTGTGCGAACTAGAGTCCGCGGTGGGCCAGCACATCTCGCGATTACGAGTCACTGTCCACGAGGCAGGCCAAGAGCGTCGTCATCTCCAAGTGTTCTCATCTCTTGCAGAACCGTCAGTCGCGAGGAAATCAATGATTTTTTATTATTACCATTATTTAGGACGTCCGACTCGGCTTCCGATTCGATCGTATTCAAGCCTACAGTTTGTAAACGTGAAATTTGTTGGATTAGATGATCATTGTACCGGTTTTTGGGACAGATTTTATTGTATATAATCGGTTAAATAGTCGAAAGAGAAGACAGGACATTTGCACAAACCACTATTTTCGTGATGGAGCTAGTATAAATGAAATAAATATCACCAGCAATGTCTATCCTCAATAGACGCTAAACTCATTATGGGAAAAGTATTATAATTGCTGGAAGTCTCATTCCACAACTTATCCTTCCTACTATTTACAACCTAACTTTATAACTATAATGACCTTCTCACAATAAATAACGTCTTCTGGTTGATAAACAATGCTTTCGCTTCCATAAGACGGACAAAGCCCGAACCCTGACCGAAGCGAAACTGCTGCAGTTCCATTACCCTCTCGCCAACCACGCCTGCAACGAAGCAGCGTTTAGTCTGGAACCCCTTATAACTAGGTGCCCTTATGCCGGTTCCAGAATAAACAGCTGTTTCGTGGCATACAACTTATTCACAACCCAACAAGGACCAGAATTAGCATTATAAAATGTATTCTAATCTCGATTCCACACCGTACTATGTGTTATTTTATACTTGCTCGGAGTCGGTGTATAACACCGTGACGCTGGATCATTATCACTTGAAAAAATGGCACAAATGTACTCTATTCTTTTTCAAATATTTAACCGATCATGTAGAATGAAATATGTCCTAAAAACCCTACAATGATCATCTAGTACAACGAATTTGACGTTTACAAACGCTTGAGGTGAATCTAATGAGTTAGTCGGAAGCGTAGTCGGACTTCTTAAATAATAATATTGAAAAATACCATAATTCCCTTATGAATGACCATGCCGCAAGAGAGGAAAACGTCCTGAAGAATCTTAGTCTGCCTCGTGGACAGTGATTCGAAATCGCGAGATGTGTTGGCCCACCTTGCACTCTTGTTGGCACAGGTTTCCACACATGATTGCACTGACTTAATCTTACCCAGATCTTGATTATCTTTTGCAAGCGCTTTTGATTTTACGTTATTAATTAGTTCGATGATTATCAGATATATGTATGTTTGACTTCATTGTCGTCAGGAAACTCGAAGGTGGATAGGCGTATCCAACATTTACCTCACAGCACTACGCGGATACGTCGGTCATGTCTAAGGTTGGCATTACAGAACTGCGCTCAAGCGTGCATTCGTACCTAGGTGTACCGGTACGATGTATTGACAGTTAGTTGGTTTTACGTCAGTACAATCCTGCGCAGGAATCACCAATAAAATATATTTTGGAAGTTACTGTATTGGTAAAATGTGGTAGTTAAATATTTATTATTAAGTTTAGGTAAGAAAAATCTTGTTTAAAGGTTCTGTATATACTAATATTCAAAACATATTTGACCAAACTCAAATAAATTTGTGCTTGATCGAATAGGCTTTAACGACTAAAATTATTGATTAAATACACTTAAGTAATGAACGCCAAGATAATAATTATAGAATAGATTTAAAAAATCTATTCAGTCGTCATAGCCATGTAACAAAAACGTTACCGTCTTGTTCAATGCCTTTCGGCTGCCGAATACATGTCGTAGGACAAACGGCATGTCAGTGGTAATGTCCACGTATGTGGTACATTGCACAAATCCAGATATGCGTCAAAACACACTGGATTGTCTTGAAATTATGAAATAATTTAATGTCCATCAATTACAGACAGTGGTATAGCGCGCCGCCGAAGACGCAACACTGCACAACGTTTATCCTGTTCCACAGGCGAGCTTGCCGCTATATTATCATTAAAGAAAACTATATCTGACCTATTTTTTGATGGTTGATTAAACGGAATGGTACAGGGAGAAGATAAATAGTAAGTAAGTGATGCTGGATAAATGGTAAGTGTGATGAAGAACATATCTTTTCC
This sequence comes from Pasiphila rectangulata, assembly GCA_963082625.1. NCBI lineage: Eukaryota > Metazoa > Arthropoda > Insecta > Lepidoptera > Geometridae > Pasiphila > Pasiphila rectangulata. The sequence continues at coordinate 23,417,611 of OY720236.1, read as the reverse complement.
ATATAATGTCTATTACTTATTAGATGTATGCTCACTGTACCGGCTCGACAAAAGGGGGAATAGATTGTACAATCCATGAATGGTAAGTAAAGCTGCAGATATACCTACTCAACGACTTTCTTCCAGTAACATCTAGACTATCGAAACCCAAACGCCACGACAATTATTCTACTATAGTAAATAGTCAGTCCAGGCATACACCTTGAAACTTTGAAATTGTTATGTGCAGCTCTTTAGAATTTAAGTACGTGAAGCCGTCGATTAAAAATGCATTTCCAATATGCTTTAAACACAAGCGAGGTAGTGGACTCGAAACTTCGAGGAAAGAGTGTTCAATAAGTTTCAGTAAAACTCATTAATTACAAATTATAATGATATTATTAAAAACATATAAATAATCTTTTTTAAACTTGCGCGATCAAAACACATTAATAAAATAAACGCATTTATCGCATTAATTACCCTTATTATTTCCCGACGTTTCGTTTGGATCGTACCAAGCTTGGCCCTGAGAAGACTGTCTTCCCGGGACCATGCTTGGTACAATCCAAGCGAAACGTCAGATAATATAAAGCTAATTTACGCGATAAATACGCAGGTAATTGTGCGCGAAAGTTTAAAATATACCATTTATAATTAATAAATATTTATATCAAATAATTTTTATATTTTTTTAAGAAATATGATATACTTAATAGTTCATGTTATAACTGTACTGTCTGTTTTTCAAATTAAATGATATTATAAATTAATAAATGAAATTCATTCTCATCCACCATGAAGCGTGGTAATGGATCACCAGAAGAGGCGATGTATTGCACAAGCCGTGACGCACAGTCAGGCTTGCCTTTGAAATTATTATAGCAATAATCTCAGATCCATCTCTCAATGGATTCGTCGACGAAGCGTGAAGCTTGAGTACGTACCGGTTGTTAGGTAACACGAGCTTTATTAGTATAAGAGGTTAGACTTAATAACTCTAACAGTAGCTCGTCGATGTAAGTCAACCGTCAATGTTGTTTGGAGTTGGCTCAAACATCACAACACCAAGATGATGTTGGTGCATTGACGTAGTGCTAAACAGATTCTCTGTTTAGGAATAGGGAACAAGCCGAGACAACCCAATGAAAAGTGGTTCCTTGGCCACGATGCACTCTATTCGGAGACATTCAGCCATGTGTAAAAACTGGCCAGCAGGGTCAGTTTCCTCGCACAGGCTTCGATTACTAATCATCGACTAGACTAGACTAATCTCACGTGCAAGTGTTTTTTTTGTAAACTACGATGCCCTTCGGTTGGAACTCAACAAGGAAGCTTCTTGTCAACAGAAATAGGCAAGGCGGTGGTACTTCCCAGATTGTGTGTGCCCCGGCACAGAGGCCGACAGTATGTTGACTGCGCCGTCGTCTGTCCCTACATGCGAGTTTACTTGACACTAGCTGACCCGCGTGGCTTGACCCGCACTAAGACAACGTAAATTGGGAAGGGTCGTGATTATATAATATGTAGGTTTATTTACGGTTACCGATTTTGATGAATAAAGTGTCAATAGATTTCCCAACGTTCGTACACATTATCTCAGTCGTAAGGACTGCTTTCCACGTCCACTGCTGGGCATTGGAGATCCATGAGGGAGGCCTCATGAAATAAAATTAAATATAAGAATAATCTAAAGTTCAGGATGCAGGTTTTATTGTATCGATCATCGTCTATGCCAATATTGCCGGTAATTGCTATAAATATTACATTAATTTGTACTGTCTTCATCAAATCAAGGATCAAATTATTCTATTACAAGTGTAACGAGTATATCGGCATGTTCGGAATTTATCCCTTGCAACTTATTTTATACTACTTATTTTATATTAATTGTAAACATCAATCTATACGTTGTATTTTTTATCAATTTCTTTTTTGTTACGAAAGCTACTAAGTTATCACATTTAACAACAATGGTGCCGAGTAAGGTAATAAGGTGCCGGTCTCCTAGTGAGATTTACCATTAAGTAAAGAAGTTGCAAATTATATTTTCTACCCTTATTAATAATATTACGTATAGGAAATTAAAATATTAAGCTTATAAACAGACTTGCTTTAATCCACGATTTGTTTTATAGAATTTTCCAAATCAGAGTTGTCGTTTGATTCGTTTCTGACATTATCATTCAATTCCTCCCAGAACTGCTTAAATAGCTCTAGAACATGTGAAATTAATTGTTTATTTCCTACACAAAAAACAAATTTTGTAACTTAAAATTCGATGCCTGCAGACTTCTTGAACTTTGAACGAAACAATAAACCGTGTTGTTTTTATATTTTTTTCATTATTATTTTTTGAACGTTATATGTTTCGAAACCTTTATCTGTATAAATAAACCGGGATGGGCCGTACCTGTTGCTAAATAAAAACAAGAATAAGTTCGAACACAATATGACATTGTGTTGGTTCAGCTTCCTCTTCTTCTTTAGCCTAAATTTAATGATGTCATTTAAAGGTACTTAACAGGAATATCTAAAAAAATACCAACATTAAGAATGTATAACAAGACTGTTACATCTTGTTCTTCATGAATGTTAGTAAATTAAACGGTAACGTCAATCTCATATTAATTTTGCTAAGTCAATGTTATAATAATAAGGCTAAGTCATATCCAGAGAGACTGGTAGATTTTATTTTTAATCTACTGGTTTCTTATTTAGTGGTTATTGAAAGACAAAAAGGTCGTCGAGAAGTCCCGCTTTTCGCTCATCTCTTTGCACTTGTGCTCATACAAGAGTCACACTTCTCGCTCAAACCACGTGTCTTCTCATCGGACGATACTTTTTACTCGTCGTGAGCATTCTTGGAATACATTATTATCCTTAGAGATTAAGTCGTATTCAATAAGCCTTGTGCACACACGTCTCCGGGACCTGTTGATGAAAATCTTCTAGAGATTGTTTCGTGAACTCTTCAAAACACATCACAACACACCAACAAAAACATATAGGTACACAAACACACAATACACACATACACACTTGTACACACACACACACACACTCACACACGCACACATACACCTACTACACATAATTTGGTATCTACTGGTAATAAATTATGTAACCTATAATAATTAAGGGAATTTCTCTATTTCTTCAACTTAATTAAAAATGTTATCAGGGAAGAGCGAGATCCCCTAATACAGGTATCTTATTACTTAAAAGGGGATTTCAAATGTAATTATTTGTTAAGTATAGATTAAGTTAAAGAAATAAACAATTTGTATATTTGTATTTGTATTTGTTGATGTCTCTAGGACCTGTTGATGTCTCCAGGACCTGTTGATGTCGCCAGGACCTGTAGATGTCTCCAGGACATTTGAAGTGCACAAAAACCTAAAATTTTCTGATGTTTGTCGATTCAATGGTGGTGAAAGCCTTTTATTTATAGAAAAATACATCTATATCGCATGATATCTAGCAAAAAGTTAACACTAGCTTATCTTTTGATCGGTATAATTAAAAAACTGCTTATCCTATAATTGGAATTATTAAAATTTACGACGAGATGGTTTAGGAGTCTTGATACGTTTTATTATAACATTTCAAAGTACACCTATTAACACTAAAAGAGGTATAAGGTTAAACTTATTGCTATCATTAAGGCGCGATACAACGATCGACACAATAAATGTTCTGCTTTTTACAAAAATAATAGTATATCTCACGTTAATTTTGAAAGTGAAATACAGATAAAATCTTTAAATGTCCCAAGATAGAAAGAAGAATAAAAAGTTAAGCCGCAATTGAGACTGGATAAACATGTAGGCATTTATTCAAAAACCTCGTCAAACTTGAATAAAACTCTAAAGTATGTATTTTAATGTCTTCCATTCAAAAATATGATTTGAACTATGACACTAGATATATTGAATTTTAATATAAAAATAGAACTCTATCACGCGCAAAATGTTGGTGACTAGCTGTCTATTCTGTTATCTATCATGATATTGCCAGTCCCAGGTTTGACTGTGCTACTTGGCCTATTTAAGTTCCACTAGTCAGTTGCGGCTGGCTACTCGTGGTTCTAGTGCAACAAACGTTAACTTTGCCCATATTTCAACTAATTTTTAATTTGCAAAACCTAATAACGACTAGGTTCCACACATATCGTAACGGCTGGGGTTATACAACTGTACTTCCCAGCCCCCGACATCTAGGATGGCAGAGCGCATAGCTCCTATCCCGAATGTAAACCAACTCTTTCTTCTAAGCCATATCTACACTAAAACCTGTTTAATTAAATTTCCAACTTTTCTAAGCATTACTCCCTATTTTTTTCCCCCCGAAATTAAAATTATATTCGAATAAAAATTAGTGAAGACGTAAATAGAAATAGCAAAGAGAAATAGTTTTGTAGATTTGATTTAGGTTTAAGAATAGATTTTTAAGAGAGGGGTTTTATATTTTTTCATGAACATGTAACAATTTATCTTTAAAACGGTCTATGAACAGACGCCGATCTGTTGGTAAGCGGTATCGGGCGCCTGCCGTCGCTTGTTGCGACCTCGAAGCCCGTTTGTGCGGTTATAACCCAAGCTGTTATTTGGTACGTTGATGGTAGGCACCGTCCAGGTCAACCGTATTCTTATAACCCTGGCGGCGCAAATACTAACAACTCCGTCATCAAGAAATAACTTCAAAACAAAACAGAAAGGATAACGTCAAAAACCAGAATTCAGTTTAAGAAGAAAATTATGAGGACGAGAAAGTCAACTTAAACAAGGAAATTTACTTTAGTAAGAATAACTTAATGACTGAGATATATGTACAAAAACCGAAATATTAATAAAGAAGGAAACTTAAACTTTTAAGAATTCGACGTGACAAAATAATTTAGTTTAAAGTTTAGAAAGAGAGACATTAGATAATATAAGAAGTCAAAATTAACAAAAGATTATTATGTAATTACACTAATTTAGATGTTGTCTAAATTAGTGTAATTACATAATAATCTTACAGACGTAAAAACATGAAAAGATTTTACGAAGATGTGATAGAAGAATCTCATCAAATAATATTAAATTGGACAAGAATAAATAAATACGAATTATGTTTATTAAATTAACTGTATCGAACATTAAGGCACGAATGGAAAAGGCATAATCTTAATGGAATATAACAGTTATAATGGAATATATAATTTAATAACAGTTACCAAAAAATAAAGAAGAAAGAAAACTAATGGCAACTTGAACCATGACCAAACGCAACCTTAGCCAAAACCACAGACAATATAATACACTAGTACCAAAACACATGTCAAAACAATGACAAAACTATTCTAGGACGAGTTATTGGAACTAACATTGTTCGTAAATGTTAAGACCTTTTTGGAAATAAACGATTCTTTTTTTTATTTATATTTAATTGGAAGACTAGACATAATCAGAACAATCATTGAATGAAACTAGAATAGTTACCAAGTAAAAAAAATACAATAAGATGGCCAGACCAAACAAATCTACATCCTAAAAAGCCGTTAATAACGTTTAATATGATAATTGACTTGAATTATTTTTTCTTCTTAGTTTTCATTAATGAAATGAGAACGGAAGATTTTGAATACAAGGTCATCAAAACCATCTTAAAAACTATTATTTATAAAAATTTAGTTATATAACAAACAACACAGACGAGAAGAAAAAGAAAGAGATCCAAGAACCTCAAAATACTTAATCTTATCGAAAGATACATAACAAACAAAACAAGACTAAACAAAGCAGATAAATGCAAATCCATGATATAATCAGAACAAGAAACTAGGAAATCGACAACTCTTAACAAAAATCAGTATAATTAACTAGCTAAAGATGTTGAAAAACCCTAGGGTATAAGGAAAAAAAACCGAATGAGACAAAAAGAGAATTATCTTGAACCCTTCTCTTCTGTATTAATTATTAATTAGGATAATACATACTGCTAAGTCTGCAGGATGTTTACTGATAAGCTAAAAATTATCAAAGTGAAACGCATAATTTCTTAAAAGATAATCTACAATATATATTTGTTAGAAGACAAAAACAAAAGCACCTAAACTGAAAAAGGAGAGATTCATTAAAGTAAAAAGATCTTGGAAAATCTCATACATCTTAGGGAATGTTGAAATCTGTTGAATCTGTCGAACCTGTTATTGCTTGAAGGTGATGTAAATTTCGAACAACAATAAAATTATTTCTTTGCAACTTAGGTAGGTGCAGTAAATACTTACTAAGGAAATTGAACTTGCAACTGTCCCTGAAATAGTCGAAGTTCTTAAAAAAATCAATGGTAATTATGTTACCTGTATTGAAAAGATCATTTTGTAGTTCGTAAATTATACTTTTGATAATAAAATTAACTGTTATGAAAAAATCTCTCTTGTTATCCTTAGCCAATTTTTTGTATTTTTATAATTTTATATATTTTTTTGTATTTTTATCATTTTAGATATTTTTTTGTTTCTAATTTTTAGACACCAGAATAAACAAAATTACACACACTTAAAATAAATAACTAAATTATTATTCCAGACTGCAGTTATTGTGTGCCTCTCAAATAATATAAGATTTGCTTTTTGTTTCCTCCTTGCAAAGGCCTAGTTTGTGACTTTTTGACTAGAACTATTCATTCCCTGACATACAAATGTCAAAACTTTGGAGTCTTAGAAACCATTCGATTTTTTGGCTGGAGGTAGTAAGTAGGTGTATTCCGCAGTGCCTGGTGTAAATATAATCCATCAAAAACTATATTTTGGCGTGTAACTTAAATAAACATTACCATGCGTTCATTGATATGAATTCTATGGCAGTTTTACGTTGTTTCCTACGTTAAGATACATTTTATGATCGAGCATCCACAAATCAAGACAATTTTATGTTTCATGTGCGTTCATAGTTATAAGACAGCACTTGTAGTTATAAGATCTTTGTTACAACATTAAAGATAATGAATAATATTTTGAATACAGAATATAAGATAAAAGTATAAACAATTTTATTGACAGATATCGAAAGATTAAAAACATAATTGGTCACAATCGTGTGGTTTTAAAATAGTCTTCCTGAATTTTGGTTGAAATCGGCGAGAAAGCAATTAAGACGTATACGTCTTAATTGCTTTCTCGCCTCGTCTTAATTGCTACTCGTATATGGCTACTATATATAGTAGCCATATACGAGTAGATATCACAAGGCCGTACACAATCTCAAGTCTCAAAGCAACTGTCTTATCCCTATTTAAGCAACAGTAATAAATGTTAGTTTCGAACTTTGCTGGAATACCGACTACGAACATTGGTGGATATTCTGTTTGTGGAGCTCCGTTCAAAAATAATTATTGCTCTTTACCAATGAATAATCAAGTAATATCTATGTAAGTTATACACTAAAATTTAAAGCTAAGGCAATTATTAAGTCGTGCAGAATTGCATGTTTGCTGTAGCATCTTAGGTTTAATCAGCAGTACAAAAGAGGTAGCTTAATGCAGGTCAAAATCTAAGGATCTTTCTTAACACAAAAAATATTGAACAACCGTTGAACGATTGTCAAGTGTCATTTTTATAGAAAACTGACAATTAACCCTTGTTAAACGTCCGTTTATTTTTCATGTAAGGCAAAACTGTCCTTGCCTTTTTTATTGCAATAACCTTGACCCACGTATTTTTTTTTCATATAATCGAGTGAGTACGTTCACGTGTCAATCAATCTGCAACCGATCTGTTAAACAATATCAAGATTTTCAGGAAAGGTTCTTAAATACCTAACTTCTGTGTTGTAAACAGCTGTTAAACCATTTAATTTCACTTAACTAATGTAAAGTAATTCCTTCAAACGCTAGTGATTTTTATTGTGGAATCGCCAATTGACTTGATAAATTAAGTAAAAGATATTAGATACATAAACGTCATCACTTGCAATTGCAGAATTTATTATAATGTTTCTGATTTTTTGGAAATATAGTACAGACCGAAACTGTCTTGAGACTGCAAATTACTTTAAAATTTGACCAAAACCGTGTAGGGCAAGCCTTTGCATACTCAAACGTTAACTTAATCTAATATATTTTTTGAGTTATTTATTTGATGTTTTTTTTGTTTGTTATTTGTTTTTTATAAAATCTACAACTTAATTCACACGTATCAATAGAAAAATCACAAAAATGAACACACCGAAATCTGACATAAAATACACGCATTCTAAAATCAACGACGACTGATTCATAATCCCGCCGGCCTGTATCTGCTCATCGGCTTATTAAAAAAAAACCATGCACCCCTTTCATAATCTCCCAAGACTACGTACCTATTAGATGTTACGATTATCCCTTTGATAAAAAAAAAGGATTTCAAAACCAAAGCTGCCGGAGAAAACCTCAACCAAAACAAAATATCATACTACCACACAAAAAGAACCTCTACAGCCTAACCAAGTGTAGACATTATTAAAAATAATACTTACATAGAAACTGGAGGTTGACAGCACATGGATCACACGTCGCGATAGACCCATTCATTCTCCAGCACTAACCCGTCCATCGCACTTCTTTTTTCTTCCCTCCCCCCCACAAATACCGCGAAGCTTCGATCACTCGACAGAACCGGAGTCCCTATCGACTGACATGCGAAACGCGATAGCCAACCGTCTAGGCCCCGACCGCGTCTTGTGGACGCGAACCGAACACTCCTGATTAGTTACAAGGCCTCTTCCTCGACACACCAACACATGACACACACAAAACTTTTAGCCACAGGGATGCCGTACAATATATTTTGCTCGCTCTACACTTAGCTTGCGGATCACGCTAAGTGTGGAGATGTTTTTGCATATTCTGCGAGGTTCGCGCTTTGTTCTCCGATAATTTTGGCAGTTTTTTTGGTAACGCGAAGGTGTTACAGTAAAACTACAGTAAATCATTGCGAGTGTAGATTCATGGTGATTGGAAAGCGGTCGCGCGACGAACTGCGGGCTTTTTAGTTTTTTTGCTAGATACTTTGACTTTAGGGTTTGGTGTATGAATGTCAATACTTTTCTCATTTTATTCCTGCGCTCGCAAGCCCAGAGGCTTGTTCTTAGCGGCGCTTTTTAGATCAGAGACATTGTCATGACATGTCCATTGCGAACGACATTTGTCGTTGGAAAAAACTTTACAGTACAGTTTAATATCTGTTCTTTCTCTTCTGACTTCTTTGGTTTATTGACCGTATGGTCAAGAAGTGTCTCGTGATATTGAAGAGTTCGGATTTGTATCTGTAAGGTTTTGATCTTATAGCACCCAGCATGTATAGCACCCAAGTACCTTTTCATATGGCATTATAGCAGTACTACCCAGTTTTAGTATTAACGTAAGCCACACTGAATTTTGTACAGAGTACCTACAATCACTGGTGTTTACTACATCTATGTTATTTTTGAAAATACAACGTTTTGATTCTGTAAGGTAGCTGAATTACACTGCTTCGAAAAATTGTGTTTATAAAAATAGCCTAGAGGTGTTCGCGATAAGTAGAAGATGTACTGTTCTTCGAATATGTATCTTGCTATTTTTGCCGCGGTCTCAATACCCCCCGGGAATGGCAATAGCATCTGTCTGTGTTTTTATTAATAATGTAATAACACAAATAAATGTTTTTGCGATTCCCGCCACGCCCTAACTCTCCCTACATAGTACATACGGAACCTTTAAAATTGATTTTTGACAAATATTAAAGTATAACTACTATATGGATTAAGTTTAAAATGACGTTCAAAATGGTCGGTCCGCTCCAATTTGTGGTTGGAGGTTGTCTTGAAGTCGTGAGTTCTTCGACTCTTGACGTCGACGAAGACTGCAACAATAATTACACTATTGTAGACCCGGTCAAGACTATACAGTGTGTTAGTGTGAACACACTTATCACTTAAACCACGAATGTATAACCCTAAAATGAATTGATATAAGTAATAATTAAAAATAATAGTCAATTAGTTTCGTTACATTTTGATAATTTATTTCTAATCTAAGGAACGTGATTTTTTGGACACCCTAATTACAGCCGTACGTCGCCCGCCCAACCAAAAAGTTCATTAACAAACAAGTCTTATTTACATACGTAGCCTTTGTGTAGCCGCTAGGATAGTTTCCCGGCTTGGCACACGATGTCCTGGAAACCGCTCTGTGTACATCCTACGTGCCAAGGTCACCCACCAGCTATGGCATAAAGCCGCACCTTTTCAGTCCACTGTTCGCTTGTGTACGACATTGTCACAGCACAGATAAGTTACACAGTTAGTTTACATTTTACCGCGAATCGGCACACATAAGGGTCGCGATGTATCGACCTCACGAGATTGCACGCGACTGGCGAAGTGGCGGCGCGGGCGCTCGCGTGGGTCTGGCCGCGGGACCTTGGCGGGTGTTTTTGTCGGCGCTTCAAAGAAACGGCGAGTTGCCGAAAGGCGGCGGGCGGCACGTTTGAGAGAGAGAGAAGGCGCATTGCACCTACGCACGTGTTTCGTAGCCTCAGAAATCGTAGTGTGTGTAGGGTGAAACGCATTCATGATCTATGAGGATTTTCTTTGCAAAAATTATGTAAAAATAAATTATTATTTTTTCATCGGTTTTGGACTCTGTTCCTGATACCTAGTCTGTGGTTTCAAGGATAAGACTGTTTACACTAACACCCGGTATACGGTTTTTAAAAGTCACATTTCGAGTAAAAACTATTTTTTACTTACCCATTTCTCGCCCAGATAGCTCAGCTGATCAGCCACATTAACTGCAAAAAGAAATACTGTTAACTATGTTAACGGAATGGGGATCATCTTATACAAAATTGGACCCAAACTAGATGAAGGTTTTGTTAGATGTTTCTAGTGTACTATGAAAGTTATTCCTGAATCAACCCGCTGATTTTGGAAAATACACACCGTCCACATGATAGTGTTGCTTCAAACGATATAGTTCGTTACACTATGATGTCATAGCGTTGCTTTCAAGGATATTATTCGGTGAATTAATGACATGCGGCAAACTATTTACCTAGCTAGGAATCGAACCCGCACAGGCTTTGAAAATATAAACGCCGTCCACGTGATTATGTTGCTTTAAAGGATGGAATTCGGCGTATCAATTACATTTTGATATATGCCACGAGTCTCGTAACCGCCACCACCTAATCTCCTTTAGAAAAAAATACTGTTGTATGATATGATTCAATCACAAAAGTCCCAAATCAAGATTGATGCCTTTGCCAGCGAGAGATGGAGAGAAGTATCCCCGGCTTCAACGCATAGGCCGCGTCAGAAACACCGGCTTACGAAAAGCCTGGCATTACAAACGTTAAGGGGGCTCGCTGTCAACTGGAATTGGGCACTTTGGGCAAGCCATGTAACTACAATGTACCCGAGATGTGGACCAATCTCATCACACACGACCTAAAGACATGGCGAGACGACCTGGATGCGTTTTAATCCATGTGGCCGGTAGTAGCAATGAACCGTGATGCGTGGAGAGAGAAGGGACTCCTTTGACCGGCAGTACGTAGGTAAGTACGTAGGTAAACGTAGGTAACGTAGGTAGTACGTAGGTAAAAACAGATATGATAATAAACAATCATTGTGATTAACTTACCCGACATTTTGAACGTCTGATCTTGAAGACATTTAGCCGCGCACTCGTAGGTATTGTACGAGTTTCTACTAAAGTTAATATCTGGATCCACGCAACAGCCTGATTTTACCGTCTTCACAGCCTGCAACAATATATATAACATGTGGTTATTAGAATAACTAACTAATTAACTTATCAAAATAATTTTGTATGTTCAAATATACGAATGGTCTAAGATCCAATTATGAAATGTAATGACTAAATACATTTGATACGAGTATAGTACATTCTAATTCAGCCAACGTAATCTCACTAATATTATAGAGCCGAAAGTTTGTTTGTATAGATGTATGGATGTTTGTTACCTCTTCACGCATAAACTACCCAACGGATTGAGTTGAACCTTGGCACACATATTGATGTTGATAATAATGATGATCTGAAAAAAATATTCTTCTTACCTAGCATTTTCCTATCTAGGCTGGTAATCATAATTCCATATAGTTCCATAAATTCATCAGATTGCCTGCGAACACAAGAAAACGGGTTATCATCATATTTATAAATGTTTTATTTTATATGGAATTCCATAAAGAAGTATACGTACCTGTGCAGACTATCTAGACTGCTTACAAATGTTTTCGTAGATATATTATTTTAATTGAACAGACGAACACCGAGACACCAATATTAACTATTTCTATATTCCATAAGACTCATATTTATAATGTCTCTTCGATTCACAGAATTCAAGATCTGAAGAGCTGCTTCTTTCTATAATGTTTGCCGCAAGTACTTTAGATTTTCCAATGTTGAAGGAGATAGCTCTTTCTTATTACCTCATACATTTACTTGTGACTTTGTTTCTTATTCCATTGAAATATTTGTTCGTTATTCCATCAGAATATTTATTTTCTTATAAATTGCGATGTCCATTTCCACACAATTATTTGGGAAATTATTTTTCAACATATTATAATAATAATTCAAATATCGCGCTCATCGTCATAACACCAACACAATTATAGTTAGAGCAAATAATTTGAAAGTGTTGTTTTTTTTGGTTTCTTTTTGGTTACCATTTACGGTGAAGACGGTCCGGCCAAATGCAACTGGTTTCGGAGAAGGAAGTCAAAAAACACGTCGAAATAGAAAGGAAGTTGAGTAATAATAACGAACTAAAAATTGTTATCTCTCTTATTTTCTTATACTGATTTTGCTGTCGATGTACTCGCAGAAGCAGTTTTCATTTTCGTTGGAACGGACGAAGGCTTCTTTACGATTGCCTCCGCTACTTCTTTTGTGGTGTTCATGTTTCGCGCAACACTGCTTTCTTGCAGGTCTCAGGTCAGTTCTGCTTTGACGACCTTCCGACGGGTGTCAAAAATGTGTGGGAGTTTTGTCTGCGTTGATAAGCCCGGGGCAGAGCGTGTGCTTTTTACCTCTTTTATGTATGATGATGGCGACGCTTTCTGTATTATTTGAACGGCTAGTTATTGATGATACTTTATCATCGGTACAAATGTAATTGATAAACGTCACAATGTCGTTTGGAAGGGGTGCCCTTCAGGGATATCCGTAAGGCGGTCGTCTCGATGTCGCCGAGTCGCAGTTGAACGGCACATTGATTATAAATGTATCGCCGACACTGCTTACAGTGCGGCGAGATAGTTGCCAATTCATTCTGTCTTCATTTTGATTCATGTCGTTGGCTACATCTGAAACAAAACGGTGGATTTGAGGAGACAGAACTAATTAAGCCATTACGGATGTAATCTCACTATGTATTATATTCAAATATGTTTTGCATAGATTAACAGCCTTTGGGACCCAAAGAGAGGCATGCCCAGCAATGCCCATGGCTGAGATGACTTGTAGAACAGTTAGGAAGTTCCTGCATACAGACGACGTTTTCATTGATGCATCACAGATTTTGAGCCATGGTGCATCTAGAAATACAGCTATGTGCACTTGGATACGGCCTTAGAAAATTCCATCGCTTCTAGAGCTAATCTGGTTAAATCAATAGGTATCCAAAAATAATATTAACATTTAAAATCAGCAATGTCATTGGTTAGATAATATTTTAATAGCGTATTTTTAGTGACATCATTTAACGATAAAATAATGTATGACAAATTTTGGCGATTCAAACACATGTAAGTTGTTTGTCGGCTCAATTTCCAATTGATATACCCAACTATATCCACGACTCTGCCAAAAAAACAGATCGTTTCTCATAGTGGGATTATGTGATATCCATGACGTGAATTTAATTACTGATTAAATTTAGTGATTAAATAAATCACTAAACATTACAAAATTTGATTTAGATTTGGACACTAAAACCCTGATTGTTGAATCGATTGATAGTTGAATCCCTTTTACAAGTAGAGTACAAAGCACAAATTAAGAACATGTAGGTATTGCTGAAGAATACTAGAATATTTGTATATATGTGGCCGTGGGGTACCGGCAGTAGAATGTTACCCCTCCTCTCATGCCCGTGGAAGCAGTAAAAGCAGGCTTTTACTTGCTTTTACTTGCTGCCCATCTTCCGGAGGTATCCCTTAGCAGGTAAGGGATACCTCCGGAAGATGGGCAGCAGCGTCTTGCCGTGTATCAACATCCCGTACTGGGCTCGCCAACCCGCCTGCCAAGCGTGGTGAGTATGGCAACTACCCCTCATGGAGATCCATGAGGTAGGCCTGTGTTCAGTAGTGGACGTCTTACGGCTGAAATGATGATGATGACTAGAATATAATATTCTTAAGTATTTTATAACTGCGTTTAGTCAGCAAAAGCAAAAGACATGAAAATAAAGAACGATTACATTAATGGAGTCTTACCGAAATTCACTATCACATACACCATTGTCACTAAAGTTACTGAGAGTCGCTAAAATAACCGAGGCTAGTTAACTAGCACGCGTGGTACTTGACTCGAACGTAGGTTGGGTCACGACCATAGACTAATATATATTACTGGAGACACGACACGACACGACTGGCCGGGTCTGCACCGAGTCACGGGCCACCCTGCATCTATGCGCATGTGCAGAAGGTAGAGGAGGACTGCGGCAAGTCAAGCTCCGCCCCTTACAATGTATTACGGGTTATCGATCTACCGGATTTTACAAATACTCACCCATGAAATATTCATTAAAACAAAAATAACAAGCCATCCCTTTTAGCAGGGAAAAAAGATTTACAATAGATAGGATAGGAATAGTGAGGCCATTGCAGAGCGCATGTACGCTGGTGCAGAATGCAAGTAATGGGGGAATGGCAATTCTCCCGTCAACAGGTTTGAAATTCAAGAGCAAAACATAATAGATCACAGATTAATTGAAACATCTGTCCAAACAAGCATATCCGCTTTAACAAGGTAGATAGCGCCAAAAAAACATTCTATATACTCATTATTTCCCTTACTGGCATCACAGAATGTCGGTAAGAAAGCTGCAACGCTGAAGTGGGACTGGGCGGGCCACGTGAGCCGAATGCCAGCAGAGAAATGGGCTCAGAGTGTGACACCTTGGCTCCCTGAGGAGGGAACGCGGTGTCGGGGTCGACCGAGGAAGCGTTGGCGGGATGAACTGGCTACCTTTGACAGAGGATGGTGGGAGTCTGCAAAGGATCGGGATGGTTGGAAAACTTTAGGGGAGACCTTTGCCCAGCAGTGGGACAACATAGGTTAAATAAAAAAAATAAAATTTACTCAACGGTGTACGTAATAGGTCCTCTCTCACACTAAGTATCCGACAATCTTACCAAAATTGATAACTACATAAGCCACCATTATCATTGACACTAAAAATTCAACGACACTGAATGTAATGCAATCACGAAAACTGCCTACGGTGGCCACGTGCAGCCCGAACGGGGACCGGACTAGGTCTGGACTGGACATGCGCCTTGCTGCACCGCAACCCTCAGCGCATATCACGGCGCATGCGAGGGGAAGGGGGGGTTACTGCGTCACTGGAAGGCCCCTTATGATTTATTATGGTATTGCGGATATCGATCTTCCGAAAGGCGAACCCTATGGAATTACAGACTGTGACCCATCGGATCCCTGTTGAAACCCGCACCCACAACACGCATCACTTAAGCACTGCAGACCTTTTCTCTTGATTAAAAAAAAAAACTATCTTACCGGGGCTAACTAGGTAAACTCCGTTGATTTCATTCGTAAGACCTACATATACAGAATATCCCACATTGCAGACTTGGTAGAAGCCTTCTTTCAAGCACACTTTACTGAGTTCACACTGTATATGATTGCAGTTAGAGTTGCAATAATAACCGAATTTGATGACAAGAATGCGTACAAACTGAGCGAGCGCCGCGCCGGGTCACATTGTATAGAGTTTGCAAATGTGGCCGGGCCGTGCCGCGACGCACCCTGCAGAGCGCATGTGCAGTGGGAAAGGAGGGGAGACTGTGGCAAGACTGTGGCACGGAAAGCTCGCTATGACGACGCCACACCCACGCAACGCCCCATTGGCGCACACACATTCACAGGCGTCTTTCAATGACCAGAAGATCGGTCGGCCATTTTGAAAGTACCTTTATGGATTAATTTTTTTCTATATGGAGGCTCATTTTGTTGCTTTGTAAACAAACATTGATTATTGATCAAAGTAAGCAATATATATATATAATATAAAAGCCGGGTGAGTAACACCGCTTATAACTCGAGAACGGCTGGACCAATGATCTCAATGATCTGAGATTTTTTGGATTTTCAGCTAATTATCATTGTACAATTTTGCAGATAAAATAATTACAACGTAAATTTATTTTCTCATAGGTACATAAATTTATATTTGAGACGATGATGGTATTTTGGTTCTCAAATATTTATTGCGTTCTGATTATTGCGGTGGGTTCAGTAATTTTATTTTGTGACTATTCGTAAACTTTAAACTCTCTTTTGGCCTAATAAGATAGTAGTTGTAGTAGAGTAGTAGTAGAGAAGTGTTAGTAGTATAGTAATTGTAGTAGATTGGTAGTAGTACAAATGTAGAAGTAGTAGAGTTGTTGCAGGGTAGTGTTAGTTAGTATTTAGTTGTAGTAGTAGGTGCGATACTAAGTTTTCCGGGACAACTGGTGGACTTATAAAACAAAAGTAATCGCCGACAATGGACTATACGAATAAACTTTTTACAATGATTTCGAGGCTCTCGAAAACACTTTTTCAACTTTTTAGGTTTCGTTATAAAATTCATAAACTATATAACTAGTGTATTTTTTTTAATTTTATTTTTGCTGGAAGTTAGGTACAAATAGGTCTTAATAATGTCAGTATAAGGTAATCCCAATACATTCTGGCTTAAAAAGGCGTGCAAATTATAGATGAAGTAAAGTAAACCTATAAAAATTAATATGAGATAAATTGTTTAGCAGTTATTTAGTAGTTAAAATCCGGAATATAATATAACAAATGTTAAAAATATACATCACAAAATTAATATAGAAATTAAATAGAAATAATAATTACTGGTCAAAACAAATTAATTTAAGATTTAAAGTTCAAGTACGTAATTATGTCATAGAAACATTTATCTAATAGCCAATTCTTACATTTTTGTTTAAATATATTTATAGGGAGATTTTTAAGTCAATTGGTAGTTTAATATTTTAATTGCTTTGTGGTAAACATTCTTGTTCATTAGTTTTACCCTGCATAGTGGAGCGTAAAGTCTGTCTTTAAGCCTGGTTCGGCTTTCTTTTCTATCCACGTTTGCAGTGAAATAATGAGGATATTGTTTTACAAACAAGCACAATTCCCTTATGCCCATGCATAGTAGAGGAAGAGTTTTATACTTCTTCAACCAAGGTTTACAGCTATCCGTAGGGAGCTAAGTTTTTACGTTCTTTCTATACTTTTTATATTAAGTATTTTTATGAGAAGTATTTTACTATGAGTATAGAGTTATGTATGTACCTACTTAGGTAAACAAACATCGATTTATCTATGTATTTTGGTTTAACTATAAAGATAATTAATGACATAATTGAAATTCCCTTAGAACCTAACTAAACTGTACCTAATTTCAGCCATAAAACGTCCACTGATGAACACAGGCCTTCAGCATCGTCTTGCTGCACACGCTGCAGGATCTCCTTCACTGACGCCTGTTCTCAGCATTATAATAGGAACCACTCCTATAGGCTACTGTCTGACACAATGTTTGCGCTCTTTCGGACTGGGTCTTCTTGTTTCTTTATCCGAATTCCCATGAGATTTTCTACTGCGATGCGCTTGCATAAAATCCAACCCAAGCATGAAATCATCAACTATGTCGGCCACGATGATTTTTCGCCAAAGCGTCCTTTTACCAAGTTTAATCTCCACCTGTTTCTCTCCCTAAACGGATATGCGCTGACCGGTTGTCGTCAGAAGCTGGGTCTGCTCATATTTACGGAGAAAGTCCCCAAGGAAGCGATTCGCAAGCCGGGATCTTACTACTGTACAAGAAGCTCCAGTATCGAAAGTCATCTTACATGGTAGTTTGATGATTTAAACACTTAACTGTAGCGAGAGAATTCAATAAATTCAATAATTAAATTTCTGTGTAGCCTATAACTTTTTGACCTTGAGTTGATTTTAGCGTGCTCTACTTCGTACTAAGACGTAAAAAAATTACAGGGGTTACAAATATGATTCAATGGTATTTGTATAAAAGGGATTTTCTAAAATGTTATTGAATGGGTTGAAATTGATTTGTATATATAAATAAAGTTTTATAACTTGTATTAGTTTTTTTTATGTTGTTATTGAAAAAAATTAAAACCAACATTAATATAATTTCTACACAAGCATTCTCTTTTTATTTGGACATATCATTTCAATAAATAACAACTACGTATGTTCGGGGTTAGCCGGCGCGCTCCCTCACTACAAAATTACTTTCCAAGGCCATCAAAGGCATTATGTTGTCGAAACTGGTCCATCAAGAATTCGAGACTTCTGTTAAAGAACCCTTATGAATTTAAGATCGTAAAGGATGTGATTAAATAATAATAAATGTATAATACTGGACATTCGTGGGGTGCCGGCAGAAGAATGTTACCCCTCCTCTCATGCTCGTGGATGCAGTAAGAGCCTGCTAAGAGATACCTCCGGAAGATGGGCAGCAGCGTCTTTCCGTGTATCAACATCTCATACTGCGCTCGCCAACCCGCCTGCCAAGCGTGGTGAGTATGGCAACAACCCCTCATGGAGATCTATGAGGGAGGCTTGAGTTCAGTAGTGATGTTTTACGACTGACATGATGATGATGATGATGAATACTGGACATATCACACAGCACCATCTTGTCCCAAAGTAAGTAGAGCTTTTGTTAAGGGTACCAGATAAGAAGACATCCATTCCATCAAGGAATGCTTATCATACCTTGAAAATTCCCAGAACATGACAAACATCTGTAGAAAAGGGAAAATTTGTTTGGTGGGAATGGAATTCGCAGTTTCTTGCATATCAGCCCGCTTTTAGACTTACTGGGCCACAGAGGTTTTTAAAAAAATTACATTATTATAAAGCTCATAATAAAATTATATACATATCAACCAAGTCTGAGCTTGGCAGACGGTCGACCAGGACTTGCACTAGATATTCTTTGTTGACCATTAAATGTTCAAGAAATTGAAGATGCAAAAACTCAGGATAAAAGTGGAATCTAGAGTCAATCGAAAATATAATACTAAGTAAGTAAACCTAAGGTCATGAATCAAGCCTATATAAAATGGTTTGCGTCGTTTGCCTATTGGAGAAAATCGTCAATTAGGACGGTTTGTCAAGCACGTTGTCGAATTAATCGTATTATTTTTACTTAGGTACCTATATTATTCTTCATCTATGTCTATGCGCTTCACTTTACACTCGGAAATTCAATCATCTTTTTATATCGTTGGTTAATTCCAAAATTTTTGTTATGAGACGTAGGTACGTCTCACATGTTGTTTCAATTTAATTTTTATTTACATTAAAGGTAATGGTGGGTTGCACCTGGCTAAGAATAGCTTACGACAGAGGCGAATGGCAAAATCGAAGAGAGGCCTATGTCCAGCAGTAAAACAGCAGTGAAACTCGGTGCCCGTAGTCCGTAGTCCGAAGCCCGAAGTCTGAAGTCCGAAGTCCGAAGACAAAAGCTCGACGCCTGAAATGCAATGTTTTTAGAGGACCGAATTACAAAGTCTGAGGACCGAAGTCCGAAGTTCGAAGGTCGAAGTCCGAAGTCCCATATCCAAAATCCGAAGTCCTAAGTCAGAAAAACAAACTCCCTAGCCCAAAACATGAAACCCGAACCCTTAAGACTGAACTCCGAAATCCGAATTCAAAAGCTTTGGGCTTTTGACTTGCAACTTTGACTTTTGACGTCCGAACTGCAATGTTTGAAGTTCAAAGTACATGTCTGATAACCGAAGTCTGAAGTTCTAAGGCTGAAGTCTGAAGACCGAACTA
Organism: Pasiphila rectangulata; assembly: GCA_963082625.1. Taxonomy (NCBI): domain Eukaryota; kingdom Metazoa; phylum Arthropoda; class Insecta; order Lepidoptera; family Geometridae; genus Pasiphila; species Pasiphila rectangulata. The sequence continues at coordinate 23,397,529 of OY720236.1, read as the reverse complement.
CAGATCTAAAAGTGATGTTCAAAGTACAAAGCCGAACTAAAGTTCGAATTCCGAAGTCCAACGATCGATAGCCGAAAAGTCCATAATCTGAATTCTGAAGTTTAGAGTAGGTACTAAGTTCTCAGCATAAAATCTGAAGAAAGAAAACCGAAAACAGAAGTCCGTATCTCAAAACTGAGAAACCCAAAATTTGAAGTTCGAATTACAATGTTCAAAGTCCAAAGTCTAAAGTCTAGAAGAACCTTAGTCCGAAGTACAACGATTGGCATACAAAATCTAAAGTCCAAAGCAGTTAGTTGATGCGCGACATTGACAGCGCTCGTCAAAACGGAGCCCTGACATTAGGTATGTCAGGAATGTTGATTCATGACAGTGACAGACAAAATCAAATGTCAGTCTAATAGTAGCTACGCGCATGTCTAAAATGTTTGACTCGTCAGTGGGTCCGTGACAGTTACAGATGAAATCAAAATGATGGTCTGCTTTGACGTGTGTAAGTTGGTGCGCGGAAGTGACAGCGCAAGTCAAAATGGCGGCGGTCTGATATTAGTAAGTACCCGCACGTCCGATGACAAAATAGCCGCCTAGCGCGTTGCGTACAGCGCATACCCGGAAGGCTTAAACAATTTTTTTTTAAAATGGCGTCCTACCATCTCAACACGCCCAGGGAAATAAATATTCAAATACTATCACAAAAAATGTATTTTTGTAATAAATAAATAAACAACTAAAAGGTTTTTAAAATAAACTAATGGACGACAGTTTAGTGGTTTAAATTTTGAATTTTGATACCAAAATGGCGAGATACCGCATTGCGGAACAAGGGTGATTTGATGACAATAATAAGTTGTATTTCCAAAATAATGCAAAATCCCATTAGTTTTTTACCGGATCTTTTAAACCACCAAAGCTTTTTCCGAAAACAATCTCTTACAACAATCTCACTATTCAAGGATGAAAACGGATTTATCATGTAATGAAAATATAAAAAGTACTGCAATGCGCAACGCGCACGAAAATGTTATTGATGATTTTTACGTTTTCTCCGCCATGTCCTTCGCTAATCAAAAAAACAATAGATTCACGTTTAACTTTGCCGAAAACGCGCAATGACGTAACATATTTATGTTTATGACGCACCAAAAAAAAGACGTCGCTTGAGACGGCGCAACGGACACTTGAATAGCTGACAAGGGCATTATTAACTACAATTTGTAGCTCCGCATTATGAAGTCTGCATAGCGGCTGAAAATGATCGCTAGGTAGTTTAAGCGCAGGAACTTACGAATAAACTTACTTGATCTTGGTTCTCGTCTCGACTGCCTGCTCTCGTAGGCTGCTTGCGTTTGTCACTTTCACCAAAATGTATTTAAAGTTCAGTCAAATATATGTAAATTTAGAGTTTAGACCGGTTAGCCCGCGCCACGACCAACTCGGTCGCAGCGCGGGGCTGAAAGAACGCTGATCTAGACTCCCTTGGATAACCTGAGGGGTTGCGGGCCGGGGGACGGGAGCCCCGTATGTTGCGAGCTAAGTGATGAGCGATTTGAATTTTAATAGTTTATCTCGATTGTTAATCAGTACGAGAATTTGAAGTACTTTGTAGTTAGGATTTTGGAATTCATCGTTACGAATTTAGCCTATATAGTGTAGAGGTTTACTTTTGTCGAATGTGATTGCGCCAAGCGTTATATTTGGCATTTATTAAGTATCCTCATAGCATGATTCAGTAGGCTATATAACCCGAAAACTGTGCAAGAGAAACCGCAGACAGAAGTGAGTATGTTATTATAGATCATTGTGACCTAATATATAATTATGTAGACATAATGGTAACAAAATGTTATACAAAAGCTTAATCATCAGTTAAGATCGTTTCGTAGGCACTCGTAGAACTTTGCTACGGCGTAGCCTTTGTTACGACTGTAGTAGGAAAATTTTAAGAACATTGAACTAGATTTTCTTCTTGTATTTATATATGGTCACTTGTTCAAATCAGTGTCATTATCATCTGAATCTGACAGGATTTTCACTGCAAGCGAAGCGTGATCTTTATACAGTAAACTAGTAACATGCCCTAGTCCGTTTTTGTCTTACTCAAAGGAAGCGCTTGAATATAGTTTTCTGTTTCAACAAAGCTATTACGGCTGCTTTAATCCCCTGCTGGACATAAGCATCTCATCGCTCCAGCGTCGTGTTAATAGACTTTCAGTCTATTTGCCATTTCGCGATCTCTACCCTAGAATAGCACGTTTCCGTACTGTTATCTCAGCGTCATTATTTTATGATTTCCATGCAAAATAACAGCTTTCTAGGACTAAAAGTATTTTCGCAAAGCTGAAGCAAACGGACAGATAGAATCCTAATTATTAGTAAAAGGAATATATTTATAACAAGTTTTTTGTGATAATTATTTCTACACAAAGTTAAGTTTTAGATTGATATTCAATAAATCTTCCTTCTATGTTACCATGTTAGTGTAGTATTGAGAAGTTGTTATAACCAGCCTAAACCATCTTTTAATGTCCCAAACACTACAGCGACATTATGGACTAAAAACACTGGCCTTTTACTTCTAGGCAATATGTACAGCGTCACTGTTAAGTATACTATACGATAAGCTGTAAGACGCTGCAGTGCCTGGGAATGGGATGACAATGGTATGGGATTGTATTACATAAATCTCTCCGATTAATCTTCAAGGCACCTTCAATTGCCGCAAAGTACCGCGCTGTCTCCAAACTGAGTCAGCTAAGCTGTGAGACGTAATCCATCTCATTGTCAGACGGATTGCCTAGCCTATACCATTGTCATCCCATTTACAGTCACTGCAGCGTCTCAACCTTAGCCGGCAGCAGTTTGTAGGCAGCGCGATAATTAGCGGCAAATTTTAAGGCGCCTTAATGGGAAAGATTGGGAATGACATTTGGTTGATGTGTTTCTGCTACTGAATGTAATAACCGGTGGAACATCACGGTAAGGTCTATTAGTTAAATTAATAAATAAATAATGCTGGAAAATTCACACAGCATCGTCTAGCCTCAAGCTAAGCAGAGCTTGTGTTATTTATGACGCAATGGTGTGAAATTACAGAGTATATCCGAGTATTTTTTTTATTAATTAACTATTGCTACGATATTTGTCCAGCTGGATATCACAGAACTAGGATCGATAGCCCAAAGCTAAATAAATAAAATAAAAAGCCTTTGTTTCTATTACTTACTAATTACAAATTTACAAGATACAATTTACCTAAAACTAAACATCTGTAGCAGTAGTCGCCTTAGCGGCCTAGGCCTCCCTATAAACCATATGTTCCATATGTCACTTTCTCTCGCCTTTTTCATCCAATATGGTACGCCTTTTTCGTTAAAAATCCTCCATCTCTTTCTTTGCCGTCCTTGCTTTCTTTTTCCTTCCCGCGGGATCCATTAAGGCATTATCTGTGTCTATCTATCATACGGTGGTTAATCTGCACTTACACCATCGTAGTCATTCTTTCACATCTTTCGTTTTGGTATTTCCTCGTGTCTTTCTTGATTATTATATCTGCTATTTTGATACCGAGATTAGTTCTCTCTATTTTGCGCTGACATATGGCTATTTTATCTTCATGTTTCCTTCGAAGATGCCATGTATGATCCCCATAATAAAGGCATGACAGTATTGCTATTTCATACAATTTTTCTTTAAATGGAGCTGGATATTTTAATTCCTTAAAAATTTTTACTCCACAATACTTCTTTCAAGGTAAAGCAATTATACTCAAAGTCAGTCCTCTTTATTCATTGAAACAAACTTTTTAAATTAATACTTTATTCAATTGTTTTCTTAATTTTTCTAAATATATTCATAAGCATAAATTATCATAAGAAAACAGTAAAATAAAATTACACGAAACGAAGGATAAAATGACCAGAACCTCGCTTGATTGCTATTATTAACATCATTTTACAATTTGACTTGTCTTGGTGTGAAAGAGTTGAAGCTGATTGTACGATACGTCACGCTAACAGAGACTTTCCTTCGGCCCTTAGCATACAGGCCGCCCTTCTTGTAATATTTATGTCATACTAGCGTTGGCACGTTAGGCTCGACCTGCTGCGCATCAGAATGCGCAACTTTATGGATTGGCCGTTAACTTCCGTGTTCGGTAACGCCCTTAAGCAATAAACGCTGTCAAGTGATATTGTATAACCTCATTTCAGGAGTCTCCGTTAAGGTTTCCCTGAGTCAGCGCCATGAAACTGTCATTAGCTCACCCTACACACTCCAACAGGTGTTTGATCGAATCAAGATGTAGTTAGAAACCAGGGGTGGTATGTGTTCATCGTCATCTTAGCCGTAGGGTGAACACTGCTAGACATAAGTCACTCTCTAGGATATCCAAGTATTGATCATAGGGGTTATTGCTTTACTCACTACGCTTGACGAGTTAGTGATCTCAGTACGGGATGTTAATACATGGAAAGACGCTTCTGTCTATCTTCCAGAGGTATCCCTTTGGAAGATCCTTACTGCATTCACGGAGAAAATATGAGGGGTACCATTCTTCTCACAGAACCCAGCGGCGTTGTGTTTGAAGCTTAGAATAAAGGCATGGCATTTTACCCTTGAAAAATTGACAACCATTTATACGACATTTACTTTCATCAAGCATAGTTGAAGGACAGAGACTTCTTAATTTAACGATACATTGAAACACAGAGTGTGTCTAGGTGTGATAGATGTCTTTCTTTTTAACTGGTTGGATAATAACATGTGTTTCATCATGTCCAGTAGTCTGCCTGACCTCATGACAATCCGCTTCCTTGTGATTTTGTAGTTAGCGTTTTAGTGCAATTACACAACGAGGGGCCTATAAGAAGAAGCTGGATCTCGCAGCGTGAGTGACTTATAAATCACTGCGTCATCATTGACGGTATAGTACGGAACAAGGTGGTCATTTACTGTCTAGAGAGGTTATTATGGCTTGTGTTTTTAAACGTATGTGCAGTTACCAGCGCCCACAGCCCATATGCACTCTCTGTTAGGTGTAAAACTCTCTTGCCTCTCCTGGCGTCCTTTCGTCTAGCTAAGTGTCAGGATTTTCTTTTACATTTCAATTGATTTATCACAAGTTATATTACAAATAAGTAAATCTAAGGCGTCTCATGGTTATACTGGTACACAAGTTAAAAACAAGGACTGATATTATTATGATTTGTGGGACTAGGACTAGACTTTTATAGGACTGTGATCTGGAGTATTATGTTTTACAGTTACACGAGACTTTATTACTATTACTTATGCTTTGTAGGATTCTATTGCGTTATACGTTGTGCGGTGGTAATATATTATGTCATCATCATCATATCAGGTGCAAGAGGTCCGTAGCTGCACAAGGCCATGATCATGATCTCCATTGATCTATAAAATACTGCGGTTCTTACCAAGTCGTTTGCCCATATTGTAGATGAACGTCCTTCGCTGCGCTTGCCGGTCTGTGGCCACCATTCGAGAACTTTGCAGCCCCATCGGCCATCCGCTCTGCGCGCTGCCAATTGCCACTTTAGCGTGCTTATCCGTATGCCTATGTCGGTAACCCGAGTTCTTCCACATACCTCCTCAAATCGTAAATCCTCGAATCAGAAGTTAGGAGATAAGCTATATATGCAAACTACCATACATTCAGACGTATCAATACAATACAATACAATACATTGCACACCTTAAGAAATTACAGAAAAAAACTTTTTGGATATGGTATCTATTATATTACTGGTATAACTAGTATATTATATTATCTGTGCTGCTATTTAAACACTCATTGAAGTCAATCATTGAAGTCTAGAAGTAACTAATTATTTGAATTGTGTACCAAACCAAACCACTTACTTAAACTATATATTACAAATTTAACTTATTATTGCCTGTATTCGAGAATACATTTCTTAAAACTTACAAGAAGATGTAATTAACTTATTTAGAATATTTATAATTTCCACCCTAAATTTTGGCTTTTGCTTGAAAGTAACGTACATTTTCTGGTTTAACAGATTTATGAGTATAATTTCTTGCAACAAAGCCTTGACTTTCTAGATGATAGTGGCAGCGGTGCCCTGGAAACCTGTTGAAAAAATGTTGTACGAGGATGCGTCACGTTTTTTCAGCTGTTTTTGTACGAACACTACCAATAACGATACGACATTGCTTTTCAGATAAATCACTTACCCAAGAACTTAAAAATATATTTCAGATTTTTTTGACAAGATTCATTTAAAAAAACCGAATTGTTCAAGAATGATCGATGAAATCGCTTAAGCTTGTGTTGTAGGGCAGATTCCAACCCAGGACTCGAGCTATATTTAGCGATGAGGGGTAGGTTCGCGGGGCGGGAGTCCTGAGGGTGGAAAATCGATACACTCGCCCGCGCCCTCAATACTGCAGCGGAGTTTTTCGGCAACTCTGCGATATGCGGCGAAATAATGCAAGTAGGGATGGACTAGATTTATAGTTTTTTCTTTGTAAGCTACTTTTATTCGGGTTTCAGAAGCTGCAGAAGCCTTGATTTATAGTTAAGATGACAGATATGGCTAGCTGGAGTTTGTTACTAATTCTGTTAATAAATCACTCATACGTGTCCTTCTGCAGTGTACTTCTGATAGCGTTGATGGTGATATAGTATAGATCAGCATTATTTGGTGTTAGATATAGTTTCATAAAAGTGCTTCTGAAGTGTACATCTATATACTAATACCGTTATCGTTGTCTGTTGCATTTTTAAATTGAAAGTACCTACTAGCCATCTTTTAGTTTTACTCTACTTCAGTTTATGCTCTGATGATAATAACGATGATGTTGTAGGATCATGATAAATATTGCTTTCGAATAAGCAGATGAAAATTCAGATACTCCTTCATGTTGATGATATTGATTATGAACATATACAATAATTTACTACCATTATTATTATATTTATTTTTTAATAATATATCCTATGTACACTTGTACGAAATAAATTTTAATAAAATACCAATAAATTAGTTTCACTTTAAGTCAAAAAAACGGTACAAATAAAACAAATAAAATTTAAAAAATAAATGTAATTAATTTCAACTTTTGTATTTGTTGTTTTGCCCCTTGTTAAATTTTACTCGCTGAGACGTCCTGTAACATGAGAATAATACATAAGTAAGAATATTAATATGCTAGGAATTATATTTCACAACTAAAACTGAGCAAAGCCAAGATGATGTAAAATTTATATACTTACGTATCAAATACATACACTCAATATGTACAAAAACATCAAGACAGTAAACCTGACAGACAGTAAACATGACAGACAGTAAATCTGCCGTTCATACGTTTTTACTTCGTCTGTAATGGAACGCGATCTCGACAAAGACCACATAAATAAATAGTTGTACAATTTCATATAATAATACAACAATAATGCCATGAGATTTTCAAGGGTACAACTAAAATTTGTAACACTGGTGGTACGATGGGAATTTTATTGAATGTCGTCTACAAAGTTTTATAAAAAAAATTGTCTGACAACGAAACTCACTCTCAGTCGGTTAAGTATTTTTTTATAGAAAGTTTCAACCAAAGCTGTCGCTAGGATATAACTGGGGTTTCAATAGCCTGAGAGCTTGCGACATATTTGTATTAGGTATTGTAGAACAAAGAAATCATAAGAGAAGTAAATGCCAAATTATCAATCGTTTATATGGAGATAACGCGAAGCCTATTACAAAAAACTTCACCAAAAACCAAAAGATATTTATCAAAGTAAAAAATGGATGATAGTTTTATGCTATATTTTGCAGCTTTTATACATAAAGGTGTCGTTATACGTATTTTTACAAGCACTGATAAAACAAAGAAAAAGTATCATGTAAGTGTGTGTAAAACTTTCCGTAGGTTGGTCACCAGCTTCCCGACTATAATCGGCTTCCGCAATGAGTACGAGTGGGATGCACTATCACTGCACTCGCTCGCACCCTCCCTGTGATGGGGTGTATCCCCTGAGGGTTGCAAGCTGCATATAATACAAAAAAGTCGTTACTTTTAATATATGACCGGTACAACTTCGAAGTACCCATTGTTGTTGCAAATGAATAACCATTGTACGTTCACTATAAGAATACTCTTATAAACTGGTTGTTTTTGTTCATGAATCAAATTTTAATATGTTGTGTATTTTTCAATTTAATGATATCCTTTGTGCGATTTATTTATTTAGGTGAACTCAGCCACTGTTGCTCCGATTGTGGAGGGCTCCCAACGTTAAGCATAGAAGCGTATAACACGTCACTTGGCTCACTTAGCTCCCACGGCCCGACCTACTCGCTCGCTCTCCGTACCCTTGCGTCGCTGACTGCGGTCGACATTGGGCCGCCCTTAGCCGAACTTACTTTGTATTCCGTGTTCAACGGCCATTATCCATTTCATGACCCAGAAAGGTTAGAACATAGTCACAACGCCTGCGCGAATGGTCTTGGAGCGGTGCCAAAACTGGTGCTTTGAATCTGCAGTCGGCATGAGACTGTGGACTTGGACTCCCTAATCCTGCTTAGTTCTGTTCCAATCAGTTCTTGGATTGCAGTGATATGGGTGCTTAAACTGTGCGTGCGACTTATGGAATGCCTTATATCTCAATCTGTTCTTCCGTAGCTATTACAACCGGTGTTAATATGTTTTCGTCAGCAAAATGCAAAATGCGGAATGTTGTAGAAATGACGGAAAATCGTTGTCGTGATCTGGCATTCTGATTTCGTTGTTAGTTTCTGGAATTAACTACCCCACCAGCCTCCCACCGGATCGATAGCGCCACCGCCTACGCCCTTTCAAATATAGGTACAGCTTCTACGTGGAACCTGAACTCGTACTTAGTAGATTCTTAGCTATTTATTCCGCACTTAATTATCCTCTTATTTATTAAAGTTAGTTCGTTTCAGCCGTAAGACGTCCACTACTGAACACAGGCCTTGCTCAAGGATCTCCATGAGGGGTAGTTGCCATACTCACCACGCTTGGCAGGCGGGTTGGCGAGCGCAGTACGGGATGTTGGTACACGGAAAGACGCTGCTGCCCATCTTCCGGGGTATCCCTTAGCAGACTCTTACTGCATCCATGGGTATGAGAGGAGGGGTAACATTCTACTGCCGGCACCCCACGGCGATTTATTAAAGTATGTTTTATATATGTTAGAGAAGCTGTGATATTTCATTAAAATAAACGATTTTTACTTCTATTTGACTTTTAGTTATAGATTATTTCCTTACTACATATAACATGTTTTTTTACTTTGCGATTGTTTTTGTAGCGTACACTACACATGTAAAATTACGCCTTTGGCGTGTTATGTTGACGTGACATTGAAGCTTACTCTACGAAAAAAAAATAAGGTTTCATTAAATATAGATAGATAAATACATTACATATCTGTCTAACTTTTAAATATTATACGATGTACAGGATGTTATATAAAGGGGATTCTGACTAGCCCGAAAGGGGGTTTACTTTAGTTTCACGACTTTCTAGAATTAAGTGATTTTCATTTAAGAAAAGACCAAGAAAGTTTTGTCTTCAACAGCTTACCATACGTTAATGACATCCAAAACGCCAACAGCTTATTCTTGACAGGATCATTGACCTCCGCAAAGAGTTCATCATCATCATTTCAGCCGTAGGACGTCCACTGCTGGACAAAGGCCTCCCTCATTGATCTCCAAGTACTGCGGTTGGAAGCCGTCTGCATCCACCGCCGACCAGCAGTTCTCACCAAGTCGTCTGCCCATCTTGTAGGTGGACGTCCTACGCAAAGAGTTATTGTAGAGGTAATAAATAAAAATACCTAAGACCACAAAATTAAACGAATTACCGATATTTCCTCTCGAAAACGACTTGTTTTCATGTGCTCTATTTTCTCTTTCCTTAGTTTTTATTGTAGAGATTTAGGTAGTCTCATTATGCCAACTAAGCTATGATAAAACAGGTGTTGTAGGGCAAGCCTAATCCTTTATAACATGTGTAGGCACTACATCGTACAACATGGGTTAATAGTTGATGTATAAAAATCATGTGATTATAATATAATAACATAAACACGGGAATTTATCGCGTAATACCTTTTGATTATTCCCGACGTTTCGACTGTGTTTCAACAATCGTGGTCCCGGGTTGACTGTACTACCGGGTTGACTGGGTGTGACTGTGTAGTCAACCCGGGACCACAATTGTTGAAACACAGTCGAAACGTCGGGAATAATCAAAAGGTATTACGCGATAAATTCCCGTGTTTATGTTATTATATTATAATGAATTGTGATCGCGAAAGTTTACGAAAAACTATCATGTGATTAGTTGTAAAAGACTATGATGCTTTCGCGTGGAGAGACAATTACCTATCTCACCTTGGCCCAGCAGCTTTGAACTAAGCCTACTGAAAAAACTCAAATGGTACATAACCACGGAAAAATAATCCAGTTTTTTATTCTTCTATATATAAAAAAATCTTTATTCAGAACCAATAATAAAAATACATGTTACAAAAGAACGAAGAGACTGCGAACTGCGGAGGAGTCTCAACGCCGTATCCTAGAAGTGACAATACATAGTTCTAACATTCGGCATGACCCAATGTTATTATATATCATCATTCCAGCCGTAAAAAGTCCACTACTGAACAGGCCTCCCTCATGGATCTCCATGAGGGGTAGTTGCCATACTCACCACGCTTGGCTGGCGGGTTGGCGAGCGCAGTATGGCATGTTAATACGCGGAAAGATGCTGCTGCCCATCTTCCGGAGGTATCCCTTAGCAGGCTCTTACTGCATCCACGGGCTTGAGAGGAGGGGTAACATTCTACTGCCGGCACCCCACGGCCAGAAGAAAGCAGTTATTATATATATTATAATATAATAATACACCCTGTATAATGATGTCGTACACATTTCACCGTAAGACTATACGAACAAATTTATTGGGACGACCACTCGTTAAAGAATAAGGCCGCCTGTCGAGTTGAATTGAATTGCCCAAAATTGTCAAATAGTGTTTCTGTTTGTTGTTATACTTCGGTATATTTTTTGTTACATGTGGTGATCAATAAAGTGTTATCTATCCGCTAATTTGGTTTCGCGAAAATAATATTTCGACCGTCATTTGGTTTGCGTTTTGGCGCGAAAAACGGCGGGCGCTCCGCGTCAGCGCTAAGTGGATACTGGCTCGGTTTTTACAATCGAGCGTATCGTGGTATTTATTTACGCTCTATGGAAAGGGTTTGAATGAAGCTTGTCAGTAGAATCATTCTTATTTAGTCTGTGTTCGGGATATACAGCGTAAAAATTATTTTCTATTAATTATTGATTTATTTTTATGTAAAAAATACTTTTGTTTGTAATTCAAAATGTATTATCATATATCTACATGTTTTGCTGTATATACATAGTATGTGGTATAACCTCACTATATACAGTGTATCCCTGGATAAAGTGCAACCCCGAAAGGGGGTGAAACTAGATCAAAAATTATCGACAAAAAAATAGAAAAAAAAAATTAAAAAAAAATCGTATATACTTTATTGATGAATTAAAATTTTTATTACTCACTAATGACTCTATTTAATAAAAAAATGATTTCTTCCAAAGTAGTGGGTCTATTTTGTTAAAATAAAAACCATAATCATGTCAGATATGTGACAATGACGATAAAATAACAAATAACTCACAAACGAGTGGCTATCGTGACTTAAAGTTTAATTTTTGTATTAAAATTACATTTTTTATGCTGTTTTTTTCAAATAATTTCCAAAAATCTTAAAATTAAGCCTATAATACTAGATATTTTTATGACTTTTTATTATTGTCTATCATAATAGCTTTTAAATAAAAAAAAAACCTACGGTCTAACATAAAAAATGCGCTGGCTAGGAGCTTTTAAAGTTGACCACTGATTACGTCACCACTCAGGTAGAGTGCGTTTCATCAAATAGTTCCTATGCCGTCATGTTGGCACCCCTGTCTGTCAATATTGTCAACACACTAAGACGTATCTTCAGGTTTTTCAGAGTTTTATTGGAATATCTTGAGAAAATCATGCCTAAAACATTAAAAAGTGGTGAAAGAGTGATGGTGTTGAAGGTGAAGGACTTTTGTGAAAGAGAAAAACGTAACGAGGGCCCACTTATCCCATTAAGATGTGTACAAGCTCGGGTTGCCGCCATTACAGGTTAGTAAAATAGGGTTACCAGCATCAGTTTGGATTAGGCCCAATAATCATATACTTATTATCATTTACAAAATACAAAATTCTTTATTCATAAACTTAAAATACATATATAACGGTGTTTGAGACCCCCTTTTAAGTAAAGTATTTTACCTGTGTTAGGGGAATGTCGCTCTGCCGAAAACAATGGAATTTGAAACGTACATTAAGTTCAGCTAGAAGTTATTAAATTATACTACACTCAAAACGTTTTTTATATTTACCTATATTATCTCCAGACTCAGAAATACCCATATATAGATTATAAATGTACACGTACATACAGTGTTCCCTAGAGCTATCTCTCCAAAAAGAAATAAAATAGAAACACTTCAGTTTAAATTTAGTTAATACATTTTTATAGTGGTTTTCTTGTACGTTTTCCTATATGCTTATGATATAAAAATCAAGGGTTTGCTTATAATGTTGGACACTACTGAAACACATATAAGCACTTGACTGATGTCAAACCAACTAAGAAAATAAGTAAATAATAAACAACGAATTTTGTTTTAGGAATATCTGAAAAAACAGTATCGAAAATTACCAAAGAAGGTGAGGTGGCAGCTTCAACTTCGAAAAAAATTACAACACCGCGCAAGTGGTCCTCGACGAAAAACTCACGAACTGGATGACTTCGAACGGTGTGCCTAAAATACATGAATTTTATGCCATTCGCTCTATACACTCGCGAAATTATTGAATGAAATGCGAAATGACATAGGTTATAAAGGGAGTCGCACCACTTTGTCGAGAGTTCTAAAAAATATAGGATTTTATTTTAAAAAATGTAAATCCAAAAGAAAGGTTTTGATGGAGAGATATGACATCGTCGCCTGGCGTCATCGATACTTGGAAGAATTGAGAAAAAATCGTCTTGGAACTCAGCGGCCAGTTGTGTATTTAGACGAGACATACATACATACATACACTCTACATATTGTGCTGGAAAATGTTGGCAAAGTGAAACTGAAGAAGGTGTTTTATCCTCTGATTCCAAAGGACCACGGTGGATTATCGTTCAAGCAGGTGGCGCCATGGGCTTTATACCCAATGCTCAGCTGATTTTTAGACCACAATCAAAATCATGGGATTATCATGACGATATGAATAAAGTCAACTTTAATAAGTGGATTAAAGAAAAAATAATACCAAATCTACCTCCACAGTCAATAGTTGTCATGGATAATGCCTCCTATCATACTGTGCAGATGATAAGGCACCCACAATGTCCAGTACTAAGTCAGAAACGCAATCTTGGATCACAAATAAAGGACATTATTTGCCTACGATGATAAAAGCAAAGCTGTATGAAATTATTAAAGAACACAAACAGCCACCTGTATATGAAGCAGATGTGATGCTGAAAGAGAATGGCCATAAAGTGGTAAGGCCTTATCATTGTGATTTGAATCCTATTGAGCTCATATGGAGTGTATTAAAAAGACGAATTGCAGAAAAAAACGTGGGTCAGGAAGCCAGTAAGATAGTACATATTACTGAAGAAGCATTTGCGACAATCACTGGAGAGGAATGGAGGAAAGAATGTGAGCACGTAATAAAAATTGAAGAAAAATACTACGCCGATGTCCCAGCTATAGATAGTGATATGGATAGGTTCATAATCGAAGTAGGAGATGATAGTGATACTTCTGATGACAGCGAAGATGAGGAAATGTCAGATGTTGACATTTTAGATGAACACAGTTACTGTCGAAAATAATAAAAAAAATAAAATTTAGTTTTTTTAACTCATTGATCCTTTATTTTTAAATTCCCTACTATCTTTCTTATATATTAATGATATGAACTAGCTGTTCCCGCGACTTCATACGAGTCTTGTAATAGGACTTTCATATAGTCGACTTATACGATAGTTATGGCCATGAATGGTATCCTATTCGTACAACACAGGTAATAAGTTGTAATGTGGATGAAATTTTGAAAGCGGACAGGTTTATAATTTTATTTAGATGGATATACATAATTTAAAGCTTAATGTTTTAAAAATATATCTTAAAAGTCATTACCTAAGGCGCGTATGAAGTCGCGGGTACTACTCAGATACAATATGATCTCCCTGATTTTATGGTAGCACAGAATGGGTAATAATGACAACACTTATTTGCACTACTGCCAACATGACGGCATAGGAACTATTTGATGAAACGCTCTATAGAGACACTTTTTTTTACTGCTCAGGTAGTATTAAAAATCAAATTTTAGTTACAACATTTTTATTTAACTTATTACATGTTAGTATGAAATAAGGGTTTTGTTTAATGCATTAAATGCTCAAAATGGCTTCCTTGTTGTTGTAGGCACATTGCCACACGAAGAGCGATTTGTTGTGTGGCTCTAAGCACCATCTCTGGGTCACTTCTTATCTCATCGGCACATCGCATGATTTGATCTTGTAACTCTGCCTCGGTGTTTACGGTCGTTCTGTAGACTCTTTGTTTCATAACACCCCACAGAAAATAGTCTAGGGGTGTCAGGTCAGGTGAACGTGCCGGCCACCCGACTGGTCCATCCCGGCCGATCCACCTATTAGCGTAGTTTTCGTTTAAAAAACTTCGCACGTTGCGCCCGTAGTGCGCAGGGCATCCGTCCATCTGCAAATACATCTGTTGCCTTGTAGCCAGCGGAACATCTTCCAGCAGTAGTGGCAGATCGTCTCTTAATAAGTTTAAAAAACTTTCGGCATTTAATGTTGCGGGTAAAATAACTGGCCCAATCAGCGTGTCGTCTATTAGAGCTGCCCATACATTAACTGAAAATTGCACTTGAAAAGTAGACGCCCTCTTTAGGTGTGGATTTTCCTCGGACCATACGTGTAAGTTTCTGCAATTTGTGATTCCATTCCGGGTGAATTTCGCTTCATCCATCCATAAAATTTTTTTTAGGAATTGTGGATTATTTCTAATTTTTTGTTGAATCCACGTAGACATTACGCATCTTGCACGATTGTCTACATTTTCATGCAAATGCTGTACTCGCTGATAATGGTATGGATGCAATCCCTTCTTTTTCAAAATTCGCCATACGGATGTTTTTGATATACCGTGACGCAAAGCTAAGCGTCTAATGCTGGTTGTGGGATCAGCAAACAAATCGTTTAAAACGGCCTCTTCTATGGAATGGTCAATAATGGTGGCTTGTTGCTCACGGCGATCTCTTGCTAATCCAAGTCCGATGTTGGATAACTTTCGGTGAACTTCTTGGAAATTTCGTGCTGACGGTACAAGTCTGCTCGGAAACGCATTTATGTATGCAGAACGAGCGACTGTTGTGTGTCCACGTGACATACCATAATAATAATGGATGTCAGCGATTTCTCGCGGAGAGAACTCAGTCAATCGCGGCATCTCCACAACACAACAAAGTACAGTCAAAAACGTAACAAAAAAGTCAAAAACGTAACAAAAAGTCAATAACAAAACAAAAGCAAAACAACGTAACAAAAACTTGAAGGCGCAGTAAGGTACGGTAGGCGGTAGCAGCGGCGAGAATATCGGAGCGACTGGCGAGTGGCATGCAATGCATGCCTTGTTGTGAGTCCTGTTTCGATCCCCCCCCACCCTTCATCTTTCATAGAACAGGCCCAGCGACCATAATCTACAACAATAGAAGTTAAAAAAGTGTCTCTACCTGAGTGGTGACGTAATCAGTGGTCAACTTTAAAAGCTCCTAGCCAGCGCATTTTTTATGTTAGACCGTAGGTTTTTTTTTTATTTAAAAGCTATTATAATAGACAATAATAAAAAGTCATAAAAATATCTAGTATTATAGGCTTAATTTTAAGATTTTTGGAAATTATTTGAAAAAAACAGCATAAAAAATGTAATTTTAATACAAAAATTAAACTTTAAGTCACGATAGCCACTCGTTTGTGAGTTATTTGTTATTTTATCGTCATCGTCACATATCTGACATGATTATGGTTTTTATTTTAACAAAATAGACCCACTACTTTGGAAGAAATCATTTTTTTATTAAATAGAGTCATTAGTGAGTAATAAAAATTTTAATTCATCAATAAAGTATATACGAATTTTTTTTAATTTTTTTTTTCTATTTTTTTGTCGATAATTTTTGATCTAGTTTCACCCCCTTTCGGGGTTGCACTTTATCCAGGGATACACTGTATAACATAACATGTAGGTGTCTTAGAACAAAATATTTTTTGATCGTAATTATAAAGTGCATTTTTTATGCATTTTTTATGCATATTATTAACACATATTTAAACGGGTATTTATCGCGCTATTTACCTTTATTATTGCCCGACGTTTCGACAGGATTGCACCCATCGTGGTCCCGGGAAGACTCATTCTACTCTACTCTTTTTTATGCATAATCTTTTTTTAATTTGAATTTAATCGAATAAAATTATTTTTTCTTGGGCTACGTAAATTTTATTTGTTATTGTCATTGTCAACTTCATTCAGAAGGCTACAAAACAAAGAAGAAGTTGATGTTTTCGTGGAACGATGACTCACTGGTCAGTTTACTTACCAAAACCAAACAACGGCTAAAAAATCTTGGTAAGTAAACTGACCAAAACCAAACGAGCGGGAATAAGGCCGCCTGTCGAGTTGAATTGAATTGCCCAAAATTGTCAAATAGTGTTTCTGTTTGTTGTTATACTTCGGTATATTTTTTGTTACATGTGGTGATCAATAAAGTGTTATCTATCTATCTATCTATAGAACCGTTTTTATATACCTTATAACTATGAGTAGGTAAAGCTGTTTCTAGTAAGACAGCTATTACTTTTTATTTCATTGATTTTTGTGAAGAATGTTATTAGTAAAGATAGTTAAGCCTGGCGACTTTCTCATTGGCAAATTTTACCCTGAAGATATCTGTACTAGTTTAATTAGAACGCGCCGGCAGTAAAATACTGCCCCTCCTCTCTTGCCCCCCATGGATGCAGTAAGAATCTGCCAAGGGATGCCGTCGGAAGGTGAGCAGCAGCGCCGTGTATTTACACCCCATGCTGCGCTCGCCAACTCATCTGCCAAGCGTAGTATGGCAACAACCCTCTCATGATCCGTAGATACTTTGAGATCCACGAGGGAGACCTATGTTTAGCAGTGGAAGTCTTAAGGCAAAGTTGATTGATAGATCGAAATGCTTTTATAATTGGCGACTTTTGAACTGAAATAAAGCACTGCAAGCATTGCGCTCAATATACCTCGCGATTGTTCTTACCGGTGGATTAAATGGACTTACCCACCAAAAACGCCAAACAATTCTTAGGTGAGAAAAATAAAATAATATTACCAGCTGTGCTTTATCCTTTAACCTCACTTTCTGGTAGAACTATCTATTTACCAAAAACTCTATAAGCACAGATTACAGAAACTAACAGATACATCACTTCAATACAAAAGCGAAAATACCTACGCTATAATAGCCTACAAAATTGTATTAATAATACCAGCAGTTCACAGAGCGAAAGAGTGTACCCGCCTCACTTACTTGCAAGTAATCTGTGACGCGGCATCGAATGAGTCGCTAGGGTTGCTTCTACGATAACTTTTATAATAAAACGAATGTGGTGAAAAAAACAGTTATTTTTACAACCTCCTCTTTTTTTAAGTCGGTAAAGAAAAGCAGCGACCTTTGTATAGGGAGGTAAGGACCTACCTACTCTCCGTACGCAGTATAGTAATAGGTGTACTATGGTAGTAGTTATATTCTTTGACATAACGAACTAGGACATAACACCACACTTTATCTATAACTTAGGTATTCAAATACTTCGCCAGCAAAGATGCTATCTATATCTTTGTTCTCCGGTGGGTACCTACTACTTTTTGGCTTGATTTTAGGACTGTTGTTTTTAAAGCCACAGTTTTACAGGCATATTTTGTGTGTGATAGGTAGCTATTTTTTATACAAACAATACTGTTTTAATAGCTGAACTCCTTTATTTACGAATATTTACATAGTACCTTCCTACGTTCTGACCATTTTTATAGGAAAGAGAAAAAATGATTCTAAAAACTTAAGATTTAAAATATCTTTGTTAATAAAGAAAAAAATTACAATTTTTCATTCGTTTTTTTACTTTGGCATCCATCCACTGCACAATAGTTACGCGGTCTCGGCATCTAAAGAAACGTTTTAACATTTAACGTTCGCGCTCAAGCGGGCGTGTGGCAGCCTTAACTACTGGCGTATCGCGGACTCCTCGCAAAGCGGTAGGCATTTAACGCGTGCCCTTGAGCGAGTGACGGACGCCTGCTATAAGTACCTATAATTATTGATCTCTTAGTATTTCTAATGAATTACCAGCATTAAAACCGCTAAAAAAATATTAAATACACCGTTTAATCTAGATTTTTCACCTAGCGGGTAACTTCAGAAGCTAGTGTATCGGTTGTGGCAGGTTGTAAACCTGAAGGTTTACCTCAGCAAGTCTTCTTCTGACCGTGTCTTCGCTAATGTACTCATCCCTCATCAGGAGAAGCTGCTGTTGGATCTGAACTGCATTGAAGTGACGATTTCTCAAAATAGTGCTGGCAATATATCGGTCTTCTCTAGCTGTAGCGCATCTGGGACGGTCATTACATGGTCTTCTGAGATGGTTTCCTGTTTCTTCGTACCTTTGTTTCACCTTGAAGACCGTTCTTAATGTCACACCCACCATTAATGCAGTACGACGCATACTGATGCCTAGTTCCAGATGTGCCATAGTTCTTGCACATTCTGCAGAGGCATGATAATTAATGTTTACGTGCTGAAGACACCTTGGCTATTGAATGAAATGTAAATGATCAAAAAACAAATGCGAAAACAAAAGCAGAAAGCTAAAAGTAAAAAATTACCAGCATATGAAAAAGGAGCGTTTTTTGAAAGGAGGTTGTCAAAAAGGAGTTTTTATATAAAACTAAATTTTCTACATAATGCTTTTTATTTCAAGTTTCTAATTTAAATAGTAGGTACAGAAGTTATCGTTACGTTGATGAGTGTGATACCAGGTATACCTTCTTTTGCAGGCCAGTGTACCTGTGTCTCATGTTGCCGTGAGGAACCGGAGCAGTCGGCAGATGAACATAGGGCCTGCTGTCCGCGTGCACTGCTGGACACTAGCCTCCCTCATACATCTGCAAGACCATGAGGGGATTGTTGACTTACTCGCCACGCTTGGCAAGCGTGTTGCCGAGTGCAGTATGGGATGTTGATACACGGAACGACGCTGCTGCCCATATTTCGTAGCAGAGCAGACCCTTAGCAGATACTTACGGGCAAGAGAGGAGAAGCAGCATTTGAATACCGGTGCCTCACTTTGCAAAAGTTTATGATATCAACGGACTTATATTTGTTATTAGTATAAATCAATAACATCTAGTATTCTGTATTCTATAGTATTCTGAAAGGGTCATTTGAATAATAATCAACAGAATATTAAGATGGTAGCATGTTTATTTTTTAATTAAAGATTGTCAACTGTTATATTTTTAAACACGAGGAAAAGAATGTATAACATATAATTTGTAGGTATAATTTGATTACACTGTTAGGAATATGATATTATCTAATAATGTAGGTAATAATATCAGTTATACATATTGCCCTATGTATGAACGAGTTATACATATTATATGCAAAGTACAAAATAACTAAACGGCAAAAAGTTTGACAGTTTGAAAAGACAAATGATATAATACCAAATTCTCGGCTCAAAAACTTCAACAATTTATGCATAAGAGTTCATGATATTATTGCTTGCAACAATGATATTTTTACTGGGTTTTTGACAAATCATATCTATTTCTAAATACACTTATTTCACTCATTAGACTTATTAAAGATACAAAACTGAGTTTTAATGATAATGTTTAAAATACTTATTTTATGTTTATAAATATATTATTGAAGAAACACCTAACCAAGTCACAAAACCTGCTACTGAGATTCAAAGCTCTATCTAAGGTACATTTCTACTCCTAGGCATTTTGATAAGATATAAAATCAAGTTTGTAGGTATTATGTATGACATATAACTTGGTTTTTATCTTTGTTGTATCTCGGCTGTAGATCTGAAAAATAAAAAAAAACATTCATTAATTAGCCTTATTCGTAGAACAAAGTATATTTTTAACCGTATTTACTGTATCATTGTAATAAAATGATTATCATCTTAGATATATTCAACCACATCTGGGTATATATTTTTATTAATCTAATAGTCGGTCCTACTGTTGAGTTTCAACAGGCAAAAAGGCATCTGTTACAATAATAACCATTTTTTTTAAATAACCTATTTTGTTATGTAACTCAATAGGCTTTTATTTTTAGTCCGACATAGTAGTAATCAAAAACTAACAGCGATACATTGAATGGAAATGTCACGAGACTTAATGCTTTGTTTATGGCTAGTTATGACGCCATAGCCATGAGCACCCAAACCAACACTTTAATGACCTGTATATA
This sequence comes from Pasiphila rectangulata, assembly GCA_963082625.1. Taxonomy (NCBI): domain Eukaryota; kingdom Metazoa; phylum Arthropoda; class Insecta; order Lepidoptera; family Geometridae; genus Pasiphila; species Pasiphila rectangulata. The sequence goes on along the minus strand of OY720236.1, from coordinate 23,376,823 downwards.
AAAAAAAAACAAATAATAAATTTTAGATTTTTATTTTGCCAAAAACTTTTGCAGTGCCATATTTCGTACATTTTTAGATATTATAACTTATGGAAATAATGAGAAAAATTATAAAATAATGGACATTTACCGATCTTAGTATCTTCTTTTTACAGTTTTGAACATGAAAGCTTGTTCCTCGTTTATGGTGTTATCTAAGTAAATGAAAAAAAAAACAGGGAACATACCCGGGGTACTACGGGTGTAACCTGGGTGTTTTCCTACTATTTTCTTTCTTGTGAAAGTAAATAATAAAACTGCTCGCAAACCCGCCTGCCAAGTGTGGTGAGTATGACAACTACCCTTCATGAAGATCCATGAGGGAGGCCTGTGTAGTGGACGTTTTACGGCTGAAATGATGAAAGAATAAAACTAAATTACCCTGGGCTACTTTCTCTGCCGGGCCAAGATTGGTGTCCGTCCAGTGTTCTATTCCCTGAAATGAAAAAAAAAAAAAAAGTAAGGCCTCTGCATCTATTAAGATGATTTATACAGCGTCAGCAACTGGTAATCATGCTGTACGGGACGCTGCAGTGCCTGGGACATTGTCATATTATTCATTATTATTTATTGACTGAAAACAAAACACAGTCAATAAATACATACATTTAAACATATGCTATCCGACTGAGGTAAGGGGAAAATACGAGGAGTAGTTTCCTAAATGCTGCCCAGCCTAGCTAGATCCCCCGCTTGGCCTCATTTACAAAGTTTTTTCAAAGTACCACTACTACAACTACATTGGGTACCTTGCAATTAGTGCAATACCTGCCCGAGGTAGTTGTATTCCCAAACAATTCCGAGCTAGTAGCTATATAAACAGACGGTCCCGAATCAGATCATAATATTTGATTTATCCAAATTCATGCTTAAGTTGGACTGTCTATCATCTGTTGTAGCTTTTCCAGTTTTTCTGCCATCAAGACTAAATCGTCTGTAAAGTCGTAATTACGATCACCGTATGTTTTTGCTCATACCTTGCCAGTCCAGCATCTTTTTCATATTTCATTTATTTTGCTAACATGTACACATTATAGCTTAAATCTTATAATTAGCCTTAAGAAAGTACATGCACCCTGCAAAGGCACTGCAAATTTGGTTTGGGCCTATAAAATACATATTAGATATTTTAAAAAGATCAGTTTAAAAGAAAGAAAAAATAAAGATTTACAATTATCATTCCAAAATACAATTCTTTACAAATCTTTAACTTGAACGGAGCGTAAAGCTTAAGATCAGCTTTAGATCGACGTTCAGAGAACCTCATACGAGTCGGTGATCAGCTCCGACATTAAACCTATTGATCACGGAGGCAGTTCTTAATATCTGTTTCTAATCCGTCATGATGAAGTCGATCGCATATCACAGTATCTGGGCTTCGCCACGTACGTGTGGCTTTTTTTTGAAGAAAGAGTTTATCAAGAAGAACCCCTCATTTTCCAGTAGGTTGACAGCATTGGTTCCCTGTGACTTTGACATCGATGCCTTTGCGATCCTACTCTGAGTTTGCTCCAATTTAGACTTTTACCTAAGCGTTGAAGTCCCCTACAACAAAGTCTTGTGAATGTACTTACAGTTATTTTTGTCTGAGATCCGGTTCCGCCTGCGCTCCCTCGGCACAGCGCGTCGTTTCGACGTCGCGGACCGCACCAGACTTTCTATAATCTCCTCGTCAGCTGACAAGTCACCGCTGAAATTGATGATATTATTGCTTGGAATCGTTCGCTTTTTATGAAGAATAACAGAAAAACAAAAGTGGGAGTCGGACTCGCGCACAAAGGGTTCCGTACCATTTGAAATGAATACACAACTAAATATTCTGTGAATATTTCAAGCACCTTCATGTTGCCGTTATAAATATATATTTTTTTATTGCAGATAGACCTTTGTTTGACCACAGTCTCACCTGACTCCTGTCTCGCCGATGATGGATCACAAAGGTCTAGAAGACACCTATTCACTCTTGACTTGAAGAGACCCAGTTTTCGGGGAAAACAGAAGCCGGCAGCGAGTTCCAGACCTTAGCGGTGCGGATAATGAAGGTGGAGGAGAACCGCTTAGTACGAGTGGGTGGAATGTCCACTAGATAATGATAGTACTGCGCTGTTCGTCTGCTTGTCCTGGAGTGGATTGGAGATGGTGGTATCAGGTCGTGGAGTTCCTGAGAGCACTCTCCAAAATGTATCCTGTAAAAGATCGAGAGGCAAGCGACCTTGCGGCGATGCTCGAGACTTTGGATGTTATACTCCGCAAGATACTGCTCACCGATAACTCTGAAGGCTCTGCGTTCAATCGAGTCTAGGGCAGCCAGCTGATACTTGGCTGAGCCATCCCAAACATGGCAGCAGTACTCCATACTAGACTGGACTTCAGCTTGGTAAAGGGATAACAAGCTTTCCCGGTCTGAAGCATCGCTTAACCTTGTTTAGGATCCCTAGCTTCATGGCCGCAGTTTTAGCTTTAGACTCGATGAAGGTGCCAAAGTTGAGTGTCAATGTAAAAGTGGCACCAAGGAGCTCCAGCTGATCCCTTTTAGGTACGGGTACATCTCGGAACTCAGGAGAAACGGACTCATTTTGCTAGAGAAAAGACAGGCTTGTGTTTTAGAGGCATTTAAAGTTTAGCTTCTCCCCAATCTGAGACCGCCGTCAGAGTCAAGTTCAAGCGCTGCACCATCTCTTCTCTTTGCGCCTGTATCTCCACTCGACTGCTTGTGGTCAGTCTATCACTGTGCTGTCGTTTGCGTACCCAATGATACCGGGAACCAGCAGATTTTTCATGTGCAGCAGGAACAGTGCAGATAGTACGGACCCCTGAGGTACTCCGGAATTGACTGCCATTTGATCAGACGAGCAGCCATCAATAACTACTCGAATTGATCTTTCCCTCAGAAAGTCGTTAAGCCAGTTGCAGAGGAGTGCTGGAAAGGACTAGGCTAGGAGATAACTCAGGAGCACATAATTTTACGACTACTGCTGAAATTCCATCTGGTCCCTTGGCCTTGTTCACGTCGAGATTGCGTAATGTTCTGAGCAATATTGAGCAAAAAACGGCAAAACTCACGTTTATTGTATGGGAGTGACCCTTATATATTTATTTTATTCTCTTTTTAGTATTTGTTGTTATAGCTGCATCAGAAGTACTTCTGTTGCAGCTATAACAACATGATGTATATCATCAACTGTCTAGCTATCACGGTTCATGAAATAGCCGGGTGACAAACAGAGGGACAGACAGACAGAGAACAGCTGAGTTTTAGTAATAGAGTCCCGTTTTTAACCTTTGGGTACGGAACCTTAAAAACTAGCTAAGTGCGATTAAAGCGGCCATAAAAACACGATATATGATACAACGCGCGTAGTAATAGAGGCCCTTAAAAGTAGAAAGTTTGTGCTGATCTGATCTGAACGAATCTAAATCTGATGATGACCACCAACCGTGACACAAAATAAGCATGATAAGGCTGCCGTTTAATCCATATAGGTATAATTTCTAATAACTTACTTGACAATTATGCTCTTGCTGGCAGAAGTCTGCGATTTTTTCCTGCCTCTAGTGAGGCTGTCTGTGTACGGATCAGTCTTCAGAAGCTCCTTTAATGCACTGTCGGCGGTGTGATCGCCGTTCTTTGTAGCGTAGTTGCCAACCTGAAAATAAAAAAAACAATTTAACCTACTTATCTTGTCGATATGTCGTAGGAAAATTTGATAATTTGAATTATCCGAAGACACTGCTTGTGACAGAAACGAGAAGGACAGACAGTGGGTATTAGGCAGTAGGTTAAAATTCGAATTATCGTGAAAATTCTAGCGATTTTGCGAAAACACGGATAATTAGACAATTGTGATTACATATTACAATTGTAATCTTGTATGGTTGACTCACTATAACCTTTTTTCTGGTAATAAAAAATTTGTTCTTAAATAATGCATTATTTGCGAAGGTGTTTTCATAAACATAGTATCAATCCTTATCGAAATTATTATGTTATTCATCATTGCTATTATTTTTTCTATCAAAATTGCCTTTGAATTTGAAATGAAGGTATATCTCAGAAGATCTCAATGTTCTCAAGTTCGTGGATAAAACAAAGAAATAAGAAAGTTTCAGCACCTTTAGAATTGTATGAAAGGTACCTGAGTCCTACTCTCTTTCTAACGTGACGCAGGCGAAGTTGAGCGGGACAGCTGTATTATATATTTATACTAGCTTCCGCCCACCGCTTCGCATGCGTTGTACCCGAATAAAAAGTATCCTATGTCTTAATCCTGGTCAACATAAATACGTGTGCAAAGTTTTAGCTCAATCCGTAGCCTTGTTTTTGCGTGAAGAGGTAACAAACCTCCATCCAAACAAACTTTCGGCTTTATAATATTAGTGGGACTTAATACGAACTTTAATTTTACCTATTAGTTCAGGTTGAATAATTGAAATTGACTTTTTCACCATACTTTAGCAGTTCACTACACTAGTAATACTCGTAACACGGTCCATTCATCATCAACATCGCTAGGTTAATCAAAACATGGTCTTTACATCAACTTCCATAACCTGAGACTAACCACTGCTAGGTACTACTTACATCTATAATCATCTTCCCCCTTGTCTTGTTTCTCTCTCTATGATTGGCTCTTTTCTCCAACTGCTGGAGAACCCTTTCCCTAGTGGTTCTGTATTCCAGAGCAAACTCCGCTATGACCTTAAGGAACTCCGAGGGTTTTGTCTTGGAGATGTCTTGAGGTGGAACTCCAAGGAATAGGAGGAACTTGTTGTATCTGGAACAAGGAGAGTTGAAATTGTTCTCTCTGCTTCCATTCATATAAAATTCGCAAGAACATTCATAAAAGCATCAATAAAAATGTTTGGGAGAAAACAAAAGAGTATCACTAAAATCGCTTTGGCAATCAGGTTCTCTGTCAGCAAATGCAAATTGCAAAGCAACAAATAAAAGAAATCGCAACGGCAGTAAAATAATATACAAATTGGAAAAATATATGGAGACTAAGAACGGTCAAACTTACAATTGTCAAATTGTCTAGCCCCTAAATTTATACTCATAACCCTAGACCCAGACGTAAAACAATCCATTTTAGTTAGCAGAATATCTACAATTTTCAGGTTTAAGGTGTCATTTTCTAATTGTTCTAACATAAAGGGTTGGATTCCCACCTCTGGACGAAAATCTACACGTTTTTCCATGTAAAGTAAAAGTGTCTATCTATGTAGTATAATGTATTAAGTATATCATTCATCTAGTACCCATAATACAAGCTCTGCTCGGCTCGGGGCTAGATGAGGCTGTGTGAATCGTCCAGCGTTATTTATTTAGTGTTTATTTTATTTACCTGCTCATGACCCTGTTTTTGATGACCGACAGCAGAATGATCCTCTCGGCGGCGTCAGTGAGGAACTCGTTTATCTTCGTCTTGAACACTTGTGAGCCGTCGTGTTTCGCTACACGCTTCATGTGGTCCCAAGACGCTTTGCAATCTGACTCTAGTTTCTGGAGATTCGCACTGAGATTGTCAAAGTCCACTTTTGATGCTCGTATCACGGGGCCAACCTGGAATTTGAGATAGAATGTTTTGTTTTTGATGATTTTAATAGTTAAAAATTTTTCCTAGAGAAGTAGTTTTATTATGCGAAAATCTTCAAGTTAACCAACAAATACTACCAACTATTACATTTTAACTATGTTCTCAAGTTCGTGGATAAAAAAAAGAAAGTTTAAGCCTCGTTAGAATTGTGTCCCTGATTTTGAAATTAAACAATATCTCATTGAATACCTACCGTGTAACTTATAAAAACTGCTTATGCATAACTGAAGTAACAAGTTTATGCATTAATTAATTAAAAAGTCGTGCGCTTATAATTAAGGGGGTTAAATTCATAAGCGATATTTTTATGCTTGACATTATAAAAGTTTTTTATGAATCGAATTATTAAAAACTCAGAATCTGTTGAAAATATGATAAATAATCTCCATTGCTTCTTAAGTCCTAGTAGTTTTCTGTGATACCAACCTGGGTGTTCCATCTTAACATGTACTAATTAGAATCATCCAAGGCCTCTCTGCGTATCTAACATGCCTCGGTCCTTAACTACAACTTAGCCTCGTGCAACCCACGGACGGTGAACGTTACTGTCGTTTGCAATTACGGTGTACCAAATAATTTTAAGTTATACTGACCTCACTGAAAAAGTCGGTTGTGTCAGGAAACTTTTCAATGATCATCTCGCAAATATGGTATAGTAGAGGATGTTTGTGTACCGTGTCCTTTACTTCCATGACCTTTGATAGGTACTCCAGTCTAAATCCTTTGACGTGACTTCCGTTAAGGAAGCTGCCGACAGACCGTAGGGTTGAAAGGATCACTTTGAAGGTTTTGTTCACTTTCAGCAACTCGATGCCTTGCTTTAGGTCCATGAGTGGTTCTGCAACTTCTTTCTAGAATTTTCAGTAAGAGGAGCATTATAGAACGGAAATTAGGTTTGGTTACAAACTATGGTAAAACAGAATTTTTGACTTTTTGGTTTTCAACTGGAAAATGCACTAAAACGAACTAGTTGCGTTTTCGTACGGTTATATAGCAATCTTATTTACATGACCAAAATCATAATTAGTCTATTCTTGCTTGTTTTGTCACCGGTTCGCTTAGGTCCGCATTAGAAATAGAAAATATCTCTGATATAAAGTAAAGGTCTTACCTACAAACGCTATGAGGATTAAACACTTAATGACTTTGACTTTAAAATAGACATTTTTGAAGGCATAAAACAAGCAGCAGCTGACGCAATTTTATAGACCGTGTTCTACGAATTCCATATCGTTTAAAATAGCTTATGACATATCCATTTACGTTAACGCTAATGATCATGATAAAATCTGCTTACCTCAAGATTATCAAAATCTAGTTTGAAAACCCAAAGTCTCAATCGAGATGAGAGCTCATTTATTGACGCGAGTGTCAGGAGGAACTGCTCTGCGCTGCCTAGAGGCAAGTCTGGGTTAGCGTACTGAAAAGTAAAGAAATTAAAATAATATTTCTGTAGAAAAGAGAGGACAGACTAGAATATAGATTCTCCAATCGTTCTAGAACGATCGATTTCGTGTATGTATATCCAAAGACACATGATATTCCAACTGGTCTTTGGAATAACTCAAACATTTTTATTTGTAACAAACTTGTGGACCGGCCCCTCGCACTTCAGGAATATATATTTAGAATTTCTGAATCAATTGCAATGCTCAGTAATTGCAAACAAATAGATTATTGCTGCCAATTTTTCAAATAAACCATTATTTCTTACCTGAGCTTCTTGTATTTTAATTTTTTCTTCCTCTGTTGGGAGCATAGTTAGTAGTTTCTCTATGCCTTCTCTTCCTAGGACCGTAGCGTCCATTTTCATGATTGCTGCTTTTATCGTCTGCGGCGTTGGCAGTTTCTTCATTGCTATGTTTATGGCATTTGACCTTTTAGCGTCTAAGATTAAGTTTCTCTTTGGTTCCATTAATTTCTGTGGACGAGACACCATTTTAGGTTAAGATGCAGGTACATCGGGACTCAAATGAACAATTTTTATTCCTCATCATCAACGTCTCAGCTTTCGCAAACTGCTAGACACAGGCCTGCCCTTTGTTGTCATACTTACTACGCTTGGCAGGCGGGTTGGCGAACGCATTACGGGACCTGTTTACCTGTTGGTACATGGAAAGACGCTGTTGCCCATCTTCCGGAGGTATCCCTTTTGGCACCTTTAGGCAGATTATCACTGCATCCACGGGCATTCATGTGCCAGCCACACGGCCATTTTGATTACTAGCGTTAAGAGGTACAACCTTGGTACCATCAACCTGTGATCTGTATTTTTATAAATAAAATATGTTTTTGTTATAAATTGATTATTGATTAACAATGAACAAAACACTTTATTTTATTATTAAAACTTTGGGTGTGACACGGTGGGGATACAAGTAATTTGCAATTCCCAGCCTGTAACTGTGCTACAAGATTTTAGTGGTCCTGGTTCCCACCTCCCATAAAAGTGGCAAACAAGGTCAACATTTAGCTTCAGGTGTGGCAGAAGAAGTCATACCACAGCGCTGGTCATCCATGGGTATCTTGTTTGTGCTACGTGGCGCGATTATTACAGACTTTGGTTTTTTGTCGAGATACATGACTGTCAAGAGAAATCAGGATTTAGTCAATGTTACGTAGTATATCATTACTTACATAAAAAAAAATAACAGCGTATAAATAAATTAATGTTGATTACTCACTTCCTAATGATCCAAGGTTCGTCCAACGGGGAATAGGCATGAAAAGAAATAAAAACAATTATATTAAAAAATTACACATTAATTACATACAGGTCAAATATTTGCAAACTTATTTTCGCTTGTGTACAATCAATGGATAGTTCTGGATCTGACTGGTTAGTTTGTAAACTAAAGGTTCGTGTAATTTTACGGTGACATATGTATGCATCACTTGGACTTAAATCCAATGGTTACGTGGCGCAGGCCATAACAGCTCCCTGTCGGCACTAATTTCAACTTACACCAAACCTAATATGACATTTAGAGGTACTTTTAAACATTTATCTTTAAATTCTCCATCCATTGGTAAAAACCGCTTGAAAATACGTTCAGTAGTTTTTGAGTGTATCGCGAACAGACAGACAGAAACGGTAGAGGACTTTGTTTTAATATGCAGTGAAAAGTGATAGAAATGTATATCATTTAATAGTTTCTTCCTATTTCATTCTATTCTATAAATATTTTTTAATATTTAAATATGAGAAAAAGAAAAGTATAACGTCTACGTACCTTAATTATCAGATCATTCGTTCGCGACTCAAACAAATGCTCCAGCATCGCCGTATCCAGTTTGACATCCGGCAGGTCGTCCCAGATGAACCCGCTAAACTTTGGCTTCGCCACCGCCGGCGCAGGGCTCTCCTGAATTTCTTTCCAGAACAGCTTTACAGTCTTCTTGTTCTTCTTGATCGTCGAACTGTCAGAATCATTAGACAGATCCGAAGATATTTGCTTCGGTGGTGCAGGTACATTTGTTTTGGGGAACGGGGGAATAGAGTTGGGTAAAGGAGGAGGGGCGTTGAATGAAGGGAATAAACCAGGGGGAGGTGGCGGTGGCCCGTTCGCTGTATTCACTGCGGGACTTATCATATCGTCGTCGGAATCCTGCCTGAGATCGGAGAAATCGAGATCGCACAGGTGAAATTCTCGATCGAGACAGCCTTTCTTTAGCTCTTCCCAATGTAAATCGTTCTCTGATACTTTGATCTCAAGTATCTTGGGGGATTTCTCTATTGTAGGACTTTTTACGACTTCTGAAAGGCAATATCAATATCAGTTTATAGCAATACCATAGTATCCCGTACAGCATTAATACCAGCTTCTGCAGCTGTGTATTAATGAATGAATGAATGAATCGTCTTTATAAAATATGTGAAACACCAATTAACTACATACTTAGTATGTATTACAAAAAAGTTTTTAAGTAGTTTATCTGGTACATTACTTACGCTTATCTTACTTTGGGGCTAGATGGTGCTGTGTGTGCAATATCCCGTACAGGACTATTTATTTCAAATGTTAATTTATAAAGAAATGATGGATACCAATTCAACAACAAAAATATATCTTGTATGATTGTATGAATCTGTATACCTTTAGATTGTGATTTCGCTAACTCCTTTTTGGCCTTTGAAACTATGCCTGCCATATCGGATACCCTCAACGGTTTATCTTCTGTAGTCGGACTGACTGGACTGGTCAGCCTTTGCGCCAGATCTTTGATACTATGCTCTCTGTTTAGAATCAGACCGAGATCCTCCCTGTTAGGCTCCACAACAGTTTCTTGCTGCTTTTGTCTCATAACTGTGATGGCATCAACAGCAGTCACGCTGTGCCCTAATGTCCCATTTTGGATCCTTTGTTTGAGACCACTTGTGTATCTTTGGTTTCCTGCAATTAATTTGGTATTTTAATGAGATTCAGTTGATTCATATTCTTGGATTGAATAAATACGAATTTAAATTTCGCAATTTATAAACAACAGTAAATGAAGCAATAACAACAATGCATGTGAAACAATGATGAAAGCAAATTAGTGTGTTAGACAACAGACAAACCATTCTTTAAAACATCAGCAAGGTTCAGTGTTTTTGCTGTTCTGTTAACGAATTTCTCTGATTCCTCTTCTTTTTCTTGGTTTCCGTTAACAGCGCCATTTTTTCCATTTGTTCCGCTCATACCATTAATTCCGCTTATACCATTTATTCCGTTTACACCATTTATTCCGCTAATACTGTGTACCCCGCTGTTACCATTTATACCATTGCTTCCATTGACTCCATTGGTGTAATGGCTGACTAAGTTATTTCTCTCGGCTCCACTTAAATTTGAACAAGGCTTAGTACTAGTGTATGTACCGTTTGTATAACCCCCATTTGTTGCAATGCCATTAGAATTCCCATACACACCAATGTAAAGATTATTGTTTGAATTGTTCAGCAATTCTTGCTGCTGTATATGTGTTGCCTGTCTAGCGTATCTATCACGTCGTCGCCTCAATGCTGTACTTAGTTCTTTGTTATCTTTATTATCCAAGATTGAAGGCAAAAATTGTGATCTTATAACCATTGGCGTGATTTCGGGCTCGGGTACAGTGATCATCGGTAGAGAGGCTGTTGTTAGTAAAAGGCAACATGAAATTTAGGTAAGTACCAATTCAAAGCACAAAATAAAAATTAACTTTGAAAACAAATTAGTTTTAAAAATAAATGAGATAGGCCGTTAGGATGTAAACGATATTCAAATCACTTATTATAAAGTTATATGTAATGCGAAAAAAGCATGCAAACTAATTGGTAATTAATAGAGATTAGAAAAAAAACGAGATTAGGTATAGTGAAATAAATACTAATACCGTACCTCTTTCCTTCATTTGTTGTTTCTTAGATTTTCGTTTTTCTGTCGTGCTGATGTTGAGACTCCGTCGCCGGACGGAATTTATCACAGAATCGTCTAGTTGCCTGAAATTCGATTTTATGCATTAGAATATTGAATTTAGATTGTACAAGCCATGCAACTGACTACATCCGATTGTTACTCAAATCACGGCACTCATCTGTAGAATACCAAGAGTAGGTAATACGTCGTCGCGGTGAGATTAAATCCATTTGAATACATATGGCTTGTAATAGATAGTTTACTGTTTATGTGCTTATGATATTTTTAGGAGCTTACTTTTATGGAAGTTCGATAAATATTATGAATTTTTCGTTTAAAAAGTTGTAACTTACTTTAATGCCGTTCCGCCTTCATCACCGTCTTCATATAACTGTACAGCCTCAAATATCTGCAGCTGCCTCAGCAGATCCAAATCTGTGCCCTGCTTCGACATGTACAGCTGAATGATATCGTCCATACCCTGGTCCTGCAGTGAGTCCACCTGATCGTAATACGAGTCCCTATCAGGCACGTTGTTCAGACATCTGTTTATTAGCGTTGTAGCGTATATGAGAAGTTCTGTGTCTGAAGCGTCAAAGTCTTGGAGTATCTTCATCACGTTGTACCAAGGTTGCCTCCCGTTTGAGCCGTCAACAGAAACAATAGCGTCAATAAGAAGAAGGGAGTTCTTTTCTGTATATTCGACGAAGACTAGTAGGAGTTTGAGAGCAGTTTTTACGACATGTCTGAACTTGCTTGAGATTAGAGAGTAGAGCCATTGGATACAGCGTTTGTGGACCATGACTCCGTGCATGCCGTCAACGTATAGGAGGATCTGAGGACAATCATAAGGACGTCACAATCAATATATCAACTAGCGCAATGTGCAAATGGGGCCCTTCATATGATACCTCACATGAGCGTGCCAAGCAGTTAGGTACTATTAAGCGCTACTGTTCTTCTTTTGTGCCAATTGTATCTGGAGTTCCACAAGGCTCACATCTTGCGCCGTTATTATTTTTGTTTTTTTATAAATGACATCGTCAATATACTTGAACATTCCAAGTGTTTGATAAACGCAGATGACACAAAAATTATTAGACGTGTAAAATCGGTCCTGGATTGTGAACTCCTCCAGTTTGATCTAAATAAACTTTCATCATATTGCGAAGATAATTTTATAGTCCTTAATACTCAAAAATGTAATATAATATCTTTTACATGTAAGCCTAGACCTATTTTACATGAACAAAAATTTAAAAACACATTGATCTCAAGAGTCACAAGCATCAGAGACTTGCGTGTCTATCTAGATACTAAATTAACCTTTAGTGTACATTTTAACACTATTATACCAAAAACGTATCGCATACTGGGTTTTATTCTTTGAACAGGTAGAGAGTTCAAAAACCCTGCTACTCTTTTACTTCTGTATAATAATTTTATAAAATCTATCATCTACAGTTTGGAATCCCCAATATAAAGTTCACATTGAAGAAATTGAGACAATTCAAAACAAATTCATAAAACATTATACGTACCGTTTTCCCACAATATCAACAGACTCCATAGTAAGTCTTAAAGTTCGTCGTATCATCAGAGATATCATGATTCTACATAAAATACAAACGCAGTTGAGTCTGAGCTTTTATTAAAAGATAAGATATTTATTTTAGTTGTCCACGTTTCTCTTCACTTAAAAATAATACTTTCTGGACACCGACCTCCAAAATAAGTATATAGGTATAGACATAATATGTATCTGAATAGAGTTTGTGATATCTATAAACGCAAACTAAGCAATCTAGATATATTTAATTGAAATAGACTATCTTTAAAAAGATAAATTCTTAAGGAGCCTTGCCACAATTAAGCCTAATTTCATTTATGTAAGGTCTCGTTTACTGCATAATTTATTTTATTTTATTTTTTATTTTATTTATTATCTAAAACTCACAGTTACATTATTGTTTTTTATTACACTGCATAATATGTACTATTCATAAACCAAATCGAGTCTACATTATATTAATAGCACTTACTAAATTAGGGTAGGTAGGTAAGCAATGATGTTGCAAACAAACTAAAAATATTAACAAGATAACATAGGTACATGTAAACTAAACTACGAACAAAAATCGCATAGTGTAAGTAAATGTGTAGTGTAAGTGTGTAGTGTGGCTGTGAGATGCATGAATGTGTATAAACCATTGACCTACAACTTCTGAGCACAATTTTCTAAGTACTAAGTATAGGCATATCTCGATCGACAACAACAAGCTGTAAGGGATGGTTTACATGGCGGCAGTGTAAAAATAAAAAGTAAATCCTTGTTTAGTCTTTCTGCATAAAATGACACAATGACAGCTATTATTATTATTATTATTTTTTCCTACTTAGGTACAAACCAGTATATACGAAATCTATAACAAAAATATCAGTCTGTAATTTCACTGTTTGTATGTAAAGGTTTACCATTTGAAATAATAATAATAATAAGGGTTACACAAACACAATTAAAAAACGCTACAAAGCAGCAGGCAGAAATAAATAAAAATAAACATTATTAGCCTTCTCTTAGGAGAGCGATGACTTTAGCTTTGAATGTGAATTTTGATAGCTAAAACAGATCTAAATCATTATACATTTTATTGTACGTCCGACGTAACCTGCTGTTTACGTTATTGGTTTGTTACCGTGGAGCGTCCTTTGACAAAACCATGTTGTTGTTCGGGAATGCTCTTCCTAATAACCGGATAAATTATGTTATAGATGAGCTTTTCAAAACTTTTGCTCAATACGTTTAAGATCGAGATGGGCCTATAATGTTCAATGTTAAGTTTAGAGCCTTTTTTGTGCAAAGGAACAATATGCGCTTCTTTCCATTTGGATGGAAAAATACCTTCAGCGATCGAACGATTAAAAATGGCAGTTATGGGCTTACAGAGAGACTCTGCACATCTAACTATAAATATAGGAGGGATTCCATCACTCCCTGCTCCTTTGTTGATGTCTAACTTAAGTAGCAATCGCAAAATGTTCTCTTCAGATATAACTATTGTACTTAGTTTATCAGGACATGATGCGGGTTCCAAAGACGTAAAAGGATAGCTATCTAATGGGTTTGTGAACATCTCGTGGAAAAACGAATTAAAAGATCGTAATATGTCCGGGCTGTTGTTCATTTTGTTGTTACCATAAGACATTGTGTTCGGATAGCCGGTGGCAGATGTACGCTTAGCTTTAATATAACTCCATAATAATTTGGGATTAGATTTTACAGCATCTTGAGTGCACGAAATGTAGTTCCTATAGCAAGATGCCTCAACCTTTTTAAACCTGTTCCTCAGCAAACAAAATTCGTCGTAGTATAGAGGATTATTGTGCCGCTTCCAAAGCGCGTGAACTTTATTTTTTTCTTTATTAATGTTAATTAGGGCCTTCGTGTACCATATAGGAAATGTGCTTTTCCCACCGACTATTACGTTAGGAACATGTTTTTTTATAATGTCGTTAATCCTGTTATAAAAAATAGACACAGCCGCGTCTACTGACCCATTATGTAGCAGTGACCAGTCCACACATCCCAACTCTTCATTTATGACATCGTAGTTGCCCTTTCTAAACAGGAATTTTGTATATTTTGATTTAATTAGAGGCGCAACCGTAATGTCTGTTGCGTCAATATTTAGCGTTACATGATGGCTATCTTCCTTTACTAATGGAGTAGCGCTTCTACTGCGATTAACGTGAAAATTACTAAAAATTAAATCTAGTACATTACCAGATGGATTACAAAAATTGTTATACTGACGTAAGCCTAATAGATTAATGATATTAATTAGGTTAGTGCTAGCATTTTGCAATTCAATACTTCCTTTCTTTAAATATGTCGGATCAGAACCATTCCATTGTATATTAGATAAATTAAAGTCTCCCGTAATACAAATATAATCATTTGGAACCAAAGAAGCAATCTCATTTAACCAATCGGTATATTTAGTGATTCGTTGTGCAAGAAGTTCATCCGGCGGCATGTAAACCAGCCCCAAATGCAAGTTCTTATCTGAGTTAATCGCACGCCCGTCAATTGTCAACCATAAACATTCGATGCCCAGATGGGATTTTTTCCATTCAGGACGCGCCCGCGCATTCAATTTATTTGAGCACAAAATCATAACGCCACCTCCATGAGAACCGCGATCGCGTCTAAAAATATTATATTTTGCACTTACTAACTCTGAGTCCAAAACACTTTCATTCAACCATGTTTCTGTGATCATTATTATGTCACACTGTGATGTTAATAGGTTAGTGCTGAACTCAAGCGTCTTTGTTCTCAGACCGCGTACGTTTTGATAAAGCAAACTTAATTTATACTCAATCATTACAAAAAATAAGGGCTACCTGTAAATAATTACTATACGTGTAAAAGCGGCCTTGAATATAATTAATCAATAATATTGACACGGCGCAAAGCGTTAAGGGTGCTAAGCAAGAAAAATACAAAACATAAGTGCATTTTTGTTGTTGCAAGGTAATGGTTTTATTGTGGTTGTTGTGAAATGAAGTGAAAAAATGTATAATTATTGTGAATATGTAGTGTGATGTGTTGTATGTATGCGATTTTAATAAAAGTACCACAGGGAGTAAACAAAGTAAGTGCTGAATATAAACTATGCATAAAGTTTTTTTAAATCCGTTTCGTTGTTTATCAAAATGTATGGGGATGTGTCATTCTTTCTCAGGTAAATACGGCAGTTCTTTGTCCATACATAATGAAGTTAAATTCTTTAGCCTTGTTTTTAGATTTCTTAAGAAGTTCCTTGTTACAAAGTGTTAGGTGATCGTTTACATAAATATAGGAATCGCCGGCCATACCAATATCCTTTGGGGTAAATCCGCGTTTTTTTCTTATAGCTGATAAAAAGGAGTCCTTGGTAATACGTTCGCGAAATCGCACTATAATAGCTCGGGGTTTTCCATTGATAGGACGCTTGGCACGGACCCGATGTGCAAATTCAATGTCTCCGGGCTGCAGCGACAACGCGGCATACTCCGCCACTTTGGTGATAAGGTTTGGAAGCTTTTCTCCGCTGATCTCAGGAATACCGACGATTTCTAGGTTAGGTAGTTTGCCCCACTGCTCTTGCTTTGAAGCCAGATCTTCAGCTTTGCAGAGCCTATTCTCTAGGTCTTGAATCTTTTCCTTTAGATGTTTATTATCAGATTGCAGCTTCTTTACCGATGATGTTTGTGAAGCCAAGGTCTTCTTAGTATCCTCATACTTATCACTCACCATTTTTACAGATTCCTCCATGGAAAGGATTCTATTGCCCAGCGTTTCCAACTTACTGTCAATAGCGTCACTTATAACTTGAGGTAGCTTTAGATTTGCATGATGGACTTACCCATTTGGCTTCATCCGCGGGTTTCATACCAGTAAACAAAAGTAGTAGACAAAAAAACAAGTTATAACCCGGAAGAAGCACTAGTGCTATTAAAATTAGCAATATTTAGCTGGAAACCTAAGTGATCGAAACCAGATAAGTTGAATTTTATTACCCTCTTCTGAATTTGAGACAAACATACCCTCAAACAATTTATCAGACGTCAGTCAAAGTCAAATTGACGTACACTTTTTGATTTTGACAAGTCATCTGACGTTGCCAAAGTTGATTGACAGTGTCATATTGAAGTTGACAGTAATTTAGTGTTTCCACCTTGTGTTAACTTTGGCTACATCTCGTCTCATCGAAAAATTACTGTCTCGTACCTGCCATTAAAAATAATTATTAAATAATCTGTTCTTGGGACAAACAGGATCTGAACAGTGGAATAATCAAACAGTAGACATGCCTAGTTTTGGTTGTTGCCAATCAACTGATGCCGACACTACTAACGCCTTGAATTGCAATGTATGCAAAGTTCTATATCATTTTCAATGCATTTTGCCCAACAAAACTAAAAGGCTAACAAAGGAGTTTAAGTCTGCGTGGATATGTCCTGGCTGCCTATCGAAGACAAGAAGGATTAAATCTGATAGTACTCCGGTGCGTTCGGGCACGCGTGAAGACAAGAAATGTTCTAAGGAGTCGCCGCTTTCGTTGGATGTCGAGAATGCTGCCAGTAAAAGCTCACAAAACTCACCTCTCCTACAGGTTCCTATAAGTACTAATCCTGATATTGCGGAGATAATAAGAAGTGAAATTGGTAAACTGAAAGATGAATTAAAGTGCTCACTTAAAGCACTATTCTCTAGCGAGATTTCTTCCCTTAGACAAGAGTTAAGAGATATTAAATCGTCTATGGAGTTCATGAACCAGGAACATATTAAAATCAATTCAAGAATGGACAAGATGGAAGCGAAATTCAAGCAATGCGAAACTATGATTTCAGAGGTTGAAGCATTGAGAATATCATTTACAGAAATTGAAAAGGAAACTAACGTGAGAAATCAATGGGCAAGGCGTTCCAACATAGAGATTTTTGGAATACCTGATAAAAAAAATTAGAACCTTATGGACATTGTACGGAACCTCGCGCAACGTTCGCAATTTGTGCTGCTGCCGAATGACATTGACTTTGTCACCCGTATTGCGCCTTCTGCAAGTGAACTGAATAAGCCTAAGCCTATTGTATTACGCATGTTGGCTCGCAACAGAAAAGACGATTTTTTAAATGCCTTAAGGTCACTCAAACGTCCGAAAGCCTCAGATCTCGGTTTTCCAGGAAAAGATACGCCAGTTTACTTTAATGACCATCTCACTAAACATAATAAGTCTCTCCTCCAACGTGTTAAAAAACTTGCTTTGGAGAGAAAGTATAAATATGTGTGGGTCAAGCATTGTACCATTATGGCTCGTATGTCTGACATCAGTCCTGTTCTGCACTTTTCATGCGAACATGATTTAAAAAAAATTGTTTAGGTGTTAATGTATCTCTCGCTTTGTTTATTTTGTTAAAATCTTCTGAACTTCTACAATCTTATGCTATTGCATGCGGCATTGTTTTCATAGCCTCTTTTAGAAAAATTATTAAATATATTTACTTTGTTATCATATATACACACAGATTCATTTTTATATCTTTTTTAATAATTATAACAAATTATGTCACCTTTCTATTGATTGTAATGCTATATGAATTAAGTCCAAAATCTCAATGTATTCCATAAATAATTTAAATATTTATTATCAAAATGCGCAGGGACTCCGAACTAAAACCAATACTCTCTTTAAGAATGTTTTAAGTAGTGATTTTGATGTGATTTGCTTGAGTGAGACCTGGCTCTTAGATGGAATTTTCAGTTCTGAATGTTTTGATGGCCGCTATAATGTTTACAGAAGTGATCGTGATTATAACGGGCGTGGTGATTCCTTTGGTGGTGGAACGCTTATTGCTGTGCGTAGAGAGTTATCAGTCTCTTCTTTCTCATGCATCCCTTTTGGAAACTCATATGCTGAAGCCATTGAGGTGGTAATTAATTTGAACCCAAAAACTAACTTAAGAATGTATTGTTGTTATTTCCCTCATGGTAAAGACCATCAAGCGACAATGGAACATTTTTTTGACTTAGTGTCAAATAACTTAATAACTTATTCAGATGACGTTTTTCTTGTCACTGGTGACTATAACATTACCAATGGTGAATGGGATATCTCTGGATCTCTGCCTAAGCTTGTGAATTCTCACTCAGACACTCTTGCAGCTTTGTTGCAAAAGTTTATGTGTTTTACGGGATTTAATCAATTCAATTATATACCTAATCAAAATAATAGATTTCTTGACCTTGTTATTAGTAATAGTTTTTGTAATTTAATTAGATGTCCTTTTCCTTTGGTACCAGAAAACGTTCATCATCCTGCACTGGAATTTAAACTCCTTGAACTTAAATGTAATGCCATTCGTCCTGCCGCGAGAACAATTTTTGATTTTCAATCTGTTGACCAAGTTGCTGTTAATAAGTCACTTGGTGAAGTAGATTGGTGTTCTTGTTTATATGACAATAACATTGAAGTTGCTGTGCAATCATTCTATCGAATTATTAACGAAATCATTAAAGAGCATGTTCCTAGAAAGAAGTTAAATTCATCCAACAGGTTTCCAATTTGGTACACCAAACCTTTAATTAAAATAATCAAAGAAAAACTTAAATTTCATAAAAAATGGAAAATATATAAAAATAATAATGATTATAAAACATATTGTATGCTTAGGAAACGACAAAAGAAATGTGAAAATGAATGCTATACACACTTCATAAAAACCTCTGAACTTAAAATTAAAAAGAATAGCAAACACTTCTGGTCTTTTGTCAAATCTAAGAAAAGATCTGATGACTTACCTGATACCATGATTTATATGAATGATCAAAGTTCTGATGGTAATGTCATTGCAGGGATGTTTAATTCGTACTTTCAATCCGTTTTCGAGCCATCAACGCCTAGGGTTCGACAATCAGTCAATGGTGATGATTCATGCAATAGTAGTTTAGTTACATCTTTAAATAAAATCGAGATCTCAACCATCATTGTAAAAAAATATTTAAAACTTTTAGACATTGATAAGGGCTGTGGGCCTGATGGCATCCCACCCATATTTTTAAAACAATTTAATGATGCTCTCTGTATTCCTATCAATATGTTATTCAATCTATCACTTCGCACTGGTTGTATACCTAACATATGGAAACAATCATATGTTGTACCTGTATTTAAATCTGGTAATAAACATGATGTCATAAACTATCGGCCTATTTCCAAATTATGCACTGTAGCTAAAATGTTTGAGAAAATAGTTTATGATACATTATTCCCCACTATAAGATCTCTTATTATTGGTGAGCAGCATGGTTTTATCAATAAGCGTTCCACGGAGACTAATCTCTGTGAATTCACTCACGTTGTGTCTAATGCTATGGATGATGGTTTTCAGGTCGACGTTGTCTACACAGACTATTCCAAAGCATTCGACAAGGTTCCACATTCACTTCTAATACAGAAGCTATCTGAGATTGGGATTCATGGAGATCTTCTGAGGTGGATAGAATCATACCTTCAATCTCGTAGCCAGGCAGTCACTATTAAGGGTTACTGCTCTTCTTTTGTACCGATCTCATCCGGTGTGCCTCAGGGTTCCCATTTAGGTCCTTTGCTCTTTTTAATATTTATAAATGACGTCACAAAGAACTTTCTTAATTCTGATTGCTTAATTTATGCTGATGACATGAAGATTTTTATGAAAATAGCTTCAGATTCAGACTGTCAGTTGCTTCAAAGTGACCTGACCAGGCTAGCTAATTACTGTCTATGCAACTCTTTATTTCTAAATACTAAAAAGTGTAATATCATTTCTTTTAGTCGTAAACTTAATCCTATTCATTTTAATTACAAATTCAATGACGCTGTTATCTCTCGAGTCAAAGTAATTAGAGATTTGGGCGTCCATTTAGACAGTAAACTTACTTTTAATGTTCATATTTATATTATCACATCCAAAGCCTATCGAATGCTTGGGTTTATTATGCGAGTTGCTAGAGAGTTTTCAAACTTTGATACTTTAATTATATTATATAATAGCTTCGTTAGGTCCATACTTGAGTACGCATCAACAGTTTGGAATCCTCAGTATGATATTTATATTTATGAAATTGAGAGGATACAAAACAAATTGCTTAAGCACTGTAGGTATCGATTTCCCTTGTTTCCTAGCTTGACCAGCCTTCAAATTCGTCGAAGTGTAAGAGACCAGGTATTCTTGTATAAAATATTATCAGGTGAAATTGACTCTCCATTTTTGCTTCAAAATATTAAATTCCATTGTCCCCGTTTTTCTGCTCGTAAAAAAAAGACTTTTTGGACGACTACTGTAAAAACAAATTATAGGAAGAATGCGTTTTTGAATCGAGTGTGTGAAATATATAATGATAAACTTATTGATGTAGATATATTTAGCTTAAATTTGTCTTATTATCGTAAAGAGGCTATGCAAAGGCTTGCCCACTCTTTAGTTGATTGAAATTGTTTCTTATTTTGATGTTATTGTATTTTTTCTTAGAGGTTTTAGTTAATTTATAAATTTACCTGACATTGTTATTATCACTTTCGTTCCATTGTTAACACTATATATATGTTTTTTTTTTTAACTTCATTTTTGTTCGTTATGCATGTCTCTGTTAATAATGTTTATCTTTGTTACCTAACAGAGGAAACTTTGCTGGTTTCTGTTTATTTTATGTTTAATTTTTAAGTATAAAGTACTGTTTGTTTCCCAAATAAAAAAAAATAAAAAAAAAAAAATAAAAGATGCACCCATGCATTGGTAATGGTACATTCGAAGACATGTAGAAACGGAACATTTCCATCTGTCCCTCACAGAAAGCGTCGCGCGGCATTCACTACATTTGCTCATTTTGCACGTTTGCTAGATGGTTTGAACGTTGATTTTACTTGTGCTCAATATTTGGTTGTTTATGAAGGGATTTATGTAGATTTAATGCTTTAAATTCGTAATAAAACACTAAAATCGTATTTACGAAACGCCGAGATATCTGCACCGTGCGGCCTACCCGCATATATGTCTGTTTAATGTCTTTGTAGTTGTAGTGTATCATTGTAATTATTATTTTTCTACTTTTTTACTGTTCACCTGCTGTAACTGTACAACCTAATGGCAGAAACTGCTGGTTTTTGTATTATTTAACTTTATCTTTAGTCTTGAGAAATATGTACTGTTTGTTTCCTTTATAAATAAAAATAAAATAAAAAATGAATAAGTAACTCTACTTAACATTTTTGAGGACCCCCTTTGCAATTATAATAGGAATAGTTTTCAAATTTTAAGTCGATAGCATCAGTAGTTCTCAAGATATCCGTCTGTGACAGACAGACAGACAGACAGACGGAGTCTATAAGGGTTCTTTTTTACGACTTTGGTCCGTAACCCTTAAAAAAGGAATGATTTCTTTAAATGAAATTTGCTATCCCCGTTGTTGCCAACAGGTGGTATTAAAAATCCACCCTGTAGGCATATACATGTTTGAATGACCAGTTGACGTACTTTCCGCTATTGTCTAGAGTCAGTTGAATTTTTTATTTTTGCATAAGAAAGTGTTATTTAGGAAATATTAGGAGAAAACAATAGAATACGTAAGGACAAAACGCTATGTTTCCTAATTTACAAATAAATATTACTCACCTGCCCAAGCGCGCGAAGGATGTAATCTAAATAATTGTGGTCTGCCATATCTCCGACCTGCATGAGGCAGTCGAGGCCTTTGTTGGCAACGAACTCGTGCACCAGGTCCTTATCTGATTGCAGAATCTGTTTGAGAGTGAACAGGGCACGCCGCAACTCTCGACCTTGGGAGTGCAGGAGCCTCTCTGGAACGAAAATTATATAATCAATTTCCGGACGCTATTCTGTCCGAAATGGTTTGGTGTTGAATAGGATCACATACGAAAAACTTGTAAATAGTCTATATTTCTATCTATATAGGGTCAGCACAAGCTTACCGGAAATAATAATCGGCCGGCCTATAGTTTGGATTGAAATTAACAAGCGCATGAAGTTTGTAGGCACCTTTATACGCTTAGGGATGTCTTAAGCAATAGTGTGAAATACTTTTTTCGACCAACTGGGAACTTGACCTTGGTCAATCTTCTGAGATTTCATTTATCTATTTTTTGTATATTTTACTTCAAAGTGTTTATTTCAATCCAAACTATTGGCCGGCCGATTATTTCCGGTAAGCTTGTGCTAACCTTATACATATATATTTAAAAAAGTTTTTCTTTCCAAATAAAGTTTCCGTTCTAACGCACTGCAGCATTGTCCAAAATGAATACCACTTGACGCTAGTGCTGTATAAATCATATTTAATAAATGTGAAAGGGCGTTTTATTTTCACATACAATAGTAAAAACTAAGTAACACATTTATGTTAACTCACCAATGATTGCATGTACTCGCACAGACAGCTGGGTTCGCAGGACGATGGCATTTTTGCGGCTGAAATAGTAAAAAAAAGAAGTTAGGTAATTAGCAAAACATTAACTAAGTTATATATAAGGGCCACCGCATTACCACAATTAACATTACACGCAGCCACATTAAATCAATAACTTGGGGAGTCAACGGGTATTAGTCAATATAAATAAAAAAAAAACAAAGGCCTATAGGCTATGTGTACCCCAAATTATTGATATAACCCAACATAAATCTAATTACTTTTAAATTTCTATGTAAAAGTCCATCTAAATTATGTACAATTTAATCACTTGAATAAAATATAAAAGATCATAGATATCGTTTAATGAACCCAATTTTTATAATTTTTCAAAAGATCTCACTCCAATTCAAAATCCTCCGCATCCTTGAAGTCTTCCTCCTCAGACATGTCATCTTCTATTTCCAGTATTTTGTTTATATTAAGAGGTTCTTCTTCGTAGTCTGCTATCCCCGAGTCTATCGATACTTGACGAAACACTACTAACTTCCAATTGGTATGCTCATGTTTGTCTCTCTCGACAGAGGCCGACCGTGTGAATCTATTGAGACCCATCTTGTCATCGTAATTCGTTTTCCCCGTCGACTTTGTACAGGTGGTTTCCATCTTTCTTAGATTGTATTTGTATAAATACAATCTTCATATAATTAATGAACGTTTAAGATGTGCCGCAGGGAGATTCTTTAAAATAGGAAACCTGAGATGAGATACCCTAACTACGGAATATTTCCTCGATGATTGCGTTAAAGACTTTTATAACTTCACACCGAGCACAGGGTTCTATTATCGGATCCATCACTGATTCGCTTTCAAAATAAAATGTTGATCTTGTTCGGAGATTATGTCGATGGTAGCGCGTCCCGCCAAAGTCCGCTACCGACTGTGCTCGCACCCTCCACACAGGACTATTCATACCCTCGGTTGTAATTACGTCAATTTTCTCAATCAGATCGCAGAGAAGTGCGAAAAAAATATGTGCTCAATTGATATATCCTCCGAGGACCCCCAGTGCAATATATAAACGACGGATTTACGTAAGCAGCCGTGCAAAACAAATCAACCTGTGGATTCGTTCGTAGTGCAAGTTCATTGTTTTATCGATGCCAACTTTTTTGCACCTCTAAGACTTCATCGCTATTGAAATTCGCATCGAAAAAATGCGTAGCACTCACGATTTCGCTTAATCAGTTTCTATACTTTCTAATACAAATCGTATTTGTTACTATCTCGTCATAGGGTAAAATAAACTGCTGAACACATGCTTTACCGGGTTACTGTTGTAACATTAACCTAAATAAATGTTCTGTGCTGAATCCGGTTCTGGGATATTTTTATAGCTCATAGGAAACGGTGCGACGACCTTTGGGCCTTGTTTCCACATTCTATGCAAAACTTCCTAATGATTAAAGTTGTGGCAACTTTTGATCTGGGAAGCTGGCATAGTTGTTCACAAATAATTCACTACCATGTTTATAGACATTGTGTCAGTTGTTTGGATATTACGACGCTTACAATGTAACAAAAAAATACTGAATAATTAAAGAAAACGATTCAAAGTTAATAAATCATAAAGTCTTGTCAAAGCTGAACGTTTTATTATCTAACAATAGCTTTTGGTCGTCGGTTGATTATTCAGGATAAGGAAATCATATGTCGCTGACCGCAACTGATAGAGTGATAACCACTGAGCCAAATTATTCCAATGATGGTCATAGGTCTCCTCCAATCCGCGCCATTTCCCCCTGTCTTCGACTTGCCGCATCCTGTGCAAATTAACACATCATCGAGCGGCGGGCGTCCTACACTACGTTTACCGAGTCGCTGTCTCTACTCAAGAACTTGGTTATCCCATCAGTTTTTTGACAGATATGACCAGCCTACTGCCACTTCAGCTTGCTCATCCATATCGTCGACGCATTGGTTCTCTGTGACACATGACAAAGTAACTACACTTACAATTTTTGAGATTTCCTTTCAGCCCCCTATGCAATCAGAATAAGTTTTTTTTTCATATTTCTTATATATCAATAATATATATCTTTTATCATTCCAAATTTGAATTCCATAACATCAATGGTTCTCAAGATTTTTATCTGTGACAGACAGACAAAGTCACACCACAAGGGTTCCTTTTTACCATTTTCGTTCAGAACCCTAAACAGCCAAATTAAAATTAGAAAACCAGGCAAAGTGCCATGTAGACTAATATACTTTATTTATATCAATGTTCTGGAAACGCAACCCAAATATCCATAAAAAGATGCATTCTAAAAGCATTTTAATTGAATTAATTCAAGAAAAATATAAAAACGGAATTCGTATGTTTTTTTAATAATAAAAATTTTATGATAATAAAACACAGTTAGAACAAATAATTTTGAAAAAAATATCTTGTTTTTGAGAATAAATATACTAATTAGGAATATAATAATAAAGATAAAGATATATTTATTTTCTCTCATAAAGGTTACAGCACAGTAAAAGATGAATGTTGATGGTGTAAAAAGCTTAATCCTAACCTGTATTATGAGAGACTGGTGCTAGTTATAGGCGCACAGCCTGTGTTACTCCAACATACCTCAGTGCCTTAAGACGAAAGTCTACAACCAGTGTGTGTTACCAGTGATGACATATGGAACCGAGACGTGGTCCTTCACTATTGGCCTTATGAACAAGCTCAGAGTCGCTCAACGAGCTATGGAGAGGGCTATGCTCGGGGTTTCACTACGGGATCGAATCAGAAATGAGGAGATACGTAGGAGAACTCGGGTCACCGACATAGCCAAACGGATTAGCACGTTGAAGTGGCAATGGGCAGGCCATATAGCGCGCAGAACTGACGGCCGATGGGGCAGCAAAGTTCTCGAATGGAGGCCACGGATCGGCAAGCGCAGCGTAGGACGTCCACCTACAAGATGGGCAGACGACTTGGTGAGAACTGCTGGTCGGCGGTGGATGCAGACGGCTTCCAACCGCAGTACTTGGAGATCAATGAGGGAGGCCTTTGTCCAGCAGTGGACGTCCTACGGCTGAAATGATGATGATGATGATGAGCCTGTGTTACTAGTCACCAGGCCCCCAACCCACGGATACAAAGAAAATACATTTGATATTTAAACAAAGGTAAAACCTTCACAGATGGAAGTGAAGGCAGCTTGAAAATAATTTTATAAGAGACAATAAAAGATATAGTAAAAAAACAACACAACAATCTACAACTAGAATAACACAAAAGACAGAAATTTTACACACTAATAACATTCACAGGAGTAAAACAAATTTGAGATAAAAAGATACAAACAAAAACAACCAAACAACACAACTAAGTATGAACTAAAAATAGGTACAGTAGGTAGGTAGATTAAATAATAATACATAATATTTGTTGAGACAAAATGTAAAGTCAGACAGCCGGAGAATTGAAATGACAGTGTATAGTGTGGAGTGTAAAGGTAGATAGGTAGTTCCATTGAGTAGTGTATATGGGATATCACCGTGAGGTGCCGGCAGTAGAATATTACCCTTCCTCTCATACCCATGGATGCAGTATGATCCTGCTATGGGATACCTCCGTAAGATGGGCAGCAGCGTCTTTCCGTGTACCAACATCCCGTACTGCGCTCGCCATCCCCCCTGCCAAGCGTGGTGAGTATGGTAACTACCCCTCATGGAGATACATGAGCGAGGCCTGTGTTCAGTAGTGGACGTTACGGCTGACATGTTAAGGGATATATAAAAAGTAATACTACAGCCATAACCTGAAAGTACCTACGTTTCAAAAATTTTACCGATTTAGAAGACTTGAAGAGATTTGCGGATTCTCGGTGTTATACAGGACTCAAAGCTTTCCTATGATAAACATATCGACAACATAGTCAAAATAGCTAATAAAGCATTAGGATTTGTTATGAGAGCTAGCTCACAGTTCACGAGCTTACAGGTAATTAAAATATTAGGTATATTGTACCTATGTGCATTCTCGAGTATTGTTCGCAGGTTTGGAGTCCCAATTACGATGTGATTATATTAACAGGATTGAATCCATTCAGCGTAGATTCTTAAGATACTTGCAATTCAAATGTAAGTGTTTCGATGACAACAACGTTGATAGATGCAAAAGACAACATATATTGCCATTACAAGAAAAGACGCCTGGCATCGCCTCCAACATGGCCAGCCAAATAAGAATTTATAAACTTGACACTGGCGGAATTGTGTAAAACCAAACACAAAAAGCCATAAAATAAAAAGACAAGACAAGAAAGACGCCAAATTGCTGACATTGTTTTCCTTAGCAAGATAGCACAGAGCAAAATAGATGCCCCTAATGTGTTAGAAAATATTAAACTAAGAATTCCAAGTAGATCATTTAGACATTCAACTCAGAGGTTCCATTTAGTTTTACCAGGTATAGGCAAAATGCATTTTTTAGTCGAGCGGTAATTACTTAAGTGACATACAAGAACTAGACCTTTTTATAACAAAGGCCCCTAAAATTAAAAATATTTTTTTCCAAACTCTGGTTTTGAGAGACCACTTAGCTGCTTTTTATCCTTATTGTTTTTTGTTTTGTTATTGTTGTCAATTATTTTTTCTTGGTCTTTATATTTAACCTGATAATTTTATTACCAAGCAAGCTATATTTCGACTCAATATGTGGAGACGCTTTATTGGTAAATAGCTA
This sequence comes from Pasiphila rectangulata, assembly GCA_963082625.1. Taxonomy (NCBI): domain Eukaryota; kingdom Metazoa; phylum Arthropoda; class Insecta; order Lepidoptera; family Geometridae; genus Pasiphila; species Pasiphila rectangulata. The sequence goes on along the minus strand of OY720236.1, from coordinate 23,349,112 downwards.
CTTTCATAGATAAGTATTTTAGATATTATAAGTACCTACTGTTTGTCTTCCAACAATATAAAAAAAAGTCCATTATTGAACAAAGACCTTCCTCATGGGTCTCCATGACGGGTAGTTGCCATACTCACCACGCTTGGCGGGCGGGTTGGCGAGCGCAGTACGGGATGTTGATACACGGAAAGACGCTGCCGCCCATCTTCCGGAGGTATCCCTTACAGGCTCTTACTACATCTACGGACATGAGAGGAGGGGCAACATTCTACTGCCGGCGCCCTACAGCGACTATTGAACTAGGGTTAGTTAAAACTAGCTTTTTCTATATATACCTATTTATATATAGCCGTGGAGTGCCGGCAGTAGAATGTTACCCCTCCTCTCCTACCCGTGGATGCAGTATGGGCCTGCTAAGGGACACCTCCGGAAGATGGGCAGCAGCATCATTCCGTATATCAACATCCCATACTGCGCTAACCAACCCGCCTGCCAAGCGTGGTGAGTATGGCAACTACCCCTCATGGAGATCCATGAGGGAGGCCTTAGTTCAGTAGTGGACGTTTTACGGCTGAAATGATGATGATGATGATGACCTGTTTATATAAAATAGGTACACATTTTTAGGTTATTAGTGCTCAGACTCGCAAACGTTGTACGTCTTGTGTAAGACAAATTGTTATAAACTGTACTAATAAATTATTTAAGATCCTTGTTGTACTAACAAAAATTTTGCAATAAATATATTTCTTATTCTAAAATAACAAATAGTTTTACCTTCAGATGTTTTTGTCAACCAATTTCAATCACTCATTCAATCATACTAGAGAGGAAACGGTGTCGAGGGGATTGCAGCGGTACCATGCGTTGTGTTAGTTTTGTTTATCAAATAACATTCATGCAATTGAACAGTGCCATTCAATTTAATAAAAGTATATCAGTCCGCATCATCTCTTCCCATAAAATAACTATTCGATTTGGGGCGTAACCAGCGAGGTATCCAGAAATTGTAGATTAATAATCTACAATTTTGAAGACATTTGTAGCTGTTGGTTTATCGAATGAAATTAATGAACACTTCATTGTACGCAACAGTAGGTAAAACCTTCCGAGGTTTTACTGTTGCGTAACCAACAGCTACAAATGTCTTCAAAATTGTAGATTAATATTTCCGGATACCACGCTGGTTAACCCCCGACAAAAAAGAGGGATGTTATAAGTTTGACCGCTATGTGTCTGTTTGTCTGTCTGTGGCACCGTGGCTGGACCAATTTGCATGCAGTTTTTTGTCTAATGTCCGACGTAGACGTAGGTTGGGTTTGGATCCCGCTGGGGGATGAATGTTTGCCTAACATTGCGATGTTGTCCTTGTATATATATACAATAAAATCGGTTAAGTGCGAAACGGACTCGCTCACAAAGCGTACACGTACCATTATTTGGCAAAACAACTGGTTAATATCACGTTTGTTGCATGGGAGCCCCTTCAAACATTTGTTTTATTTTAATTTAATTATTTATTTTTAAAGTAAATATTTTGCAATAATATATTGCCGTGGGGTGCCGGCAGTAGAATGTTACCCCTCCTCTCCTACCCGTGGATGCAGTAAGGACTAAGGACTAAGGGACACCTCCGGAAGATAGGCAGCAGCGTCTATCCGTGTATCAACATCCCATACTGCGCTCACCAACCCGCCTGCCAAGCGTGGTGAGAATGGCAACTACCCCTCATGGAGATCCATGAGGGAGGCCTGTGTTCATCAGTGGACGTTTTATGGCTGAAATGATGAAAGTAAATATATAACTAACTATTCTGCGAATATTTCAAGCGTCTACATGTTGCCGTTATTAATATCGAGCAAAAAACGGCAAAAAATCAGGTTTTTTACATGGCAGCCCAACATAACTATTATTTTATTCTGTTTAAGTATTTGGTGTTATAGCGGTAACGGAAACACGTCATCTGTGAAAATTTCAACTATCACGGTTCATGAGATACAGCCCGGTGACAGATAGATGGACAGACAGACGAACATCGGAGTTTTAGTAATAGGGACCCGTTTTTACACTTTGGGTAAGAAATCCTAAAAAGGTATAATTATGAGTTTCCCTCAAATAACTTGTTTCCGTTTGCCGTGGGGTGCCGGCAGTAGAATGTTACCCCTCCTCTCATGCCCGTGGATGCAGTAAAAGCCTGCTAAGGGATACCTCCGGAAGATGGGCAGCAGCGTCTTTCTGTGTATCAACATCCAGTACTGCGCTCGCCAACCCGCCTACCAAGCGTGGTGAGTATGGCAACCACCCCTCACAGAGATTCATGAGGGAGGCCTGTGTTCAGTAGTGGACGTTTTACGGCTGTAATGATGATGATGATGAACTTGTTTCCATGGTACAAGTTTTGCTTAATTAGGTACTAGATCTCGTGCTCCTACACTAACAGCCACAAACTTATCCGTTTATAAATTATGGCGCAGGAATATATTCGATAATATTCACAGCTGCATAAACTTTTTACTTTAATTTGGTAATGCCTGAATGCCACTCCAATTGGTTTACAGTAGCGAACTTAGCCCGGAAGCCCGGAGCAGGGGCTTAGAACAGGGGAGAACATAAACTCTTTCAAACGTGATGCCCATATCTGATATTAGAAACATAGCTTCATCACAAAAGTCCTAATAATTTGATTGTTCTATTTTTTTTGCGACTAAATGAGGAGACAAGCCGAAGGCCTACCTAATGTAAAGCGGTAACCTCTCTTTCTCTTTGTAGGACATTTTTATCCCTATTCATAACATGTCCATACCACAATATGCCATATTCTTCATTTTTTCAGATACTGGCGTCACGTGCTTAGTGATCACCGCGATATTGCAATTGTAATAGGTAGAGGTTACCACTTTACATCAGATGGGCCTTCGGCTTGACTCGTCATTTAGACGTATAAAAAAAACTTTCAAATTTCCGCTTACGTCCTATGCCTATATTATCAATTCATTTATGCTATTTAGTCACTTAAGTACTTCCTTAAATAACATAAATGAGGCTTACCTTTCTTGTAGGCCCTCCAACTCCTCATCTTGCTCCCCAAGTGTCGAGTCCAGGTCCAGGTAAGGTCCGTAGTCACCGTCTTTGAACACTTGGAGGGTCGCATCGTCCAACTGAAATAAATGAATGAAGGATATTAAATTGCAGATTGTTATATTGACTAAATATTTAACTAAGTCTTAAATTTTTCTAATGAAACCAAGATCCGATGTTTATAGGACATAATGTCCATGCTCGTTTAAGATAGTCAGTTTAAATTAATTTTAACCATTCGGTTAATTCTGTATTGAATCGATGGGAAAGTCCTTTTCTTGTCGAGATCAAGCTTTATATATACCTAGTTAAAACGAGAAAAACAAGCGTAGACCTATAACTATTCTACAAGTAAATAAGTACTTGTAGTATTTAAACCACAAGTATTATTCCCTATATGGAATTTCAGAACCTATTTGACAGTAAGGTTTTGCAAAATGTTATTATTCTGAGGCAAAACATGAGGCAAATGTCAACAAGCAAAGAATTTGCAAACACCATGCCACAGATTACTAAACCGACGCGTCGCGACGCCCGACTAACACTGAAACGAGCGAAAATTTAAACACGCGCCATCTATGCAGAGTTTTGTGAACAAGAGCGAGTACTAAATAGTAGACGCGATATTTAATTCGGAAGTAAAAAGAGAGATGGCGCTTATTAGATACATAGATACATTCTAGAATTTACGCCCTTCTTTAAAGAATTCTCAAGGAATAAAGATTATGTCTAACTTTGCAAAGTAGACATCATTTTCGATAGGTAAGGTAAATAATCATAAATAGTAAAAATATAAATATATACCTAACCCACGAGGGTTGAGTTATCTTCCAGGTTCATACAATCAGAATATTGTGATGGATTTTAGTGTATTTATCTAATCACAGAAATAGTTACTCGGTACCAAGAAGTAGGTACCTAAAAACCCAGTACTACACCAAGTTCCAAAAAGGACCTACCATAGGTACCCATTTAATATTAGTGGAAATTTACACGAAGCGACTTAATGGAATATTTATTTTAAATGCGTCACTCGACTCGTAATTTCAACGTGTTTTTCACGGGATAATGATTACGGCTCAGGTTGTTCCTCGAACAGAATATTATTTTTGGCCGCCGTAACTCAGCCGATGACACAGTCTTGTCTATGGATGTAGGTAGGTATGATGAATTAGGTGTTGTAGTCTGATCAATACCTGATTTATTACTTGTGTGACGAAACTTATGAAAATTAAGTTGGCGTATAAAAATCAAGTTGCGTTGGTAAGATATAAAAATATTATAATAATATATAATCAGCCATCTTGTGGCGGCGGCCACGTAAACGTTTTGAGTGTTAGACCTATTTTACCGGACTTAGGTTATGTATACTAGTGTATTATATTATCTGTGGTATAAATAAGTATTCCGAACAGCTCAATCGGATACGAACGATATTTCAATTTTTATATATTAATTAACTTATAATTATTTATTTTTAAAATGAATATATAACTGAATATTCCGTGAATATTTCAAGCGTCTACCTATTGCCGTTATTATTATCGAGCAAAAAATTGCAAAAAATTACCTTGTTGCATGGGAGCCCCCTCCAATATTTGTTTTACGTTTATTTAATTATTTATATTTAAACTAAATAGACAACTTAATATTCTGTAAATATTTCAAGCGAACAACGGCAAAAAAATCACGTTTGTTGTATGCTTAAATATTTATTTTATTCTGTTTTTAGTATTTGTTGTTATAGCGGCAACAGAAATACAAACAGAAATGAAAATGTCAAATAGCTATCACGGTTCATGAGATACCTACATCCTGGTGACAGACAGACAAATGGACAGCGGAGTCTTAATAATAGGGTCCCGTTTTTACCCTTTGGGTACGGAACCCTAACAATGGTTTGCAAATTTTAAAGCAGACAACCATCGAGGACATACCCAATAGAGAGGAAATGGTATTTATTTTGTCTAAACAACAATTCCGCCAAAAATATTTCATAATTGTGCGGAAAAGTACACAGGTCGGCTGTTGGCGCTGTACTGTCAAAGGCGGGAGACAGTTGTCATTGCATTAGTGCAAAATACTAATGTGTATGTCTAGTGCAAAATACTTTGCCGTGGGGTGCCGGCAGTAGAATGTTACCCCTCCTCTCCTACCCGTGGATGCAGTAAGAGTCTGCTAAGGGACACCTTCGGAAGATGGGCAGCAGCGTCTTTCCGTATATCAACATCCCGAACTGCGCTCACCAACCCGCCTGCCAAGCGTGGTGAGTATGGCAACTACCCCTCATGGAGATCCATTGGCTTGTGTTCAGTAGTGGACGTTTTACGGCTGAAATGATGATGATGACTAATGTGTATCGGAATTCTTATGACCTTATTTCCCCTCTATTGGATACGTGCTCGATGTGGACTCATCATCATTCATCATTTCAGCCGTAAAACGTCCACTACTGAACTAAGGCCTCCCTCATGGATCTCCATGAGGGGTAGTTGCCATACTAACCACGCTTGGCAGGCGGGTTGGTGAGCGCAGTACGGGATGTTGATATACGAAAAGACGCTGTTGCCCATCTTCCAGTGGTGATACTATGTGGACTACTAATAATAAACAGCGAACTTTAGCTTTTTTTAAAGAAGTATGGATTTGACAAAACTACATCACGTCACAAACTAAGCTTGTACTTACTTCTGAAGATGACCTCCAAGGTTTATTGATAATACATTTCTCTAGTTAAGAGTAGAAAGTAGAATATAAATCTTACAAATAAATAATGCTGCACATTTCACACAACACAAAAGTAAGCGGAACTCATATGATAGGCACCAGATTACTGAACGATTATTTAAATAAAAATAAATGGAATCAGGCGTTACTTTGCGGAAATCCATGACAATAAAATGCAATGAAAATATTTAGTTTTAATTCCGCTTATGCTGAGATGCATGAGCACCGCCCTCCCGCCCGCTAATTATGCCATGCAGGGAGAACTAGGTTGTCAGTGCAGCATGCATACCCAAACCTATACGACGACACGTGTTTCGCCTCTCCGCGAGGCATCATCAGCCCTTTTTTAAATCAATTTATTTTCAACAAATAGAGAAATACCTACTCCTGCCATAAACATGTGTTCATAAAAACATTTCTCCCACAGTAGGAATCGAACCCACAACCCTTTGCGTCTCAGCCGGCGCGACCGCGGACTATACACTATTAACATTGACAAAACACACAGAAAACCACAGATAATATAATACACTAGTACAGAAAACAGAACCACTCTATCGTCTAATAAACAAATCAAACTGTTTGCATGTTTTTATCGAAACCGCAAACAAGATGACCCTACCTACATATGTAAATATTACGATATAATTATCAAGTCTCCTCAGTTAGTAACCGTTTTTACAATAATACTTGACAAACCAAGCTGTTGATTCGCTCAGCATCAATCGAAAGGTCGCTGATGTCATAGTAACAAGTAATTGCATTGTTTTCTTAGATCCACTCATCAGCATCACGCTCATTGTCAACTGAAGGTTTTCACAGGACTGTAAAATTTATTATCTAATCACAAATCAGAACGTATCACGTCAATGAATCATCGCTAATTTATGTAATCATTTCAGCCGTAAAACGTCCACTACTGAACTAAGGCCTGCCCCTGAGGGGTAGTTGCCATACTCACTACGCTTGGCAGGCGGGTTGGTGAGCGCAGTACGGGATGTTGATACACGGAAAGACGCTGCTGCCCATCTTCCTGAGGTGTCCCTTAGCAGGCTTTTATTGCATCCACGGGTAGGAGAGGAGGGGTAACGTTCTACTGCCGGCACCCCACGGCAATTTTTTTTTTGTAGACTCACAAGCAATAGTACCTCTATAATACAAGTAATAATCGCCGTGGGGTGCCGTCAGTAGAATGTTGCCCCTCCTCTCTTGCCCGTGGAAGCAGTAAGAGCCTGCTACCTCCGGAAGATGGGCAGCAGCGTCATTCCGTGTATCAACATCCCATACTGCGCTCGCCAACCCGCCTGCGAAGCGTGGTGAGTATGGCAACTGCCCCTTATGGAGATCCATGAGGGAGGCCTGTGTTCAGTAGTGGACGTTTTACGGCTGAAATGAATGAATGAAGAAAAAATAGTGCTGTTTAATCTTAGACCTTCAGAGCAGAATACTTTAAGGGCGCCAGGCAAAGGACTACGTGGGGTCTTTTAAAGTCATCATCATCATCATATCAGCCGTAGGACGTCCACTGCTGGACAAAGGCCTCCCTCATTGATCTCCAGGAACTGCGGTTGGAAGCGGCCTGCATCCAACGCCGACCTGCGGTTCTTACCAAGTCATCTGCCCATCTTGTAGGTGGACGTCCTACGCTGCGCTTGCCGGTCCGTGGCCTCCATTCGAGAACTTTACGGCCCCATCGGCCATCTGTTCTGCGCGCTATATGGCCTGCCCATTGCCACTTCAACGTGCTAATACGTTTGGCTATGTCGGTGACCCGAGTTCTCCTACGTATCTCCTCATTTCTGATTCGATCCCGTAGAGAATCCCCGAGCATAGCCCTCTCCATAGCTCGTTGAGCGACTCTGAGCTTATTCATAAGGCCAATAGTGAGTTAAAGTGCTCCGAGTGAATCGGATCATTTACTCGATATACGTCTTCCCTAGAAAGATCCGGATACCCTTTGACGGATTTGTCACTCGATTTGATCAGGATTTAGGAAACAAATTCCAAAATATGTGTTCTTACAGAGGTGATTCAAGATTATCTTAAATTCCTGCACCTACGTTATCATTGTGTTACATGCGTATAAAGCAGATGCTAAACACTGCATGTTCCTAATAAAGGGATAAAATGTAAATATCACACAAAGCTTTGGTGTAGTATGTATTACAAACTAAGAATAGAATAAAATAGAATAGAATACTATAATAATAATAAATAATAATAATAATATACCTTATTGTACACCATAATAACAAACAGGAAAAAAATACAGAAATAAACACGATTTACAAAATATGGGAAAATAATACTTAAACATCTTTTAATCATTTTGGAGCGAATATCTGCTTAAGATATTATCTATACTTTTATCAATAGCATCATATAAGGATACCTACCTAATAAACCGTATTGACGTGGAGTGCCGGCAGTAAAACGTTGTCTCTGGGCCGTGGATGCAGTAACAATCTGCCAAGGGATACCTCCGAAAGATGGGCCGCAGCGTCTTTCTGTGTGTCAACAGCTCATACTGCGCTCGCCAACACGCCTGCCAAGCATGGTGAATATGGCAACAACCCCCATTCTCGGAGATCATGACATCGGAGATCCATGTGGGAGGCATAGGCCTCATACGAAGCATAGAGATGTTAAAACGTCAATATAGTTGCCTAGTTCATGCAAAGACTTGTCTGGCTATCGATCCCGCACCTTCTGCGATTTAGTAAAATGTTCACTTCGCCACGGAGGAAATCTATTGGAATCTATCTGTGATCGCGAAAGTTTACGAAAAACAATCTATTATAAATCATACTACATAATCAGTGCAAATACCAGGAGTCATCAACCTTGCTGCAATTCGCGAAAAGCCAAAACAGCAGTAAAATTTACGACACAATGAAAATATTCTAATAACACTAATCGGACAACGATTATTAATACACCGCATTCTAGGTTTTATGATGCACCGAGTAAGTGTGCTATTATTATCTACATAAAGAGCAAATTATCGTTTTCATCCAGATAAAAAGATAAATAAAAGCGTTATCGATTTACTTACAAAACTCTTGGTAAGGCATGAAGCTGATTCTTTTCTTTTTGGTATTTAAGTTGCGAAAAGGATGAAATTGCTGTAAATTAACGTCTAACTTTTATTAAGGTTTCTTTTTCTTTTGAAACAAACTCATAAGAGTTTTATTTTGGTCGACACTGCTAGACAAAGTACTTTGTAAACTTTCGCAATCTGTAGACATAATTTTAACTCGTGGTCACAGGTAGACACGGGAATCATTCATCTGAAGTGAACAGATTCAATTATGTGCTTTATTATATTTATTTATGTTGTTTTATTTTGTAATTTGTGACGCGTCAATAAGGTCCATGCGGCCGCACTGAATAAAATATTTTTTGATTCTTGATTCTTAACGTGACCAGCAGGGCACTCGAAACGTCGGGAAATAATAACCTTATTAATTACGCGATAAAGCCCGTTAATCAGTTTCAAATTACTGCTAGACATAAATGCAGCAGTGAACGTGGATAGCAGTCCTGGGGCTGAGATGATGTGGAATCATTTTCTTTCACTCCTGCCTTCCACCATGACCGAGGATTTGCTATTTATTTTTTTTATATTATCAATTATGAACCAGTTAAAGAAGAAGGTTCCTGTCACGTCGTATAGAGAGGGCGAGGAGTCTGCCCTGGAGAGAAATACGAAGGCGTATTCATCAGTTGTGCCACAGCTAAAGAGTTTTTAGAAGATTAAAAATAAAAAAAAAACATACAAGTTATCTATATATAAATTCAAAGTCCAGACTGTCTCACTGACTGACTGACTGACTGACTGATATATCAACGCACAGCCACTACTAAACCACTGGACCTAAAGACTTGAAATTTGGAACACATACCTTGAGTATCCTAGAGGTGCGCCAAGAAGGGATTTTTCGAAATTCCCACGGGATAGGGAATAAATGGGATTTATAGTATTTTCGAATAAAAGTGACTCTGCGTGAAAAAGGGGATTTTTTTACGTTTTTTAGCTTCCACGCGGACGAAGTCGCGGGCAAAAGCTAGTTATATTATAAAGTGAAATAAAAACCCAACTGCGAGGTCCAACACACACTTGGCCGATTTAAAGTCATAATATTATAACATTTGATTACAATAACGATTTGAATAAGAAATCTTGAATTAAAATGTTTGTAATTATATCTGATAAAATTTAAATGCTTATAAATATGCAATGTCCATATAATTCCTCTATTTTAATACGGCAGGTTTGGTTAAAAAAAATTTGAACTAGGTACTCACAATTTGGCGCCAAAAATCCGCCATTTTGATTTTTAAATATAAATACCGGACACTTGGGTTTTTGAGACGAATCTAACGATAACTGTCAGGATAACGACGATAATTTGCTCTGTATGTAGATAATAAAAGCACACTTACTCGATGCATCATAAAACCTAGAATGCGGTATAAATAATTGTTGTCCGATTAGTGATATGATATTAGAATATTTTCATTGTGTCGTAAATTTTACTGTTGTTTTGGCCTTTCTTGATTCGCAGCAAGGTTGATGACTCCTGGTATTTGCGGTGATTATGTACTATATTAATTTATGTTATAAAATGGACTTCCTCCGTGGCGAAGTGAACATTTTCCTGAGACAAAGAAGGTTGGAGGATCGATAGCCGGATAAGTCTTTGTATGAACTAGGCAACTATAATTTTCCATAAAGAAACATCTTACTAGCTTTCTTAATGGTCTTTATGCGCATTACATTGTTTCTCTATTATTTGAAACCATAGTTTGAGGTGCGCGATGCAATAGTCTAGGACTTGCATATTTCAGAAAAACGGTTGGATATAGTCCTAATGAAGTCATCAGATGGGTCCAAAACGGATCTAAATTGATATTATCGTGACTTAACATCATTTATTAAATATAATACAGATATAAGTTCTCGTCTCGCGGCCCTCGGAGGCGGCCAAGAATGGTGCTCATGAAGAAGGACCTCTAAATGGTCCACGAAACGTCAGCAAGATGATAATAAGTTAGGTACGTGGTGAAAGAGTATTATATTTATTAAAAAAACGGATCAATCTAAAATTTTGGCTCTTTAACTCTTAGGCCATTTCTAAATCATCTTCAATCTTATTAATGTGTTATTATATATTACGATAACCGCGGCATTGCAGTTGCTATAGGTAGAGGTTACCGCTTAACATCAAGGGTTTCGGCTTGTCTCGTCATTTTAAGTATAAAAAATTTCCTTCATTTTTTCATTATTGGTCAAATCACGCGTCAAACATTTTCAGATACAATAAAATAAGAGAAACTTATGATTATGTATAGACATAATCATTCATATATACCTACTGAAATTTTCCAACAATTAGTCCAAAACAGTATAAACAAAACGTATATACGATAAGAATGCAATAATAAAATAAACAAGAGTATCCAGGTCAATGTTTTTTATATATAATAAAGTCATATATGATTGAAATATAATAAAATCTATATAAAATCGTTATATCTAAAAAAAACTATAATACACAAGACATTAATTATTCAATTACTCATTCCAAAAACAACAGTCTTGTGGAATTTGTCGTAAAAAAAGGTTTAAATGGTTTCAGCAGTTCAAATTTGTAAACAATGCATTTAAATGGTCCTATTTTGGCTTTAAGTCGATCAAGTGTCTGTTGGACCTTGTAGTTGGGTTTTCGTTTCACTTTATACGTAATAACTTGTTTATTAATAAGAATGATTGTTAGTAACACAGTATGCTGAAGCCCGTACGCCCCATGAGTAAAAGTACTTCAGCGGATGATTCTGTTATTTTCTTGACATACGACACGTTATTCTCGTATGATAATGACATTTTCGCGCTATGAAATGGGTCTGGGGATATTACGGTGACATAATGTCTCTAGTCGCACCTGAGACTGGACCAACATAAATATTTAGAACGGATAATATTAGCCAAATACCTCGGTGAGTAATGCAAGTATTAGTAATGTTTGCGTGTAGTGCCAGTACAATCATAACGTGGCCTAGGATAATAGGTAATAGATATTAGGACACTGACCATCATCTCATCTTTTGTCATTGAAGTATTACTATTTACAACTCACTGTCTTTTGTTCGCTTTTTTTACTAACTCACGTGTCATCTGAAGTGAACAGATTCAATTATGTCCTTTATTCTATTAATTTGTGTTTTTTATCTTGTCATTTGTGATGCGTCAAAAAAGTCTATGCGACCACACTGAGTAAAGTATTTTTTGAGTTTTGAGTTTTTTTTATGAAAGGAAATTATGTGTAGAGGTATAATGCAAAATTGTTAATAATTTTGAAATCGGATGAGCCATTCATGACATAAATTCATGGTTGAAAGTAGGGGTGAACAATCGAATGTTTTCAAATATACCCAAATGTGGTATCAAGTGAAAGGGCATGGGGTGTAGATTGCAAACCTGAGGGTATATACATGACAAAAAAAATAGGTAACTTCCGAGACTAGGTAATGTGTCGGAGGTTATTGAAAAGTTTTTAATTTTATGAACTTGTGTCACTAACATTCATACAATACAATAACAATTAACAGTGTTAAATCGAAAGCTGCGTGGCTTTTAAGATTATATGTATCCCACTTATAAAAAATATGCAACTACAATAAATTACAACATAATAATTTTGAGTAGTTTTTTTGTCTTATAGAGTGCTTGAACTAAACTTGAGCTTTTAAGCTTTAACAAGTTTAAAAGTTAATAATAATTTAAATAAATATATAAAAGTCTATTTTAATTTTTAGACCTATCTTAATATTACAAGCGGAAGGAGGAAAGGGAGGCCTTTGCCCAGCAGTGGGACAGTAACGGCCGAAAATAAATAAATAATATTTTTTTGGACTCAGCGACTATTGTTCCGATAGTCGTTTCCGTTAACGGACTCATAGCGAAGCGATGAGTCTCGATCAACATCTCGAGAGTCTCGCTAGGCAGATGGAATAAGAGCCAGATCCAAAAGGCAGTTGGAAATCTGGACTCGGTACTTTTAGGAAGATTCCTGTCCTTGCAGTTCTAGTCACCGACTGCTTGAGCCTTGTTTCGCGGCCGGTGATTCATCGTTTTCATATATTTTTTACTGTAGAGTATTGATAGGTATTGTGTAAAAAAAAATTATGAGTTCAAATATGTGGAATAATAATCTTAATGTTATAGAGGGCCGGATCAGCAATATACGGGTTGCTAAATTGTTGGAATTATTAGTCTTGCCGAGCACCTTCATAATCCTCTCAGCTAATCCGTAATTAAAACTATTTAAGTACTTATTTGCAGTAAGAATCTGCTAAGGGATATCTCCGGAAGATGGGCAGCAGCGTCTTTCCGTGTAAGAACATCCCGAACTGCGCTCACCAACCCGCCTGCCAAGCGTGGTGAGTCTGGCAACAACCCCTCATGCACTTGGATCTCTAAGTCAATGAGGGAGGCCTATGTCTAGCAGTGGATATCTTACGGCTGTAATGATGATGATGATGATGAAGTACTTTTTTGGCTGAGATTACACTAACGGGCATACAAACAAGTAGTTTGTTGGATACATTATTGAGATTTGACAATGCATAGCTACAGAATCAGTCTAATCTCCGGACAATAGAACCATTCACGAACAATATAGTCGACTGGATTGGTGCAGTTGACCTCATTGTAAAATTTGCTTTGTGGCATTTGACGAGTGATTTACAGATACTGCTTAGAAGGAAGGTGAAGACAAAACTTTTCAGCTTTTCATGGTGTCAAACAGGAGTCTTCAATAAAATCATCTAGTAAATCCTTGTTGGATTTCCATGTCTTCAGACTGTTTAAGTACTCGTTTACTTATTACAAAAGATTCATTACATTATTCTCTAAATCTTCTCTAAGTCAAGTTATATGTTTAGGGGTTATAGTTTCAATGTGTCTGCTTGTCTGCCCGTCTGTCTATGGCTTAACGAAGAGACAATTATTCCTAGAAATCTCTAATTTTGCATGGACATAAAATAATGATCCCGTTCTAACGGCAAAAATGCTAAAAAATAATTAATTTGGGTTACCTCCCATACACACTTAAGATGGGAATTAACTTTTTTTTCGATTATACCATCTTTGAATAGGTATATTAAAAACATTTGGGGTTGCGAAGACCATTTCTCGATCTAGCTTCATCTAGCTTCTTTAGATTCGGAGAAATTGTTGCTCAAATGAGTGATACGTTTCACCAAACAAAAACCTAATGTAATGGATACCAGTTAATATGTTTTAGTAAAAATAAAAAACAAACACCAACTTCTAGCAACATGTCTACGGGTAACTACGGAACCTTACAATATTGATTTATTATTATATTATATTTTACATGTTGTACTGGATCACAACTTGTCATCGATGAATAAGAATCAAGAATCAAAAAATACTTTATTCAGTGCGGCCGCAAGGACCTTATTGACGCGTCACAAATTACAAAATAAAACAACACAAATAAATAGAATAAAGCACATAATTGAATCTGTTCACTTCAGATGACTGTACTTCACATAAGTTGTACATAAAATATAATTTTATCAACAAGTAATGTAACGAATGATTTAAATAATTTCACATTATGTTGAACTTGCAAAGTAGCATATCTTTGTTTTCTTACCATAAGACTTCTAAATAACTACCTACGAAAAATACTACGAAAAATCCTACTACGCTAAAGAATCCTGCTCAAGTTTTCATCGGTTATTTTTGGTATTTCTCCCATAATGTTACTTCTAATGGCCTACCTAGTAGAAATCGGATAAACTTACCCGATGTGGAGCTTGCAAGAGTCGGTGCACTGCAGCGATCTGATATGATAATGGAATCGTCGTGTTGAAGGTATGGTACAGAGCCCGGGGTGGCTCCCTCACGTTGTACTCCAAAAACGGATCCAAATCGTTCAGGTACTGCACGCGACACACGAAAGAAACGGCGCTCAAGTCCCGCATCGTTCCGTTCACTCTATTTTCACTGACTTTCAACAGTTCAAACATTTTTAAACACTATTGTTGAATTAATCACAGTTCAATCACATTTTACACTAACTGCAAAAGAAAATGGTACTATTATAACGAGTTTTGAATTTAGCGCCCGCCGCCGCCGCCGCGTTTCAATATTTTAAATTTCGACTGGTGTTGAGCGTAATGGTGATTCGACTCTACTGGTCCAAGCTATGTTCGTGCACCGGCACGCTGTCGCTCGCTTCACGATAAGCGTGCAAGATGTTATGATTCGATTTTTTTACGTCAAAAGGATGTGGTTATGAATTTTATGAACTGCGAACACTAACGAGCCGGGGTTGATAATCGAACGGATATCATAACGGTACACTTTCCATGTATATCGAAACATGTGCAAAGGAGTTGAGTAATCGTTTTGCATCATTCTCTATTCTTGTAATTTGTTTATCTACAATACTGAAACAGATTTAGTGATTCGTTGCAAGGTTGAATTTGTATATTTACGAGAACCTGATAGAAAACATGAATCTTTCTGTAATTTGTTGCTTTTTATGCAGCTTATTTATGAACTTTTGTGGTTAGACCATTCCACTGGTCTAGTGATGCGAAACTATAGGCCTCATTTTATAAATTTATTTATTTCATATTTCATACGCTTTTGTTGGTAAACAAAAACCTGTTAATCTCATCCTTTATATGAATCTTCAGTGTCTATTATTATTAATGCTAGGACATGTATGAAGGGGACATTTATTATATTGTATGATAGTATAAAGCACCTTGGACTGAGTAACTTAGCGTTTAAAGAAAATGCAAAAGTATGCGTTTTTTGTAAGACACTCAGCCTCATCATTCATAATGCCACATTTAACTTAGTAAATCATTTTAAAACTACACGTATTTTAAATTTAAAAACGCTTTTATTTTGGAGCCAGAGTGGTTCTCGCATATTGTGTTAGACCTTGGTAGAAAAGTTATACGCAAAATGTGTCATTTTCGATGTAGACCAATTCTTACAGTTGTTTCAAACACATTTCAGCTTCCCTGTTGAAAGCCTTTCTTGGGTAGCTCCATAAAATTATATCCCTATCCTCAGAATAGCCCTAAAATTAATTTGTTAAGTACATGTTTAATTTTACTGCCTGCAAAATAGGTTTAACACCAGGCAGTTGTTAATGTTAATAGAAACAATTTTTATTTATAGTAATCAAATCATTGGTAATGCGTGTAGAATTGATCGTATAGAGGTTTGAATTGAGAATGACATCTATAATTTGTGTAACTGTTAATTCTGGGAATTCGTCTCGTACTAACAAGTACGTTATAGTATTTTAGCAAGTGTATTTATATATATGTATATATCTAGGTGAGGTACGAGTATGTTGACGGAATGTGTTTTGGATTATTAATTATCACACGACGTTCGATATATTTGGAGGTGATTACCAATCTCCATGTGAGTCCCATATTTTTATAACCTTCATTATTAAATCATCGCCCATGATGACTTAAGAGGGGCCAATCCAACTTACTTTTCATACAACCGCTCGTACGTGGGTGTGGCGTCGTAATAGATCTTTCTATGAAACTTTTGATCTAATAGGTATCTTGTGCACTATATCTAGGTTTCTATCTAAACAAAAAATCAAAATTTGGAGAAAAATAATGACTATTCAACGTAGATTTTTGCTCCTAATGAATCAACACTTATTGACTTTAGAATAGGAGATAGCGTATGTAAAGAATCGCGCATGAAGGAAGAGTCTTGTGCCTAATAAAGTTTTTTTAAGGGTTGCGACGGCTGGATAATTTTAGGGAATGCCCTTCGACGGTGTAAATAAAAAAAGAGAAACATTTTGTTTCTATAAAGCCCTGGTTATTTCGATACCATTGGTAATATATATTGAGGTCGACGACCCATGCGCACGCGTCTGCGATTCACCACGCCATGAGCCATGACTGTGGCCGACTCAGGCGGAAGAACGATTGTGTAACGTTGCTCAAGGTCAGCTCCTGAGACCCCTTTCACATTGTGCTCACGAAAGCAGTAGCTATGTCACGTAGACGAGCAAAAAAGCATTTGCTTTTGATTTTAAAAGTTCGTACGTTTGATTTTTTATATCACACTCTTTTTAAAAAGCCGAAAGTTTGTTTGGATGGAGGTTTGTTAGGTACATTTTCATGCAAAAACTAGACTACGGATGAAATTTTTCACACGTATTGATGTTGACCAGGATTAACACATAGGCTACTTTTTATTCGGGTACAACGCATGCGAAACGGCGGACAGAAGCTAGTAGGTATTATCACAGTAATATGCTGGAGACGTAAAGATGAAGATATAATAGGGGTTAAAGTATGAAATTGCCGTTTTATTGAAATATGTAGGTACTTCTAATTAACATATAACCTTCATATTTTTGAGTAAAACTTTTTTCACATGGTACTTATGAAGTTCTTCTTTTAAAAAATGTGCAACATTCGATTATCGACTTTCAATTGTTTTTTTTGAACCATCTTCATGGTTTTGAACAAATAGACATGAACCAAAGCTGACTTGGACAGTCACCTGGATATATTGGTCTTGACGACGAGTCAAGCTCTACAAGCTCTACTTAGAGGTCGCATCAAGGCTACAGAATGCTGATGGTCCCGCTGTTTGTCCCCAAACTGTGCGAAACAGATTGCGACGGTCTACGTACACGTCGTCCAATCAGATCCGTCACGGAAATCGAGTTCGTTGTATCCAATGGTGCAGACCGTGCATGCTATGGCCGCAAGAACGAAGAATTTTATTCTGCGATGAATCTCGATTAAGTTGAAGCCTGATACGAGAAGAACGAGGGTATATCGCCACTCAGGAATTGCCGAAAGGCTAAGATGTGTTTTGGTTAAACAAGCCCCTGAAAGATGTGTTCAGGGGCTTGTATAGTCAAAAACCGAAAAACCGACCTCGTTTTTGTTAATGGCAACCTTAATGCTGAAAATTATTTATGGGACATGTGCGGACTCCTTATATGCGTCGTTTCCACATTAAGACCTGAGTTTACCTGTCCGCACACAGCAAGACGGACTCCGGAATGGCTACAGGGGCTCCTGAAAGATGTGTTCAGGGGCTTGTATAGTCAAAAACCGAAAAACCGACCTCGTTTTTGTTAATGGCAACCATAATGCTGAAAATTATTTATGGGACATGTGCGGACTCCTTATATGCGTCGTTTCCACATTAAGACCTGAGTTTACCTGTCCGCACACAGCAAGACGGACTCCGGAATGGCTACAGGGGCTCCTGAAAGATGTGTTCAGGGGCTTGTATAGTCAAAAACCGAAAAACCGACCTCGTTTTTGTTAATGGCAACCATAATGCTGAAAATTATTTATGGGACATGTGCGGACTCCTTATATGCGTCGTTTCCACATTAAGACCTGAGTTTACCTGTCCGCACACAGCGAGACGGACTCCGGAATGGCTACAGGGGGAAAATATGCGCGTTTTACCGAGGCCAGCTCAGTCGCCTGACTTGAATCCCATTGAGAATGTGTGGGATAAGCTCCAAAAAGAGTCCTGAAAGATCTTGAAAAACCTTCTCAAGTTCACTGGGACCAATTGCCTTTGGAGGAAATCAATGACCTTATTGACTCCACGCATAATCGATGCCGACAACTTTTACATGTTATCAGCCGAGGAAACACATTGTATGAGATTTAATATGAATTATACACGAAAATCATATTTTTGTTCCATTTTGAAGATTATAAAAAGATAATATGTATCCGATAATATTGGTAATCACCTATAAAATAATATTAAGTTCTTATATCAGAAACTCTTTTAAGTTCCGGAGATTATTTCCACTAACTTACAAACAAAGGATATACATGTTTCTTCTTTTAGTTATGATTAGTAAAGATTTTCCGTAAGAGAAATCTAAGACGGCCGCTAATAAGGAGAAAGGAAAGATTCAATTTTGATCAAGACAGAGCTAACAAGATCATGATTTTTTTATACCAGATTTAGTTACTGGGTAATCCATCTAATCGTTTCGACTATAGCACATCAAACAGCAGTTGCAATAATTTAATCATCAAGAGTCTGGCAGAAAGACTTATTCACACAACAACATTTAGACGTTGGGCGGACATTGCCACCTGAGTAGTTCTTAATATTGTATTTAAATGTTTTGGTTTTTAATATCATAATATTGCTATTTTTATTTTGTTTTATGTTTACTTTTAAGAAAAATATGGATCAAGTATCCGCAATAAAGATTTATTATTATTATTAATAAACGGCCACGTCTTCAGACACTGCATCAAATATCCTTTTAATATTACCGTGGATTTACATACAAACTTTACCATTGCCAACAACATACATTCACGTCTTCAAAACCATGAAGATGGGCGATATCATCTACATGATTTCGAAGTTTCGAAGGGGGTAAGGGGAGCCAACCTACATCCTTCGGCACCCAAGCCAACCTCACCGGCCCGTGGTACCCCCTGCTAAATAACAGACGAGGCTCTGACATCTTTTACCGGCTAAAGGCGGAATAACCTAGCTTAGATGGCACAGGCAAAACCATCTGGCCGTTGACAGGCAGCAGTGGCAACGGTGCGAGAAGCTGTGCCCCTGCGATCGCCAACCCGCTTGCCGAGCGTGGCGATTATGGCAATACCCCCAAAAATGATAAGAAACAAGAGGAATCGGCCCCCAGTTCCCGGTCGCCCTGCTATTCCTGACCAAGGCGGCGGTCACGGTTACGGCAGGGCAGGGGGTGCTAAGAATCCCCGGGCTACGGAAGGCCGCCCATCCCACCTGACCTTGGCAACCTACAATGGACGCAGTCTGAGGCTTGACGAACATCTGGCACAGTTGGAAGTGGAGCTGGAAAACATAAGGTGGCATGTTCTAGGTTTGAGTGAAGTCCGTAGAGAGGGCGAGGACACTATCACCCTAGACTCGGGCCACCTTTTGTACTACCGCGAGGGTGATCGAACATCCCAGGGTGGCGTAGGGTTCCTCGTTAATAGAACCCTCACTAACAACGTTGAAGAAGTCTCCAGTGTGTCGACCAGGGTAGCGTACCTGGTACTTCGACTATCGAAGCGTTATAGTCTGAAGATCATTCAGGTCTACGCACCGACCTCGGCATACTCGGATGACGAAGTGGAAGATATGTATGAGGATATATCTAAAGCCTTACACAACACCACCAAGGCTCACTTCAACGTTGTTATGGGGGACTTCAACGCTAAAGTGGGAGTCCAGAATTGCAGCGAGTCCCGTATTGGACCGCATGGTTATGGACGTCGGAACCACAGGGGGCAAATGCTTGTCAACTTCCTGGAGAAGGAGGGTCTCTTTTTAATGAATTCTTTCTTTAAAAAGAAGCCCCAAAGGAAGTGGACGTGGCGAAGCCCCGACACTGTGACTAAAAACGAGATCGACTTTATCATGACGGACAAGAAGCACATATTTAGAGATGTCTCTGTGATCAATAGGTTCAATACCGGATCTGATCACCGACTTCTTCGAGGCTCTCTGAATATCGATCTACAGCTTGAACGAAACCGTCTGATAAAGTCCACGCTCCGACCTGATCCACTCCAAATCATGGCGGGCTCCGAGGAGTTCCATAGGATACTCGGAGAAAGATTTGCTGCATCGGAACCCACCGAAGACGTAAACGAGGCCCTACACAATCTGGTCGAAACACTGAGGGGTGAAGGCATCAAGTTCTGCCAAACGCGACGCAGAGGTAAGAAGTCTAAACTCTCGGATGAGACTCTGCGGCTTATGACAATGAGGCGGGAATGCACCTCAGTTACTTCGTCAGAGAGGTCAGACCTAAACAAGCGTATTGCGAAGATGACACGGCACGACCTTCGGAGCTCCAACACACGCCTCATCCTAGAGGCGATAGAGCGAAACCGAGGGTCCAAAGTGTTCACTCAGCAGCTTGGAAGGAGCCACCTGACAAAACTAACGACTCGGGAGGGCAAAACCGTTCTGTCGAGGCCGGAGATTCTCGCTGAGATTGAAGACTTCTACGGCCGGTTATACGCCGCACATGCTCCGTGTCCCCAGCGTGAAGACCATGATCCTCGAGCCACCCTGACACGCCACTACACCGACGAACTACCGGACATCGACCGAGACGAAATCGTGCTGGCTCTGAGACAGCTTAAAAATGGAAAAGCCCCGGGTGAAGATGGAATTACTTCAGAACTTCTGAAGGCAGGAGGAGCTCCTATTATCCAAGAGCTACTGCACCTCTTCAATTCCGTTCTTCACTCCGGGAGAACTCCAAGGGCGTGGAGCGGGAGTTTGGTGGTTTTGTTTTTTAAGAAGGGCGATAAGACTCTTCTTAAAAACTACAGACCCATCTCGCTTCTGAGCCACGTCTATAAGCTGTTCTCCAGAGTTATAACGAATCGTCTAGCAAGAAGACTCGACGAGTTTCAGCCGCCGGAGCAGGCCGGGTTTCGCGGAGGATATGGCACCATAGACCACATACACACAGTGAGGCAGATTATACAGAAGTCCGAAGAGTATAATCAGCCCCTGTGTCTGGCCTTTGTGGACTATGAGAAGGCCTTTGACTCTGTTGAAACGTGGTCTGTCCTGGAATCTATACAGCGATGCCAAGTAGACTGTCGCTATATCGAAGTGCTGAGATCTCTTTATGGTTCCGCCACTATGAATGTCCAAGTACAGAACCAGCAGTCTCAGTCCATCCAGCTGCGCCGAGGAGTAAGACAGGGGGATGTCATATCCCCGAAACTGTTTACAAGCGCACTGGAGGACATGTTTAAGACGCTGGACTGGAAAGGTATGGGCATAAACATAAATGGCACCCACATCTCGCACTTACGATTTGCTGACGATATAGTCTTGATGGCAGAAACGCTGGAGGAGCTACAACAGATGCTGGACAGTCTAGCTTCAGCCTCGCGACGGATAGGTCTCGGTATGAATTTGGATAAAACCAAAATCATGATCAATGAACACATTGATCCGGGACCTATCTGTGTAAATGGCCACCTACTCGAAGTTGTTTCAGAATACACCTACCTCGGGCAAATTTTGCAATTAGGTAGGAACAATTTTGAGAAGGAGGCCAAGCGGAGGATTCAGCTAGGCTGGGCAGCGTTTGGGAAACTACGTAGGGTTTTCTCATCACATATACCACAATGCTTAAAAACTAAAGTTTTTAATCAGTGCGTCCTACCCGTCATGACCTACGGTGCCGAAACGTGGACACTTACGGTACGGCTGGTCCACCAGTTTAAAGTCGCTCAGCGAGCTATGGAGCGTGCTATGCTCGGAGTCTCTCTGAAGGATAAAATCCGCAACGAGGTTATCCGACAGAGAACCAAGGTCGTCGACATAGCACATAGGATTAGCAAGCTGAAGTGGCAGTGGGCTGGCCATATCTGCCGAAGAACCGACAACCGTTGGGGTAAACGTGTTCTTGAGTGGAGACCGCGGCTTGGTAAGCGTAGTGTAGGACGACCACTAGCAAGATGGAGTGATGACTTGCGGGCGGTCGCTGGTAGACGCTGGATGCGGCATGCTGAAGACAGGGTGAAATGGCACAGATTTGGGGAGGCCTATGTCCAGCAGTGGACTAATATAGGCTGATGATGATGATGATGATGATGATGATTTCGAAGAGATGGTACGTCGTGACTCATAAAATTAAGTCTAGGCATAATTATTGCGGTTTTCCCACGGTCTGACAATATGAGCTCAGTTAGTCACATTGCTTGTTATACTTAGAAAATATGTATGATCATGTAAGATTTTTTGGTGCTGTTTTCCTTAATAATATAATTTGAGTAATATACGTGTAAAATATTTGCGTACATAATAACGAGTTCACTACCTAAGCTTGACAAACGTTTGTGTGATGAACGCTTGTGCGATAAAACGTAATTGCGGTTCACCATAACCGTAAAGACTAAATAATTTTGATTATATTGGCTGTTTGGAGACAAACCTGGTTGAGGCTGTGGGCATCAACCAGTATAATTAAGCACATGATGCCATAAGCACCCATATAAATCAAAGCGTCTTAGCGGTGTGTTTCATATGCGTTGATTTGAAATAATATCAAAGAGTTGACACTTTTAAAATAAATCTCTAGTTTACATGATTACTTGCCAGGATCATAAAACTCGAAAGCCCTTTCCCTCTTTATCATTACAAACCAGCGCAATTAAAATGTATAAAATAATCTTAGCAACAATAGTTATAGTACAGTTTCGAATGTACAATGACTTCAATGGCAGTAAGGTCGTGATGGTCAGACTGACCCGTTCGGCTTGAACCTGAATCTATAGTACATTCATTGTGGATGGCTAGCCGTATCACTTCGCGATTATATTGAGAATTCAATAACTTTCACACAAAACGTGGTCTCAATAAGTGTTGGAAGAAAAAGTTCTCACGGATCTACTTGGTTCTATCCCGAATAATCCAGTTTTAACCAACGAAAAAAAACGGAGGTGGTTTCTCAATTCGACTGTATATACATATTTTTTTTTCTTGCAACAAAACAATTTGTCACTTTAAATAAACAGTAGAAAAAAAATATCTACTCGCATTAAATTTCGAAGTACGAGTATATTAAGTACACAGATGTTATCTCTGGCTCTGAATGCATGTAATTCGAAACGCCTTATTATGTAACCCATTTATTTCTTATTAATTAGGTTTCACTAAAGCAGGTGCTTATATTTAATTGGAGTATTTTACGAGTGGCTTTATCCCGCGATTTCACTTGCTGAACTTTAGGCTAGCTTCAATTTCAAGACTTCCTGAATTATGACATAATGATGTTCCACCAGATTATCTTGTTGTTCACAGGATTAACGAAACATTCCAGTTAATTATATTTTTTTCTCCTAGACAAGGCCTCTCTATTTCCTTCTACATAAGTAGCTCTTTCCCGTGCAATTTCCATCCAATTTCTTAGAAACAGGTTCATGTCGTATGTTTATTTTACGTCTCTCCCATATATACATAAACGTAGGTTTGTGTGTATTATATTAATATGTTTTTTTTACCATAATTTATTTACTAAAATAAGTTCCTATGATAAGGATAAGGTTTTTTACTATTCGCGCTCTCTCTGGCTCTCGTTTCCTATAAAGGGAACAATACAAAGTTGACTGTTTTCCAGATGTTTTGCGTAAATTTTGTACTCCATGAAATGAACATACCTTGAGTTTATCTTCTATTCGACTTGTATTTAGAATAGGACCTTAAACACTGCAGCATACCGCTCCATCGATCATTGCACCAAGTGCATTGTGGCGGTTATGACAAGTTTCATTATTTTGACAGGCGTGCCGTCATTAGCCGGTATTCTATTCTAATTCCGAACGGGTTGCGTCAGCGCGGCGCGGCCGGTTGTGAAACTGCTGGACGCTGGATGTGTCTCGGGAATGGGATCAGCTGTTTCGTTCGAGATCTCTTTCGGATAAAAACATTTAACGCAACGTTGTAACATTCATCGCGCGGTTATATCCTCAGCGCTATGACTGTGACTGCGTCGTAGTGACCTGGATAATATTGGCACAGGACTGTTAAGGCATGAGTGAGGCCATTAACTTTCAGTGGGTGAAATTAGGCTGCGGATGTAGGTAGATGTTGATAAATATCCTTCACTTGTGATGCGTTGTAAGTTTGGTACGTTTGATGCGTACGTTTAATCTTGAAGCAGCCATTGCTCCAAGATCGCATTAAACGTACCAAACTTATTAAAATATTCGACGAATATTCGTTATTAAAATATTAGACTTTGTTTCCATTCTCATTTCTGTTTTTATGATTTTTTTTATAATTTTTAGTTTTCTGTAAATATCGTACCTAAGAGTCACAGTTGCGAAAAGAAACGGATTTTTTTTCAACATTTTTGTGAATAAGTCGAAAACTATATAGCTTAAAGCTCTTTCCGCCCCCCTTGTCTAAAACACTATGCAAAATAGAGAGTTCATTATAAAGGAGATGTTTCACGAATGTATGGAATCCAGGCTAACTAGGTGTACACGTGCACAAACATGGCTAAATATTTATTAAACATTTTCCCACTATCAGTTTTTTATTATGTTGCTTCGTTTGATGCATTTTCCTAAAAATAACTAGCCTAAGTCGAGCAACACAAAACTGTAGAACAATATGGCGGACCCAGGGCGGACCAATACAGTTGGTGTGGTGACGTCATTTTGACAGCTATTGACATAATAGTGAAATTAATGATTTATGATAGAAGCTAAATCAAGTCAACCTGAGGTATTTCAATTTCCGAGTACCTAAGTACCTCAGGCTACCTATGTAAACTACATTAAGAGCCTAGCTACTGTTAAAAAACTTCAAAATCAAACACGTAAAACCATCTGTCAAAATCATTAGGCAGTGACAGTTACAAGAATTTATTAGAAACTGTCTTGTCTGCCTAGTAAAAATGTTACTAGTGATAAAATTATGCCTCGTATTTAAAACATGAATAAAACAATCATTTTAAATTAAATAAAGAGTATTTTTTCCGAAATCACCGATTTTTGCGCAATTTTTCAGTCTGGGTACATAGACCTAGCCCATTTTGAAACATCTCCTTTCCTGTAATCTTTACATACACTTGCATTACATTTGATATAAAAGTTTCAGGGGGCTCATCTCCGTAATATATGTATATTGAAAAAAATACAGTTCCTCCCCCACCCCATTATCTCCGAAGTATCTAATAAGAATAATAAGAATCTGCCAAGGGATACATCCGGAAGATGGGCATACCGTCTTCCCGTGTATTAACATCCTGCACTGCGCTTGCCAACCTTCCAAGCGCGGTGAGCGAGGCATTAACCCCTTGTAATCAGTACTTGATACCGCCGTGGGGTGCCGGCAGTAGAATGATACCCCTCCTCTCATGCCCATCGATGCAGTAAGAGCCTGCTAAGGGATACCTCCGGAAGATGGGCAGCAGCGTCTATCCGTGTATCAATCTCATACTGCGCTCACCAACACGCCTGCCAAGCGTGGTGAGTATGGCAACTACCCCTCATGGAGATCCATGAGGGAGGCCTGTGTTCATCAGTGGACGTGTTATGGCTGAAATGATGATGAATCAGTATTTAAAAGCTAATTTCTATCTATAAGATTCGAGGGAACTATTTGTGAAATCTTTACTTTTTGACGAAAACGTCTCATTCACTAAACTCTCTCTCTTATTTCTTTGTGTATACCGGTATACTGTGTAATTAGATTCTCCGAAGATACTAGTACTTAGCTAGTGACTTAATGGTAACAAAGGCTATTGCCTTTCAATTTCCAATGCCGTTGTTTAACTAACAAGAGAAAACAGCGAGGATCTATAATTTAAAGATTCGTCGACCATGTCCAGCAACCGTGGGAAATGATCTAGCTTCTTATTTAAATATAAATAAGAAGCTAGATCATTTCCCACGGTTGCTGGACATGGTCGACGAATCTTTAAATTATAGATCCTCGCTGTTTTCTCTTGTTAGTTAAACAACGGCATTGGACTAGTGGGTTTACTCGTCGACCGTCATGTGAATTAAGGCCATTTATTAGTATTATATCATATATACATATATGTATATGTATATATCTCATCATCATTCCAGCCGTAAAAGTTCTAAAAAGCCACTAGTACTGAACAGGCCTCCCTCATGGATCCCCATGAGGAGTAGTTGCCATACTCACCACGCTTGGCAGGCGGGTTGGCGAGCGCAGTACGGGATGTTGATACACGGAAAGACGCTGCTGCCCATCTTCCGGAGGTAAGAGCCTGCTTAGAGATACCTCCGGAAGATGCGCAGCAGCGTCTTTCCGTGTATCAACATCCGGCATAGCGCTCGCCAACCCGCCTGCCAAGCGTGAATATGGCAAATACCCCTTATGAACAACCACGGGGAGGCCTGTGTTCAGTAGTAAACATTTTACGGCTGAAATTATGATGATATTATGATCCCCTCTCTTGTTGTTGAGTTGAGCACCCAAAAGGATTCTAGATACTTTCGTCGGACTCATAAGCCACAGTGATATAATTCGAGATTATTCATTACACAATAGACACCTTTCACCGCCTTGCTAAGTGCCTGACCCGTCACCTTGTCGTATCGTAAATTCAGTTTAAAATAATTTTACACTATCCGATGCGACATCGAGATTTTTTAATAGAAACGTGTATTGGGGAAAACATATTGAACATTTATACGTGACATGGAATTTTTTGCGCGTGGATTCGGGAACTTTTTCAGGGACTACGGCTGTTGCAAAGCAGTCCAAACGTTATTGACGTTAACATTAAATTCCGTGTTACAAATCACAATTAAACTGTATAACTCTTGTCTCGAAAACTAAGCAGCCGTCTACTGCAAGCCGAAATTGTTCAATAATGATTCGCAAGCTTTGCATACATTCACTTTTCGATTTAATGCTCAAATCGCCAGCAGTCTATCTATCGGAAGCGAGGCAACCCGCTTTAAAATAGTTATTTAAAAGTTTTTGAAACAGGAATTTGATATTGAGATGCTTTGACTAACATGTATGTCCGTTTTTGAAACATAGTTTAGTAGTACTACTAGAACGCTACTCAGACTTGAGTGATACTTGTATGTAATTCTAAAATACCAACCTTATATATTACTACTCAACCTTCAAACCTGTCTGTGTATATTATAAGCCGTTATGTTTAGTTATGCCATAGGTTATGCTTCCATATTTTCAGTAAGCAGATTGATTATCAATGCTCTTTCATTAATTATTACTACGGTATAATGTCACATAATATATGTAAGGCACACAATATTTATCTAATCTTAAGTTTTTCTCTATATGTGAATTGTAATTTTTTTTTTTGAGAAAATAAATATCTTTAACCATATACATGGTGCTAACAAATTAGTCACGGATATTTTTACAGCTGATAGTACTCGGTATCGGTAATGTATCGGATCGGAGTACATTTAAGTATGAAACATAGGTTTTGTTGTTTTTTTGGAGAAAACTAGGAAACAAATTTGCTACGTTAAAACACCCTGCTAATAAGATAATTAAATGAGACCTCCTTAGACATATTCTAGAACCTCTTTAAACCATTATTCAAGTGGCCTCATAAAGTTGATAAATAAAATACTTGAATCATAATGACATTTAAGAAAAACAATTTTTGATGTGACATGACAGACAGTGTTAAACATCTTGACAGGTACATAATAGGGGTGATTATTTTAAAAATTAATTATAATTTATTTTTTTGTTCAGTAAATGAAAACAAAAAAAATATATATGTAAGTACAAAAATTCTTTAATTACAGTTAAAAGTTAATTGTTATAATGTAATGTATTATCTCTTAAAATATACGTGACTAATTTGTTAGCACCTTGTATCTATAAAAGTTTCTATTATATTTTCCGGTCAAGATACTTATCGTGCCGGCACGTATGAAACTGTCGACTTATCACTCTACCATCGTAAACACTGCTAAACATTCAATAATTTGAATGTTGTGCGATAATAATGTTGTTCTAAACGGTTTAATAAAAGCTTTGTTTACCTTGATTATATAATGTTTGTAAGGGCAAATAGTAGCGATGTTATCTAATTAAACTATAAACTTGATCTGAAAGCTATTTATTTTATGTACGAATCTCAAAATGACAAAGTCTAAACTTGTTCACTGTTTTGACTCATCATCCATTGACCGGTCTTGAACGTAAGATTAACGCATATTTTACGGGAAAGTCTAAACGAAATTCCAGAAAGAACCACCCGTAGTATATAATCTCTAAGTGACTTCCATAAGGAATGATAAAAAAATCTTTAATCTACATCTACACTAATATTAAAAAGAGGATTTTTTTTGTTTGTTCGTATGCATTGAATAGGCTCCAAAACTACTGGACCGATGTTCAAAATTCTTTCACCATTAGAATGCTACATTATCCCTGAGTAACATAGGCTATATTTTATATCCGTATTCCCAAGCCTACGTAGGTGAAACTGCGTCCAGTGCTTAATAATTCGTCAACTATTTTATCGTTATTGTCCTCAGATTCATTGTGAAGTCGGTTTTTTTAAATTAAAGAATGATTCAAGTAGTACTAGCCAAGATGAAGTTAAGTTTCTCATAGTACCTTTGATAACTGATGCACGCAGTAGAAGAAGATGTTATGTCTACAACACAGTGTACACAAAACGAACTAAGTCTCGCAAATAATGCTAGACAATCACATTTCTATTGTATATCCAAAACATGCATAACCAATTGTCAAAACATGTGTACAAGCCTTTAGTATTTTCCGGCCGCTCGCGCCGTTGTAAAACTTTTATCGATTTCGTACATTATTATTCAACAAAGATGTCTGTACACTGCAACAATGCGAGTGGACTTAAAATTAATATGATAACTGCGCTGAGTTGGTTTTGAGGATCTGCGTTTTTGTAAGGTTTTTTTTTGTATTTAACCCATCTCGCAATAGTAAAACATATTAAAAAAAGTTTTATATCATGAATGTAGTAATGTAATCGTGAACTTTTTAGGAAAACTATGACGGTTAAGCTATAGTTTTCGCTCAAATACGGTTTACCAAACATAACATAATGCCAATAACACTCTAAAACTAAAACTTAACTAATACCTGTTGATGCCGTGGGGTTACAGTAGTACAGTAGAATGTTACCTCTCAAATCTTGCCCGTGCCGTAAGAATCTGCCAAGGGATACTTTCGTAAGATGGGCAGCAGCGTCTTTCCGTGTATCAACTTCCCGTTCTGCACTCGCCGAACCGCCTGTCAAGTGGCAAATATGGCAGCAACCCTCATGATCTTAGAGATCCAAGTGGCCTATGTCCAGAAGTGGACGTGGAAAGCAGTTCTACAGCTGAGATGATACGTTTTGGTAAACGTAAGAACACACATAAACCTCTAACAACCCAGTCTACGGGTACGGAATCCTATACAGCGCGTAGCCTGACACGCACATGGTTTATTTATTTAAAAATTACCTTGCAATAAGTAATTTTTGAGAGATTTTGAATTTTTTGTAGTCGCCGTATATAACTATAAAAAATTGGCTCATCAAAAAGTTAAGTCAAAGAAATATTCTTGATAAATTAAACTTTATTACAAAACGTTCTTTTTTAACCGACTTCGAATAATAGGATAACAATTCTTTATTTTTAACCCCCGAAAAAAAGGGATGTTCAGTTTAGAAAATCATTAATTTATTTCCATAATTTCCAATTACAAAACATAAACACGTCAACTTACAATAAAAAAAAAATAATTATATGATAAGCGGAAATAAGGCACATTAATGCATCTGCTTCCCTGCTTTAAGCACTGTGATAAGAAGCGATTAGAATATACAGTTAAGCGAGTAATTATACATCTTTCCTTTCGGAGGCACCTCACGCATGAAAAGGTGAGGTAAGACTCTTCCTTACACATAACAATTGGATACAGTTATGCATAATGAGTCCAAGCGCCAAATTGCATTTTTTCATTTTTTTGCATTTTCGTAATCTCCAAGACGTAATTTAGCCATAGAAAAAACACTTATGCAGCAAGCTTCACTCTGAGTGGTATTTTTTAATACCCAGTCCAAGCGCCTTCTATAGCAAACGAGATATTTTGATACGCAAAACAAGCCCAAAAACCAATTCAAAACTAACAACGAAATTTAATAATGAAAAAACACATTTCCGTTTATACATAACAAACCCAAACGACATAGTGTTACGCATCAGTAGTCCACGCGACATTTATTTGTGACTTGGACTGGTTTTGCAAAACTAAAAACATGAGTTTGGTTTCGAACGCTAGCCAATCATACAAACATTTTTCGCATGGTCTTGTAACTACCATGACTGCATAAATACCATAGGGGTAGAAACACAGTAGAAATTGATGTTGAGAGAAAAAAAGGTAGGAAAGGACATATGTACATGTTTTAAAGCGGTGCCCATTTTGTCTCCGAAAATCGATTGTCCGAAAATCACAATCAATAACAAGTGTCTCTGAAACATCACCATCCAGGATATTATGGTCCCATAGATAACATTACTGTTCATCCTTATGCTCTTTACGCATAAAGCTATTTTACCTTATATATTATTTCTATAATTTTCATCGTTATAAACATGATGCGTCATAATAATAACGAATCATAAAACTTATTCTTCCGAATATTTTCGAACGATTATAAAACTTCCAATTTCCAACCGAGACGGAAGGACAGTAGGTTATTAGGTTTTTTTATAACTATCCGCTAACATTGCCTGTGACAGAACCGAGATGGAAAGACAGCAGGTTATTAGGTTTTTTTATAACTATCCTAAAACATTGTCTTTGACAGAACCGAGGTGGAGAGACAGTAGGTTATTAGGTTTTTTTTTGTTCAGGGTGTTCTGGATGTTTTTCTATATAATAAAAAATATCTATCTATGTAGTATCTAGTACCCATAACACAAGCTCTGCTTAGCTTGGGGATAGTTGATGCTGTGTGAATTGTCCAGCATTATTTACCTACTTATTTTATTTTTATAACTTCCCGAAAACACTGCCTGTGACAGAACCGAGATGGAGAGACAGTAGTTTATTAGGTTTTTTTATAAATAACCGAAAACACTGCCTGTGACAGAACGGAAATTTTATTTTTATTTTATTTTTATTTTTGAAAATACTTAATACGAGCAACGGTAGTGAGCGGCCGCCTGAGGAATTTTATTGAATTGAAGACTAATTTAAATAAAATTACTCTTGTCTTGACAACAATAAAAAAAATCACTAAACAAGCGGTTTCATTTGCTTGTTGAGGTGCTAAATACAATCAACATACAATGTTATGAATATTACAATTATTCTAATAATCAACATCATCATTTCAGCCGATAAACGTCCACTACTGAACAAATTATAAATCAAATTCTAATAAAATGATTTAGTTAGTTAATAATTTTATGGATTTCATTATTTATTGAGAATGACTTTATGCGTGTTAATCATTATGGAGACCGACATAAGTGGTAACTATATTATAGACCCTGATTATTCGAGCAAACGATGATTATGAAAAAAAAAATATGTAATACTATATTAGGGATGTAAAATTTCGGAGACGAAATAGAGAACCGTTGTAAAGACATGGTTAAACCTCTGGCCTAATGGATAGCCTGTTTCGGAGAAAAAACAAAGATTTAAAAATCACTGTTTCCATATAACCCAAAAGATTCTAAGTCATTTTACAAAAAAAATATTACAGACGATACGATTGATGATGACGTTAAAGGGTTTGATGGTAATTTAGATTTTGATCCAGAACATGTTGAAGAAGAGAAGATTTAGCATCTACTCGATGGCATCTACTCCATCTACTATATCGTAAGTTTTTAGGTACTAGACAGGTTCTGGGGTGAGGGTGGTGTTGACTAATATCATCTTCAATCGTCTCTTTGTCTAAGAAAATACATCTGGGACTATGTTAAAGAATACATGTTTAAATTTTTTTGGTAAAATTAGTTTGTCTTAAGATTGTTTTTTTGGATATTAATCTTGCCATTACCTGTGTCATTTAATTAGTATTTTATTTAGCTTTCTCAATCCTCTTTACCCTGGTTTTAGATGCAGATAAACCTATTCTATCAAATTTAGTTACACATGAGGAGTCTAAACGACTTAAATGTCTCTTGGACTCGTTTTGCAAAATAAAAACATCACATTTATCGAGAGTCCAAGTGCATTTTTAGCTATATCTTTTAAAATAAATATTTATTTTGTATTTTTTTCTTGTGATATGTTAAATTACAAATAGAAGCGTCGATGTATATAGATTTACTTTCAGATGAAGCAAATTCAACTCTCCTGTTAATAAAAACGCGTTTATGTCATTTGCCAAAAAAGTGAAAATGGCGCTTGGACTAATTATGCTTAACAGCATCCAATTATCAGTTGGGTGCGCATAGACGCCAAATACCTATTAGAGTAGGTAGGTACACCACTGGGAGATACAATGATTTCATCATATATTCCGTAAGCGATTAGTTTTTTACTCCCGAAAAAAAAGAGGGGTGTTCTAAGTTTGACAACTATGGGTGTGTTTGTGTGTCTGTTTATTGTTGTATTATTGTCTATGGGACCGTAACTCTAGAACGAGTGCAGCTATTTGCATGCAGTTTTTTTGTATTTAGAAGTAGGTTTTCCACCGGTGGTTCTTAAACATGTTTTATCAAAATCGGTTAAAAAGTATACCAGACATGGGGGAGGAAAGTGAAAAATGAATATTTTTAAATATAACCAAGTGTGGTATCAAATGAAAGGGCATGATGTGTAGGTACGAGTGGATTACAAAACTGAGGGAATAGATTACAAAAAAAAATAACCTCAGACACAGAGACTAGGTAATACCCGACACTTTGTCGGGGGGTTACTTATTTTTTTTATTTTATAAACTGGTAATTAAAAAGAAATAAAAAAGTAAGGCCTTTTGCTTCTTTTATAGATTTATACAGCGTCAGCAACTGGTAATCATGCTGTACGGGACGCTGCAGTACCTGGGACATTGTTAGATGGATTAGGCTTGCTCAGCACCTATACCATCCTCTCAGCTTAGTCAGACATTATTCAAAGGAAAGAACAGGTCAATACGTCTGAAGCTAACTGAGCCGCGGTTTCCTCACGATGTAACTACATCGATTATAAACTAATTAGGTTTATCGGTCTCGCAATAATTATTGGTGATGTTTCACGAAATCCAGTTCTGATGATAGGTATCGAGGAGAGATTATACTTATTACATAGAGTCATAGGCTCAACTTAGTCCTGTCGTCTTGCGTGACCAGACTGCTCACAACTTACTTAGTTCCGACTTGGAATACATAGCAGGTACTTTGGTGGAGTCTAACTTTCTGTATTGCGATTTGACACTTCCGGAGCCATGACGTCAACTGTTATTTTAGCAGATGATGCAACGGCTGATTTTTGATTTACTCGTTTTCGCTTTTGATTTTTTAATATTTTAACACGTGTAGACTTAATGGACTTTAAGACGCCATGGCACTTCATACAAAATGAAAGACTAGAAGTTGAATAGTAAAACTAAAAAATATTGAAGTAAGGAATTTTTATAAGCAATAATCAAAACTAGCAACAGTGATAAATATTATAAGAGACGGTAAAATACAGACAAATATTTTGCACGAATAGTGACAAAAGTTCTTAAATATATATTTTTAAGCAGTAAAGACTTTAGATACACATAGGTCATGTATGTACACGGTAAAAAGGATTTGGCCAACGTCACAGCTCACAACAGCTCACCACGTGAGCGTGTTAAGTGCTAACGAGATTGGCCGTCACTGTACCCTGGCTGGTACAAGTGAGAGAAGCGTAGCGATTCTATTATGGCTTTTTTCATGTAAGAGTGTATTTACAAAAAACAGACATAAGTACTCCAATCAGTCATTTGGTACAAGCTTTGCTTTCGAGACAAGAAGGTGGTGTTGTTAGATATAACACACACATTATGTAACTAAGACGTGTTCCTCACTATTGGCCTTTGTCCAGCAGTGGACGTCCTACGGCTGATATGATGATGACGACATTATTTTAGAGGTATCTATTGTAAGTGTTTCTCCGATATTTGTCAAGGTCAATAGAGCTTGACACATGAAAAAAAAATGAAAAGTGTCTCTATCTATCTTGTAAAGAAAACCTGTCAAAACCAAACTCGACTAACTAGTACTACCTATGAGAAACTTGTTCTGACACAAAGTCCATCTAGAAGCTATTAGTCTCCTGGGTCTAAGATACCAAAGATTTATCATTGTCATCTTTGTGTCTTTAATCAGAAGTTGAAAGATAAAAATATCTTATGTTACTTTGACTTTGAATTTAAGGAGAAACATGCAAACATTGCACCGTATAAAGCTTGTGAAAATGTGTATAATTAAATATATAGTTGTGCTATAATAAGCCGTGTTGGCCGAGTGGTATGTACCCCCGACTTTCAATCCGAAGGTCGTGGATTCGATACCGGTCGTGCACCAATGGATTTTTCTTCCTTGAAAAATGTATGTGCACACTTAACACGTGCTTTAACGGTGAAGGAAACATCGTGAGGAAACCCGCGGCTTAGTTAGCTTCAGACGTATTGACCTGTTCTTTCGTCTGAATAATAGCTCACTAAGCAGAGAGGATGGTATAGGTGCTGAGCAAGCCTAATCCATCTAACAATGTCCCAGGCACTGCAGCGTCCCGTACAGCATGATTACCCGTTGCTGACGCTGTATAAATCATCGATGCAAAAGGCCTTACTTTGTGCTATAGTAATCAAACGCTGTATGGTTATGCTTTGTGTCGTCTGTCTGCCTTCCGCAAGGTCGCGGGTTCAATGTTTAAGCTAGACTTAGCGGTGTGGCATCCGATCGCATTGCTTTCATCGCTGAGTTTGTTATTTTACCATACACTTTTAAACAAATCCCAGCATTTCTGCCTTAAGTATTTTTTTAAACTGGCATAATGCATTATAAAATATAAGTTCCTAAACAAATTATTAAGAAAAAAAAGTATTTTTGATAAATATTTCTGATTCTGATGATCAAAAATTCATCTGTATTCCTAACTACAGCCATAAGGAAATGGAAATAAGCCACGTAATTTTCACAGGTCGGATGGAAGACGGGACAGGAAAATGATGGAGTGGAAACCACGGACTGGGCTCAAAAGAGAGGAAAGATAGCTAAGGACATAAATAAAATAAAATAAATAAATAAATAAATAATTCTGGACAAATCACACAGCATCATCTAGCCCCAAGCTAAGCAGAGCTTGTGTTATGGGTACTAAATGACTGATATACTTAATACATTATACTACATAGATAGATATTTTTATTATATATAGAAAAACACCCAGAACACCCTGAACAAATATCTGCAGATCGTACAGACATTTGTCCCGAGGCGGGAATCGAACCCGCAACCCCTTGCAGCGTAGGCGGACCTCCGCCCGCTGCGCCACAGAGCTCGTCAAAACTGACGTCGACAGATGGACTGACGACCTGGTATAAACAACTGAAGAAGATCGAACGCGCAAAAAAAGAGTTTTGGATGAGACCTATTCTCAGAATTAGTGATGAAATGGTGAAATGAAATGGTTAAGGAAGAAGATAATGTTATACTAATGAGCTATTTATTTTTACTATCTCTACATTTGTGATGAAGTCCCGTAAGTAGCATACACGCGTTCCCGTCGGGGTCTACTTATATGCTAGAATACAATAATGCATTAGCCTAGACAAGTGTCGTAACTCGTTGGTATTGTCTAGCAAATTCAAAATATTTTTTTCATAAAATGAACTAGAAGAAGAAAGAAGAAGAAGAAAATCATTTATTGATCCACAATAAACTTAAGTACATAAAATGAATACTAACATAATAAAATATTATCTTAATAAACAGATAAACTATGATAATAGTAGATAGATTATCTGTCTGAAAGAATTATGGATACTATTGAATTTTCTCGCTACAGTTTTTTTTTCAAATGAGCGAATGAAGCGATATAGCAACCTTTGATGAACTTGGGATGTTATAAAGAGGTAAGTAATGTTTGTAAATGACGTGTTGGCCGAGTGGTATGTACCCCCGACATTCAATCCGAAGGTCGTGGATTCGATACCGGTCGTGCACCAATGGATTTTTCTTTCTTGAAAAGTTATGTGTACACTTAACACGTGCTCTAACGGTGAAGGAAACATCATGAGAAAACCCGCGGCTTAGTTTGCTTCAGACGTATTGACCTGTTCTTTCCTCTGACTAATAGATGACTAAGCTGAGAGGATGGTATAGGTGCTGGGCAAGCCTAACCATCTATCAATGTCCCAGGCACTGCAGCGTCCCGTACAGCAAGATTACTAGTTGCTGATGCTGTATAAATCATCTATAATAGATGCAAAGGCCTTACTACTAATGTTTGTACATATATCGGAAGTAGTCAAGAACGCATTTACACTACTTTGCTTTTCTCAACTTTTACTTCAATCTGCTTACTTTGGGGAATGATAAAGATCTATGTCATCATTATCTTGTCATAGAACGTCCACTGCTATATCCTATACATAGTCATATGCTATACGACAGGCAGGTCTCTTCCTTATGGATCTCGAAATTACTGATCATGTTGGGGATATTGCCATACTTGTCAAGCTTGGCAGGCGGATTGGTGAGCGCAATACTCGTGTGTAGGGTTCGTATTGTTGATACATGGAAAGACGCTGCTATCCATCTTCCAGAGTTATCCCTTGGCAGATTACTACTGCATACTCGGGCAAGAGAGAAGGGGTGAAATCCAGCTGCCGGGACCCCACCGCATATGAAATTTCTATGAAATGTACAGCATTATATAGATTTTAATTTTAAATTTAGCAGGTTTAGCTTTTTAGAATAAATTAATTCAGATATTTACTGATTAATTTAGATACTAAAGAAACGTGTTTAGGGCGTTGCATCGTCAGTTATGTCCTTTTCTCAACTAGTAAGTAATGTGTTGTCTCCACTATGCGTTTCTCGTTAGCGATTGCCATGTCCACTTGTCTTTAGCTTTGTGCATATACGTTTTTCGCGGAACGTCCACACAAAACCTGACAATTACCGGTTTGCGTCTAAAAAGTAGCTTCATGAGAACTGGGAACAATGAGATGTCAGCGATACATCACAAAGCTGTATCATTTATAACAAACTAGTCTCCGCATGCTGGTATACTCGATATATCTATTTTATGCGAGCGAAGCAAATAGTATTGAATAGAGTTAGTTATGCACAAAATGTATGTTGAAAACATTATTTTAAAACGATC
Organism: Pasiphila rectangulata; assembly: GCA_963082625.1. Classification (NCBI taxonomy): domain Eukaryota; kingdom Metazoa; phylum Arthropoda; class Insecta; order Lepidoptera; family Geometridae; genus Pasiphila; species Pasiphila rectangulata. Next base: position 23,311,398 of record OY720236.1, on the reverse strand, counting down.
TTTCATTTAAATAATTTAATTAGAAATACATCATCCGCCATCTTGTGGCCATTTTGAAAATGTTGAGTCTTGTATATTTTATTTTCATCGGAGCTAAACGAGTGACACATAGACATTTTTATACAAGTGGACAATACCTTGTCATTTTTCATTGAAGACCAAAGTCGTCAAACCCATAATTACAGCTGAATGGAAAAAGGAAAAGTTAAGTTGAAATAAATATCCGGTGCTTAGATTGTTTGTCAAAATGTTTCATATGAAAAGTTATTTAAAAAAACGCATGTTTCGACATTCTCATAGGAATCAAAATTCATAGGGTAGGTACATACTTCCCGTTGACCTTAGAACTACGAAATTTGGCATACAGATAGACATACAGACGGACAGCGGAGTCTTAGTAATAGGGTGCCGTTTTTACCCTTTGGGTACGGAACCCCAAAAAAGTACGAAGTCAATCATCGATGTTAATCAATCCTACGCAACTTCTTAGCGCGGTCATAAATGGATGGGTGACCGATCTTTTTGTAAAATCTTTTACTAAATCAGATCAGCTAATTTGTAATAATTATTATGTTCCTACATACCTACGGAACCCTCAGTGGGCGAGTCCAGCTCGCACTTTTCCGATTTTTTTGAGACAAACCAACATACTTTCAGGGTCTTGAGCGCCGTCTGTCTGTCTGTTTCTCTTTTATGTATGATGTTACGAATCGCGAGTTAAAACGATTCAAGTGAAGTAAACAATATGCTCTGTTTAATGTTACTTGGTATTTTAACGTCACGTTGCTATATGTGTAGGTACGATTACGTTCGATAACTGTTTTTGTCCGACTTAGTAAGTTGATCATCTATTCGACCTATATAAAACATAACCAACAGATCCAGAAAACGGATACATTTTTATAAATAAATAGATTTATTCAATTATGTAGTTAATACTTCAACAAACTGTTAACGATAAGTTAAAAGATTAAAATTACAATATAAATATAGATGATATAGAAATATATAATGTATTGGGACGAAATCTGCTCCATCTCCGTCAAACGTAACATAAGACAAAATAAAATTGTTAAATGATGACTATAACGACCGAGTTAGGTTCTTCTGTTCGCTTCTTTTCTTAACTCGCGTGTCATCTGAAGTGAACAGATTCAATTATGTGCTTTATTCTATTTATCTGTGTTGTTATATTTTGTAATTTGTGACGCGTCATTAAGGTCCATGCGGCCGCACTGAATAAAGTATTTTTTGATTCTTGATTCTATACTTTATTTTTGTACATAATGTATTTCAGAGATCGTTGTAGGATAATAATAAAGACAAATCAGCTTCATGATCTATCTTTGGATAGTTGTCTCTGCTCTGGGTGTTTTCTATGTACGATAGTAATCATCATCAGCGTCCTCATCATGCAGCACGACATCCACTGCTGTTTTAAATATTTGAGTTTTTTGTAACTATTGCTTGCTCGCTATTTTGTTGTTAAATAGCATAATATTAGCAATAAGTTTATCTTATATGTGAAATGTTAATTTCTCAAAGGGAAATAAATATTCTTTAAACCGAATTAAAAACTCTAGTGTGCCGGCAGTAGAAGGTTGCCTCTCTTGCCCGTGGATGCAGTAAGTGTCTGCCAAGGGATACCTCCGGAAGATGGGCAGCAGCGTCTTTCCGTGTATCAACATCTCGTACTTCGCTCGTCGACCCGCCTGCCAAGCGTGGCGAGTATGACAAAAACCCCCTGGATTTTGGAGATCCATGAGGGAGGCCTGTGTCCAGCAGTCGACCTGGAAATGTCGACCAGGCCTGTGGCTGAGATAATGATAGAGACAATATAAAAACTATGTCTATCCTATAACATGATGATAGCATACTGGCCTGACCCTACTCCGATACCCTATTTGCATGGTAATCTCGCTAATGTCCACCTCCTTTAACGAGTGCCTACGCCACGTCGGGTAAAAAGAGAAGATTACCACATAACTGTAAAGCTCGTATTATAAGCACATGTCATCAATACTCAGCTTAAACCACTCTGGCACAAATCGACTCAGGAAGTTGTTAAGTATAATTTACAAAGATCTTACTCGTAAAAATACATTTATTATATTTCTTGACGAACGATGCGAAAGTTTTCGTGATAAATGCGTTTAGAAAATGATGCTTTTTAACATTTGGTTTTTTTACGTCATTCTGAACTCATCTCAGCTATAGGACTGGCTGTCTAAGTCCACTGCTGGACATAGGCCTCCCCCGGGGTCTCCAAGATAATGACGGGGTTGTTGCTGTTCAATCATTCCAAAATTTTCAAATGTTTTAATTGTTAAGTGTCTATGACGACCGAGTTAGATTCTTCTATTAACGTAATTTCCTATATCGCCTGAGCTTTTATTATATTTTATTTTAGCGTACTGCATTTTTGTATCGCGGTAGCCACCATCCGCACACTTCGGTCACTACGGAAGACCAGCGCTGTGGTACGGACCCGTTCTGCCACAGCATATGCTGAGTAATGGCCATTTTTGTCACATTTTTATTTTATTTTTTAAACCTTAATATTGTACATGGATTAATTGTAAATTGTGTGACAAAATAAAAGTATCTTTATCTTTATTTTATTAATTTGTGTTGTTTTATTTTGTAAATTGACGCATCAAAAAGCCTGCGGGGGCACTGATCAAAGTATTTTTCTGAGTTTTACTCAATTTGTTTTCATTTTCTTTTTCGATACACCTCGTTGGTGTAACTAATGAGAGGTTGCGTCACTATTCTAATTATAATTTAACTGACTTTGTTATTTTCACGTTATGAGATACTTATCGGTTCGGCTTCAGTTATTATTTGCGGAATGTGTTAGTCACTTATATACCTACTTTATCCACCGATAATATAATACCGCCGTGGGATGCCGGCAGTAGAATGATACCCCTCCTTTCATGCCCATGGATGCAGTAAGAGCCTGCTAAGGGATACCTCCGGAAGATGGGCAGCAGCGTCTATCCGTGTATCAACATCCCATACTGCGCTCACCAACCTGCCTGCCAAGCGTGGTGAGTATGGCAACTACCCCTCATGGAGATCCATGAGGGAGGCCTGTGTTCATCAGTGGACGTTTTATGGCTGAAATGATGAATGTAATACACTTGTACCTTTAACTGACTATATAAAGATAAGAAGAATGTAACTTCCTTTGCAAAGATACGCAATAAAAAGTGATGTATAAGTATTTAAAAAAATAACTTCAAATACGTGGTATCTTTTGGTCGAGTGTAGGATATTCGTAGCTCAATTGGTATAGATAGATAGATAAACTCAATTGTACATTCACCATATAACATAAATTTCACAAGAGAAACACATACGAATATAACATACATACATTGGGCGATCTTATCGCCAAAAGCGATATAGGTAAGGTACAAAGGTATATCGCCGGTTGAGACGCCTACGTCTTGTTGCTGGGTTTGATTCCGCTCATTGAAATTAAGATATTTGCATGAACTTTCGATGTTGGGTTCCCTTATTTGGTTAAGTTTACTAGGTTTTTTCTATGTTGTTAGTAAGTACTAAATGTATACCCACTTAAGGTATTTTATTTTGAACTTTTAGGATTTTATAAGTTTTACGAGTATATTGCAAAAGTACAATTTACTGATGCGTGATTTAACGAGTATCTGGTACCTTTGTCGCGTGAGGTAACATTTTTACGGTGCTGTCAGCATTTTCGGAAATCCTACACACCGAAATGGAAGAACCGTCGGATTGTAGCTACTTGCAAAGCACCCCTTAAAAGGCACGCCATAGTATTGACTCATTCCACTTAATAGCCTGTACCGTTGGGTTCCCAGGACGCCTCCACGCTCGTCTATTGTTTGTACACAGTTTTTATGTTCACGTTTGAAGGAATCAATGTGCTGGAGTACAGTTCTTGCTAATTACAAGTAGAACAATTTTAAACACTGTAACCCGACTATGGAGACTTTAGAGTTCGAAACGTTCCAACAAAAACTAACACTCGGCCCATAAAAACGGATAAAGTTATTATAACCTTTGGCTTTATCATAGTAGGGTAAAAATGGACAAAACAATTTTTCAACGGATTTCGCCAATTTTAGACCATGGTGCGCACAGTATAATTATAATTTATAAATTATAATTATACTGTGCGCAACATATATTATAATTTCTCCTAAATAAAGCCAAGGAATGCGAAACTATTTCTATTTTAATTTGTTGTTATTCTTAATTGCTTGGTTAAAGTGAAGAAAACATCTCTTTGGTCTTGGATATCGAAATACGAAAACTCCTTAGCGCAGTATTACACAATTTCTGTGGTCTGAGGTTGACAGCCAACGTTCATACTTTTTCTTAAATAATTATACCAAAAAAGATTTGTATATGGTAATAACCGACAAAACATGATCCGATTCAATAGATATTTCGATAGTTTTAATGATATTTGATTAATGTTACTCCTATTCTCATGCCCGTGGATGCAGTAAGAGCCTGCTAAGCGACACTGGAAGATAGGCAGCAGCGTCTTTCCGTGTATCAACATACCGTACTGCGCTCGCCAACCCGCCTTCCAAGCGTGGTGAGTATGGCAACTACCCCTTATGGAGATCCAAGAGAGGCCTGTGTTCTGTAGTGAACGTTTTACGGCTGAAATTATGAAATTATCATTGATCTATTCTTTCTGCGTAAGATGATATCAATGTCACTTCACACAGGGTAAAAGCTCGTCCATCTCCAACCTAATTAAAATTATCCTCATTCATCTCTTAGTTATCAGAATATACTATCTCTTACTGTTCCTTTACGATTCCCCTTATTATTAAAAGCATTCCCGTGACCATTCCGTTTTTAAAACAAGTGCGTGTCGAATACGATTTTAACCAGAGTTCCGTAGCAGTGTGCTTGAGCAAACAATACAGTGTTGACAAATTTCTAGTTTTTTTCAACTTGGATGATTGCTTTTATTTTACCTTTTGTGTTCCAAGTATTCTGCTACCTTACCTAACTAAGGTAGGTAAGGTAGAGAAGTGGTCATTTAAGAAGTGGTCATTTTAAGAAGTGGTCATTTCTAATTGTGGTCATTAACCGCCGAAAGGGGTAGATTTGAAACACACCTGTTACCTTTTGTGTTGTAATAAGGTATCCAAGGTTTCCACTCAGAATACTTGTTCAGATGTTTTATTTGAAGTTGTTTAAAATATACTCGGTACATTATCAAACAATTGGCACAAGGCAATGAATTAAGAGTGACGCGACCACGAGCTTCAATTGATTGCCTGCTCAATGTTTGATCAAATCGATTATGTCACGTTAGGAACATATTTTTTTATAAAACTTACCAAAGTACTTACTAATGGATAGATGAATGGAACACATAATAGATAAAATCTTATAATCAAGAATAAAGGTCCAATCATCACCATCATCATTTCAGCTGTAAAACCTCCACTACCTACTGAACACAGGCCTTCCTCATGGATCGCCATAATACGGGTAATACGGGATGTTAATACACGGAAAGACACGGAAGTTGGTGCTGCCCATCTTCCGGCGGTATCCTTTAGCAGGCTCTTACTGCATCCACGGGCATGAGACCTCCTCTCATAACGTAGGTAACATTCTGCTGCCGGCACTCCACGGCAAGGTCCAATCGCTCTCTCTGAATTATTTTTTCGTACTCATTTATCAATAAAAATATGCAAAAACACATGTAAAGTAAAATGTAATCAATTTTTGTGTTATACATAATGTTACTTAACAACTGCGAAGTTCCAACTGTTAAAAATTGGTAGTTTTTTAACAGTTGGAACGTCGCGGTTCTTAAGTAAGTTGTGGTAAGTTTTAGGATTAAATACTACCCTCTAGATAGGCTAATTTAAGAGATACTTTTCTTAATTAATCTAGGTCGTTTTAATAAGAACTAATTGCGTAAGAAACACATCCATAATGATGGTTTGTCCAAGCGGTTGCATTTTTATCATGAATTAAAGTCAGGGACATTTATTCTGCATACTAATAAAGCTCATTAAACGCGTTTCAAACCTGCACTTGCTATAAGTCCAGAATGTGCGCATACATATGAAAGCGGGCCACATCACCCATTAACCCGTTTCTGTCCTTCTCCATTCTTGTAAGGCGATGTTGCCAACGGTTGCGAGCTCTTGTAGAGAAACCAAATATTTTCTTCGGACAACATTTATATATGGGGGATGGGGGACTTGCGGTTCTCTATGTTGTTTCCGAAATTTTAAATCCCCTAATATTGTAAAAAATGTATTTTCATAATCATCGTTTGCCCGAATAATCAGGATCAGGATGTAATATAGTTACCACTAATATCGGTCTCCATAATGAGTAATATGCATACAGTAATACTTAGTTTCTGTAATCTGTGGTAATACGCAATAAATAATGAAATCCATACCATCAAATCATAAACATTGTTTTCCTAATTGTTAATTAGAATAATTTTAATAACATTTTATGTTTATGTATTTAACTATGAGACCATAATATTATTGATTGTGATTTTCGGACATCAATAACATACACAATAGAGAGGAAATGTCATTTATTTGGTCTAAACAACAATTCCGCCAAAAATATTTCATAATTGTACGGAAAAGTACACAAGTCGGCTGTTGGCGCTGTACTGTCAAAGGCATTACAGTTGTCATTGCATTAGTGCAAAGCACTAAACGGTTTCGGAATTCTTAGGACAATCGATTTTCGGAGATGAAATGGGCACCCGGGATTTGCTCAGTTGACTAATATTTTTGAAGATGGACTTTGGTAGCAACTTATAAACTTACAACTTACTTATGTATAGTCGCTTAATATAGGTTTATACTTATATATTTATTAAGTACTTAAGTTTAAATATCTATGACGACACCGTGCCTTTTTCATTCTTGTCGATTTTAACCATCATAAGGTTGCCTGGAAGAGATCGCTTATAAGGCCGCCTTCTACTTTTATTTTTTGTAAGTTTCTTTCTATGTTAATTTTTGTGTTAGTATTAAGTTAAGTACAATAAAGAGTTATCTATCTATCTATCTATGAATACATTATAATGTTTGTTTCTTTGTTTCTACGATAAATGTATGTATATGCCTTGTTCTTCTTTTGTGTTCAGACATTGATCTAAACTTTTTACTTTATTGGGTCATAGAGATTATTTCTTGACAATGGGCTTTTAAACTCGAAATGACCATGTAACAAAACCTAATTGTAAAGATGTTTCACAATTGTATATCTTAGCCTTAGGTCATCGTCACATTTATCGTCACATTAAATTTAGTCACTTTATTCAATTTTTTTTATGTAAGTAATATTTTTTTTCCGATTAATCTGTCCATGTGTACCTATACAAAGGCATCTATTTTATTATATAAATGACTCTGAACCAAATGGTTATAAAAGTGGCAACACTGGCCGTGAGCAAGATGCCACTGGATGCCCATGCGCAAATAGGCAACGTGGGAAAATAACAAGAAGCGTGGGTGACAGGAGCGGGCTCGGAATTCGTAGGTAGCTGTGATCTTTGTCGAGACGACGACTACGAGATCTGTTTCGGACACTGTTTGTTTTAGTCATGTCTTTAGTTAACGTATCTTTGATTTTGTCAGTCTTTCCAGGAGCATGACGGGAGCAAGCCGGTCGAAACGTCAGGAAATAATAACATTATAAGCTATTTTTGTATTTAAAGTATAAACCCACATTAAGGTATCATTTATAGAAATGAAATTGAGTTGGAGTCCCGTCGGAGACAAAATTTTGATTGCATTTTTCATTTCTATACATAATAATATTATTTACGCGATAAATACCGTCAGGCTGATTACGTATTTAGCGGCAGGTTTGCAACAGGCGCAAATCTCGTGATGATCGCTATCAATTTTGATTTCGTTAACAGGTATTGTTGTATATTCGTCACAAAGTTAACTCACGAATTGACGTTTGACAGCGATATTTACGCCTGTTGCAAACCTGTCTCGAGATACGTAATCAGCCTGCCGGTTACATGTATAAATATAATATATATTTGCTTGTTGTTTGCTTGCTGGGTTTTCACATATGAATATAATATTTTGAAATATTATTGTATTCTCAAGTTTTCGATTTCACTGCCCCGTGGTTCAACAAGGACATAAAACATCTATGGTAATATAATAACAAATAGTAAAAGATAAAAATAATCCTTTTAAAATAAGCAAAGCTATCTGGAAATGAATGGGTAAATTATCTAGAAAGGCAAATAAAGTAAAAGTAAACATAAAATGCAATAAATTTTTCACAAGTGTGAAATCTACCGACAGGAGCTATCTACGAAACATTTAAATATACGAATACGTATGTATATGGTCTTGCGTCCATCTGTTTTGCAATTAAAATTTGCTTTGAGCTCTCCTAATGAATTAACAAAAGTTTAGAAAGGCTGTGATGTGACTGATTTCACTAAGAGAACTGAGGAAAAGATTAGATCAAACGTTCCTTTTTTTCATATCGGTCAAAAATTACTGAATATAAAATTCAAAATTCTATTATGTATAAATAAATAACAGACAAGTATTTTTTTTGCTTTTTCAAAATAATTAAACAATACTTAAATAATGCGCATTGAAATTTTGGAGGGGGGCTCGTGACTTCAAAACACAATCATATACTCTACCGGGTCACGTTGGCTCGTGACTCTACATTTCGACATAATGTAAAGCTTTGCATACGAGTAGACATTATTATACTTCGACATTTTTACACATAGACCAAAATATACCTTGGAACTTTTCTTCTTTGACAAAATGTATTGTTGGCATTTTTACACATTGTAATTTTTATACAAATGGACATTATTATACCTTGTCATTTTTCATTTTGGACAAAAGTCGTCAAACCCGTTTATTTATGTTTAAAAAGAAACAAAAACGTGTCCAATAGTTTTTGTTAATCTAAATGATAGCGTAATAATTAAAATTGAGTCAAGTATCGTCGATATGTCGTAATATCGAAGTCCTGTAACGAAGAGTAGGATTCGCTTCCTCGTGCCTACTATATATACATACACTTTGCTATCCGAGTTAACAAAATCAAAGATCGTTTAAAAAACTGTACTAGTACTGTACCAAACGTAATCAGTAATGCAGCTGCAACTTGGAAGCGAGTCCAAAGTTTTAATTATATTATGATCATGTAAGGAGCATTCATCATTATCATTTCAGCCGTAAAATGTCCACTACTAAACACTCATGGATCTCCATGAGGGGTAAAGTTTTGCTGTTGTGGTGCAGTTGACGTCACATCATCGAATCTGCTGACCGATTGTCAAATGAAATGCGAGTCGATTCGTGCACCGAGGGTTCTTCATATTGTAAATTATGTATTTCCTACTGCTAAAAATGTAAGGAACGTTAAATAACCCTCATGTTCTAATAAAGACAAGTATTTACAACCACGGATATTATTACTTAGGTTAACCACATAAATTTACCATAACTTCGGGATATGAAAAATGCATTCAAAAGCCATATCCGTCAGCTCGAAAATCTTGAACACCTTTTTCGGTTTTGTAGTACTGTGAGACGCGAAGAAGAATTTTGATTGCATTTTAAATTTTCTATCAATGATACTTTCGTGTGGGTTGACACTTTAAAAAAAAACTTAGGATTATTACTGAAATGGTTTTTTGTTTTTGTCATTAAGATTAGGTACCATGTATTGCCTAACTTTTTAAGATCAAAATAATATGTTATAGACATTGGTTTCCGTTTCTATTCTTGGGGTCCGAAACACTAAAAACCACCTTTTCTTAGTCGCAGTTGCCAATCAAGTTATAAATCCCAACGTCGAGACGTAAAGAAAGCAGACCTGTTCTTGACAAGCTTCTTACCGAATGATTTATTTATTTTATTATAAATTACAAAAAAATATCCAAAGATCATCCTGAGTTGTTGTTTTTAATATTTTAATAGGTGGGCTCTGACTCTGCAACACTGTTTCCTTAATTATCGCAGTAGTTCAAAGTACTAAGTAGTTTCAGTAACATAATGTGTATTGCTCCAAATATTTCTTTTTTAATAGCCTTTTTATACTAATGAAATAAAGATCTTTGCATTGCATTGGATGCTCTAAATTGGATATGAGGGTATTGGAGTGATGCACCAATTATTAAAAATAAAAGTACAGAGCAGGCATTCTTTTTTTTTTCCAAGTGCTTAAGGTTCTGTATATTCAGCAGGAAAAAGACTAAGAGATGGTAATACAACGGTAGTAAAACCTTATCTATTTATTAAATTATGAGCCTGTACTGTCCCACTTCAGGGAAAGACGGAAAAAAACATTCATATTTAATGTTGTCGACATTTTGTTGAACACAAGGCGATAATAGTCAACTCAATTTCGTGTAGCAGACACGAGTAACAGTCATAAGCAAATTAAATTATAAACGTCATTCATTATAAAAATATAATGAAATGAACAAAAGTTCTCAATTATGTCATAATCATAAATGTCAATGATTTAGAATAAAGAAGAAAGTTGAACCATGGTACCTAATGGGGATTAGATAAAGGGGAAATAAAAAATACTACCAGAGCAGTTAGTGGTAACACGGGCAAAAAACAATCACCGTGTTACTACTGGTAGTACGATGGGTAGTAACACGGGTAACGAAGGGTTCTTTAATACCTTTAATGATGTTGTTTTTCCGGTTGAGATTTGACCCATAAAATACTCTCTACCAGAAAACTAAGGTAATTACTGACAAATTGGACGTACCGAAAGTTATAAATTCGTGATCTTAGTGACAGATGTTTATGGTTGGTAGTTTCTGATCGGGCTCTTATTTCCTGGTGAGCCATAAATCTTTATCTGTTAATTTATAAGCATTAGTCGTATGTAGGTGTGGGATTTACAAGGCTTTGCGGGCAAGGACGTCAGACATTGACCTTTGTTTCGGCAGGCGAAACCCTGGTCGTGCGACAAGTTTACTAAACAAAGAACCGGCTACTCCTAGGTAATAACAATGTTGCTACAATAATGCCTAAAATCTTCGCATTGAATATAAAATATATCCGGAGTGCATAGCATAATAATAAGTTTTATTTAGGTGGGATGATAATCATTATGTTACTCGATTTAATATTTGTATTATCTAGAGCTGCCTTTTATTTATGTACTTTATAATATACTCATACCATTACACAATACTTATATAGAGCAGTACATAATGCAGTTGCTGCAAAAGAGTTAATATAGAACTATTTTAATTATATCGAATAACGTTTTCGTAATTCAACTATTCAAGGTTAACTAAACGAAAACAAGGTTTAACAGAAATGTGGAAATTGTACTTCATTGGTTCGAAGGAGCTACAATTTGTCCAATCGACTGACTGGCTACTTGTGAAGGTGAAAGGGATGTATCGTGTAAATAAGGCTTCATTGACTTGCAACGAGTGCGGTCCCTAACGAAGGCTGAGCGGTCCCACTAAAATTCCTGAGCGATTAGTCATCCACGTCGACTAACCGTTATTTGAAGCAAAAATAAGCCGATTCCAATAATTAGCTGCGATGCTTTTAGATATTATTGTAAGTTATTATTCTTTTTTTTATTAGTACATATTTTTTTTTAACGACGAAATACAATTTGGTCCTTAAGCTGCAGCTGGCGCAGACTCAGATAGAGAGTATTGTTTTTTCAATGTTATTTTGTATGTTTGTTATTGTGTATGTCATTTTTTGTAAACTTAATAAAACACGATGAATCTCTATATCGTTATGGCAGAGCATACAGTAGTATGAACATAATGATTTAATAGGTCTTGTCTAAATTGTTTATTAAGAATGGCAGATTTTTTATTCAAATGGTAAGCTCCGCAGTTGGTCAAGAAGGTGTGTTTATTTAAAGATATATTTGAATTGAATCTTATTTTTAGGATTTCTGTTTTTGCTGAGTTCGATGACATAAGCGTTAGTTTTTTTGTCAATTTTAGATTTACCACGCATTAGCAAACTTGTTTTTATAGTTTAGCTAGGATATTATTAAAACCTATCTGCATTCGTATTTAGGAATGTTCTCTATTTAAAAATACTTTTGACGTACTCGGCTATGACTGGTATTAGGTATTATTTTTCTGCAGTTAGTAAAACATTTAAGAATTTGTAAAAATATTTTTTTGATTTTAATAAATTTATATTATTTTTTAACCTATATCAGTAGGATGCAACTTTACAAATTCAGATCTCAATACATTTAAAATAAGAAGGATGTATAGAGCAACGGTAATCGTTTGACTTGTTTGACTTTCATTCCACCAAGTTTTTCGTAATGGTCAAAATATCTGAACGTAGCCTGATGTATTTTGTGAACAAGTGTAATTGAGATGGGGTACGGTAATAAGTACATTCAATCACCGCCAGTTCAATCGAAGTGCTTGCGCTTAATAATTCCGTTTGTATAAGACGCTAAATCGATGCTTGATAGTGCTAGTTTCACGCGATAGGTACGATCGATTTTGATGAATAAAATATCAAATGCATCGATTCGTAGCAAATGTGTTTTAATGAGGGCTAAAGATGTTTTGAAAAACGCAGGTCACGAAAGCTTTGAAACGTTGATCTCCCGTTCAGATTAATTTTTTCTTACGTTTCGGATGAATTATGTAACCATAGATTTAGGCCTAGTAATTGACATAACCTCCAGTTTTATTGGAGAAGTATGCTTCAGATGAATGGTTTACTTATTAAAGGACGGCCAACAGAACAAGCACATGATAATTTCACTGTTTTGACAAAACAAACATAAGACTGTGTGCTCTCCCAATCACAGCTTGCACAAAAGTACAGGTATTCGTGCAAGCACAGCAATACATCTATTAGACGTAGTTGCGCCAATGTAAACACAAGGTACTGGGTTATTCCCTTTTACATTAAATAATCGATATCGTCATTGCAATATGACATTTATATAATAAGATTGAAACGCATAGAGATTTTAGAGTCAGTGAGGCACAGAAGAAAAGAAAGAACAGAAAAATAGGTATTGCTAAATGTGGGTCACATTTTTAGTTGATTTTATATTCGTTTATTAACGTACTTAGTATGCAAACATGAGAAGTTCTCCTTAATTTAAATAAGGCAATAAAAAGGCAGTGTACCATCACCATCTTAAATTCTTACACCTGCATAAGTTGTTTATCAATGATTCCTTTGTTCCACGTATTATTTGTACCTTTTGTCGAAAGGTGTAAAAAGCAATAAAACCCTTATCGACTTGGGCCGGATGTCTTAAAATTAACATTCACAGGTATTTGTTGATAACAAACACTACTCTGTCGAATTTTAAAGATTACAATTAGTTATTTCTAGAATTTTGTATAGAAAGTTTTAAAGTAATGATAAGGCTTTTTTGTAAATATATTGGCCCATTTTATTAGTAACAGTCGCCAGGGTGAGCCTCAACATAAACCAACTCAATAGAAACCTTTTCTGTCAAGAAAGTTGCATTCAAACAATAATGTTATCTACTAACCAAACAGTTCTCTTTCTAGGTGCTATTATATATTTAAACGAGCGTAATTTTTTTGAGTCGTGAGGCGCGAATTTTGGTTTGCGCAATTGATGTTCAGCTGAAATCGTCGATTAAATTTGCGTCGCCATGTGGCAAAAACAGGACCTTCGTTTAAATTCGTCGACAAAAAAACTAAGCTCATTTACCCTGATACCCTCAGCTTAACGGTTGCATTGGTTAAAATAAATTAAAAGTGAAAAAGCTCTTTAAAAAACGAATGAAGACATAGTGTAGAAAACCGGTGAATAGATAAGATTTGGCAAGTTTTTGTATGGGTATTGCGATATCTTGCTAAAGTTTTGCGTGTAAGTTTGAGTTAAGTGTTAATAATACAGATACGCTTATTAGATACACCTATCATAAAAATAAAGCAGGGTAAATCAGCTCGCAGTGTGCAATACAATACTAAAGTCAAAATAACTTTAAAGGTACCGTAACTGGTTACAGAAACAAAAATATTGAAAACCGGCTCCGCGCTATCCAAAAACTTGTAGAACACTGCTGTAATACTAGTTCGCACACTACCTTTTTGAGATCAGTACACAGTCTTTGAATCACAAACTTCACTTCATTATCAGGATTAAGGCGCCGGTACCCTCCGCGATCGGTGTTGACCATACCTGACAAAGCCATACGTACTACTGAACTCGACTCGAAGCAAAAGAAACAAAGTCTCAGGTACAAATTTTCACGTTCGTATAATCCTGCCGCGTTTAGAAGGCTTCGATGACTGTGGGGTATTTATGAGAGAGGCTCTTGCGCCTCGCGGTGAGGTTATATCGGAACAATGTATCACGTCGTTGGGAAGAGTGAGATGAAAACTGAATGACTGCTAACTTTGAGCTCCTGCGAAAGACGGGTCTTGCGCAGTTCTTTATAAAAAAACAATATAATGCAATTATACTACTTTATAGGATTGAGATACAAATGTATTTCTTTGAAATTAATTTATAAATGTAATATTTGAAGTTCACTTTTATTTTACTATGGTACGAAATAAACCCTTTAAATCATTTAATCACAATCACCAAAAATACTTATTAGTAACATAAGACTTTTTATTAATTTTATAATATTATTCTTTTCGTAAAATTATGTTGTTACAAAAATTCAGTTCACTTCATTGTCCAGCTGTTTAAAAGTATTATCTTTTATTCTTAGTTACCCAAATTCAGTTTTTTCGACTTCGTCTTCACAAGTATTTTTGTGTGACGTCACGTTTTTAAAATGTCAGCTTCTCGCAGCGAGTTCCGTCCCTGTCTGGCGCGGTTCTCCCACAGGGGACCGATTCAAGGATACTCTGCAGTGCGCTCTTCAGTTCACTGCACCCGCTGCGTCGCGCCGTAGCCTACGCTGCGCATGAGTCTTCTGTCTATAATTGATTATCTACTAAATATTAGTTTAGAGTAGCTAATTTTCTTGACGTCTTTCCGAAATATTATATACCTGCATGTTGTATCGAAATACGTTTAGTGTTTTCGCCGTTCAATCATTGGCAACATTTAGGTATTTACATCCTCACATTAACTCTAAAATTATCTATGTATTTTCTATATAGAACAAAAAAATGTATTAAATGTAGATATTATTAGTACGTAGTCATATTAGTTGAAGAAGAGGACATATTTTACCGATCCCATGTTTAAAAGAGCTGGGATGAACCTATAATGTCATGTTATTATAAAAATTTTATTTTGCCGTGTACTCTTCCAAGGCAGACCTTAAAAAATACTTATTGTGATACCTGTTGTAAGAAAAATAAATGAAAATAATGAAACCGTTGAGAGCGATACATAAGCGAGTATACTAGCACTTACCCGAGGTTGTTTCTTTCGCGTCTACATCAACAAGTTTTTATGCAGACAGCTGACGTTATATTAGCCACAATTTATTTTAATAGCCTCTGTAAATATTTGTTCCCAATCGGCATTAAATAGCTTGCCTACACTTTAGGGATTCCATAATGGATTGACGGTAATTATACCTTTTTATAAAAATCTACTTTAAATGTTAAAACATCCGCGTGGCGAGTTGGCCTAGCTGGCGAGAGCAGTTCGGCTGCCGTGTTACAAATGTTTGTAAGGACTGTAGTTATGTATCGTTTCTGAGTGTTTTTCTATGTATTAAGTAACTAAGCTTACACAAAAAGATATGAAAAAACAATAACGAGTTCTGTTATGATGATATCTATGAGGAATCGAGAAAACTCCCCTTTGACATGTAAATGATTTACCAATAAAATGACTATCTGACTATCTTTAAATATGTATGCAAATAGGTATGGAAACATTTGCACTCAGAACTGGAACTGATAAAGAAAGCCACAGACGGCCATCGGAACTCTTCGATATTAAGAACTTATATGGTGGTTGTAGACTTATCGACATACTACCTACTTCGTCAGTTTTTGGTGACTAATTAAATAATTATTTTGTCATCGGCTACATAGAACAAAAGGTCTTCCCATTTAGGTCCCATGACTTTGAGAGATAGTGCTCTTAAATGTCCTTTAATATCTATTTTTTTATCACTTACCTGGTTTTCTGTGTAATCGACAATATCACTTCTGAAACAAAGGCTTAAGTTAGTAAAGAATGCTCGTGAAAGTTAGCAGCTAGCACTGGTACAGGCGTGCAAAGCCATAGTTGGAAAGCACTTTGAGTGACTACGGAATTCGGTCGTGCAATGACCATACATATAAAATATACACTGTCAAGAAAATCTAAGCTTAAGCACACTGACAATAAATCAGCCGATTAGCTCGACTGAGTCGCTGTGTGATGTTTTCTCGGTTTGAAATATTCATCTCTACAAAATCTTAGGCACTGTTCTTTGGATAATACCTAACTCTAATAAAATGTCGGCTAAAGAAACATTTATAATTTACTTGAAATTATTAACATATTATCATCATTTCAGCCGTAAAACGTCCATTACTGAACACAGACCTCCCTCATGGATCTCCACGAGGGGTAGTTGCCACGCTTGGCAGGCGGGTTGGTGAGTGCAGTTTGGGATATTGATACACTGAAAGACCATCTTCCGGAGGTATCCTTTAGCAGGCTCTTACTGCGTCCACGGGCATAAGAGGAGGGTAACATTCTACTGCCGGCAACCCACGGCTAATTAGCATAATACATGTCGCTTTAATTAAAAAATGTTTTCTTTCACGGGTGTTGCCAATAAATAATTACTTTTTGACTTATATCAATCTTACCCAGTGGCGGATTTACAAATTTGTCACCAGTAGGCTATTACATTTTTCCGCCCCTACTGACCCAAGAAATAAGAAACAATGAAATTGCAACCTTATGATTTGTGCTCCATCGTCCACATTACATCAGCTTTTTCCCGTTAGTAGTAGTTATGATTACGAAATTTTAGGTAAATTTCCGAGACTCATTTTTTAACTTGTAAATGTTGAATGTTTGATACAGGATTGTTGCTGATGCGGTTTTTTGACACATCAGCGGATGCTGAAGCTGATGCTGATTTTTGATCTTGACATCAGCGGATGCTGATGCTGATGCTGATTTTTGATCTTGACATCAGCGGATGCTGATGCTGATGCTGATTTTTGATCTTGACATCAGCGGATGCTGATGCTGATGCTGATTTTTGATCTTGACATCAGCGGATGCTGATGCTGATTTTTGATCTTGACATCAGCGGATGCTGATGCTGATTTTTGATCTTGACATCAGCGGATGCTGATGCTGATGCTGATTTTGGCCAAGTGCGTGTCACACTCGCACACTTAGTGTTCCACACCAACTTAATGTAGGTGGTTCTTCAAATAGAAACCGAGTCTCGAAAAATCTGCAGATGATGTCTAAATCAATGCTGATCATCAGCGGATGCTGATGCTGATGCTGATATTCGCAACAACCCTAGTTTGATATAAGACAAAAATAAATGGTCTAAATGCCGCCTCCTTAAACCTGCCGCGCTAGGCTCCAGCCTACTCAGCCTATTGGTAAATCCGCCACTGGTTCTACCCCGCCACAATACAAAAACCTACAAAATACAAAACGAAACTCGAATCTGTCTTAACTAGAATAATAATATTGTACGCTGTAAACAATGTGATCATCATCATTTCAGCCATAAAACGTCCACTGATGAACATAGGCCTCCCTCATTGATCTCCATGAGGGGTAGTTGCCATTCTCACCACGCTTGGCAGTCGGGTTGGTGAGCGCAGTATGGGATGTTGATACACGGATAGACGCTGCTGCCCATCTTCCGGAGGTATCCCTTAGCAGGCTCTTACTGCGTCCATGGGCACGAGAGGAGGGGTATCATTCTACTGCCGGCACCCCACGGCGGGACAATGTGATATCCCTTACAAACAAGTTTATGAAATTAAAAAAAATAACGAACCCCCGACACGTGACCTAGTCTCTTAGGTAACCTAATTTTTACCCTAAGTTTTGCAATATACTCATCATGCCCTTTCATTTGATACCACACTTTGGTATATTTGAAAAAAGAGCTGATGATCTTCAAACGGCTGAACAGGCTAAGAACACTCGGGATAAAATTATCTATGACAAAAAAAAACTAAACGAAAATCTGTTCATCCATTAGGGAGCTACGATACCACAGACAGATTTTTTGTCGGGGGTTAAAACAAAACAATATATGACTTATAAAACACAACTTCTTAAGTAAATGGGTTGTGACAAAGACTGTAAAATTGCAATATTACCTGGAACCAATCTTCTTTATAACTGGTCGCTGTGCTGTGCTATCATGGATACGGACTTGCGTAGGATCTATTTCTTCACACTCCTCGTCATCATAAGGCACCTGACCAGTCCGTCTAGCTAGGATAGAGTCCATGAATGGGCTGTAAATCTGACCCGATGTGCCTAAGATGTCGTCAATGTCTGTGTACCGAGATATATATTTCTCAGCACATTTTTGAAAATTTGTTGAGCCACGCCTGAACTGTCCATTGTTCTCGTAAGGACTTCTTCGACCTCTGAAGTCATTATTTTCTTTTGGAGTCTCCAATCCCTCGGGGCTTCTCCGAGCGCCTAGGGGCTCGTCGTCCGGCAGATGTAAGGGAAACGGTGGAATATGCGTCGGTATCGAATACAGTTGTACCTCCTCTGAGTCGGAGGAGTCAGATTCATCTTGAGGCGGAGGTGTCGGCAACTTCTCGATGCCTTCTGGAATGTTTTTATCACTCGATAACCACCATGGCCGTTCACCGGACTCGATGTGCCGTATACGTCTCATTGAAAAGTTTCTATCAGAACCAGACTTGCTTAAACTTTGAGACCCCGACTTACTCAACTGAGAACCAGACTTACTTAATAAGTGAGGATCTTGCTTGTTGCTAATTGATGAATTTTCATTACTAGTCGCCCACCAGTCTTTTTGCTCACCCGATTCTACACGACGTACTTTGAAAAAGTTATACTTCTCGCTTTTGTCACTATCGCTTGATGATTTTCTGGGTGGAGTTAAACGTTCTACACCTTCTGGAATTTTAGCGCCATTATCCAACCACCAGGGTATTTCTTCGTCGACAAAGTTACATTTTTTTAAAGGTTTCTCTGCATTTGAGGTGTCAGTTGTGCTTACAGGCTGAGTCGGATTGCTATTTTTAATTTCACTATTTGATTCCATCCACCAAGCTCGTTCGCCGGATTCTACATGTCTGATTTTTCGAGGGTTGTTTTTGTCAGAAGATGTTCCTGAGTTTTCATTACTATTGCTGATAGTTTTCTTATCAGAGTCAGAATCTAGCCACCAAGCTCTTTCTCCAGAATCAAGAGGCCTAATCCCTTTCAGTTGAACTAGATTATCGTCGTTGGACGCTAATATATTTTTACTTCTATTACTTTTACTGGAACGGTCACTTTCGGTTAAAAGATTGGATACATCTTTTCCTGTGGACTCTGTTGTTGAGTTTTCTGGCCAGCGACTGTTTTCGCTGGAATCAGTTTGTCTCATTTTGAAAAGGTTCGTTACTGGCGCAAGGGCTCTTATCAAAAATGACTTTGCTTCCTCATTTTCATGTTTTGAAGGAGATGGTAATCTACCAGTTCGATCTGTCGGCAAAGATATTTCATCTGCTGAAGTTCTTGAAGCATCATTCATTTTAGATTTAGATGTTGGTTCATCTTCACTTATGGAAGACTGTGCCGATAAAGTGAGGCTCGACTCTGGGCTGTTACTTTCTCGTGACATGGAATGTTTCAATTTAGAGGGACCGTTCGTCAAATTATTACTTGACGCCGTTTTTGGTAAGCTTTTCGAAGGAGGTGCTGAAGTTCTGTCACTTGTTTCGCTACCTTGATCGGAATCTGTAGAGCTAACAGATTTGCTTCTCTTTTTCACGATTTTCTTCTTGGAACCTGAATCTGATGATGAATCTGTGCTCGTTTTTCGTGTTTTAATTTTTTTAGTTTTTACAGCGCCCTCTGGTTTCGGTGCTTGTGGCGGTAATTGGCTATTCGTTATTGAAATCTCTGGTGATACCAATTCAGTCGTTGCAGCTGGACTCTTCGCTCGTTTAAGCTTGAGGTTGACGTTAATTATTATTTCTGAAGGATCACTACATTTTGTTTGCTCATAAACTGCCGAAATAACTTCTGGATTCGATTCAGGAATCATGTTTATTTTATCATTGTGATTTTCGGAGTACGGTGAACAACTAGAGTTTTCTTTAGGCTGAGGCTCTGTACTACGACTTCGACTACTTCTTTCATATGAGTTATCTCTTACATTTAAGTATTGAGTGGAGTATCGACCAGCGTATCCCGTATAACTATTTGTACTAGGGGTATAAAGAGACCAACCGCTATTAACGCCTGCTCTGGCTGTACTTGCAAACCTATTTGACCTACTCGGATCATCTAATCTATCTGATTGTATTTCCTTGTCTATCATTTCCGGCTTCTTTCTTAATCTAGTCATTGTTTTTTCAACTGTTTTCGCCATATCAGCTCTTCTTGTTCTCACATATGCTGAAGATCCAGGAGGAGTCGGTGAAGTATGCCGAGTTATAACAGTAATAGTTTCAGTCTCATTTTCATCGTATATGGTTTCAGGTCTTCTAGTATCATCTTCTTCTTTAGCTGGCTCTATTTGTGTGTTCGACGATTCATAAATAACTGGACGCAAAGGAGATGTAGGTTTTTCTATTTCACGTTTAGTAATATCAAAGTGATTTACAGGGGAAACTGAAGCTCGTTTGACATTTGGTGGGCTTTTTAAATAATTTGATGATAATCGATTCGCTATTGCATATCTATTAACGGTTACTTCCGGCTTAGCTTCAGTACGTGAGGTAGGCCTCGTGTAGCTGGAACTGCGGGGGTATAGCTTGTAGCTTGACAGGCTGCTGTAGCCCGTAGACTTGTCAGTCTTGCTTGGAATGTCTTTATCTCCAGGACTGGAGTCTCTGCTTTTCTCTTTGTAGGTCTTTGTTTTTCTTCTATCAGGGCTCAAGTGTCTGGTAGTTCTACCAAGGCTATACTTTGATGATGTTGATACTGGACTTGGATCTCTGGTTTTAGTAGAGGTGATTGTGGGAATGGAAAGTTTAGAATAATCTTTCTTTTCATATTTCGATGAAGGGGTCTCGGTTTTATTGTAATTGGCATATTTATTCGCGATTGCAGTGATTGGAGACTCTTTTTCAATGGCATTTCGATCATTGTGAAGGACTGGTATACTAGAGGACTTATATGTCGGTGTCGTTGAGTATTTGGCTGTAACAGAGGTCGGCCGATCAGCGGTGCTAGGTGTCTTGATCCGACCCGTGTCTCGACTACGGCCATAAGTAGAGGAGTCATACTGAAAACAAATACATTTTTTAAAGCATTCATGTAATGTTGATTGTTGCCAAGCTTACTTATAATAATCAAACAAAAATAGTTGAGAAATTTTGTTATCATTAAGTTGCTGCAGTAATAAGGTAGCAATAAATCTATATTGAGATCGATATTCATCGCTCAACACTATCACATATAAAGCTGTTCCTTTCACAGCTTTATAAATAGCGGGGAATGCGAGTACGCATCAAACACGGGAACGATACATGTTTAAAGCAATATGGAAGCTGAATATTTAAAAGGAAACAAGACGATTTAGATGGTTTTCGCATAACCACGCTTGCATTCTTGGCAAAAGGTGCCCATTTTTCTATAGAAGCAAAGGAGAGACCTCGTAAGAGCAAATCATTATTAATATAATCATTATTTCAGCCGTTAAACGTTCACTACTGAACACAGGCTCCCTCATGGATGAGGGGTAGTTGCCATACTCACCACGCTTGGCAGGCGGGTTGGCGAACGTAGTACGGAAAAAACTCGGAAAGACGCTGCTGCCCATCTTTCGGAGGCATCCCTTAGCAGGCTCTTACTGCATCCACGGGCATGAGAGGGGGGTAACATTCTACTGCCGGCACCCCTTGGCAGAGACAGGAGAGCCATGGCAGAGGCACGACAAAATAATAAACATGGGCATAATTATCATACGAGTATGAATATCACCGTCCTACACTTAATGCACAATAGCTACTCGTAAGTTACATTTTACAAACTTGTTAACAATTGTTTATAAGTTACTTTCTTATAAGTTAAAAGTAACTAACAAGACAAAGAATGTAACAAAGAAAGCTTTGAAGTTACTTTCTTCTAAGTTAGTTATTCTTAAGTTGTTTAAGTTACTTTTTATACAAATGTGGTAGATTTTTTTTAATATTATAAATATAAACCGCTTACTTAAATAAATAGATAAATAATGCTGAACTTTTCCAAGGTTACTGCTTTATACTGCTTGTGTAAAGGATAACAGAGGGTTGATAGAATACATAAATAAATATTTACTTTAATGCACATAGTAGGGTGCCGGCAGCAGAATGTTACCCCTCCTCTTAGGCCTTTGGATGGGCAGCTGCGCATTTCCGTGTCTTGTACTGACGCTTGCACTGCGCTCGCCAACACGCCTGTCAAGCGTGGCGATTATGTCAACAACCACCTCATGGTCTTAGAGATTTATTTATTTTATTTCGGGAAGCCTTCAGCTTTGTAACACAATTTACAAAAAAACTAAACTAGAAACAGTAAGTTAATCTAATATGTCCAGCAGTGGACGTTGACATGTTTAGTATCAAAGTCGCAATTTATTCACATAAAAAAAATAAATAGATAAATAATGCTGGACAATTTCACACAGCGTCATCTAGCCCCACACCCCAAGAAGTGCTTGTGTTATGGGTACTAGATAATTTATATATTTAATACATTATCATTATCCGCCATGGGGTGCCGGCAGTAGAATGATACCCCTCCTCTCATGCCCATAGATGCAGTAAGAGCCTGCTAAGAGTATGGCAACTACCACTCATGGAGATCCATGAGGGAGGCCTGTTGTCATCAGTGGACGTTTTATGGCTGAAATGAATACATTATGGTTTATGGTGTAAGATATTTATTTTTCATAAATAATATAGCACATTCACATACATGAAAAATACAATATTGTGTAAATATAACTAATTAGCCTATTATTGGACTCAATCGCCCGTGAATATAAAACAACAACATAAAAGTAATATACATAGATTGTTGATTAAGTAGTTTGTTGGTTCGATTGGCTATTGTACCTGTATTGTAAAATATATATAAAACTTGTCATAGTGAGGCGATTATATTAGACTACATAGATAGATATCTTTTATTATATACAGAAAAACATCCAGAACACCCTGTAAAAATATCTGCAGATAGTACAGACATTTGTTCCAAGGCGGGAATCGTACCCGCAACCTCTTGCGTCGCAGGCGGAACTTCGCCCGCTACGCCACAGAGGTCGTCAATCATCATCATTTCAGCCATAAAACGTCCACTGATGAACACAGGCCTCCCTCATGGGACAGGATCCCACTTCCCCACAGGATCTCCATGAGGGGTAGTTGCCATACTCACCACGCTTGGCAGGCGGGTTGGTAAGCGCAGTATGGGATGTTGATACACGGAAAGACGCTGCTGCCCATCTTCCGGAGGTATCCCTTAGCAGACTCTTACTGCATCCATGGGCATGAGAGGAGGGGTAACATTCTATTGCCGGCACCCCACGGCCAATCATACTCTTGCCAACGTCAATCATACTCTTAAGTTAAATATAACTTACATAATTCCTTAGAGACATGGCGGCCGAGGGTATTTTCCATTAGCGATGATGTGAAGATGGCTCCAATTTCTGCAACAGTTCTGAAAAAGAACAATTAACATACTGTATTAACTGTAACGGTGATAGGAATAAAATAAACGAATATTGCTGGACACTACATACGTCACGATCTAGTCCTCAACTAAGCAAAGCTTGTCCTATGTTTATATATCTCCATGATGTATATCTCCATATGGATCTCCAGCATGAGGGGCAGTTGTGATACTCACCACACTTGGCAGGCGGGTTGGCGAGCGCAGTACGGAATGTCGATACACGGAAAAACGCTGCTGCCCGTGTTCCGGAGGTATCCCTTAGCGGATTGTTACTGCATCCACGGGTAGGAGAGGGCGACAACATTCTACTGCCGGTACCCCACGGCTACAGGTGCATGTAGTTTATAAAAACTATGTCTGATGTCGTACATAATATAAGAAAAAATCCCCTGTGCAAATTAAATCATGTTCATCGTGATATTTCATCTTGTCGATATGATAATGTAATGTTATGTTTAGTTGATGTCACTATTAAAATCTTTATTACAAGTGGCAAAGACGCTATCAGATTTCTAGTGACGCTTATAATTAGACGTTTTATTGCCTGAGTGCGATCATTCAGCCTTCGCATTTCAGATTTGTGCTCTGCAAAGCTTTTATCTGGATACTAAGCCCTGCTAACTAGCTAGTTATGTGCTTGCTTGAACGCGCTTGAACATAACTGTCGAATATACAAGTGGCCTAATTGTGTACGAACACGTGGGTACTCCAATATTATAACAATACAAAAATTATACTAAAAAGGTTTTCAACCTACGAACAGTATTTTTATTCATATTTTCATCATCATCATCATTTCAGCCCGTTTGCACCCACTGCTTAAGCCTCCTCCTTAATGCGCCATTGTTTACGGTCCCTTGCGATTCTCGTCCACAGACTCCCAACAGAACTGAGAATGTCATTAGACCATAGGGAGGGTGGTCTGACTCTAGGTCGCACCGTGTCTCTTGCCCACCATTCTGTTACGAACTTAGTCCATTTTCCATAGTCCCTTCTAACTTTTCATATTTTTAATGAAATAATTAAAAAATATTTCCTTTTCGAATTTGTCAGGGTGAAATTATTCGGTGATAGTTTGCCTAACTTCTCACAGTTAAATTTTATACAATGTTCCCCGCTGTCCAAACTTTGTAACGTTTAAATCAACCTTTTTCGGCTCTACTTCTACGACTACTAACTAATACTCTAATACTATTACTTACTATTACACTACTAAAAAAAACACCGTTATCAGGTCGATCCGTTCTCGAAATATGATCAAGAAGCCGAGCCGTCAATATTGTTTTTCATACAAGATGTTTGAGAAAATGAATAATTTTGACGTATGTTCTAAAGTGATCAACTGCTGGGTGAACAACTGAACGTCAATCTGTCAATATATTAAATAGCTATTAAAAGGCCTTTGCATATATTGTAGATGTTTTATACAACGTCAGCAACTGGTAATCATGCTGTACGTCACGCTGCAGTGCCTGGGACATTGTTAGATGGATTAGGCTTGCCCAGACCTATACCATCCTCTCAGCTAAGTCAGATATTAGTCACAAGAAAGAACAGACCAATACGTCTGAAGCTAAGCCGCGGGTTTCCTCACGATGTTTGCTATTAGATTCCTAGAGCTATTAGCTAAATTATAGTATTGTAACAAGCTAAGACTTGGCCAGCGAGCGCGAATCCTGGAGGGACTTGGGAGAGACCCTTATCCAGCAGTGGGACAGTTAAGGTTATAAAAAAAAGAACAAATCATTGTCCGTATACTGCTAAACATATACTTCTAAGTAAGTAAGTTCGTTTAAGAGCTTGAGAGAAATAAATAAATGGATTTAATGGAATTGAATCTCTCACCGGCTTTCATATTATAAGTTATATAAAAATATGTGGTATTTTTTAACAACCTTGTTTTGACAATAACGAACACATAAACATATCCATATTTTTTTATTTATATGACGAAAATCTGTATCAATTAAATATACAAGGTTCCTGTTGTTTTCATTATAATCATGTACAACGTTCTTTGTAGTGCCTCGATTTTTGGCATAACTGCTTATTCAATAATTTATATACTTCATTTCCATAAGTATATGTTATTATTTAATAACAAAACTTTATTTAGTTATTTAATATATATATATATATATTAATATTTAATAATTAATAATTTTATTTTATTAAAAAAATATTTAGTAAAAAAAAATAAAGTAATTGAATATTTGAAAAAGCTGACCACCTTCGTTTGATAATGATTAACATTTAAAATCCCTTTTCGTAAAACCTGTTCAGTTTTCTTTAAGTATTATACTCTAATAATCAGTTAGTATTCAAGAAAAAAGAAGAATCAGCGAAATTGGTCCAGCCGTTTACGCGTGATGCCGTGACCAAGGGAAATAGGGATTCGTTTTTATATATAGAGTTATCACATGTCATCTAGATGAATAGATAACTGAGGCAGCTCATACAAATGTCATGAAGAAAGAAAATTGTAATTAGCAAGATCACAGATAAAACAGAAGATGGATTGCTTGCAAGCCCTAAGAAAACATAGGCATTTTTGTAATCTAGAATCTAGGTTGTGTGCTTATCTTATCTTGGACTCAGTATTAAGTGAGACATATTAACTTAGTAGATAAAAGATTATTTTTTACTCGAAAAAAATAGCATGGCAACTATATTATTATAACTTGCATACAGCTAGGGAAAGATCTCCTCAGCTTTACCAGTTCTATAATTAAACTCATTATATAAAAAAAAAACAAATCTTGCTGGAATATTCCCACTGTATGGAAGTATCATAGACATGTATAGGGTGCTACATAATTGAATGAAACGTCTGATTCCCGTGAAGTCTATTTAGTACAGCTCACAACAAAGAGCGCTATTAGTATACCTTAATCTAGGTGAACTAAAAGAACAGAGAAAAGCTATGATGGGAATGACAAATAAACAATAATAAAATTGATGATTGAACGCAATAGAGCTTACTTGTAATAAGCTTTATGTTAGCAAACAATACATGGCGAGGGCCATTTTTAAAATTGAGCAACAAATGATAATAATACTATACTAGGTACTACTATACTGAAATAAAATAATAATACACTTATTATTTTAGCTATATGCGCAATTTTAAAATTCTAAATAAATTAAGCGACTTAATAATAAATAACTCACTTAAAACCTACTTTCTTTATGTGTTATGCTATTAATAATATAAACCAACAGATTAATGATTTATTATATCTAATGGTTTATCAAAGGAAATAAACATACTACGCTTGGAACTAGTGTCAGTGCAATATAATAACGAAACGTAACATTCTTATTGTATTGTCACCAGACCGAAAGGCGTATGCAAAGTCTTAGCTTATTCGGATGTCAGGAAATGATACAAATATAAGTTTAACCTGGACTACCGTAGTATCTCGGACAAACAACATTACAAACATTATAAGTTAAATAGAAACTTAACAAAAGATTAGGGCGTCTTACAGTTTCCTTTAATAGTCGAGGCCCTTCTAGGCCGACCTGGCAGATGTCTCAAGCCCTAATAATAATAGCTGCTGTTCAATAGCCGAGCAAATAGTGCTGTTGACCGCGCTGCACCCAGAACACTTCTTTTAGTTTCGAAATAGAACTTTTGTCTAGTTCCGGACTGACCCAAATCGAGCGAGTCAATGAACAACTGGTGGATGTTTTTGGCTACGAGATTACTCGTACCATTGAATTTAGGTGTCTGTTTCATGATAAGTATATAGTGGGATCGCTTGGAAGTTATTTTTCAGCTTGTATTCACTACTAATGTTTGTACTGGCATGCGATCGAGGTGGTTTGCCTTCATACAATCATGGAGTGTAGTTGATTTACCTATTTTTGATAACGCTGTTTGGTCGGGCCGGAGCGTTTCATGACGACCTTCAGAATGACAGATACGTAACTAAAATTTGATTCAATGATATATTAATTTATTCAAAGAATATTTATTGTATAAAACTTTGTTGATATATTTAATAATATTGCAGATTTCTGTGCTATATAATTATAAAATTATTAGTAAAAATAATTTCTTTACAAAACAAAAGTTTTAATTCAATAATTTAGGAATATATTCCAGATGGATGCAAGATTCTCTATAATTAAATAACATAATTCGACGCTGTCGAGAGAATACGAACTATTTCTGTTGCCGGAGCTTTATTAGACCTGTTGTCTAGATGAATGTATGTTCTCTAGTAATATATTAGCCTACCGGTGCCACGGCGCAGTACAACCATCATTATTAGTTGGCAGAAGAACTCTGTGACTCTTTGGGAATCTATTTATTGAAGTTTCACTAACAAAGCTAAAAAAAAAGTAAGGCCTTTGCATCTATTATAGATGATTTATACAGCGTCAGCAACTGGTAATCATGCTGTACGGGACGCTGCAGTGCCTGGGACATTGTTAGATGGATTAGGCTTGCCCAGCACCTATACCATCCTCTCAGCTTAGTCAGCTATTATTCAGAGGAAAGAACAGGTCAATACGTCTGAAGCTAACTAAGCCGCGGGTTTCCTCACGATGTTTCCTTCACCGGTAAAACACGTGTTAAGTGTGCACATAAATTTTTCAAGAAAGAAAAATCTATTGGTGCTCTAACAAAGCTAACAAACCCAATTTCAATCATAAAATTATTAACAAAGACAATAGTTAAGAGGCCCTCGGGTCTATTATAGATGACTAGCTTCTGCCCGCCGCTTCGCATGCATTGTACCCGAATAAAAAGTAGCCTACGTGTTAATCCTGGTCAACATCAATACGTGTGCAAAGTTTCAGCTCAATCTGTAGCCTAGTTTTTGCGTGAACAAGTAACAAACTTCCATACAAACAAACTTTCGACTTTATAATATTAGTGGGATTTATACAGCGTCAGCAACTGGTAATTATTCTGTACGGGACGCTGCCTAACGCAATAACAATGTGCCTGGGACATTGTTAATGGATTAGGCTTAACTAGCGCCCATGCCAGTGTACCTAAATAGTAAGAGCCACCTTAATTATAGGTATAAACAACATGCTTAAACAAAAAAAATCAATAAAGTTCTCTACGAGGAAAAAAGGTGTCTTTTGCTTACTATATGCATATAGCATGTATGATGCTTTTTTTACAAGACATATTAAGTGAAGCTTTTACAAGCAACAATAAGGATGTTATGAAATTCTTAAGTTTCATGACATGACAACCCAATAGGCATAGAAACATAGTATTTATCCATACACATAAATGAAGTAAATGGCTTAATACTTTTTAAATAATTTACAGGCTAACTTTAATTTTATATTTTTACTTTTTGCGCAGAGTCCGGGATAGTACGAACAGCAATCTGAAAACTATTGCTGATAGGGTCTCCTCTCCTTTGTGGATATGTTTTGTGCGTAGGCTGATAGGGTTATAGTGTTTCTATAGTTGGTGTGTTGTGATTTACAACACACTATTTGTAGAAACATTGTATTATTACACAACGTTATCACAACTTGTAATTTTATTGTTACTAACATTATTTTTGAGTTTTTGGTAAATATCTTTACTAACAAAATATGGATCTTGTTATTCGTTTTTTTTTTTTAAGTATTGCTCATACCTACTCACGCTATCAGTCTATGTTTAAATAAAGCCTAATTATAGAACCGACGTCCACTGCTGGATTGAGGCCACCCTCATACATGTGCTGATCATGGGCGATTGTTGCCATACTCACCACGCTTGTCAGGTATTTTGGTGAGTGCAGAACTGGATGTTGATACACGGAAAGACGGTGCTGCCCATTTTCTGGAGTATCCTTTAGCGGATTCTTACTGCATCCACGAGCAAGAGAGTAGAGGCAACATTCTATTTAATATGAATGTAATAAATAAGTCACGAAAGTTACTATAGTCATTGTTGATCTGCCTTAATTCTATTTTTATAATTTTTTTAATTTTCCAATTTAAGTATTTCAAACAGTTTAATATTTTGACATGACATAATTTTTATATTATTTGACATTATAATTTATTTAATATTTTTCAGTTTTTGACTGTGTTTAATTTAGTTTATTATTTTTATTTTTATTGCAATTGTTTAGATTGAATGTTAATAGATGTATTAAGTGTTATTTTTCTTATTAATAATAACTTGTTCCTATCTTTGATTTATGTAATTGGTTGTGCCGTTTTAATTATAGTAAATAAATAAATTCTACAGCCCGCACCATACATACGGCTATATCATCAATATGTGGAGACGCTTTAATGGTAAATAGCTACTTTCATAGATAACTTTCTTAGTTATTATGTACTGTTTGTCTTCCAACAATTTAAAAATAAAATAAATAAAATATTTAAAATCTCCCATCTCTACAACGCTACACCAGAAGATACAATTATACTGGAAATCAATAGTAAACTGTAGTTTGGCATAATTATTTTTAATTTCTTTAAAAAAATACTGAAAAGAAAAGTCAACAACAAACTGTATGGGAATTCGCCATTGTTCTTTGATATTATCAGTATACAGAAGTGCAAATTACACTGAGTAAGATGGTTTAGTGGTGTCAATTCTGTGTTTACCTTCCTAAAGCTAATTGTAATCAGAGATTTGACGTTTCTAAACTTAGACCTGCCAACATAAAATTTGGCTAACTTTTATATCGTCACCAAAGGAATAGCAAAACGTCTTTAGTACATTTAACGCATTTTAGCCATTTTAAAAAGCTTTGGTTAGGAAGTGTACAAACACAGTTGATACCACTGATCATCATCATCATAAAAGCCGTAGGACTTCCACTGCTTAACTTTAAGACTTTATCTAGACCTCCTTCATTGACCTCTACTATCATGAGGTCGTTGCCATACTCACAACGCTGGCGGGTTGGCGAGTGCAGTATAGGGTACTGAAAACACGAAAAGACGCTGCTGCCCATCTTCCAGAGGAACCCTTTAGCAGATTCTTACGGCATCCACGAGCAAGGGAACATTCTACAGCCGGCGCCCCACGGCAACCACTACCACTGATCATGATCACTTAGCAATATTACATGAGATATTGTTGTAGATACATAATTTTTAGTGAACAGAACACTCACTTGTTGAACTTTGCCACCTGTAGATGAATGGACGATATATATAGCAGGGGATTTGTGGAACTTTTGTCCAGAAATCCCCTTTGTGCCCGCTTCGAGAACCGGGAGGGGATTTTTCGCAGGAAATTTCTGGAAAGAGCCATAGTGTCTCTATTGCTTAAGGTTTGATGTTGAAAACTCTGTCAGAATGAAGCTTACCTTTGGTTAAGCCGGCAGTAGAATGTGGATGCAGTAAGAATCTCCCAAGGGGGATGGGCAGCTACGTCTTTTCGTGTATCAACATCCCATACAATGCTCGCTAACCCGCCTGCCAAGCGTGGCGAGTATGGGAATAACCCCCTTATAACCTTGTAGATCCATGATGGAGGCCTATGTCCAGCTGTGGACGTGGACAGGAGACCTATGGCAGCGACGAATAAATGTTTTTTTTAGTTCATCATCATCATTTCAGCCGTAGGACGTCCACTGCTAGACATAGGCCTCCCTCATGGATTTCCAGTTATTGCGGTTGAAAGCGATCTGCATCCACCGTTGACCTGCGGTCTTCACCAGGTCATCATCATGTCGTTGGTGGACGTCCTACGCTGCGCTTGCCGGTCCGTGGCCTCCACTCGAGACCTTTTCGGCCCCATCGGCCATCTGTTCTGCGAGCTACATGGCCTGCCCATTGCCACTTCAACGTGCTAATCCGTTTGGCTATGTCGGTGACCCGAGTTCTTCTTCGTTTTTTTAGTTATTTTCGTTTAAAACAAAGTATTAACAAATAGTTTCCGTACAGGAACAGAGTAAGACCTGGATGCAAAAGGCCAAAGTCGATTTGGCCTAAAGATGGCATTTGCCCAGCCGTGGATCACTACAAGTTGACGATGATGATGGAATAGTTGATAGTTCATACACCTAAGTGCGCTCAAACAATCACACCTACGGAACTGAAATGTATTTCTGTCGTGAGTACATTACGAAAATAAATGGCCCACTCCGGACAGTGTTAAGCACTTGGTCCGCGCATGGTAAATAAAAAATGCTAGACATTTACCTGCACACTGATGAAACCTTGATTAATTAAGCATTTTAACTGACAGTTTTGTTTAAAGTAAAAATAATACAAAACAGTACAATATTTTTTTATTTATATAACTTACGGCTAAGTAGTACATTTACTTATACGGTAAGTTCATTAGGTTTCGTTATCTATATTACATAAAATTCAAAGTCCTGACTGACTCACTGACTGGCTGACTGATCAACGCACAGCCTAAACCACTGGACCTAAAGACCTGAAATTTGGCACACATATACCTTGAGTATCCTAGAGGTGCACTAAGAAGGGATTTTTAGAAATTCCCACGGGATAGGGAATAAATGGGATTTATATTTTCGAATCAAAGTGGCTCTGCGTGATAAAGGGGACTTTACGTTTTATGACTTCCACGCGGACTAAGTCGCGGGAAAAAGCTAGTATTAGATAAATTTAATCAAAGAAACCTAATGAACTTAGCGTGTGCCTCAACTAGGTGATCCTGTTTTTCTTGTCTCCTGTGTTGGACATGAAGTGAAAAGAAAGTCTCGAAAAATCTCACAAACCTCTTTATAGTAAAATATGTTAATGAAATGTAAATTTTTTGTAGTCAAGCCAGCCCACTGGCTGGTGTATATACGCAAATGGACTCTTGTCTGTTGTACAGTCGTGCACATAGTCCAGGATTACCTTAGTGGTATCCTTTACTATGTGCGCGACTGTACCATGGGGTTTAGATATACATAGGTACAGCCATAGTTTAAAAACAAATGGTTGAAAGACTAGCCTTTACTATCCTTTACTACTGCCTTTTTTTGCTCTCCTGAAAACCCGTTTGTCTCCATTTGTTCCTGTCCAGTGCTATCTCAAAAAAGAGCGAACATTTATAGATTTGTACTCTTATGTCTAGCGTCAGCAACTGATATCCAGGCTGTACGGAACAGTGCCTGGGACATTGTAAGGTAGATTAGGCTTGCCCAGCACCTATATGATCCTCCCAGCTAAGTTGGCTATTAGTCAGAGGAAAAAACAGGCCAATACGTCTGAAGCTGACTAAGCCGAGGGTTTCCTCACGATGTTAAGGTTACCTATTTAAATGTAAGCTTTATGCGTGTAAGGTATTTAACGTATCGTCTTTCAGTCTATAAAGATACGTCACACACATAGTACAAGGTCGTCCATTGTACTTTTACATCTGTAATTTCTTGTCTCTGTCTTTATTTTTTGGGTTAGTATCAATTTGAGTAGAAAAAAGAGGTTTCAATCTATCCATATGTTACAGCGCTTATTTGTAGATGTCATTCTCTATAATGCGCTTGTTTGTAAACTTATTATCGTTGGTTTGTTTGTCATTGTCTCTCAGCAAAGATATGACTCTCCAAACGATTTAAAATATCAAAGTTTTGATAGATTGGTAACACCGATAGAAATAGTTTGATAAGCAAGTTAACGTTCAATTAATGATTAACAAGTTCGCCAACAGTAATTTTGGACGTTATTCGAGTGCTTTTGTGCACCAAAATTGAGTTGCTTTAACATTGAGAAGCACATTAAAACATATGAGAAATGGTGACGTTTTTGTGGACTATGCTACATTGACTTTAGAAATAACGAACCCGAGTTCAGGGAGAAATATTTTTGGAGTAACTTCTTAAAATAGGAAAGCTTATCTCGCGACTGTACCTACGTCAATTGATAGCCAATTGGCTTGTCGCAAGCCTGTATAATATGTATCAGGTTGTTGCCACTTCAGTAATGGGGTCGCGGCTCTTCCCGAAGGTGTTGGCCGGCCTCATCTGCCAAATCTAGCTTCTGTGAAAGTGTTTTTACGTGGGCAGGTCTAACGAGCTAAAAAGAACTTCCTGTGTTGTAGGAGATTTTGTTTTCAAGTTTTCTAGGTGATTCTGTTTTTCAATAAAGAAGCATGTAAGCAAATATATACTCTTTGCTTTATTGAAAAGCTATTTTGTCCAGGTCATAATAGACAAAACTAACATTTAATTGTAGAGAGTAAAAACTTTTCCTTCAGTTGCGGGCCTGGTCAGAATGGTCACTGTACCTAATACTGTTTTCAACGTTGTTTGGTTTAGACAGTTTTATTATGGAAAAATTTACTAAACCAAACAAGATTAAAAACAGTTTACTTTGCTTTTTTATAAAAAGACTCATTTTGTCAGTATTTTGAATTTATCCCACCTGTTCGGTCTACACTGCGTTTCATCTTTGCTTTTTATAAACCCTTTGATTTTTACTTTAGTAAGTAAAACCAAGTTTGTAAGGCAATCTAAGGAAATTGAAAACCGCAGAGTAACCATAGTTTTGTCTCTCGGCGGCACATCTTGCATCCCTTCACCTGAACGGGTATGCGTGCCCGCTGACCAGTGACCAAGTGATCATGTTACCATGTGATCTTGCGACCACCAGCAGGGCTAGCATGGGCTGGGGATAAAACTTTTGTCCACCGGTTATTTCCACTGACAAGGGATAAAATTATTTTATTCACCTGCCAAAGCAACGCAACAGGGGGAAAGAGAATTATATCACTTTTTGACATTAGACGTGGATACTCACCCTCCGTCTATAATTTCGGGGACAAGCGTTTCCCCTGGTTTATCCACCGTGAATAGTTTATCCACCCATGTCGTCATGCTCGGAGGGTGGACAAAATTGACAGAGGGGAATAGTATTTTGTCCTCTCCCCGTGGATAAAATATCTCCGGCCATGCTAGCCCTGCAGGCGGTGCGGTGCTAATCTGGGGGCCTGCTCTTGAATGAAAATTGCGATAAACCGAAATCGTAATCAAGCTAAACTAACTCTTATAGCCATTACGTAAACATTTCTTTTCTGACGATAATACCGTATTGTAACAATTAATATGAGTGAAAGGGTGAGGTTTCTTCTTCGCTTCATTCCCTCACCTGGAAAAAAGTTTTCTGAAACGAACGAATTCATATAAGCACTTTATTCAATGAAATGTGCTTGTTCTTCTTTTGCAAACCGACTATTCTATGTAGCTATGAATAAATACTTATTGACTTTGACTTTGATTTGTTAGCTTGAAATAATTTGATAATGGAAAACCTATATAGGTATACTTATATTCTATAGATGTGGTGACTGACTGACTGACTCATCAGCGCACAGTACTAGTAACTGAAGAAACAAACTTGACGACATTTAGAGAGTTGGTTCCTTTTAAAAATTAGACAAGGAATAAGAAAGGATTTTTCTGAGCTTTACCAGTGAAGGAAGACATCGCAAGGAAATCTGTGGCTTACTCAGCTTCGGACATATTGACATGTTCTTTTTTCTAAATGTAGCCAATTAAGCTGAAATGATGTTATAGGGCAAGCCTAATCCATCTAACAATTTCTCACACTTTTTTTTTGGCACTGCAGCGTCTCGAACAGCATGAATACCAGTTAACGAAAAAATAATAATTGTCAATCAATTTTTTTTGTTACCTAAAAACTACGTCGGTTCAATTTGGTTTTTATTAATTCGATTACATGCACTTTGGATTAGATAACATTATTTATAAAATTTTTCAAAACACAGTTTTGATGATGGGATCCATTAGGGATCGAGGGTACCCCTCAAATATAGTAGGTAAATATATAGCGATTTCGGCTTAATATGTAGGTGGGAAACCCTAAAAACTTCATATAAACAAACATAAACGAAATATTATAGTTCCCACATCTGCTCGGTATCCAGGTACAATGCTATGGTATAACTATATAAACAAAGTACATTAAGGTGAGTCAGTCAGTATTTCGACTCGACCTTGAAAACGTATCCCAAATTAACCAATTGAGGCAAATTCTTCAGTCTTTTATTATTCTTAATTACTCAAATCCGTGACCTCGCATTCAACAGAGGATATTGCGAAAATATTTATTAAAATAAATCATGTTTCGTAAATAATAATTATGTTAGTTAACCCTGTTTTATCTACTATTTGGAAAAATGACATTGCTGCCATTTGAGAGTTTCAGATTTAGGTTGTTTTTAACTAAACTGACCTGACACGTATGTGGCAATAACTTACACGTACGCCAGTTAAACTGAAAACAGGATGTCGAGATCAAAATTAATCTATGAACATCAGAAGGAACATTCAAATTGCAGAACCCAGTTACCGCGATAACTGGAGCATGACACCTTATCTCAACCTTGCGGTCTTGCCGTGCCTGATAATGAGAATCGACGTGACTCATACACCACTCATTTCCCTGACTTCTGCTGACTTGGCTGATCGCCACGTGAACTCGTGACGTCATTTTGTTTACTATCCGCGCAGCTTTGTAGTGGAGCGACGGTTTTGTTTGAAACTCTATGCGATTATTCATTTTTATGATCTTTTTACACACTTACCTACTAAATGATTTGGGGACTTCAAAAGTTTTTTCCATTACTTATGTGTTTTGAATTAAAATGTGACCGCCACATCAAAACAAACATACTTTTTATTTATTAATCACTAGCGTCAACCGACAGCTTCGCACGCGTTTTAAAAAGTAGCCTAAATGTTGATTCTGGTCTACATCTATAACATTTCAGACGTAAAACGGAGAGAAGCTGATCACATGATCAGTAACTGATCATGTGATCAGCTTCTCTCTGATCATGTGATCAGCTTCTCTCATGGTACTCCATGAAAGGTGGTTGCCATACTTGCCACGCTTGGCAGGCGGATTGGCGAGCACAGTACGACATGCCGTACTGCGCTGAAACACGGAAATACGCTGCTGGAAAAGTGGTTCCAGAGGTATCCCTCAGCAGGCTCATACTGAACCCACAGGCATGAGAGGAGGGGTAACATTCTACTGCGGGCACCCGATGGCAATATCTATGTATGTGCAAAGTTTTTGCTAAATGCGTCAGGTAGATTTAGCGTGAAGAGGTGACAAACACCCATACATCTATACAAGCAAACTTTCGGCTTTATAATATTATTGAGATACAAAATGATCCCAGAAAACTGTGTAGGATGATTTGATAATTCTAACTTGTTCATGGGCTGAATCGCCCTTTTAAATAAGTACACACATTATAATCTATGTACTAATTTGAACACACCCTGTTTTGTATGATAATGATGCACGGAACCTTAGGTGCGCGCGTCCGACTCGCTCTTGCCCGGTTTTGTTTGTGGTGAATAAGCAAATTATTTTACGAAGGTCGTCAACTACACAAAACATGTCTCATAAATAACAAGCAAAAATAGCAAACCAATCTACCTGTTGACCAACGTCTGTCAGGATTCTGTGGGAAAATGAATGAAGCTCAAACATCTGCACCCACATACCGTCACATTCGAAACCTGATCAAATTGCAAACCGGCTGCTGGCAAATGCGGAGTGTGTTTATCAAGGTTTCAATAAGTATTTTTATGTTCATCGATTTTCGATCATTCGAATCCCTTTTTTTTTTTTTTTTTTTTATTCACAAAGAAGGGCTTTGTCGCTTATGCGATTATGACGCCCTGGTTATTACACAAATTAATTTACTTACACTACAACTTAATTAACTTAAAATTTTACTACTTAATCTCTTATCTACTAATAAATAAACATTTTTGGCATCTTTTGATAATGGATCTGATAATATTACATTACAACTACCAATTGACGTTAAATCTAATCTACAGTTATTTCTTTCAGTCGAGTTCAGGGCACATTCCATTAAAATGTGATAAACATCATCTATAACATTACAATCGAATCCCTTGCTTGATGAGTTTAATTTTTTATAGTATTTTCCACAGAACATAAAGTACTTAGTATTTTCTCTTGGACACGGTCAACTGTAAATCCTCATGATCTGTGTGTCTACCATGAGTTGCCACTGTTAGATCGCCTGCCGGTACTACAGTAGTAATAGCATGGTAATAGCACGTTACTATGACATCTCTCAGATTTGTAACTTTGGTACTAAATTATAATATACATATAAGCAAATGAAGCCCAAACTACCAGTCGCTGTAGTATAGTTTACTGCGTATTTTAGTACCAAACTATCCGCTAGAGGCGCTGTACAAGTTTTCATACATTTTTTAACTAGATACAATCGCTAGCGGTACCATAGGTTTTCACTATCTATAGATAGTGAAGTCCTATGGTAGACCTACTAAAGTATTAGCAGATCTACGAGGGAGGCATATATCCAGCAGTGGACGTCATACGTTTGGGATGATGTCGGTCAGCTAAGCTGTGAGGGTGGTATAGTTCGTAAAACTTGATCGCTGCGACAGCAGTTTCATCGAAATCCCACCCAATTTCTGAATTTTGTAACGTTATAAATCAAATTACCTGTATCAGCGTCGTTCATTGTGGTTGTGATTGCGCGAATATATTCAAGACATTTTTTCAAGCTCTCAACGATTTTCAAAATATTAGAATGCATAGAACGCATCGTGCACTTTCAGAGGAAAAGTATCCAATATCTTTGTATCATTATTTATGCTAAGAGATTTGCCATGTGGCACGTGGTTTTTGAACGGTTTAGCTACTAATAGAGCTGGTTAAAGTATCTCCTAAAGAAGGCGTATAGAGTACAGGCAGACTTGCACCTCTTCCATCAGTCGTATAACAACATAACATTATTGACTTTCGATTATTCACGATGGAGCGCCTTGTGGCGGATTTGCACAAGGATCTTTAAATGCGTTTAGCAGCTAAAAACAATCATAAAGTATCAGTTCGTATGTAGAAATTCTAATTTTAAACTTGATTAGCCGTTAAATGCATTGAGTGATTGTTGCGCAAGTCAATCTTACTTTAGACATATTTGTACTGTGTAATGATATCTCAATAATAAATAAAACCGTGTTGATATAGTGGTCACCCCCAACACTTGATTGGAAGATCGTGGGATCTTTAGCTACCGTGTACCAGTGGATATTTCTTTATTAAAAATGTATGTCCACATTTCATAAGTGCTTTGATAGTGAAGGAAATAATCGCAAGAAAATCCACGTTTTAGTCACCTTCAGTCAGACGTAATGTACTGTTATTTCCTTTGAGAAATAGCCAACTAAGCTGAGAGGATATTATTGGTTCTAGTAATGGTTATTCATCTAAGAATTTCCTAGGCACTGAGGCGTCGATACAGCATGAATAACATTAGATAACGCCATATTAACAATAGTAAATCTGAAAGATAGCTCTAAAGCCCAGTGTGCTTTAGAAACAAGCAGCATCCCACTCCCCTACATGAGACACGCACACGGTCGCGTGTCATGATGCGCCGCACGCGCCTATAAATAGACGCAGCAGCATTTCTCTGCAATGGGATATCCTGACAAATTATATTTATATATCCCAGTTTGTTCTAATATCCGTTTGTGGAACGCTCACGGTTAACAACTCTGTTTAAAGTTACGCGTTTCCTTCGATTGACAGAGCATAGTTAGTAGTAAATTTCATAACGAGATGGTTGAAATGCGTGCGTGTCAAATCAAAATGCACATTTTTACAAGCCCTTTTTTAACTTGCAACTTTTGTATAAATATATGTTTATCCGCGTCAAATGTTGTAAGCAGAATTTCAACCACTTTCTGACATCCGATTAAACAGAAACTTTGCATACCTTTTTAGTTTCGGTGACTTTTAACCAACGCCACAAGATGGCGGAGGATATTTTTTTACCAACCTTAATGTTATTTTATAAAATAAAAGGCTTTATAACATCGTTTAAAAAATACTTATTCCCTTAAAAATTTATGAAAAAAAATGTTGAGTGTAGATCTAAAACTAAAGACTTGTCTAAGGTTGGTCAGAGAGTGAAGAAAGAGATAAGCCCCTGCTCAATAAATATTTTGTGACTTTTTATATCACATAAGACGTAAACAAAGCTAATTTCACCTTATCCACAAGAACATTTTCAATACAGTCTCTGAATAACACAGTTTTAATGTAGATGTGCTTAGAAAGCAAGGTTGTAAAGCATAGAGTTCCAGTTAACTGAGCTCCGCTTTAAACAGATGTAGAATTTCATTTGTTTTTGCTAAACATAACGCCTTTATGCAAATAGTTTAGTAATTGTTTGACTGTGTAAGGCCCTGACTGTTTAAATAATTATACCAACCGCCTGCAGTAAAACAATATAACAAATAAATGAATAGATGAATCTATATTGCAGATATATTTGTCTCGGGTTTAGGTATTTTCTACGGTATTTTAAGTGTTTATTTTCTAAAAATAAATATTTGAGTACTACGTCAAGGACCATCTACTTACTTTAGAACTAGATAGTGCTGTATGCATTTCACACAAGAATCAATAAATCAAAAATCATTTAGTTATTTTAATATCAACATCTAAAGTTGAGGGGGTGTAAAAGGGGTCAGCGAAGATTTTTAGGTGCGCAAGCCAACCGGCTAGTACCTCCTACTAACAGACGAAAATATGACAAACTTTAACAAGAATTCCAAAAGTGGGTTGACGCGAGGCAGACGGCCAAACATCCCAAATCTTTAAACAACATGTTCCTAAGTGGAAGGAGGACATGACGCGCTTACCCCGGTTATATAGATAATGGGTGAATGGTCCTTCTATGCGTTCTCTTTTTAATACAAAGTAGATTATTTTCGCTCGCCGTGAATTGACCACGGCGAGCAGTTCGCTATTAGTGGTCAGTTAGCGCATACAATTAAGTAGACATTTGCTAATAAAGTAGCAAATTGAAAACGGTCGGAAAGCGCGCCAGAACTTTTATCTTTAGTGAATTGTGTGGTGTAGCACGAGTATAGGTCATTTGCATAAGTTTCGATCACGATTAGTCTTAAAAAATACGGACTATTTCTAGTACGAGCCCTGATATTGCTCGCCTGACGTTACTTGGTTTAAATACCCTATGTATGGAAGTAGAATTGGTCCGCAGAGTAACTTAGCAGGGCTTAAGTCTCTCTTTGCGTGGTGGAGTAGTGCCATCTGCGTGGCTACCACGCATCTACATACTATCCACGCGCTCTTGGCACCCTTTAGGCGATGCTGGTTTGAGAGCATACATAACTAGTCAAATATTCAGCTAAAGATCATATATTTCTGTTAGCTGTCGCTGTGATATTCGTGGGTTATTATTTACATACAATTTATCAATCATCTGAAACCTATAGCAAAACAAGCTGAATTTGGGGTTCGATGGCAGTCCTGCATTATTTATTTATTTTAACCTTTATTAAAAAGAGTTTGTATGTTTGTTTGACGGGACGATTTCAAAATTCATTCACCAATATTATATGCATAGCGCTGGTCTGTCTGTCTGTGCATGAGACGATGACGACCGAACGCGGTGACCGATTTACATGAAACCATTTTTGTTACCACCGTATTAATGAGAGAAGGGTACTGATTGATTTTGGTGACCCTAGCTAGGGTCACAAGGACCGGTGATATTGAGAGCTCAAAAGGTCACCAAAAAAATAAAAGTCTTCAAATGGCCGAAAACGTCGAAAAACCCAAAAATGGCATTTTTGATCTTTGGTGACCTTTTGAGGCCTTCGCCCCCTTTTCTGTTACCCCCGTACCAATGCATGTTTTAATGAATATTCTAGGTACAATGTAGAAGAAGGCGCAGCAAATAAATAGTAGCTCTTATTATCACTTACTAGTTTTTTTCGGACTAATCTTGCCAGAGCCCGGCTTATTTACTTACATTTAAGTAATAATTAATTACTGTTCTCTATTTATTTATTTGAGCCATCAACAGAAGATACACAGTGTATATGTTTAAAGGTTAACAATCAAATGAGTGGCAAAGCGAATGAATTTATGTGGCCACGAGGCGTTTCAGCTGAATGTATGTATGTATGTCCGCAACTTTTGTCCGTGGATAACTCTCGAACGGTGAATAGGATTTGGACGAAATTTAAAACTTACGGAGAATACAGACTACTAATAATTCATTATTATTAACTTTATTTATATTTCATAGGGAACAGTAATGATTGGATTCATTACTGTTCTCTATGAAATATGAATAAAGTTAATAATAATGAATTATTATTTAGAAAATCTCCTATCGCAGTACTTGATATGTAACTAAGCATGATTCTTAAAATCACTAATTGATATGCCTATTTATATGTACACGTACATGAAACACGTACGCACTCGTAGTTATTATTAAGCACAGGTTATTAATAACAGCATAATATTTAGTCACATCGTGACTAACTCTCATTATTTATAGGTAATCCTAATTACAATACGTATCAACTAAACAAGTGTGTTTGTTTATTAGATACGAATGTGCTTTTTCATAATGATTTGCGCGATAGAACCAACGGAATGATGAAAGCACAAATCAAATACCGTTGCTCTAATACTTTTATCAAAATTCTACGATATGGGGATTCTCGAGAAGCACTTTTACGCCTAACCCCGTGGTTAGGCGTAAAGGTGCTTCTCGGAAATGACTCTAACAGGCTCTAACAGACCCTAACAGACCCTAACAGGCCCGTGCCGGTTAGGGTCTCCGTTAAATTCACAAAAGCAACAAACTTTACAACAGTCTTAGTAGTAGAAGAACTTTTTGTGAAGAGTTGATCCGGGGAAGTTCTACCACCATACCTAATTCTGCCGCCAAGAAGTTTCCATCGCAGTGTTCCGGCTTGACGGGTAAAGGGTCCGGTATGATTACGAGCACGTAAAACCTTACAACTCTTTGTCTCAGTGACGGGCAAAATAGAATGCAGCGTTGGTCATGTGCTTTATAGTGAACGTGATCCCCAGCGGTACTGCAGTTATAATTCACTGCTTAAGGTCCAACTAGTCGCGAAGGCAAAGTCGTCAGTGAGCGCGGCCTAAATGTATGCTATATCACCTGACATAGTGTGTTTATTTATTTATTAAGACACTCCTACGACATATTCACATGTTTACCCGTGAGCTAGTATGAAATGCAAATGATTTATTCCTAAATTTAAACATTTATTTCAACTTTTGAATAATTATAGAGGTACTATGTCGGAACGGTATTTATTTTTGAGTTTTCTTTCTCCTTATATTATTTAGTTTAGTCCAAAGTTGGGCTAAAATCAGTGTTGAAATACGATAGTTTAGTATTTTTGAAATAAATACTTTTTTACGGTTTGGGCTGTATACAAACATAGATTATGACAAGATAAATTGATATAATCCTTAGTGTTGGATGGTTAACGTCAAACAGTGGAGTAGTTACCCTTCCACGTTTGTATGGAAAGATGAGCGACTCGTTCATCCCGTTTAAAAAAAAGATCTCTTCTTACACGAGAATAGATATTTTTTTCTAAGCCAAGCGTGGCTAGTATGGCAGCAACCCCCACATGATTTTAAAGATCCGTGAGGCCTATGTCCAGCAGTGAACGTGGACAGCAGAAATGCGATTGCGGATTCAAGCACTATATGCTGCGCTCACTTCGAACAAAATATTTCATAAACCATTACAAAACCCTGCTCGGCTACCGTTAAAGATGCTAAAACGATAATAAGTTAGGGTTACATAAAACCTCACAGAATGATGTGCTGCTTTTATTATAATCTATTTTTTATAACTGATGTATGATGTTACTCATAGTTGTAAGTAGTTTCGATATGCTCATAAAACATATTCAAGAAGATTTTTACAAATCTGTAATAAATCTTTTCAATTGAATTGATTTTATTACCAATTATTATTTTTTATTTTTATTATTGTCGAGCTCTGTGGCGCATCGGGCGAAGGTCCGCCTGCGTCGTTAAGGTTCGATTCCCGCATCGGGACAAATATCTGTACGATCTGCAGATATTTGTTCAGGGTGTTCTGGATGTTTTCTATATCTAATAAAAAATATCTATCCATGTAGTATAATGTATTAAGTTTATCAGTCATCTAGTACCCATAACACAAGCTCTGCTTAGCTTGGGGCTAGAACTAGCTAGTTTAAATTGTCCAGCATTATTTATTTATTTATTATTATTTTATTTATTATTGTTGACTAATAATTTTCTGGTGGTATACCACTGACACTTTGTCTGAATGCTTGATTGTTGGTTTTATTTTGATAGATTATCTATGGAAAAACAGTCCAAATTGGTTACTTTGACACTTACCAGCACAAAAAAAATCGTCCACAAGGTGCCTAAGCTACGAACCCTGAAAGTTTATGAGATAACATATTTCATGAGTTTTCTAGGTACTTTTTATAATAACTCAAATGTTAACTGTGGCCCACGGACACGTGCAGGCAAAGTTTTAGACAACATATTAGTGTATGAGTCCACTCATTATGTTATTTGCTGTTCCGTGGTAGCCTGGCAGCCCTATGGATGCTTGCAAAAACAAATGAGTTAGGTAATTAATTATAACTTCTGCAGACAACTCGTAATTAACATAGTTTTAGCCAGTTTAATTGTATTGTTTTTATAGATATTCATATCTCGTAGTCTTCATTCAGCCGACATGTTATGCAAATGT
The DNA here is from genome assembly GCA_963082625.1 of Pasiphila rectangulata. Classification (NCBI taxonomy): domain Eukaryota; kingdom Metazoa; phylum Arthropoda; class Insecta; order Lepidoptera; family Geometridae; genus Pasiphila; species Pasiphila rectangulata. Next base: position 23,267,007 of record OY720236.1, on the reverse strand, counting down.
CTTAACTTTCTAATTTTATTTATTTAATGTTTCTTAGATATGAAACAAATGAATACATAGGAAATAAAGTTCATATTGTCTATAATTTGATTTTAATTATATACATATTATAAATGGTTATTTACTAGCTGACCCGGCGAACTTCGTATCGCACCCTATAACTACAACCACCACTTACAACTTACCGTGCAACTACCCTACTACTACCCTACAACTTCCCTACTACTACCCTACAACTACCCTACTACTACCCTACAACTACCCTACAACTACCCTACAACTACTCTACTACTGCCCTACTACTACCCAACAACTACTCTACAACTACCCTACAACTTTGAAGAGACTTACTAATACTTAAATAAATGGTTTGTTTTATTTATAGTGTTAAACCACACGTAGGTAAAAACATTTCAAGGAAATCAGAAAGTTTTGATTTTAGATTTTTCTTTTGATTTAATTTTTATATTAACCATTCATTGCATGTGAAACAAATGTGTTTTAATGATAAACATATTATGATAAATTCAATAACTACATTTAATTCGGAGGTGGTGAAGATGACTGTGCTACAGTTTCCATAGCTTTTGCATCTATATTCGTCTACATTTGTAATTAAGAGCTATCTGTAATTATTTCGAAATAATCGATTTTGTTATTATTATTTTCTTGTCATACTTTAGCCGTAGGGTGCCGGCAGTAGAATGTTGCCCTTCCTCTCTTGCCCGTGGATCCATTCAAAACCAACGTCTTTACGTGTATCACGTACTGCGCTCGTCAACCCGCCTGTCAAGCGTGGTGAGTATGGCAACAACCCCTTAAAATCTCTACTCGGAGATCCATGAGGGAGGCCTTTGTCCAGCAGTGGACGTCCTATGGCTAGGATGATGATACAAACTTATCATACATACAAAAACTCCCAGACCTGAGACTAATATCGGCAGATATAGTAAACTTTATGTCGTTCCCTGGGATCGAACCCGAAGCCCCCGTGTATCTACGGGGTATTTAACTTACTGCGCTACGGAGGACGTATTAATACTTTTATATACATATAACCAAGAACGAGAAAGTATTTACAAGAACGTGGCAAGTATCCACGAACATTCGCAACATGTTGTTATGGGAATGTTTTTGTTTACATAAATTGACTAATTTACATTTTGTTTGGTTATTAACCTTTTTAACCGACTTCAAAAAGGAGGAGGTTCTCAATTCTATTGGGCGAAACGATTTTGATGATTTTTTTCATTTGAACGCTGCTGCGTGTTATGTGGTCCCATTTTAATTTGGTCCAATACTGACAATGTCGTCCACGAGAAAATTATCATCATTTCAGCCATAAAACGTCCACTGATGAACACAGGCCTCCCTCATGGATCTCCATGAGGGGTAGTTTGCCATACTCACCACGCTTGGCAGGCGGGTTGGTGAGCGCAGTATGGGATGTTGATACACAGATAGACGCTGCTGCCCATCTTTCGGAGATATCCCTTAGCAGGCTCTTACTGCATCCATGGGCATGAGAGGAGGGGTATCATTCTACTATTATATAAGTCTTAAATAATAGTATAGAATATATATAAAATATATAAGTCTTAAATTCATTACCTTGTATAAGCCCCGAGCCTTGTACAAACCTTGTATAGGCTTAAAAACACTATTAAGAAAGATGTTTGTTAATTTTTTAAGTCAATAAATAAATATCTATCTATCTATCTATTAAGTATTACAATTTATCTCATTGATGTCATACAATTTATCTCAAACAAAATAATTTACAAACCATTACAATACTTTGCTCGGCTACCGTTAAAGATGCTAAAACGATAATAAGTTAGGGTTACACACCGCCTCACAGAATTACATGCTGTTTTTATTATCATCTATTTTTTATAACTGATGTATGATGTTACTTATAGTTGTATGTAGATTCGATATGCTCATAAAACATATTACAGAAGATTTTTACAAATATGTAATAAATCTTTTCAATGGAATTGGTTTTATTACCAATATTTTTTTTTAGTAGAATGTTACCCCTCCTCTCCTCCTACCCGTGGATGCAGTAAGAGCCTGCCAAGAGACACCTCTGGAAGATGGGCAGCAGCGTCTTTCCGTATGTCAACATCCGATACTGCACTCACCAACCCGCCTGCCAAGCGTGGTGAGTATGGCAAATACCCCTGATGGAGATCCATGAGGGAGGCCTTAGTTCAGTAGTGGACGTTTTACGGATGAAATGATGATGATGATTAATTTTTATTTTTATTATTGACGAGCTCTGTGTGGTACAGCGGGTTAAGGTTCGCCTGCGAAGCAATAGGTTGCGGATTCTATTCCCGCCTCGGGATAAATGTTTGTACGGTATGCAGATATTTGTTGAGGGTGTTCTGGATGGTTTCCTAAATATTACAAAAAATATCTATCTATGTAGTATAATGTATTAAGTATATCAATCTTCTAGTACCCATAACACAAGCTCTGCTTAGCTTGGGGATACATGATGCTGTGTGAATATATTTATCAAATAAAAAAAAATCATGTGTCCGTCAAAAAGGGTAGTCACAAAGTTGGCTAGGTATTATGTCTTGTAAGCTTACTGATAATATAAAAAAAATCTTAGATTTTCAAATTGACCTTTGTTTTTACAAATAATTATGGGAAGATGAAGTCAAAGTTTAGATGTATTTTGATTAACGAATTCAAATAAAATTGGATTTGTTCGGTTACCGCCATCTACTCTCAGATTAAATAGAATATAGCTTGTGTTAAGGAAAGCAGATGTCTAACAGACTCTAAGAACGAAAAACTCAATTAATTTAAAAAAATCACATAAAGTGGACATACTATGGAGTATTTTTAATGTTGTTGCTTATACAAATCCATCTAACAATGTCCCAGGCACTGCAGCGTCCCGTACAACATGATTACCAGTTGCTGACGCTGTATAAATCATCTTAATAGATGCAAAGGCCTGCTTATACAATTGTAAACATTGTACCTCTCTTTACTTTTCGTGACTTTTAAATTTTGCTTATATATTATTTTCGCGAATATAACAATAGCTTGCATGGGTTAAATAAAAATTCGGTCAAACTATTAATTAAACAAATAACTATTTATAAACTATATTCAAATGCCGTTGCGAATATACAAAATGCCGTTTTGGTTTTCCCATACTGGACATTTCGATGCACCACAGAAATAAAACTGTCTCTATCATTTCAATAACTCAAGCTCACTTTACTTATATATTGTTTCAACTGTAAAACTCGCATAAGCTGTTGCATTCTTGCATGTTTTTATGACACGAATAATGGTATTTTAGTTATAACTGGGACTAACCTGTGCGATGACGTGGCGCGTGCTCCGTTGGGCGGGCGGCTGGGGACTGGGCGGGCGGCGCGAGAGCACGTCTGCTGCGACGCCTGGGCGTGTTTAGGTGCGACGGGACGGCACGACACCGACTTTTTAACTTGCCTGCTGTTATTTCTTCTATGAATTGGCAATAAACAATGATTCAACAGTCGAAGGATTCAACAGTGTACGTTTTTGTCTACTTGTACTTATACGCGCGATGTGTAATAAAACAAAATAATAATAATTCTGAACAGATTACACAGCACCATTCAGTCTATTGCTGTGTCTCTATTGTCTTGCCGTGGGGTGCCGGCAGTATGATGTTGCCTCTCCTCTCATGCCCGTGGATGCAGTTAGAAACTGCCAAGGAATACACATATAACCTTTGGAAGATGGGCAGCAGCCTATTTCCGTGCATCACGTACATCCCGTACTGTGCTCACCAACCCGCCTGCGTGGTGGCGAGTATGGCAACAACCTCGTGATCTTGGAAATCCATGAGGGAGACCGATGTCCAGCAGTGGACCAGAACAGCAGTTTTTTGACTGAGATGATGAGATATTCTCAAAGAATATCTCATCATCTGAATAGATAATAAAATAAAATTGATAAAGGATGACGACCGAGTTAGGTTCGTGGTGCCGTGGGGTGCCGGCAGAAGAATGTACCCCTCCTCTCATGCCCGTGGATGCAGTGAGAGCGTGGTAAGGGTTACATTCGGAAAATGGGCAGCAGCGTCTTTCTGTGTATTAACATCCCATACTGCGCTCGCCAACCCGCCTGCCAAGCATGGCAAGTCTGGCAACTACCCCTCATGGGTACATCATCACTTCTGAACACAAGCCTCCCTCATGGATCTCCATGAAGGAGGCCTGTGTTCAGTACTGGACGTTTTTCGGTTGAAATGATGAATTCGTTTCTTCTGTTCCTTCTTTTCCTAACTCGCGTGTCATCTGAAGTGAGCAATTATGTGCTTTATTCTATTAATTATGTTGTTTTGTTTTTAAATTTGTGACGAGTAAAGTCCGTGCGGCCGCACTGAGTGAAGTATTTTTTGGAATTGAATTTGATAAAATACTTATATTTTGTAAATATGATACATAGAAGAAAACCCAGACGAGGGACAAATATCTACAAAAAAACTACAAACATTTTCCCGCGACGCGACTCGAATCCAACCTATTAAACCAATGCCATGGAGGCTGTTAAATGTCGTATGTTGTTAATGCTTTTTGTCTTTGAGAGTCCGCGCCACAACTGAAGCCCGATAAACCCGGCGCTGCTATCATATAACTGAATACAGACTTCGGACTGTTCATAAACACATAACACTTACAGTTTGGAATCATCATCATCATTTCAGCCATAAAACGTCCACTACTGAACACAGCCTCCCTCATGGGAGATCCATGAGGGGTAGTTGCCATACTCACCACGCTTGGCAGGCGGGTTGGCGAGCGCAGTATGGGATGTTGATACACGGAAAGACGCTGCTGCCCATCTTCCGGAGGTATCCCTTAGCAGGCTCTTACTGCATCCACGGGCGTGAAAGGAGGGGTAACATTCTTCTGCCGGCACCCCACGGCTATACGTTTACTACAGTTTGGAATGCTGGGAGCTTATGTGGCACAAGTAAAGGAGGAACACTTCTGAAATTAAGGAATTTCGTTTTTTAACCTCATAATAAATACTTTATGATGTTTATAAAAAAAATGCGTTTGAAAATCGAAAAGGCCTTGATTAATTCAGTAACTATTTAGTGATTGCTGGTATTTTAGGTTCAGAAATATATAAATCGAAGTCTTAAATTAACTTTATGCGTCTTTTCAATAAAGTTTATAACTCGTAGCGCTAATTACTAGAAGCATAAATTCAAAACGAAGTAGTTAAAAGGTTATTTTTGATAAGTATTGCTGAACACACTTAACATATACCAGTAAATAGCTTATAACTACTCTGCCTAGCATAAACATCTCATCAGATATAATCTTCTAATTTCAGAACCCTTAGGCCGCGAGTATCGCTCGCACTTGTCCGCTTTATTTGATATGCTATAGTCCCAATAACCTTACAAAGTTTTAAATCAATTTTAAAAGCTGTGATTTATGATGCATTGAAATTCGACATCATCAAGAAAACTTCAGGAATTATGATGTATTTCTAGAATTGATTAAAATGGCTTCCTATCACGGACTAAACTCTCGTTTTGCTAAATTAGCGCAGTATGGGGTGTTGACTGCATCCGCGGTCAAGAGCGGGAGGTATCATCATCCGATTCAGCATATGCGGGCACCTGACGGCATAAAAAAAAGGTTTTAAATACATGGTAATATTTTAATATAAAACATATGTCTGCAAGGAATTGCAAAAAAACATTTGAAGGTGAATTTAAAACGTTAGTAAATTTTAAGTAAGAAAGTAAGGCCTTTGAAATGCATTGTATTGTTTAGAATCGTGTAGGCCGTTGGTATGTACCCCCGACTTTCAATCCGAAGGTCATGGGTTCGATACCGGCAGTGCACCAATGGATTTTTCTTTCTTGAAAAATGTATGTGCACACTTAACACGAGCTTTAACGGTGAAGGAAATGTCGTGAGGAAACTCGCGGCTTAGTTAGCTTCAGACGTTCCTGTTCTTTCCTCTGAATAATAGTTGACTAAGCTGAGAGGATGGTATAGGTGCTGGGCAAGCCTAATCCATCTAACAATGTCCCAGGCACTGTAGCGTCCCGTAACCGCCCGCCCGTCCGCCCGCTTCGCAGGCGGGTTGGCGAGCGCAGTACGAGATGTTGATACACGGAGAGGCACTGCTGCCCATCTTCCGAAGGTATCCGAAGGTCCGCACTGCATTCACGGGCACGAGAGGAGAAGTAAAATTCTGCTGCCGGCACCCCTTTGCTTATTTAATCGTGTGGTTATTGGCCTTTGCATCTGTTATAGATGATTTATGCAGCGTCAGCAACTGGTAATTATGCTGTACGGGGACACTGTAGTGCCTGGGACATTGTAAGATGGATTAGGCTGGCCGAGCACCTATACCATCCTCTCAGTCAACTATTAGTCAGAGGAAAGAACAGGTCAACACGTCAGAAGCTAACTAAGCCAAGGGTTTCCTCACGATGTTTCCTTCAAGCCGGTGTTACATACAAGAAAGAAAAATCCATTGGTGTACTGCCGGTATCGAGCCTACGACCTTCGGGTTGAAAGTCGGGGGTACGTACCACTCGGCCAACATACACGGGTGGATATGCCCAACCAGTTAGATCGAACTGCCCAGCAGGCCCACTCTTGAACGCAAATTGCGATGAATCAAAATCGTAATCAAGCCAAGGTAACTCTTATGGTTATAACGTAAAGATTGCCATTCTGACGATAGTACCGTAATCGTTGTAGGGGCCCAGGATCGTTTTACATTCCGCTACCAGTTACTATACCTTGCAAGAGTTTTTTGATATGAACCCATTGAGTTACATAAAAAGGAGGTACCTTTTATAAAAATGTAACAAAAAAAATATTACATATGTAATTATTGTACTATTATTTAACAAAGCTATTAAGTATGTTCATTTATTTTGATGTTATAATTTGATATAATTTAGAATAAGGTATGATAAGTACATTTTTACAATAACTAACTCTAAGTAAAGTTGTTTTAAATTAGTTAAGTACGACAATTGTTACCTACAAACACCTAAATTGTAGTGCCCTTACTGGGCTCATGTTTGGACTAAAAGCTAAATTATAAGACCTAATGTACACATGAACGCAATAAATGATTTGAATTTGAATTTGCCTACCGCTTACCACTTTATAGGTAAAGTGGTAAAAGTAGCCCGTGCCTACACGGGCTACTTTTGCCCAACAAGATTATCTGGGCTATTTGAGGGTTTTTAAAAACAGATATTTTTTTTACTTCTACTTTACGTTATACGAAGTGTACGCTAACCCTTAGTATGACGTAAAGTCAACGTTTATAAATATAATAAATACTCTTAAATAAATAGAAACGGCCAAGTACCTAAAGCAGAGTTATAGCAACGTGAAATGTATTTTGCTCTATCGATTGATCAAGGTTTTTAAAACACTAAGCATTTGCGAAGTTCCGCCAATGAGTTTAAGACTTATGAATATATAATTTCAAAATATTAACCTACTTCAAAAATATAAGGCTATGTGCATTCACTTACAAACTAGCTGACCTGCGCGGTTTCTCCCTCATACAACATTAATAGGAAAGGATCATGATTGTAGCAGTGACATATGTATGTAGATTTATTTACCGTTACCGTATTTTTTTTAATAAAGTGTCAAAAAAGTAAGGCCTTTGCATCTATTATAGATGATTTATGAAACGTCAGCAACTGGTATACATGCTGTACGGGACGCTGTAGCCTGGGACATTGTTTGATGGATTAGGCTTGCCCAGCACCTATACCATCCTCTCAGCTTAGTCAGCTGTTAATCAGAGGAAAGAACAGGTCAATACGTCTGAAGCTAACTAAGCCGCGGGTTTCCTCACGATGTTTCCTTCACCGTTAAGCACGTGTTAAATGTGAACTTACACTTTTCACGAAAGAAAAATCCATCGGTTCGCGGCCGGTATCGAACCCACGACCTTCGATTAAGTCGGGGGTACATACCATTAAAGTAATACCAATAAAAAGTCAATAGATTCGTTAATATGTCTAGGGTACATTTTAACCGAAGTAATTTCATCTCCTTGGTATATATGTATGTATTTCAAGTTAAAAAATACTTTATACATATTTCAACTTAAGCTTTTGAGGTAGGTATACATATGTACGTATGTAATTATTTTATTTCCCAACGTTCGTATTTCAAGTTAAGAAATACTTTATACATATTTCAACTTAGCTTTTGAGGTATGCTGCAGCACGTATGTAATTATTTTATTTCCCAACGTTCGTACATAATAATATAATCTCAGTCGTAGGACTATTGTCCACGTCCACTGCTGGGCAAGGCCTCCCTCCCTCATGTATTTCCAAGAACATGAGGGGGATGTTGCCATACTCTCCACGCTTAGCAGGAGGGTTGGCGAGCGCAGACCAGGATGTTAATACGGAAAGACGCTGCTGCCCATCTTCCGGAGGTATCCTTTAGCAGATTAGGAGACTTTTACTACATCCACGGGCAAGAGAGGAGAGGCAACATTCTACTGCCGGCACTGCACGGCAGATTTAAGAAAAAAATTGTTACACTTATTTGACAATGTTAGAACCAATTTTCAAGAATCTCAAGTAAAAAAATATGTTTCCCATGCAAAGGTTTATTTATTTATATTTACCCAAGGAAAGGGCTGATTTTTGAAATATTCTGAAATACGTTTGATTATTTTTATGTCCCAATATTTATGCAAAATTTTGACGGACATAGGCTACGAAAAGTAGCCATGTCCGTCTCCATGGTCTAATCTATTCCTATACTAAAATTTATTCAAATCGGTTCAGCGGCTTTGACTTGAAAAGGGAACATACATACATACATACATAGATCCACACTTTCACTTTTATAATATAAAATTAGCTGTCTCGGTGAACTTTGTACCGCCCAGAATCAACTACCTACTACCACATCTTCTAACTACTACTCTACTTCTACCCTACTACTACTACCTAATTGAGCAAAAAAATAAAATCAGCTTAAGCTTAGTCACATAATAAACTTTTTGAACGCACCTATAAATATTTGGTAGGAATAGTTTGTATTGAATAATTAAATATATCTTGTCTTGTCTTTTTATTTTACGGCCTTTTGTTGGGTTTGTGGCTTAGGCCCCCAGTGGTCGACGCACCTGTGGTTGACGCCCCCGATTCAATTAATTGTATTATTATTATTATTTGCACTTTTGCACTATCTTTGAATTAACACAATTCCGTCAGTGTCAAGTTAATTTATAAATTCGTAAGTTATTTGGCTAGCCATGTTGGCGGCCATTTTTTCCGAGATAATATATCTTCTTTGACGATATTTACGGCACGCAATCTGTCAATGTTATTTCTAACGCCATAAGGTTACATGTTACATCAAAAAAGTTGAAATTGTCAAAAGCGCTACGGTTACGTTAGAAATAATTTAATATGGTGGTTAAATATTCTTAAATTTTCTTATTTTTTGCGCAATTTTGTTATTTTCTTAAGAACCTTCTACTGACAATAACAAACACAACAAATAAGGAATTAGCGAAATCGTACCAGCCGTTTACACGTGATGCCGTGACCAAGGGAAATAGGGGTTCATTTTTAAATATTTAAATAATAGGGAAGTAGGTATAGGGATAGTAGGGCTGTCCAACATCGTCGCTATCCCCCCTTTTGGGGTTCTAATATTTCTTGCCCACTTATATTGCAAGCATAAATGTAGTTAAAACTTATTTTCGAAGTTATTATAACTTCGAAAATAAGTTTTAACTTCATTATATCAATATATCGTATCCGGTTGACACAACAATCCTCAAAATACCAGATTTTAATTTGAGTTAGATATCATCTATTTTTATGTATTCGTTCAATTTATGCGAATCGTGCCTGAGAGGCAATACAGACTGCTTTACAAAATTTTAACCTTTTTGGTCTGATCGTTGCTTATGTAATCCTAAATTATGTACCTCAACAGCTCGTTGCGAGTCGGGTGATGGGTGGCTCTGATGAGCTATGATCATTATTCTGAATCATTTATTATTAATAAATGATTCAGACACTGCGAGGTGTCCTACCTATTTCTTCGATGTTCTTGTACTTTTCTTAATGTAAATTTGCCTGTGCTTTATTTATGTGAATGTCAATATAATGTCCTTCTAATAAATTATCTTTAACCTCTTAAACGACTACAATAGCTTTTTTCCAAACACATATACTTTTTAGATTTCAAATCTAGTCAACCATAAACATTATTAATCTCATGCACATTGTGGGGTAATAAATAAATAATAAAAATATTTTTTTTGAAGTTTTATTGCTTTTTTTGTTTCTTTAACCATAAATAGCATTTATTTTTAAAATTATTAAAAGTTACAGTTACAAACGTACAATTAATGTATTGCACAAATAATAAATAATAATATAAAATAATTCTTTAAATTAAACTACTGCACCGTATGGTACATAACATAGCGCTGGTTGACCATAGAAAAATATTGAAAAGAAAAGCTTGAAAGTGGTTGGTTCCTTTATTGAGTTTATATTATAGTTTATGTTGTAATGGGGATGGGCGGTCGGCGTTAGGGCCGCGTGCAGAGACACGGTAGGGCGAGCCGCGGCGCCGAGCACCCGTCCCCTGCCTGAAGAACGACTTTACCCGACCGGAATGGCGCCCCAGACGAAGCGCCATCAGTTCAAACTTAACAGTCCCCTTACATTCAACGAACGAATGTTACAAAAATGCTGAACCGCGTGGTCAGTTCTCAAATCCTGTTGTATTTGTAAGGCTTGCATGGCGCCTAGAGCCGAGCGAATCACGAAGTGAAACGAACGTTCTAGAATTCTCGCACATTCGCTATTAATTAACACAGATCCGTTGAGCATAAGGGTTTATAATGACGGTATGCCATTCGATGTTACAGAGACTGATGTGGTTATCACTCGGAGCTGAGCGCGCGGGACTCCTGGACGAGGTAGACCTGGGAGCCGGGGACGGTGGAGGTGGTGACGAAGGTGCGGTGCTTGGCGCGGATGAGGCAGAGGTTGCTCTCGGCGACGTCGGCGCGGTCCTCGGCGGCCTCCAACTCGCGCTGGAATCGTCGGACGCGGGTCACGCTCTGTTGGGACATGCCCTCCTGGAAACGAACAAAATGGTAAATTAAAAAATGCAACACAACCTTAAGAATGTGGACGAAAATGTTTTTATGACGACATCAGCGGAAGATGAGCAATCTCGTTATTTTCGAATCGGAAGCGTGGGTTGGTTTAACTTCCAACGGAAGAGTATGGAAGAGATAGAGACATTTTGTGGCGACACCACGTAATGTAGGAAAAAGGGGATTGTTATGATGATCATTTATATCCCCTACGCACCTGTTCTGTCAGCTGTCTCTTGTAGATGTTGACCTTCTGCACCGTCTTCTCCAAAGAGTCCTGGAGAAGAAGGATATTCTTCTGGTCCTCCTCGCACTGGATCATCACCTCCTTGACCTGGCGCTCCTTCTTGCGAAGGATCTTGATGGTCTCAGCGTGTCTCCTCTTCTCCTCGTCGTTTTCCAATTCCATGTCCTTGATGCGCGCTTCGAGTTTGCTGATGATGCGCTTGCCTCCAACAATGGCGTTGGCCTCGACCTCTTCCAGACGGATGGAAATGTTCTGAAATGTATTTGTTTAGATGATCAACAGAAAACAAATAACAATTGTAAACATGAGACACATCACTATTCTTTCTGACATTAAGCAAAATGTATGTTATATATGCCAAATTATTGATATGTATTACTTAAAAAGAAAAAGGTCAGTCAGTGTTATGCTCTCTCAATTTCCGCCTTCAAGACTAAACCAGTGTGAAAGTAAAAAGTAGCAAGAAATGTTGCAACGATTTAAGGTTTTATTTTCCAGAATTGCCCTTTTGATATCCTTCTAAATACGAACGGAAGCTGTGTTAAGTAAACTAAAATATAAAAAAAAAGTTGGTTCTGTTTTCCAATTCCATTTTATCAGCCGTTGTAAAACTGATATGATTCGATTAGACCTGAACCTAAACAGTGCGTTACAATACCTTGACTTCGATCTCTAGGGACTTCTTGATGGCTTCGATCTTGACGATTCTCTCCTGTTCTTCGTGCAAATGCTCGACGGTGTGTTTAAGTTCAGTCTGAAAAGATGATCACATTTAACCAGTCTCTGTATCAAGGTCATCTCAGTAGTTAACCTGGCAGATACTATGTCTAATTTTATATTCTCGTAGCCTCTACGATAAACTAACAGGTGTTAATTACTTTCCACCTTACTGTCTACCTTGTAAAAATGTTATAAATTAATATCCGAATACAAAAATAAAACATTGGTCAAATGTCTGGTTATAACCCAGTATGTACTACAGTCATCATGGTGTCAAGATGAGTCGTTTATTGGATACGATCCAATTACTAATCCGACGTGGACTATTAATAATGGAATAAATGAGTCAGGTCGGTGAAATATTGTCGTTGGTAATTTTCGTAACACGCCAAGATATTTAAAGTAAGTGACATGAACATTACTGAAGAGATCCTGTAGTTAACGATCAATGTTTACACAAGTCGGTAAATAGTGTTAATGTTTTGACGTTAATAGAGAATTATAAGCTAGCATTTACGAATTTACTCTTATATATGTATCGTCGTACAGTAAATTATTGATTATTTTTAATTAAATTTGCCGTGGGGTGGTAGTAGCCCCTTCTTTCTGGTCCGTGGATGCATTAAGAAGATGCTGAGGGATACCTCCAGAAGATGGACAGCAGCGTCTTTCCGTGTATCAACAACCCACCAACCCACCTGCCAAGTGTGGCGAGCATGGCAACAATCCCCTCATGATCTTGGAGATCCATGAGGGAGGGCTTTGTCCAACAGTGGACTTGGACACAAACCTACGACTTTAATGATGATAAAATAAGTTTAAAGTGGCAGTAATTAATTTAACTTGTACGTACACAAAAATTTTACGTTGTCGGATCGGTATTTTCTACCGGATCTCTCACATTAACCTGGACTTATTCAGTTTCAGTCTCTCACCTGTACACGCTGGAATCTCTCGTCGCACACGCGCAGTTCCTTGGTGATCTCGTCGTAGTCAGCGGCGACGGCGGCGAGCTCCTGCTCGATCTTGGCCTTGTTGGAGGACAGGTTGACGTTGATGACGGTCAGCTCGTTGATGCGTGTCTGCGCCTCCTCGAAGGAAACCTCGACGGCACGCTTGGCGCGGAGGGCCTGGGTAACAAATATTCATATCTAATATTATTATCTGCATCGGACTCATTTGTTTAAAAGGGAAGATCCAAATACAGGATTTCATTGTTAAATCTATTGTTCTGAATAATAAACAGATCAAAAGTTGACAGAAGCTTAAGAACGCCAGAAATGGCAGAGAAAAAGAAAGGCGTTTGTCCAGTGGAATGCAGTAGGCTATTAAAAGTTAAATTAGAAATGTCTGTTGACTGAGATCATGAACTGTAGATGCCATAACTCGTTAATTTGGTTGAGGTTTAAATTTGGTTTGTTAAACATAATTTTATTTACAGGTATGGTTTTGATGTTGTATTTTTATTTGATTAGGTTGTCAAACTACCTTCAAGCATCCCTATTGCAAGCTACCGCCAATTTCTTGAATGTGAAAGATTGCCCAAAAAAATATGAAAATCGCTGTAATAGATGAAGTCACCGTGTACTGACATGTTATTAAGCTGATCGTTTAATCGCGACCGCACTGAGGGTCATCATGATTAATGTGAATTGTATTGGCAAGGTGTCGATCATTGATCTAAGCAATGACGGAACTAATCAACCACTGTCAATATTTCTTCCCACAATACATACGGGTACGCCACGTGAGGGACTTGCAATAACTTAGCGAGTGACCAAATGGGAAATGGCAGACCCATGATGATGTAGAAAAATGATAAAATTACAACACAAAGAGCCAAAAAAGAAGAACATGGAAGTACACATGGACGTCAAGGTGCCTGCCCTGTAGATCAAAAAAATTCAGAAAGATTCATCAGGTGGTACTAACCTGCTCGTAGTTGCCACGGATCTCCTCAACTTCGCCAGTGAGGGACTGTATTCTGCGCTGGGCAACACCGTACTGGTCGAGGGTCACTTGCAGCTGCCTCTGGATCTCATCGTAGTGGGTCTGGATCTCGGTGAGCTAAATAAAAGAATTTGCATCAAAATCAAGGTTTTCTTTCTTTTAATGAAAAGTAAACACGGTTACAAGGGACTGTCCGGAAAAAAGATCTTCACAGACTTGACACATGGCAGAACTGTCTGTTATATTTTATCGTGAAACTATATTATTCTGGTTTATTAGCCAGACAAGCCCAGTGTTTAAAGTAACCTACTCCTACTTCAATTGTAGCATTTTTTTTGTTACTTACCTTATTAATTTATAATAATAATATCATTTTACCTGCAGGGATTGTTTCTTGATGGTCTTCTGCAGGTCAATGTTGGTCTTGTTGGCGACATCGAGAGACAGTTCCAGCTCGGTGATCTGGATCTGCAGCTTCTTCTTGATGCGGACGATCTCAGTCTTAAGCTTAGTCTCAGCTTCGACCACGCGGGCGTTCAGTTGCTCGATCTCAATGCTGGTCTGCTTGCTGTAAACAAAGGAAACTTGGTGTCAAATGGTGCCTTTGCGACAAAATTTTATGCGTGTATTTATGTTGTACCCAGTATTTAAATTTCACCTGTGATCAAAATTCAAATAAGTGCTCAAACATTCAAATTGCTTGAGTGTTTCCTTTAGGTCGTTTATCTTCTCCACGTATGAATAGTCAATGACTGGGATCTCAGTCCTTATTACCACACATTTGGTTGCTGGTGACGTTTCGCAAACAGTTCTGATAGTCTCGCAAATTTCCTGGGATAGTTTGCTATTTGAAGTACTAGTTAGCTTTGATGAAGATGCTACCTCAGACATAATGTTATCAGTAACTCTGGCAAGTTTTCGGTCAATTTGATCCTTTTTAGCACTTAGATTCATGCTTCGCACTCGGCTTTGATCGACATTCTTTCTGCTTTCATCTAAAAGCACCTGAGCGATCGCCTTGGCTGATTTACCTCTATACATCATCGCTTTGCCTCGCAACTCTGCTCCAACATTAACTGCTTTTTCGTACAGTTCAAGCTCCCTATCAATTTCTTCCAACCTTTTCTTTTGTCTTTCAGCTCTGTACTTTTCTCGAGTGACAAGTTTTTTTTTGCCCTTTGTAGCAACACTTTCCACTCCTACATGTTTGGTAACGTTTGCTGCAGCAGCCGTAGCGATAACAGAAAAAGGGCTACGTTTACCAACCTTGTAAACATTTAATTCACGTTTAGCCGACTCCGCAATATCCGTTGAAATGCGAGAAACATCTGCTTCAGAATATGGTTTTATTTCTTTATCAAATCTATACTTTTCGAGACCCCTTTCATTGTTCCACGGCAGATGAGGAGGATTAGACTTGTGTCCATGTTCTTTGTCACTTATATAATCGATCATGGGCTGGTAGAAGTTAATTCCATAGCCGTAGTTATCTTCGTACACAGAAGTGGGAGGTTTGTGCCATTTGCTGCAGTAATTAGGCACTTTAACTGGTGGCATGGTGAAACACTATCACTTTTTTAGTATAAAACGTTCGAAAATCGCTCTGCCCGACGTGAGTTGCCGGGACGAGAGGTCGTGCAATTGGAGGGGCGAGAAAACGGACTCGATCTTTTGTACATTTTTAGTGCATCTGATTGCCAAAGTTAGTGCGTTCGTCGCATATACACACCAATCAGAAGCGCCGCTAAATATAAACGGAAATGCTGCCAATATAATTCCGATTATAGTGAATACCCTAATAAGCACTCGACTTCAGACGAAAGTGAAGTGATATTCTATTCAGTTAACGTGTCTGCTTAGAGGGATTCAGACTATTTAAATGTTGAGGAATGAAGAGTGCGTTGTGCATTTTTCATGTGTGCTGATTTTGTAAAACGCCTGTCAATCTTGTTATTGGCGTTGATCCACCGCATATTTAGGTCACGGTTACGATTGATAGCCTGTCGCAAGCTTTGATGACACTAGTCACTCAGCGCCGAGAAGTGATCGGGGCTCCGTCGCTGAAAGACATCTCTCAGTTCCGAGTTGGCTATTGTTGTGTGTGGTGCTTGACTCAGTCTTAGGTTATCGTCAGTTGTGTGAGCATTATGGTAACGTCACAGGTAAGATTATATCCTATATATGATCTTAATTACGATATTGGCACATCGATAATGGTGATTGACTTATATATCACAGTTGTTTAATTTTAAGAATACTCATCTCTTTATGTTACACTTTTTTAACTACTTTTCAATTAACCTCGTTCAT
This sequence comes from Pasiphila rectangulata, assembly GCA_963082625.1. NCBI lineage: Eukaryota > Metazoa > Arthropoda > Insecta > Lepidoptera > Geometridae > Pasiphila > Pasiphila rectangulata. The sequence goes on along the minus strand of OY720236.1, from coordinate 23,250,602 downwards.
AAAAGTATGGTTAACTGTCAATGTTGCTTTATCGCCTTAATCTTCATCGATTTGCTATTTTACCTTGTTAACCTCGATTAACTTAATATGATAATCCTAGTCGACTGCCTAAATTGTGTCTACTACTACTTTTTTGATATTGCGATAGCAGAAAAAGGTTTCATTTTGTGACTAGACTTATTCAACGATCCCTGAAAACCCCTAGAGGAGAATACTTGGTATACTTGGTTGGTAAACGTTATGTCTAAAGTTTTACATGCTAGTTCACTATCATTAGACGTATTTACCGGATGGCTTCAATTTCTTCGTCCTTCTCCTGGAGGCGACGCTCGGCCTCGTGGCGGAACTGACCGAGCTCAGCAGTCAGCCTCTGGGAGCGCTGCTCCTCAGCCTTGCGGCCCTGGGAAAATAACACATTTATTAAAAATGCTGATCATTTTACAACTACTTCATTTTAAAACTAAGCAAGTTTTTGGTGTACTAACTAAAAGTGGATATTTTTTCCTTAACTTTTTTCTTGCACGGAAAAGGTCTCACAAAGATTTTCAGTGTTCCCGATCCTTCGCAGATTCCCCCCATCCTCTGATCGAATCATATATTTTAGCCTCTTTTAGGAAGGTTAGCCCGGAAACTTTCCTTCTTTCAGTCATATTAATCGAAACTCGCTGTAGCGGCCCAATTCGATAATACATAAACACCAGTTTTTGAGCGACTTATTTTTATTTGTCTATAAGCATAGAAACCCCTTTGCCATGAGGTGCCAGCAGTAGAATGTTACCCCTCCTCTCGTGTCCGTGGATGCAGTAAGAGCCTGCTAAGAGCTACCTCCGGAAGATGGGCAGCAGCGTCATTCCGTATTGTATCAACATCCCATACTGCGCTCGCCAACCCGCCTGCCAAGCGTGGTGAGTATGGCAACTGCCCCATATGGAGATCCATGAGGGAGGCCTGTGTTCAGTAGTGGACGTTTTAAAAAATTTCAAATTTCTGCTTGAAATTGTTTTTCTAGCAGTGAGAATTGAACCCGCAACCTCCTGCGTCTCTTTGGCCATTGCACCATAGGTGTAGTTCACTGATGGAGTGCCGTTTAGTATGTCCAAGTATCTTAACCATCTAATGCTGGCATGTAACATTTTATGATTGTGCTACTCTACTAACACTTACCTATTTTTTGTTTTAGTTATCTCCTGTCTAAGTGTAACTATAAATAGATGAATCTATTTCTGACTTCATTACCTATATGTCACTTGCATTGGTCTGTTTTGGAATGGTTTCGCACTTGGTGTGAGTTGAAGGTGCAATCCTATCAGGCCCTATCTGGTTGCCATAATACTTTGTAATTTATTGCTTTAGTTTCAGAACATCTAAGGATTTTACGTATGATTGATGAATCTTGGCAATATACTAACCGTGGTACTGAAGAACGTAATAATTAAATATTGATGTGATGCCATAGTATTAGTGACACTAGACATTATTTCAACGGTTGTTTATTTTTACTTGGCAAAGCAGCTTTTTTTAAGGGTGACATGTTCATTGTTGAATAAACCCTTTAAATAAAAGAATAAAAAAGCAGCTTTGTTAACGCGCCTGACAATAAATTGTTCGTTGCGATTTATTTATATATAAGCCTAGCGATTTTAGTGCAAGATTTGCAGAAGTAGTATTTTATTCTATACCAAGGATTAAAATACACTGTTCGCGATTCTAAACATAGAATCTATTCGCAGATGCAGGGAACTCGGCTGGGCACGAATTAAGCGCCTGAATGTTTGCCAAAGTCTTGCATTCATTAATATAATTACCGTCTATTATTTGCTGTCGCTACAGTGACAGCTACGTCCGTAGTTTATGCTAACTGCTGAAGTGCATTATTTTCCTATATTTGTTGATGACAACCTATTATTACGGACATTTTGAAACTTTTACATATTCCTGGATGTATGTGAACGCTCCACATCGTTTATTTTTGTTTTTAGATGTGCACAAGAGTGGTTTTGGAATTGGACTCGGTAGGTGGACTACGATCGGGTTTGGGCAGGACAACCTCTGTTGGACTAAATTGGAAAAAATAATATCAATTCTTGTTACTTACAGCTTCAGCTTCCTTGTAGGCAGCGGTGAGTTCCTCTCGCTCGTTCTCAAGACGGCGCAGCTCGAGCTCGAGCTCGTGAAGACGGCGGGTCAACTCTGTGACGGTAGAGCGGGCGTCGTGCAATTCATCTGTAACCAAAACAGGTATGAACATCTAGCCCATAGACGTAAAGAAGCCTTGCAAACTGCTAGTCTACGGGCAAACCAAATATGTATAGGGCATAACTTTGTCAATATTCTCTGCCATAAACAACAATTCATAAAGAAGTTTATAATCTCAGGAAATTAAAAAAAAAAATGGGAGAAGTCCAAAGTTTATCTTGTCTCCTTTTTTTGTACAAACAAAAGTTGTATGTTTTTGTATTTGGGCAATCTGAAACTATTGTTTGATTAACTTACCTCCAAGTTTCTTGTTTTCACGGGCGAGGGCGTCCTTCTGCTCGCGGGTCTTGTCAAGCTCGTGCGAGATGCGCTGAATCTCGGTGACCTTGATGCGGAGGTCGCGCTGGGTCTGCTCGTACAGCTGGACGGTTTCCTCGAGGCGAGACTTGATCTCGATGTTGACGCGCTCAAGCTGCTCGGTCCTCTTCTGGAGCTCCCGAGCGGTTCCGTTGGCCTTCTCCAAGTCAATGATGAGGATCTCAACCTGAAACATTTAATAATTGTTAGTTTTCATGGACTTCTTTTGTCGTTAGTTGGCGATATTTGTTGATCTTATACTGTAATCAGTATACTAATATTGTGATTCGAAGCGGTGCTCCTAGCGGAGTGCTGAATCTCGTTATGACAGTCAACAACGATTATTCTTATCAGCAGAACAGTCAATGCAGACAAATAAAATAATAATCACCTCGCTCTGCAGACGAGACTTCTGCTTCTCGATGTTGTTGATCTTGACGATGAGGGTCTCGATCTGTTCCTCCTGCTCCTGGATCCTAATGGAGTACTTGCGGCGCAGCTCCTCGATCTCCTCGGCGCGCGCGGCGGCCTCAGACTCGTACTTGGAGCGCCACTGGCCGACCTCGCCGTTGGCCTTGACCAGCTGGCGTTCAAGGTCCAGACGGGCCTCGGATTCCTCCTCGAGCTGCACGCGTACTGATTCCAGATCAATCTCCACCTAATGAGGAAAACAGGTTACATCTTTTACATGTTACATACTTTTACGTAGATTAATAAAAGTAAAATTTCAAAAAGTGTTCGAAAGTTCTATGATTCTTGAATGTTTGTTCTATGCGTAATAATAAGTTACCTGGTGAAGGGTGGCCTCCAGCAGGGAACGCCTCCTGTCCTCATCCTCGAGCCTGCGGCGGGAGTCTTCAAGCTGGCTAGCGAGCTGGCTCTTCAGGTACAGTACGTTCTCAATGTTCACCTGGAATAACAAATTATTCATATAATGTGTCTGTATCATGAAAATGTTAATTGCTTAATTTATAACTGGCTAATAAATCATGGGTATTAAGAATTCAAGACGTTATTAACATACGTATAACCAAGCATGGTCCTGACTGAAGTCAAGTCTTCCCGAGACCATGTTTGGTGCAATCAAACGAAACGTCAGGAAATTATAAAGGTAGTTTACGCGATAAATACCCGGTTATATATTTATTAATATATATAATATTAATTAAGTTGTGATCGCGAAAGTTTAAAATAAAAAAGACAATTTAAGACTTTCTAAAGATCATCGAGTCTCATATAAAATTAAACGCACCTTAAGGTCCTGAACTTCCTTGACGTACTCAATGTTTTCCTGAGACAGACGCTGCTTGTGAGAAGTGATATCAACAATGGTGCGGTTAAGCTCCTCGATCTTGATGTGCAGTTCACTGATGGTGATCTCGCACCTCTCAACGGTCTTGGAGAAAGTAATCTTCTCCTTGGTGATGTTCTCCACTTGGGCCAGCAGCTCGTAAACCTCCGCTTGGAATTTGGACTTTTCCTTCTCGGACCTGTGGACAACGAGGTGCTTGATGCAATCACAAGAATTTATAGCAACGTGCTGTGATGTGGTATGAGATGTGTATCGCATAGCTTTTCGCTTTTATCGCATAGCTTCTTATTCTACAGGTGCCGTACAAGAATATATGCGTATGTGACGAGAATGGTATCATTGTCATACACACATAGTACATGTAAAATGGTAATAGAACACAAAATACTATCATATAGGATTACTAGAGATGCTCACCTGGCTTTGCTTTTGGTAAGCTGGTCGATTTGTTCCTGGTAGTCGGCCACGATCTCCTGGTGTTTCCTCTTGAGCAAATGGGCGGTCTCCTCGGATTCCAGGTGGACATCCTCCAGTAGTTTGCGGAGCTTGGTGAGTTCAGTGTCGCGCTTACGGTTGATCTCGAACTGAAACACGCACGGGATCATTTCAAAAAATGCCCCCAACTTATCTATTCGGGCGCACGTTTGAAATTTATACATTTGCTGTGTAATATTTTATATTTTTTAAAAAGGAACCTGTTAACAATGTACTCGATGTGATGTTTTATTCAAAAAGTTATTACTTCCTCGAAAACTTTATAAAGCCAAGAAATTATTTTAGCTATGAATTATTAACTTTCAACATTATTTTTAATACGCCTAAATGATTTATTATTTTTATTCCAAATAAATGTAATGTTTTCATCAATTACATAATTATAAAACTACATAAAAAATTACTACAACTTTATTACATAAATATTAAAAAGGCATATCAGAATTCAAAAACATTAATTTACGGTTAAAAATAATTACTATTCAAATTGCAACAATAACTTTCTGAAGAAGACAAAATATAAAAAATATGATTACAAAAAATCTGAAAAAACATCGCTTAGCACAATATTTGCAGTTGCTTATAAAAGTTCAAAAATCGCAAAGCATTTTTATAAATTAATGTCATTAAATTGTTATTCTTAGGTCTCCTTTGTCTTGTACAATATGATTATCTTCCTGTTAATTTTTCAAGCAGTCTTTAATTTTTCAAGTAGTCTTTCCCGTACTAATTGTATTTGGCAGTATTCAGTGGATTCTCTACATCTGAATTTTCCTCGTTGAATAAAATCTTGAAAGTTCTTTTAATTACTATTTTCTTGTCTAGATTTGCTTCCATAACGATATCTCTTCAGCATAGCCTGTCTTACATCTCTTGAAACAGTTGCAAGTTTGTCAGGTGTCCTTTAACTTTTTGATATTTTATTATCAGGTATTGTGATCTTAGGCCTCGTATGAGTAAGCGTACCCGCAGTCAGCAAGAGGCGCGTATGGAAACATCGTAGCGGGTTTCTTCAAAAATCCGCCATGATCATTGTTTACTAAAAATGAATGCTAAGGAATCCCAAGAAAAACATGTTAAACGAGAATTTTGTATGTAAGTATGTGAAGATAATCTTTACCTGACTCTCGGCTCCGCCTTCAGCTTCCTCCAGCCTCTCAGAGAGTTGGATGACATGCACGCTCAAATCTGCCTTCTCCCTCTCGATCTGAAATTGTAAAAAAATATGAACACCTGTTTTCCAATTCTGTAATTGTATGTAATTATTTTTCTTTGTTAATATAAACACATTTTTTTTCTAGTAGCTACGAGTATGTATAATATTTATGATCACGAAAATTTATTTATTTATGCATTGTTAATTTATTTCAGTAGGATTTATGAGGACGATAATGATTGAGATTATTTGTGATGACGTTACATTTGATAGGTCACGGTTTGTTTTGTTGTCATCATGATTGCTATGTACATACGTCATTACATCCTTCAACTTGGTAAGCACCTGATGTTTTTATAAATTTTCATAGTCAGTTTCCCAGATATTATGCAACGCGTTACGAAGTCGTCCTTCGCATATTTCAGTATTGTGCTGTCTAAATTAAGAAACGGCCCGTGTCTCACGTCGGTTCTGAGTAACGCGGATATTTTTGCCACTAATACCGTATTCTATTATTATATTTCGATATTGTGGCATTCTCAACGGGAACGAGCATCATTTGGCCCAGTTTCAAAAGTGAGACCAGAGAGCGAGAAGTTGAGATTTCAGATAATGCTTTCGCTACATGGCTAAATATATCTCGTGCGCGGCCGGCCTGTGGCACGCAGCTTTCCACGCACGCTCCGCGGCGCTGCACTGTCCCAAAATAGCGCACTAACTTCGATTACATGATACCTCATTATCCGACAGATTACGCTTTAACTGATCAATTTTTCTGATGACTTGATGAGTAACATGGGAACGGAGCGAATGTTTTACCTGTTCTAGCCAATCGACGAAACATAAGAACAAACGAAAAATGATTATTGTGGGTATCAAATTTTAGGAGTTATTTTTACGAAAAAAAATACGAGTTATGAAAAAGATTAAACTGAGTGGAAGTTTTTAGTAAGTAGTTATTTTTTTTGCGAAACAATTATTGTGGTCAAGACTTCTTAAGTTAAGACTGTTAAAAATTCATTTAAATATATTAGTAAAATCAACACGAAGAAACTGCAAGATTTTGCAGTTTTTGCATTTTCCGAAAGGTTGTGAAGAAAGCTATTACGTTAGGCGGGCGGTATTAATAGTAGTGGTCGAGCCGCCCACACCTGCGCGCCCAGTAAGGCGCGCGTGCACATATCACATTTCGCACGCAATGCTTACCCTCTGACGCAGCTCCCTTTCGGATTCCAGATCATCGTGGAGGAGACGGATCTTGTCCTGAAAAATACAAGATATCGTATCATGTGACTCGCGGCACTGCACACTTCACAAGCACTGCACTGTAATATGACGAGGCTACCTCCAGCCTGGAGAGAGCACTCAGGTCGGCGCTGTACTCGATGTTGACATCGGTGGTGCCGCCGCCGCTGCTGCGGTAGGTGTACTTAGAAGTCTTCGCCACGCTGGACATTGTCGCTGGTTGTCTCTCTGGCGGTCGGCGCTACGTTACCGGTCGGGCACCGTTCGACTAGTGAGATCGCGTGCGAGCGGCGTGCGCGCAACCGTGCGCCCCCCGCGCCCCCCACTTCTACGCCCGCCCGCGCTCCAGCCGTGGGGCCGCCCTGGAGCTCGCGGATCGTGTTACCACCCCCGCGCACACCCCCCTCTCAGCCTTTTATAGACACGCCTGCTGTTTAGCCGTCGCTCTTCTCTTTTATTTGTTTTGCCTAAAATTTGGCAAAACCCTTTAGGCCTAATAGTGTGCGGAGCTATGCGCCGGCGCTGCGGGCGCGGGCGGCTTCTGCAGCGCTTCCTGGCTCATTCCTCTCGGTCCCTGGCAGCCCGCGCCACTCCAAATGCCACCAAACTGCTGAACTTAACAATGAACTTCTTATTCTCTTTCGTTCAATTCTCGCCAGAACTTGCTTACACGATGTTTACAAACATTAATTTGGTCTAATTTTGTCTGTTTAGTATATACTTGATATGCTTCTTGCCGACTGAATGTTTCCGAAATACAATCTCGCAATTCATGTTTTGCTGGAATTTTGTATTCTGTTCTAAGATTGTGATATTTTATGCCATAAAACTAAATGTGGATATACATATGTACAATTCCGAACATTTTAAATGAAAAATCTTGAAAACAGTCTTAAGTTACTGAAATTTGTAGCGAATTTCGTAGCACTTCGTAGAGGCTCTACGCGATCTATAATTACAATTTGCCTCGTTGGCTCAGTTTTACCTGTCGCTTTGGTTTTATTGCTCCAAAATAGGTCAATCGCTTGCGGTGCCGTTGAAATGTACCTACTTTATATAATTGTTATGATGTAAAGTAATGAGTACGCCCATAATTTTAAAAAGCAACGTCACGGAGTCAACGAAATCGCAGACATAGTGACTGTTATTACTGGTCATGTTTTATTGTCTTGAACTATCATTATGAAGAATCACAAACGATATGAAATTATTTTACCTACTTACTTTCACCCCTCAATTTTGCTAATGCAATTAAAATTCCCAAATTAGGGCTTAAAGTATGTAGCATCTTTCGGATGCACATTGAAACACAAAATGAATTTCCTCAATAGCTAGCTACCCTGTCTCATTTCAAACAAGCAGTTTTTAAATGTGTATATTAATTATTTTTAACTTTTTTTTTTTATTTATTTGAAGGACTTTGTCGCTTGGCGACCACATCGTCCTTTTTTAACTTTTGTTCTTAAAACTCCGTTGTTTATGAAACGTTCTGGAAAAATATCAATCAATCAATCAATTTATTTCATTTCAAGCCTAAATTACAAAATCAATATATGGAAAATAATCAAGTAAAAGTACATCATCTACATTTATGGCTTGCGTTTATAAACTGGTCTACAGCACCTACACTAAGTGGTAAGACTTGTGTCGTAGGTGCTGCCTTCCTTCTAAGATTACAATATTGATATTATCGAAGCCAGATTAGGATTTTATATAACCACGAATATAATTATTAAAGGTAACAGTAAAATGGCTTAAATTATGTAGCATCTTTCGGATACACATTGAAACACTTTTTTTTTTTTTATTTATTTGAAGGACTTTGTCGCTTGGCGACCACATCGTCCTTTTTTAACTTTTGTTCTTAAAACTCCGTTGTTTATGAAACGTTCTGGAAAAATATGTTTTTACTTGAAAGTATACGCTTGCAGATTGGATCTATTTCAAAACTTATTTTTATTGATCTGATTCTCATGAATCCCAATAAAAGTTTACTCATTGGTAATGAGGAGTTCGACTTAAATATTACAATTATTATATATTATAAGTCATGCTATTGCAATCAGAAAATATGATTTAGTAAAGTGGAACTGATGAAGAATACCAAAAATTGCAATCGAAACTCTATACGATAATAACATCTCCTAAGATTGCTCAGAAGAAATTATAAAGAGCTTATTGTCATTAAGTTTTGCTTGAAGGAACCCCGACAACTTAGAGCGATACCACGGGAAAGAAACCCTGGGCCGACCAAATGGCTGAAAATCTTCATATACCCATGGGCACAGCATTACATCAAGCATCTTATCGCAACCGATGGAAAAGCGCAGTGGATAGACTGCGTCAAAAGTGTCACGATCCTCAACAGTGAAGGATCGTCGGAGGAGGAGGATCGTCATACATATATACATATCATTGTATAACATCATCGGTATTAAAGCCTTAAATACTATATATTTCTGACACGCTTTGCCGACTTTACGGAATATATGATGAAATATGGGATGAGAGTAAAGGATGGTTCATCATGAATGATGACTGTTTGTATTTGTTCGTGTTCTATATCATATTTAGTGAATCAGGTACGTCGTACACTTACTGCATGAGAAAACTCGGTATCTGATAAATGCCTTTTAAATCATTCAGCCAAGGATTTCTTAAAATACACAGACTGTATAATGCTTCATGGTCGTCCGCGTATGACTAACGACAAGGCGACAATTTTAAAGCGCTTCTTGTTATTCACAATTGCTTTATTAGCCTCTACTTAATTATTTGCTTGTTTAATATAACATACGATATTACTTCTGAATGATGACGAGCTTAAAAAGAGCTATAAATTATTTATTTATTAGTATCTACGCCAAATCTGTGTTAGTGAACACAACATTGTGCAGGGAACATTGCTTGGCTATGCGAGCCCCTATAAATTAAAGGTGGAGACAGCAAGTTTATTTTAACTGTTCGAGCAACATAAAACAAAATAAGTACAGTAATATCTACGGAAAAAACGGACAAATTAGTTATTATCATTAAATTACATTTGTACATGAAAAATATTATAATAATTTATTGATTGAATAAATTTGAATTATACCTCCTGAGTGCATCATCGTTATTCAGATTGTATTAATCTACTGCCGAAAATAAACCTCTGAAATCAAACATCAAACAGCTCAGCATTTTGCATCCAGATCTTATAATTTCGGCAAATAAGTTCCATATGGCAGGTCTGCCGATGTTTTTTTTTTAAAAAAGTACTAGTTGGACTCGAGCTCTTAATAATCCTTAATGTTTATTTTTTTTATTTCAAGGTCTTATGTTATCCTTCTTGTATATGTCTTTTTATTGTTTTTATAACATGTTATTATTAAGACCATTGTTTATAGGCACAGCTTCCCGTACAGCATTATTACCAGTTGCTGACGCTGTATAAGTCATCTATAATTAATGTATATACATAATGCTGTGAAAACATGTTTTGGATGAAGCCTGCGACAGACGCATAGACAAACAGGCAAACAGACGGTGCGGCGGCGTATGCGAAATGAAATCCTATAATAAAACCCTAATAAAAGATTTGCATCTGTGCTTGCAAGTAATTACTCTTAAACCCGGGAGTGCAAGTCAATTAACTCTTATTCCTAAATAAGTGTTAGTTGACGTTTCATCCGGATTGCACCTGATCATGGTCGCGGGAGGACTGAAGTTTCTGGGGGCTACCGGTGCGTGATAAAAACCTGTATTTAAAAAAATAATTATATATGACTATTTCGTTAAAAAAATAATTATACGACATGTCGTGTCGGCCCCACGCGCGGACGGGCATTCAATCCCATGATGATGAAAAATCGAAACGTGTCTGAATAATCTTCGACGTTACAATACTACGTGAGTAATTCCCGTTTTTACAAAATGTATAGTATATCTCACGTTAATTTTGAAAGTGAAATAATTATAATTGTTAACAAATCGCGAAAGTTTAACAAGTTCAAGTGCTAGTTGCTTGTTGATCTGCTTAGTCGATCGATTGACATTACTTAAAGCATTCTTATTAATGAAAATTATGTTTATTTCCTTATCTGAACGGTATTTACGAGTATATAATTACTCATGTTTTATCTACATGTGGCACGTGTAGCTTTTACCTTGACCCAAATCTACGAGTACAACTACAACATTTTCACTGAATACTTTTAATTCAATGTGAGAGTACGGTATAATATGACAGTAATAAAAACTTATTATAAATTAATGGCGGAATATCCAAAATAAAATTGTCAGAAAGACATTATTTATTAACATAAAGTTTATGTTACAATTTTTCTTATATGCTCTAAATACTGTTTAAAAAATAATACTTTTTATCAGTTGTCCCTCTAACTTTGTACATGCTGTGACGTTCTGTAATTACGGGAGCACCAGGCTATTAACATTTAGTCCTTAGTATTATTGTGTATTATGTGTAACCCTGTGTCGGATGTCCTATTTAAATAAATAAATAAAGGCAGTTAAAATGTCTAAATGGTTTAACATGTTAGTAAAGTTAACCTTATTATATTGCTCGGTTAATAATTCTCGGAACAAAAGTTAACATATCCATCGTTTTGTACTTAGATTCTAATGGCTTATGATTTATGATGGAGGTAGCGGGTTGTATCCCCGCCGGGAAACATATGTTTGCTTTTCTGCAGATGTTTGTCTTTGTTTTAGTAATAAATTTACAAAAAAAAAATATTACTATATTGGATTATCGGGTATTTATCGCGTAATTGGAAGCACTGCTTGCATTGTGGCTAGATGACTATGTGTAAAATGTCCAGCTTATCATTTACATAACAATACCATTTAGTGATTTCGGTTGCTTTGTAAAGCTGTTACTTAAGAACGAAATATACAAAACTTATTTTGCTTTCACCAGTAAGTATGAACATCGATACCTACACACTTGATAGATTGCCAAACAATGCCATATGACTGCAACAGATGCATGGCAATTAAAAGCATTTAAGCCTAGAATAAATCAAATTCAGTGAAATATATCCCATAAAACGAAATAACAAAAGCCGTCTTACTATATTGGCATTCGTCCAAAACTAAGTGGTTAACTGGTTTAAACATTAATTTCGTGCAGCACCTTATAAAATTTTACATTTTGCATATTGGCCTGTGCGTTGTCCACACTAACTCCATCTGTTATCTTGCACAGTAACGAATGTTTGTCATTTTATTAAATAAAGCTCGAAAGTTTTTCGCGAGTATTAGAAATAGCAACTGATGCAATCAATTACAATTCGAAAGTAGGTACAATCATCTAATCATCCGGGTATGTATATTAAATCCTGTTATGAATTATGAACCATGCACGTACATCGGCTTCCTCCTAGGTAAACCCATGATATATGTATCTATTCAAAATTTTAAATTACTGCTTTGTTTACATAATTCACAAAACGCTTAGTGACAAAAAGTTGTTTTGGCGTTTCTGAGGGTTGCTGACGATTCGGACAAAATTTATTAGGACACAGTGGTAACTGATACTTTTGATTTTAATATTTTTGTATTGTCGATTCGGACACCATCAAATTATTAAAGCTGTTGAGTACAGTCATGAAACGACTGGGTATCTGTGGTATGGACGTTACGGTGTTTTCTTTTCGAAATGACAATTTAAGTTGTTGACCGCAGATGGCCATGACAACGTTACCGGACTATGGCGAGCGCAGAGGGCGCCCAGCCGCAAAAGTCAGGTTGGGGATGGACGTTATGGTTCAATATAGGGTATATATTTATAGGTTTAATAAATATAGGGTATATATTTAAAGGGTATTTGTATACTATATAGTTTAAGTTTGGTAAATGAATAAACAATTTGTATTTGTATGTATTTTATCGAAGGTCCGCATTTTAGGCTGACTCTGTCGTGGGTTCCCAAAATATTTCTATCACCGTTATAGAATACAGCTGAAAAGTAAGTAACTTTTAATAGAAGATAGATAAATAGATAGCCCTTTATTGCAAACTTAATACTAACTCAAAAACCACTATATGTATACTTGAACTTTAAGCACTTAGTGATCACAGTGACTACGAATAAAACCACCTTAAGGGATAAATTAGCCGTGGGGTGCCGGAAGTAGAATTTTACCCCTCCTCTCATGCCCGTGGATGCAGTAAGAGCCTGCTAAGGGATACCTCCGGAAGATGGGCAGCAGCGTCTGTCCGTGTATCAACAGTTCAGTAGTGGACTTTTTACGGCTGGAATGATGAAGGGATAAATTAATGTGTATAGATGTGAACGGCCAAACATACAGATAATATAAAATATAACATCAGCAACAGTTAACTCATGCTGTACGCTGAAGTGCTTGGGACTTTATAAGATAAATTAGACTTATACCGCACTAGTACCATCCTGTCTTAGTCAACATCGTCTGCCATATTCTGAGGAAATAATGGTCGATACATCTAGCTGAAGCTTACTCCCGTACAAACATGACACCGTAAAACAAGATATTTTCGAGAGCAACGATACATTGGTGCAGTATTTAAGAGGATTATTTAAAAGCCACCTGTACATTTCAAATGTAATGAACATTGCAAAATTCAGATATTACGCTCCGCTAAATAAACTATGTGTCATAAGTAAAATGTCAAGATATTTTCACGAGCATCGTGCTTATATACAGCGCGCCAATATTAATCATGCCTCTATTTTCATATGTACAGTCTTGTGGGCAAGGGTTACAGATTTTTTCAGCCGTCAGAATTTAACTTATACTTCCCACGAGGAAGGTTAAATAAATAACATCGAAATCCACGAGGATGCAATTAATTCAATTTGAAATGTTCAGATGTGCAGGCCGAACATAACATCCATGCATTTCATATTTACGTCATTAGTACTTCCAAAAAAGAAGATGGTGAGAACGTGTTTAGTCACAGCTACGAGTAATTGTAAGAAGCTGAACTAAGAAGCCAATTACAGGTTAAGAAGAAGGGTATAAAAGTAAAAATGATCATAATCATACGCAGACTGACTTAATCCGCTGCTGGCTTCCGCTTTTTAGTGCAGTCCTCACGGTCCTGTGCTAGCCTTATCCAAGTTCGTTCTACGACGCTCGTTACACTTGCAGCCGGAGGGCCGAGAACTGTACCCAGTTCTCATGTGCCATTCAGTTGACGCCTTATTCCACCTGTAGTCAGGCCCATATAAGCTTGATGCCGAGCATGGGACTGTCTGTGCTGTGCAACCCTCACCGAGCACACAGCCTTTTTAGTGAGCGCCCACGTCTCGGCACCGTAAGTCATAAAACTCAAACTATAAAAAAGAAAATATTAGTGTGATTTGATACCCAAACACTTTCCATGCGACTGTATGTGATGCGTTCGAGCGCCGCCGCCGGCGCAGGTGGGAAATATTCGGTTATATTCGTACCTGCGCGAAGTGGGCCGAGTGCTTTCCGCTTGTCACTCCCTCCCCCCTTCCTCCTCTCCAGTTCGCTTGAGAAATAACCAGTAACTATGGTGGACTCTGTGCTCGGTGACTCAGTGCGCAATGAAATTGTGTTATGTTTAAAACTTACTGTATTTTTTCAGGTTGGCTTTTAGTTTTTAGAGTTTTTTTCCGTCTGTAGCGCCTATTCCAGGCCTTTTTTAAATTGGTATCAGTCTCGATACCTTGTAAGAGCATAAAAGTATCAGTATTATTTTTTAACGAATTTTATTTTTAACCCTATACGATGGCATGATATTATTAAATTATATTAGGTCAATGTTTATTTCGGACATATCAAGTCTATAGATACAAAAATAAAATACACAATACAGCACAAGTCAGCAAAGCTACACAACTAAAATCTCAAACTACAAAAACAAAATAACAATAATAGTATATTAAAATAGTTAATAATAAAATATTAAAGATAAGATAGAGATACGTTTATTTTATCACACAATTTACAATTAATCCATAAACAATAATAAGGTTTAAAAAATAAAATAAAAATGTGACAAAAATGGTCATCACTCAGCATATGCTGTGGCAGAACGGGTCCGTACCACAGCGCAGGTCTTCCGTGTGACCGAAGTGTGCGGATGGTGGCTACCGCCAGGGGCCTGTCAGGCCACGCGCTGTACGCATGTAAGAGTTAAGTAGTTAACCATAGACCTGTTGTGAAGATCGGTGAACTTGGTGTATGTTTTCTTACGTTTATCAAAACATTTTAACATGAAATAATTGAGTTGCTGCAATAGGTTCAAAGGCTTGCGTGCAGCTAATATGTGGATGTAGCAACAGCACTTCTTGGGAGCCGCTTCATGTGCGTATATAGCAAAAAGCAATGTGAGCTGCACTAAGAATAAAATCTTCAAATCTATGGAAAGGAAGTGCAAGAGTAACAAACCACTGCAATATACTGGAAAAGGCAATAAAAATTATACCGGAAGCCTTAAATGGCACTGATAGAATAGCTACGACATACCATAGTAACAAAGGGTACCACGTGATCAATCAAGACGACTCGGAAGAAACAATGTCTCCCTCGATGTACCATATATGCACAGACTGTGCTAAAACGCAAAACAAGCACAGGCTGCGGTTTCCACTGTCCAGTTGGACTGTCTAGAGCGCAACCTTTTAATGAAACGACTACAGTTTTCCAGACAAAAAATATTTGGGCTTCTGCAAGCAACAAATGAAATGACAGCTTGCATAGACCTTCCAAGCAAAGACACTGCTAATCAAACGACGCTTTATTATAACAGAAAGCGCAGCCCTTACAAAAATGCATTCGGAAGACCAGACACCAGGTCCAAATCCGATGTAGAATGCCACAGTGCTCTTCAAAAACCAAATAAAAAAAAATATATTTCGCAAACCTTAAATACAAAAATAGTTTTCGCAACCCCGAAATGTTTTTGAAATACCTTTTCAACGATACACTACACGATGGGAGAATCAAGAAAAAAAGTTCATCCCCACCTACCGTGTTTTTTTTATTAATTGTATTTTAGAGCGTTATCTTAGCGTTGTGATTTTATATGTCCATGCAAATTAACATCTTTTAAAAACTCATAGTCTCTTCGCAAAGCCGGTGACGGACGGACGGACAGACAGACAGACAAACAAGCGAACCTATAAAGGATTCTTGTTTTACAACGAAACCCTAAATATTAAGTTATAGCTTCCTAATTCAATTGTAATTTATGAGAACCTAGTGTCCAGATAAACCTAATATAGGCTTAAGGATGCTACTAACCATATTATAATGTAAACTCTTTGTTAAATAAATAAATCTAAATCTATTATAATCATGTGTATTGTGCCTACTACAATAGTTTTAATTATACCACAATTATACATAATGAGCGTATCTTTGGGGTATTATTCTAATATTGTAGCTTTCGTTAAGCTGAACCAATTTTTTGGGGTAGAACGATAAGGGATTCCAAGCGTGGTGAGTATGGCAACTACTCCTCATGAGGAAGGCCTGTGTTCAGTAGTGGACGTTTAAAGGCTGAAATGATGATGATAAAGCGTCAGCAACTCGTTTTCGTGCTGAACAGGACGCCGCAGTGGCTGGGACATTGTTAGATGGATTAGGCTTGACTAACTAAGCTCCTCCCAGCCTAGTCGAGTATTAGTCAGATGAAAGAATAGGTCAATACGTCAATACTGTATCAAAATCTTTTCCTTCACCTCACTGTTATTTTTAAGTTGTTGGCCAAGTGATATGTACACCTTCAATGCGAAGGTCGTGGGTTCGATACCTACTCCATACGTGGGTGCACCAACGAAATTTTCTTTTATGAAAAATGTAAGTGCACATTGAAAACAGATTTCTCAATATTTTTAACGTTCCCAAAGGTTAAAAAGAAACCCATATGCGGGTTGTCCACGTATCCGCTGCAAGATGAGCGCAAGCCTTACATTATTGGCACTGATTGTCGTTCTTCGATCAAAAAATTACATATAATGTCACTAGCTGACCCGGCGAACTTTGTATCGCACCTGTAACTACAACCACCACTTACAACTTACCCTACCACTACCCTACAACTACCCTTTTTTTTTTTTTTTTTTGGTGACGGCGTGGAAATCTGCTAGGTCAGATACCATGCTGTGTTAAGGGCACAGCATGGTTACGTGAGCTTGTCTCCTGACGACTCACTAAAACCACCCCGATGGCAGGCCTCGGTGCACTAGGGGCTCCGGTTCCTCGTAAAGAACACTCCGGAGCCCCTATCGCTCCTTGCCTGTGCACGTCCCGGGGGCGTCCACAACTAACGCCCCCTACGTCTCGCGGAACTTACGATGGTGCATAGACATATTATGCACCATCGCCCTCCCTGGGTCCGTCTGGGATAGTCCAAGCTCTCACTCTGACTACCCTACGGACCCATATGGTCCCCTATGGGGGATATGGGGATGGGATGGGGATGATGGGGGATATTAAGCAGGATTCGATCCAAATTCGAACAAATGAGTTGAGGTAGGCCCCTCAAAGCCCAACTCCACGTCCGTGCTGACCATCTATGGCACGTAAAAGGCGGACCTTTGCAACGACATTACTTATTGCGTGACCAAAAGGGTAATGGCAAACTCGAGAGAAAAACGACAAAATGAACCTTATTATAATGTTACTTGAAACTGGCAGAATTGTGTAAAACCAAACACGAAATCCATAAAAGAAGAAGAAAAAGAAGAGTCAAGGTGGGTAGGGTCGGAAGTGTCCCACCATTGATTTCTTGTCCTGCCTCGACGCCGCCTATCATGTTCTTGCTGCCATAATAGGTCTGAGAGAGTCAAAGAGTTTATTATAAGCCCATTTATCAGAACAAAACAACTCACTTTTATGAAATGTTTAAAACATCTTCCTCTACGTAATTAACACCAGTCACCAAGTAGCATTATTACAGCGATAGATGATCTCTTCTATCTTTGGACTAAGCGTTAACCCACTGTACCAGCTGCGGCGCTGCAGTGCTGGATGGTTTTTTTCCATTCACACTAAGCTATCGTTATCTGCTTTTACATATTTTCAAATGCTGCTTTAAAGGATTTTTGTGCTGGGTCAGTAAGGGAAAGATATCATAACTTCTACATTGTCATAAAAATTTCATTTATTCAGACAACCATTTAACTATTTTTACTAGAAACCAATACCTAATTACTAACAAAGATTTGAAAGTGTGTCGTGGGGTGCCGACAGTACAATGTCACCCCTCTGCTCTTGCTCGTGTATGCAGTAAAAAACTGCTAAGGGATACCTCCCGAAGATGAGCAGCAGCATCTTTCCGTGTATCAACAATCTGTACAGCACTCGCCAACCCGTCTGCCAAGCGTGGCAAGTATGGCACGAATCCCTCATGATCAGTACATAGTGATCCATGAGGCTTTGTCCGGCAGTGGATGTTCTATGGCTGACAAACAATAGCAAAATGGCGCCCAGTAGTAGGGGCCTTTTTTTCCTGAGATGATTGCCATGTCGTTTTAGCTGTGACAGTAAAATTGCATTCTACATATTATCCATTGAGGTTGTGTGTGTTCTATCTTGCTATAGTATTTAACTGTGATAACTCTTTACTTATTAGTACCAGCCTATATTATAATTAATATATAAACCTACCTATAAGATTGTGTGACTTTACATACAGTTACTGTATTACTTTTACAACTTGATGGTTACTTGTTGACAATTTGTTTACAAAATATTTTTTATTGTAAGCTTGAGGTGATTTGCAAAATTGGTGGTATTCAGTTGTTCAAACCTACTTGAAACACTTTTAAACATTTTACTCCCTAGGTTACAATGGCAATAAAATAACAAAGATTTAGTTCTCTGGGTGAGCTTTATTGGAAGTTGTAGGTGACCTTCAGGTTACTGTTTCCGCTCGAGCGCACTGTACGCAGAGCTTAAGATTTTTTGCGCCAGACTGCGTCGAACGTATTGCAGGACGGTACTGCAGCGTTAGTATGTTCGCTGAAGCTAAACCAACATACCAGAAGCGCTGCAGTTCCGCGAGAGCTGCTGTTGCCAGATACAGGGAACGTTTTGAGGAGATTTTGTATCCTAGCTTTGGGTTATATTTAAACATGTTTGAGAAAACTTTCAAAACAAAAAACATTCCATGATGCCGTTGCGACAGATATACAAAGGCAAGCATACGCCTTAAAATGTGGATAGCTTTTGAATACCTTTCAACATGCAACAGCGTGACTCGTTGGAGGTATTTTTTGGGGTACCGTACCCAAAGGCTAAAAACGGAAATACAAAAACTCCGTTGTCGGTCTGTCTCTGATAGCTGCGTGATAGCTAGACCGTTGAAAATTCACAGATGATGTATTTCTGTTGCCACTATACAACAAATATTTTTTTTTTGTCGATTTTTGCTCGATATTAATGACGGCAACAGGATAGACGCTTGAAATATCCACAGAATATTTATAGTATAGTAGTTGTTTTACCAAATAATGGTACTGGACCCTTAGTGCGCGAGTCCGACTCGTACTTAGCTGATTTTTATTTGTAATTCCCGAGTTACGGTGTAACATGATACTGGTGTGAAATGGTGGAACCCTTTGGCTGTTCTAAGAAGTCATAAGATTTTGTAATTCATAAGAATCCCAGGGCATTTTGATTCACAAGCATATTTTGGAACGCGAGTTTATAATTTCGAAATAACAATTCTAAATCATTGGCCGTCATCGTTTCAACTGGGGTTTCAACACCAGATAAAGTTTATTTTGATCTTTACGCCCGAAACCGCCATTAAAGACTCGCCGGTGACGCTGCCAACAATTCCGATCTACATATAAAAATGTAAGACTGACTTACTAAAGCGTTCCAACAAAGAGAGTTTTGTTAGGATTACTCTTTGGCGGGCTTCGTAGCTTTGAACTTTAATAATGAATATGACAATAAAATGCAATGAAAATATCTAGTTTTAATTCCGCTAGTGGATTATTACTATTATTTTGATGATAATGGATTATTATGATTATTATTACATTAGCGGAATTAAAACTAGATATTTTCATTGCATTTTATTGTCATAATAATATGGATTTCCGCAAAGTAACGCCTGATTCCATTAATTATTTAAATAATTCAATTTAACTGGTATATTATTAATTGTAACTTCATGGCAATTATAAATCTTTTTGTCTTACGTTAGTACTTCATCACAGTAGTAGGACTGTCCACTGCTGGGCACAGGCCTCATACAGGCGAGTATGGCAACAATCCCCTCATGGTCTTGGAGATCCATAAGCGGATTGTTGCTATACTCGCCATGCTTAGCAGGCGGGTTGGCGGGCGGTATCATGGGATGTTGATACACGGAAAGATGCTGCTTCCGAAGGTATCCCTTAGCAGGCTCTTACTTAATCCATGAGAGAGGCCTGTGTTCGATGATTCCAACTCGTTTGGGAAATTCACCAACACAACGGCTTTTCATCCAAAATTACTCACTGCCTTAAGACGAAAGTCTACAGTCAGTGTGTGTTAACCTGTATTAACAGTGATGACATAATATGGAACCGAGACGTGGTCATTCACTATTGGCCTCATGAATAATCTCAGAGTCGCTCAACGAGCTATGCTCGGGGTTCCTTTACGGGATCGAATCAGAAATGAGAAGACACGTAGATGAACTCGAGTCACCGACATAGCCAAGAGGATTAGTACGTTAATTGGCCATGGGCAGGCCATGTAGCTCGCAGAACAGAAGGCCGATGGGGCCGAAAAGTTCACGAGCGGAGGCCACGGACCAGCAAGCGCAGCGTAGGATGACCACCAATATGGTGGGCTGACGACCTGGTGAAGACCACAGGTCTACACTGGTGCAGGTCACTTCCAAGCGCTATAACTAGAAACCCATAAGAGGCTTATGTCCAGCAGTGGACGTCCTACCGCTGAAATTATGATGACGAACGCTCGTTTCATTGTGATTGTTCAAATTAGTTCCTGCTCCGTCTCAGTGGAAAGCCTGCCTTACAATGACTGAATCAAAGGACTAGGTGACATGCATGACTTACGTCTAAGTTTATTGACCGGCCAATACCATTCAATATCAATATCAATGTACAGACGAATGCTTGTGCCAAATATAAACAAGCTATACGTGTACAAGAATAATGCTAAGAAAGTACCGAGATGAGTAATACTATTTTGGAGTTTAATAATAATAAGATGATATAATAAAATAGTTTAATAAAAAATAAAAAAAATCACGGGCTTACCTGAACAAACTTTATCTTATAAATATAATATAAACACAAAATAAAATATACAGTTATTGTATTTGAGTTATTGAGTTGAGATTTATCCTTAATATAATACAGTAAAAAGTAGCAGTAGGCAAAAGTAGGTAAGTTATAAATACATGGCCTAAATACGGTCAAGTTACTTGCCGTGGGGTGCCGGCAGTAGAATGTTACCCCTCCTCTCCTACCCGTGGATGCAGTAAGAGCCTGCTAAGGGACACCTCCGGAAGATGGGCAGCAGCGTCTTTCCGTATATCAACATCCCGTACTGCGCTCACCAACCTGCCTGCCAAGCGTGGTGAGTATGGCAACTACCCCTCATGGAGATCCATGAGGGAGGCCTTAGTTCAGTAGTGGACGTTTTACGGCTGAAATGATGATCATGAAGGGTTTTAAGAAAATTCATGATTTTATACTTAGAAGTAAATTTAGGCAATGCTTAAATATTTAAAAGTTTGTTAAATTTATTATAAAAGAAGTTACCATGGAAACAAAATAAATTGTGAGAACCGCCGGTTTAGAGGGCTACAGTTCCACAAAATTTAGTTTTTCTACGCTTGTCGGCTACAAGTGTTGAGTCGTATTCAAGTTGGGAGTATCTGAGAAGAAAAATATGTAGGATGTATCGCTACCTTACAGTTAAAGCATCCCAATCCTTGTACAGGTCTGCAGTGGGGTAACGGAAAGGTCCACCAGCACCAACTTTGAGTATAGCACGTTGGGCCCTCTTAACTTCGATCATGTGGGTTTTCCTACACCACCCCAAGAAGTGATGCAATAATCAACGATCGATTGCGCTAGCGCCGTGTAGATAATGCTTAATACATTTTGGTCTGCTACGTGTTTTAGCAATTTAAAGACATTCATGAGCTTTCGGAGTCTACCAGCTAAAGTGTCTATATGTTGCATAAAACTCAGTCTCTGATTAATGACAATACCTATGTATAATATACTTTCCAACCTTGAGAGTTACAGGTTACAGGTTGAGAGTGCAGGTACTTGAAGTTAAGGGAAGGAATAAGACAAGAGTGAGCTCGCAAAATCAGGTTAGATGGTGGTAAAATTTGCAAAGGACATGTAAATAAAATAAAATATTATTATTTTGCCCCATTCCCAAAATAAAATAAAATAAATTAAAATAAAAAAGCCTTTATTCTAATGCATTAATAGTTTACAACTTACTTAATTAACATAATTATCTTTTTACTTTCATATTATAAACTTACTAATCACTAATTTTATTTTTTAATTACTATCCGATTCTGCAAAAGTCACCTGAGCGGCGTAGGCCTTCCCAAACTCTTCCATTTCTTCCTGTCCCGAGCCGTAGTTATCCATCCGGATCCATAACGTTTCGTAAAAATATCCCTCCATCTTCTTTCGGTCTGCCTATTTTACGCTTCCTTTGTAGTGGTATCCATTCGGTTGTCCGTTTCGACCATCTAGTAATTTCGACTCGGCAGATATGCCTATTCCAGTTCCATTTTATTTGTCAAAGGCCATATTCATAATGCTTAATATCAACAAATTACTATTATGTCTATTACTGTATAATACTAGACTATAATATTTTATTTATTAACTGTTTTTAATAACATTTGTCCGTACAGATATAGACTTAGGACGTGACTCTCCGCCTAGGACTCAATATCCGTGCCGTACGCCATACAGGTACGTAGGAATATTTTTGCAATGAGTGCGTGGTATTATCTCCATTCTATTCCCGTCCATCCTGGTTGATGGCACGCTTGGCATCATAACTCCTAGTGTATTTGACATCTCGTACGTAGGATTAGAATATCTAAATCACATCATCATCGACAGCCAGTCAATACCCAATAGTACACAATCTGCATAAACAGAGCTTGTACAGTAATTTGGCGGTATATCAGCTGTTTAAGGGCTTTAAATTTATCCTTAGGCTGTAGAGTACGTATTATAAAGCTACTATACCACCATCCCAAAGAAAGGTGGTATGTATGTGTTTGACTCCGTTTTCCACATTTAGACTCCAAGTTGGTCCAATTATGCGTGTTCAAAGAAAGGTGGTATAGTAGCTCTATAATAGTAATTATAATGCTAAAGCAGCTACAGTGCCGTCTTGTAGCGCTACTGTACGCGTATCAGAGGTAAATCAGAGGTTATAAACATCTCCTATAGCACAATAAAATCTATAAGATGACTTTCGTCTTTGTTTTGTCGTATTAGTGTTTGGAAGGCGTTATAAGGTTGCTCTTTACACTATGAGGTCTACAAGGTCAAGTAATGGCACCTATGTACAGTTTAAACCGTTAATACATATATAATTAACTCTATAACCTGTATAAACAGACGCCATTAAAACTTTATTAAACTTTCTTCATTCCCCAAAGTTAATCGACCGCGTTGATTTCGTTATATCAACGATACACTGTTGCCTTGGAAGGCCCGTGATCCATGAATGCCATTTGAAATACATCGTACGATTCGTCCGGTTTCAGGCGACACTTGAAATCGTAAAAAATCGTAGCGCGAAAATGTTCCCGGTGCAGATTTTTCATTTAGACACGATAATTTAAATTAGCTCGCAAAAATTGTGGAAGAAAATTTTGTAATTGCAACGTACCTTTTTAACTAACTAACCATTTATTCAAAAACGATTTTAACTCGCCAGTCTCTCATATACATATGTATAATAAAAACTTTTTTCGCAATACTTTCCGAGTGGCATGGTAACCCCATAAATCTAATTTATATGTAACTAGAAGTCGCCCGCGGTTTTACCCGCATCTTTGGTTACTGCTCCGCTCCCGTAGGTCGTAGCGTGATGTTATATAGCCGTCCTCGATAAATGGGCTATCTAACACTGAAAATATTTTTTCATATCGGACCAGTATTTCCTGAGATTAGCGCGTTCAAGCAAACAAACAAACTCTTCACCTTTATAGTTACCTTCACAGTATAGATGTAAAAAAACAATTTCAATAACTTTAACGACGATGGTGAAAAGTCTAGAGACGTAACTATAATGTTGAACACTACGCATAACACAATCTAGTTCCAAACAAAGCTAATATTATTTTTGCTTAAAAAAAATTACTGGCTGGCTCATCCAAAGCGAAATGAGTGCGAATCGTGTTGGTCGAGTTGAATGTACTCCCGACTTTCAATTAACTAATGTCGTTCTTCTCTTTTAATGTTTACGTATTTTCTTCATCTTAAAATATTTTTTTAATAAATACCAACAAAACACGCAGTTTACACGGCATACTCAACAAACTCTGCTTGTGTTACAATAATAGCCTGAAATTCGGAAAATTCAGGCAAAATCGGCGGTGGCGTAAACGTGAATCATTCAGAAATAAACACTTTATGAGTCACGCGGCTGTTTTGCCTCTGAAATATGTAGGTAACGAAGACCTGCGATTACGTATTAGCTTAGATCTTCTAAAGATAGCTATAGATGTTTCTGTAACTGTAATAATATAGCCCTGTCTGATTGTAAAAACCTATCGTGCCTGTTGATGCCAAGCTTCACAACAATTTTCTTCTTTCTTTGTATAATCATCATTTCAGCGTAAAACGTCCACTACTGAACTAAGGCCTCCCTCCCTCATGGCTCTCCATGAGGGGTAATTGCCCTACTCACCACGCTTGGCAGGCGGGTTGGTGAGCGCAGTACGGGATGTTGATATACGGAAAGACGCTGCTGCCCATCTTCCGGAGGTGTCCCTTAGCAGGCTCTTACTGCATCCACGGGTAGGAGAGGAGGGGTAACATTCTACTGCCGGCACCCCACGGCAACGCTGTATAAATCATCTGTAATAGATGCAAAGGCCTTACTTTTATTGAAAGATCTTTTATCACTTGAAACGATGTCAATCATCATCATCATTTCAGCCGTAAAACGTTCACTACTGAACACATGCCTCCCTCATGGAATTCCATTCCAAACGTTGTGAGTTGAGTACGGCAACTACCCCAGTTGCTATACTCACCACGTTTGGCAGGCGGGTTGGCGAGCGCAGTTCGAGATTTTGATACACGGGAAGACGCTGCTTCCGAAGGTATCCCTTAGCAGCTGTTACTAAATCCATGAGAGAGGCCTGTGTTCAGTAGTAAACTTTTCACGGCTGAAATGAATGATTGAAAAATGAAAAATATTTTCGAGCGTCAAGTAAAATATAAAATTTTTGGCATGCCGCAACTCAGACGCATTATTTATCTTGTTTACGTCTTATTCAAATATTTCCTAATTTCTTTTGACACATGTGTGAGTGATTGATGTTGCAAATGTACTATTTTTGAGCGATATGGTCGCTAGACAAAACCCTATAATAATTGAAATAATGCCGTGAGGTGCCGGCAGTAGAATGATACCCCTCCTCTCATGCCCATGGATGCAGTAAGAGCCTGCTAAGGGATACCTCCGGAAGATGGGCTGCAGTGTTTATCCGTGTATCAACATCCCATACTGCGCTCACCAACCCGCCTGCCAGGCGTGGTGAGAATGGCAACTACCCCTCATGGAGATCCAAGAGGGAGGCCTGTGTTCATCAGTGGACGTTTTATGGCTGAAATGATGAATTGAAATAAAAATAAAACAACTACTTTTTCTTGTATGTACTTTTACTTTTTCCACCTTCATATCATCATACATATAAAACTTCCAGGCTCAAAACATATATTATCTGCAGCTAAACCAAACATGTTGAACTCTCTCTCATCTCAGTCGTAGGACTGCTGTTTACGTCCATTGCTGGACAGGCCTCTCTCTTCGATCTCCAAGGTCATGAGGGTGTTTGTTGCCATACTCGCCACGCTTGGCAGGCGCGTTAGCGAGCGCAGTACGAGATGTTGATTCACGAAAATACGCTGCTACCCATCTTCCGGAGATTATTTCTGCATCCACGCGCAAGAGAAGATATGCCTCTCTTCACATTCTACTGGCGGCACCCAACGGCAAACATTTTGAACTCTGGCGGGATCAAACTCACAAACGCCTGCGTTTTAGGCGCCACCACACCCTCACACCACCTGGCCAAGCAAGTAGGTCATCTATCTATCTAATAATACTTTTCATAAGGAATAGACGGCCCTTCAAAGCCAACCAGACGTCGGCGCTGATCATCTGCGCCACGTGAGGTCCGTGCTGACCATCTACGCCACGTGAGGTCCGTGCTGACCATCTACGCCACGTGAGGTCCGTGCTGACCATCTACGCCACGTGAGGTCCGTGCTGACCATCTACGCCACGTGAGGTCCGTGCTGACCATCTACGCCACGTGAGGGGCGGACACTTGCAACGAAATAACTTAAACACATGAGAAAAACTATAAAATTAACACTATTAAAATGTTACTTGACACTGGAAGAACTGTGTAAAACCAGTGCTGGATTAAAAGCGGCAGATTTTGGGGAGCAGCATATTTAGACCATATCTTTATTTGTAAATAAAAAAACATTATTTTCGAAAATTCAACAAAAAATCGTAACTAATAACGGGTAATATTGGCCTAATGAATAAGCTCAGAGTCGCTCAACGAGCTATGGAGAGGGCTATGCTCGGGGTTTCTCTACGGGATCGAATCAGAAATGAGGAGATACGTAGAAGAACTCGGGTCACCGACATAGCCAAACGGATTAGCACGTTGAAGTGGCAATGGGCAGACCATGTAGCTCGCAGAACAGATGGCCGATGGGGCCGAAAAGTTCTCGAGTGGAGGCCACGGACCGGCAAGCGCAGCGTAGGACGTCCACCAACAAGATGGGCTGATGACCTGTTGAAGACCGCAGGTCGACGATGGATGCAGATCGCTTCCAACCGCAATAACTGGAAATCCATGAGGGAGGCCTATGTCTAGCAGTGGACGTCCTACGGCTGAAATGATGAATGATGATGATGATGAATAACGGGTAAGAGCTGATATAATGAGGAAGATAAAGTACAAATTATAAACTTGTAATTTTATTGTTTCTATTTTATTAGGTCAGTAGGCGGCAAAAATGTTATGGTTGGTATTAGCCTACTGGCGGTAAATTTGTTAACCCTCCACTATGTAGAACCAAACAAAAAGCCATAGAAAAAGAAGAAGGAATAGACTGAACTCGTCTACGCTGATACTTGAGCACCGACCTACCAACAGCAAGGTGTACACATTCCTCACACTCAGAATAGAAGGCGTGGGTGTCGATCCCAACCGTTGTTTAACTCTCGCTTCGCCCCAAATGTTCTGGAAGGTAATTCCATTTTCATCTAGAATATATTTTGTTTTATATTTGAGTTCATCAGTAGTTTCGTAGCCGACACTGCTACACAGTTGTTAAACTTCTGCAGTGCCAACGCTCATTATTATCTAACTGTACCACTGCGTTTCTGTTCCACAATATATACAATACTTTAGATAAAGTTTGAAACTATCATGGTTGCGAACACTTTTCGAGTTTCCTGATATTTCGGCGCAGTTTCACACTCCATCTAGACGGATGGTTGTTATAAGTTTGACCGCAATGTGCATGTGTCTGTGTGCCTGCCTGTGGCACTGTAGCTCTTAAACGAGTGGGCCGATTGGCATGCAGTTACTTTTTGTTTAAAAGCAGGTTTTCTGTCGGTGTTTCTTAAATACGTTTTATCAAAATCTGTTAAGAAGTTTACAAGATATGGGAGATGAAATAGGGGAAAAATACATATTTTTTAAAATGTACCCAAAGGACATTGTCAGTATTTGTATGAGATTTGGTCCAAATGCTGCCCAGATTTGATGGTACTTGCGATGGATACCTTGGATCAATTGATCACTTTGGTCCGAAGACCCCGTTGAGATCAATCTTGGGGTTTCTTCAAAAAATCACTTTGAAAACAAGCCTCTTAGGGCAATTCTACGTAAAATATTCGTACTAGTAATCCTATCCTACTTCCTATCCTACTATCCTTCCTACGTCCTATAGTATCCTACTTAATATATAAAAGTGAAAGTAAGAATGTATGTATGTTCCCTTTTCATATCAAAACCGCTGAACCGATTTGGATGAATTTTAGTATAGGGGTAGATTAGACGGTCTCCATGGAGGCCACTTTTCGTTGCGTAAATTAAATCAAAAGGGACGAAAGTTTGTATGGTAAAATGGTTATTCTTTATTTTAAAAACTCAAACTTGAGGGAATTTTATTAATAATCGAAGAAGTTTAGTACTTCACACCCTGGCTTCCGTGGGGTACCGGCAGTAGAATGTTACATCTCCTCTCCTACCCGTGGATGCACTAAGAGGCTGCTAATGGACACCTCCGGAAGATGGGCAGCAGCGTCTTTCCGTATATCAACATCCCGTACTGCGCTCACCAACTCGCCTGCCAAGCGTGGTGAGTATGGCAACTGCCCCTCATGGAGATCCATGAGGGAGGCCTTAGTTCAGTAGTGGACGTTTTACGGCTGAAATGATGATGATGATTCATCAGTTAATGGGGGTTGAAAGTAGGGGTGAACAATCGACTGTTTTCAAATATACCCAAGTGTGATATCAAATGAAAGGACATGATATGTAGATTGCTAACATTAAGGGAACACATAAAAAAATTAGGTAACCTCCGAGACTAAGGTTACTAAAAATTTAATTTTATAAACTTGTTTTACTTATTAATTATTTGGTTCAGAAATCGGGATTAGCACATAATTTAACTTAAAACTATTAGTAAAACTAAATCAAAACGATGCCATCCCTATATATAAATGACGGAGGCCTATGAACAGCAGTAGACGTCATGCGGCTAAAATATAATAATGATGAACCATTTTGAGTCTGTATTAGAGTGCCTAAAATAACTATTAAGCTCCTTTAAAATCAAACATCAAGATATATGTATATCGATCTCGTAGAAACGATGCATATGAACTTAAACTTGAGGGGATTTTATCAAGCATCGAATAATTTTAGTACTTCACACCCTGGCTTCATCATCAGACCTTCGTAACTTGTTTTTAGGAGCGTGTTTTTTAGGATTCGTCAAAACAAGCCATATGAACCCAAACTCCATCGGTGTACTAAAGTAAGGCTTTAAGGAGTTCCACTCATCATCTCCTGACTCCATCATGAATTCAGTTCAATGATTAATGTTTTTTGCCCTACATTTCTAGAGACATATCATCATTTCAGCCATAAAACGTCCACTGATGAACACAGGCCTCCCTCATGGATCTCCATGAGGGGTAGTTGCCA
This sequence comes from Pasiphila rectangulata, assembly GCA_963082625.1. Lineage (NCBI taxonomy): Eukaryota > Metazoa > Arthropoda > Insecta > Lepidoptera > Geometridae > Pasiphila > Pasiphila rectangulata. Next base: position 23,221,380 of record OY720236.1, on the reverse strand, counting down.
TACTCACCACGCTTGGCAGGCGGGTTGGTGAGCGCAGTATGGGATGTTGATACAAGGATAGACGCTGCTGCCCATCTTCCGGAGGTATCCCTTAGCAGGCTCTTACTGCATCCATGGGCATGAGAGGAGGGGTATCATTCTACTGCCGGCACCCCACGGCAACCACGGCAAGAGACATATACTACAAGTAAATAACGAGTTTTCTAAATTGTAACAATTAATAGATGTGAAAGAGTGAGGTTTCTTGTTCGCGTCTTTCCCTAACTTGGAAAAAAGTTATCTGAAGCGAACGAACTCAATTAGGTGTGTGTTTTATTAAAGTTTAATGGTATTTTTGTTCTTTTGTAAATTAACTATTTTATAAAGCATTTTTCTTTTCTGAATAAACACTTATTTATCTTCATCATTGTCATTTCAACCGTAAAACGTCTACTACTGAACACAGGCCTCCCTTATGGATCTGAGGGGTAGTTGCCATACTCACCACGCTTGGCTGTCGGGTTGTCGAGCGCAGTACGGGATGTTAATACACGGAAAGACGGTGCTGCCCATCTTCCGGAGGTATCCCTTAGCAGGCTCTAACTGCATCCACGGGCATGGGAGGAGGGGTAACATTCTACTGCCAACACCGCAGGGCCTGAGAGGAGAGGTAATAACCTACTGCCGGCACTCCACGGCCACGGATATACTTATTGACTTTTAGATAAACTCTTTATTGCATATAACTGAGGAACTGAGTTAAAAGAACAAGAGTTAGTTAAACTTCTTTAATTTCATTATTTTCTCGTTCTAGTGTATGGCAGCGGAACGGATCGTCAGGTAACCTAAGTACTTGCCCTCTTTTTAGTTTCTACTCTAAGCGCTTTTTTACCCGACTGCCCGGTAGGTATTGTTTTTCTTGCGTATTTTGTATGTTTGTAGTTTTTTTAAATCTTCTAAACGGCTGGATGGATTTCTACAATTAAGGTATCTTTAGATTCGTCTCAAAAACCCAAGTGTCCTCAGGTGTTTAAAAATCAAAACCCGTCACTTTGTTTTTGTAATTTTTTATTTAACTAAACCTATCGGGTAGGATATTATAATAAAGGGGATTAAAAGGAGATTTCAAAAATATGTAAATATATTTCATGTCAGTATTTAAATTGAATCCGGAATAATTACAACCATTTTTATACAACCATTCGAATACATTTATTTGTAATCAATAGTACATTCAAATGGTCGTATTTTGGCTTTAAATCGGCCAAGAGTGTGTTGGACCTTGCAGTTGGGTTTTTTGTTTATCTTTATAATGTTTGGTTGTTACTTCTATTCTGGATCTCAGGATTGAGAAATCTGAAATGAATGGGACGAAGTCTTTGGTAGAAAGACACAAATAATTGTGGGCAAAATAATCTCCAGTAGCCTCCATTTTTTTTCCACAAGGATTGTAATATCTGTAAAAACTGCTAAGTGTTATAGTTATAGGAAAGAATGAAAAATAACTTTCCTAATCTACATATATAAGTCTCTAATAGATTGAAATAAAAAATCAGATAAAATAGATAGTTAGAATATTTAAATAAATGAGTGAAGACTTAATAAGATCAGCTGAATATCTTACAGTCAGGCGGCAGGTGAGCCGAAGGTGAGGAAATAAGCAGAGCACCCGAGTCGGGTAAATTTAGATCGCTCCACATCTCTACTGTTTCACAACGCGAGCCGTCACCGGCCTTGTAGGCATAGAGCGGGGCGGAGAAAACGCACAGATGGTGCTGTTGGGAAAGTTAGATCGACTGCTGACAAACTAATTGATGCTCGCCACTTATTTCACGACCAAAAGTTGCTTATGAATCACAGACTATAATGTTTTATGTTTTTTTTTTTTTTTTTTAGTTTATCTTTCTGTTGTTATTTTTATATTTAAGGTGTGCAATAAAGCATTTTCTATCTATCTATCTATCTATAATGCCTCTAAGAACTTCGTTCGCTTCGTTTACTTGTTCGACTAGTTTTAGTCGTGAAATGAAAAAAATGAAAATGAAAAAGCATTTATTACAGCAAAAAGAAAAAATATAAAATACAGCGAAACTTATGCTAAAACTTAAAAATTTTTAACATCTTTACTGTTTAAACATTGTTTCCTTTTTTGCTGAGGAATTAATTGTTCTGTGTTATTGGTGACTCCCTCACTAGGCTGAGCCTGTATCGAGGGAGCCGGCTGACGAATTAGCTAGACAACGAATAATTAAATGCTCAGCTGACAGAAATTACAATGAAAATTGAATACAAAAAAAAAAACGGGACAATCTTATAAATCTAACTGTTATTATTATAGTTGAGAGATATTAGTTTAAATAATTAAAAAATATTATGTAAATTTAAATGTAAGAATATAATATTGAAAATGCAAAAAATGTTGATGTAGGTACCTAATTGATGATTGGATACGTGATTTTTTATCTTACGGTTACAAGCAACTCTTCTGTCTTATCATAATTTAGGGATTCAAGCCATCTATTGATAATTAGTTTTGCTTCAGCCACTGATTTATTTTTAATGTCGCAGGCTTTTATGACCTTGTTATATAAGCTTAGCTTAATGTAGGCGCCAGTGCGCTGGGCAAACCTACATGTTGTTTTTGGCACAGTTAATTTAAATACTCTTTGTTTCAATAGTAAGTCGTAGTCAGGAGCGGAGATAACAGATTTATGCACAGAGAGGGAGATCTTTAAAATGTACAATTGACGTACTGTGAGAACCCTAGCATCAGGATATAGGTTTGAGGTGGGATACCTATAAGGCTTGTGAAGCATAACCTTAAGAACCGACCGCTGAGCTCTCTCAGCTTGAATAATGATAGTCTTTGCAGCGCTGCCCCAGCATGTGATGCAGTATACTATTATCGATTGACAAAGAGCGTAATAGACTGATTTTAGAGTGTCAAAACAAGCCACATGACGTAGATTCCGCATCACATTTACGATCTTTCTAATTCGAGCTGAGAGAGCTTCAATGTGCGGTTTAAAACTGAGCTTTTCATCGATATGGACTCCAAGGTATTTAAAAGATTTTGTGCGCACTAACGATACACAAGAACAGGTGTGGGCACTGCGGCTAGTGCATGAAGGAATGTGTAACTTTATGTCTAGGTTTCTGTCTGGAGCTGAAGCTAAGGTCTTGTGAAAACACATATACACAGTTTTATTTGTGTTGAGCGTAAGTAGATTTCTCTGGAGCCATTGAAACATTAGTGTCACACCAAGTTCAGTTGAGTTGCACACCTCTGACCAATTAGGCCCATGAAAGATGATCGCAGTGTCGTCTGCATAACAAAGGATGTCGGCATTGGGAATATTGATTTGGTGAATATCGTTTATGTAGAGAAGAAATAAAGTGGGACCAAGAATACTCCCTTGTGGTACCCCGAAACGAATTTCCTGAGAACTACTGGTATTTTGGCAGATCTTTACACACTGTCTCCGATTTTTTAAATAACTGCTAAACCAATCCAAGGCGACTCCTCGAATACCAGAGACCTCCAGTTTTTTTAGCAGGATAGGAACAGAGACAGTGTCGAATGCCTTTGCAAGGTCTAAAAATACAGCAGCGCAACATTCCCCATTATCTATAAAGTCGTGAGATACTTGATCCGATCTATCACATTTCATCAATATCCCTTCAGCTGCTAAACCGTTTCAACAAACAGAGAGTGTTTTTCATTTTATATTAGGTATTACAAACAATTTTGGGTAACGTGAACACTAGATTAAAGTGCATGCGTTGGAGATGCGAATGCTGTAATGGGTGTGTGGCGTTTTAGAATGGATGAAAGGAGATGTTTCACGAATGTATGGAATCCAGGCTACCTAGGTGTACACGTACACAAACATGGCTAAATATATATTAAACATTTTCCCACTATCAGTTTTTTTATATGTTGCTTCGTTTGATGCATTTTCCTAAAAATAACTAGCCTAAGTCGAGCAACACAAAACTGTAGAATAATATGGCGGCGGACCAATACAGTTGGTGACGTCATTTTGACAGCTGTTGACATAATAGTGAAATGAATGATTTACGATAGAAGCTAAATCAAGTCAACCTGAGGTATTTCAATTTTCGAGTACCTAAGTACCTCAGGCTACCTACGTAAACTACATTAAGTGCCTCAGTAGCTGATAAAAAAACTTCAAAATCTTCAACTCAAACGCGTAAAACAATCTGTCAAAATCATTAGGCAGTGACAGTTACAAGAATTTATTAAAAACTGTCTTGGCTGCCTAGTAAAAATGCTACCAGTGATAATCATGGCTCGTATTTAAAACATTAATAAAACAATCATTTTAGGTTAAACTAAATAAAGAGTATTTTTTCCAAAATCACCGATTTTTGCGCAATTTTTTAGTCTGGGTACATAGACCTGGCCCATTTTGAAACATCTCCTTTAGAACGAGTACTTGCGATGAAGTTTGAAAGTAGCGCCAGCAGAAAGATATTAAGTAATTATAGTTTACTGTTTTACGAGTTACGGATATGGTGGTGGGAAGGATGGACGTCATATAGCAATGAACTGCTAAGCACAAGTGAGGATGAACGGTGTCCTTTATTTTCACAAACAAAGATAGAAATTGAACGCGTTATACGGAAAATAGCCTATCAATCTTAAGTTGAAGAGGTTACTAACAATCAACTATAGAATTTATTTATTACTAAAAAAATAAAATTGTACAAATGAACAATTCTTCCTATGCAAATGGCGATTCTACCGTCGCATACTCTTTGGCGACTGCTTTTCTTTTAGCAATAACAATATTAAGTTTCTTTGTTAGAAAAAACAATTTAAATAGATTAACGGAGGCCGTTCTTATTATATATCATCTACCATCATCATCAACAACAGCCTGAACTCACCCACTGCTGAGTATATAACTCCGCTTTCTTCTTACCTCACGGTACTGTGCGGTGAAAGCCTTCTCCGAGTTCGTCCTACGACGGACGCTTGTTTGTCCTATATCGCCTGACCATCTTGCAGCCGGACGGCCAACATTTCTGTACCCAGTTCTTGGACGCCATTCACTGGTCTCCTTGCTCCACCTGTCGTTTTATCTACTAATTCAGTTTTTATTATTTAATGTTGTTATTGCTGCCTGAAAAAAGGAGCACTAAGGCCAGAGGGGGAACTAAAACAAACAATTTATTTTTATTACATTATAATAGAAAGCTCACAGTTTACACCAAAACGCTTACTATCTTATACTAAAACCACGATAAACTCTTAAAGAGTTGAAAAATAAAATTAAGCTGTCATTAAATATTATGTCTTTATGTTGAACATCGTGAATGTAAGCATTAATAAGATTGATAGCTCTAATTGTAGGTGCGTTATTCGCATGTCGTGTTCGTGAAGTATGGCAGGCAAACAGCTGATGATGACGTCGGCCACAGCGCAGATAGTTGTCTGGCACATAGAGTGACATCGAGCCCACAAAATCAAGTCTGGGGCTAGCAAGTTGCGCGGGCGACGCGGGCCTGTGCTATAATGCCATCTGCATTTGTACTACAGATTTAGTATTTCTTAATGCAGGCACAGCAGGCTCCATGCAGCGATCTCGTAAGCATTTTATCAATATATTACTGAAAAAATCCATTTTGCCATTTGAACTTTCTTACAGTAATTGGCTTTTATTGGTAAAAATATATCTTCTGATCTATGTAGTTAAACTTACTATTCAATAATGTGGTTTTCATTAAAATTCTATTTAGATCATCTACCTACTATTGTTTATAAAACTTAGCTAGATTGCTGCGACAATGATAGGTCTGGGACATCGAGCACATACCCAATACAGAGGAAATGTAATTTATTTTGTCTAAAACACAATTCCCCAAAAATAATTTCATAATAGTACGGAAAAGTACACAGGTCGGCTGTTGGCGCTGTACTGTCAAAGGCGAGAGACAGTTGTCATTGCATTAGTGCAAAGCGCTAATGTGTTTCGGAATTCTTATGACCTTATTTCCCCTCTATTGGGTATGTCCTCAATGGTCGGGGATGATATTGTAAATATGAAGGTATATGTTGCTTACATAATATATTTTTTTTTTAAATTTTATAAAAATTAAACCCTAAGTGGGGACCGCCGTGGGGTGCCGGCAGTAGAATGATACCTCTCCTCTCATGCTCATGGATGCAGTAAGAGCCTGCTAAGGGATACCTCCGGAAGATGGGCAGCAGCGTCTATCAGTGTAACAACATCCCATACTGCGCTCACCAACCCGCCTGCCAAGCGTGGTGAGTATGGCAACTACCCCTCAAGGAGATCCATGAGGGAGGCCTGTGTTCATTCAGTGGACGTTTTATGGCTGAAATGATGAAAATGATGAAACCCTAAGTAATCCCCGATACCTTACCTAGTCTCGGAGGTTACCGATTTTTTTTTAAACGTGTAACCTCAGTTTTGCGAAATTCCATTCGATTTATATTTTCGAATCAAAGTGGCTCTGCGTGAAAAAGGGGATTTTACGTTTTATGACTTCCAGCGGACGAAGTCGCAGGCAAAAGCTAATGGTTAATATTGGAGTCAATCAGGTTTATTATGTTTTATAACAATACTAAATTTGGCATGCCATATCTATTGTTAGATAATTTATATAGCGTCAGTAATTCGTGCTATACAGGACGATGAAGTGGACATTTTTAGATTAATTAGGCTTGCTCAGCACCTATACTATCATATCAGGAAATACTGGGCTATTTGTTAATAACAGTAACGTAGGTGCTTGTAGCAGGAAAAACTGGTGATACTGGGCTATTTGTTAATAACAGTAACGTAGGTGCTTGTAGCAGGAAAAGCAGGAAATACTGGTGATACTGGGCTATTTGTTAATAACAGTAACGTAGGTGCTTGTAGCAGGAAAAGCAGGAAATACTGGTGATACTGGGCTATTTGTTAATAACAGTAACGTAGGTGCTTGTAGCAGGAAAAGCAGGAAATACTGGTGATACTGGGCTATTTGTTAATAATAGTAACGTAGGTGCTTGTAGCAGGAAAAGCAGGAAATACTGGTGATACTGGGCTATTCGTTAATAACAGTAACGTAGGTGCTTGTAGCAGGAAAAGCAGGAAATACTGGTGATACTGGGCTATTTGTTAATAACAGTAACGTAGGTGCTTGTAGCAGGAAAAGCAGGAAATACTGGTGATACTGGGCGATTTGTTAATAATAGTAACATAGATGCTTGTAGCAGTGTCTTGTCCTCACCATTATCTGAGGGGGCCAAGAAACTGCTGAATTTGTACCTATGTTACTTAGAATTACTTACATTATAGATAAGATAGGTTTTTTTGTGTTATCTTATAAGAAATGTATATATAATTAAGATAATTTGATTTGTTGGGTGGTATAGTCAATGTTTGGCTATAACCCTAACTATAAAAAAGAGGATGTCTGAAGCTGACTAGGACGCGGTTTACTCACGATGCTACTTCACAGAACCAAAAAAAATATATTTGAAAACCAATGAGAGTTTATTTGTAACGTTTTCTCGCCAAAACCAGAAAACCAATTTTAGGGTTCCGTACTTCAAATGGAAAAAACGGAACCTAGGATCACTTTGTTGTCCGTCTGTCTTTCTGTCTATCTGTCTCTTGACAGACATATAGACAGGTCTCGAGATAAAGGGTCTTCCCTTTATCTCGAGACCGTGTAGAGGTATCGAGTTGAAATTAAAACCATACACTCAAAATTAAGCTTAAATTAATTTGCCGTGGGGTGCCGGCAGTAGAATTTTACCCCTCCTCTCCTGCCCGTGGATGCAGTAAGAGCCTGCGAAGGGATACCTCCGGAAGATGGGCAGCAGTGTCTTTCTGTGTATCAACATCCCAACCACCACCAACTCCAACCACCAACCCGCCTGTCAAGCGTGGTGAGTATGGCAACTACCCCTCGTGGAGATCCATGAGGGAGGCCTGTTCAGTAGTGGACAGTAGTTTTACGGCTGGAATGATGATGATGACTCAAAATAGCCTCTGAAATCAATCATCGAGTTAAGCATTCCTACGCGCGGTCATAAATTGGATGGGTGACCGAATCTTTTTGTGCATTTTTAAAACTTTTACAGATTAGTTATTCTATAAAAAATATGATGTTCCTACATAGTTACGGAACCCTTGGGGGGCGAGTCCAGCTCGAACTTGTCCGATTTTATTTCTTCAATGGAAAGCTACAATATCAGCAAGTAACAGTAGACTATATTTTATGCCTATATTCCCAAGGGACCGGGAACTGCACGGGTATAACCACGGGGCGCTGCGTACTCAATAAAAACAGAGTTATATATAATATTGAAAACATGATGTAACCTCTGGCACTACCCAGTCACGGAGATTATATTGGGAAAAATCGATTATTCATGCCCCATATACTTTAAATGTCTTACCCAATTTTAATAAAAAAAACTGGATCAAAATCGGTCCACAGACAGACACACAGAGACACACACACGTAGCGGTCAAACGTACAACACCTCTCTTTTTGTCGGAGGATGTAAATGGTCGCCACCACGAGATCCCGATGATGTATCTAAGTTTATTTAACCTCATATGAAATGTATGAAAGGAAAATAAAAAAAATAGGTACATTTGTACTAAGTACCAATCATCTCGTATTTATTTATTTACTTATTTATTTGAGCCACCAACAGAAGATACACAAAGAAAAATTACAAAAGTAAATATATTATCTAATATATAATATATTATATTATTAGTATTTTATTCATACATAACTCAAGCCTAATACTTTGGGGCTAGATTGCGCTGTGTGAAAAGTATTATTATTATATTAACTCATAAATAACTCCAACCAAATATTTAACTAGCTATTTAAGATATTTCATATGCGACAAGCATAAATATAATTATAGGTGCATTAAAACCAGTCTAGCCAGACATTGTCATACCCAAAGATTATCTAAGGCTGATGCCAAACGAGCGTATATTCTTGAGTTGAAATAATAACTTAATTAGGCTATGCTAAGGCTGATGCCAAACGAGCGTATATTCTTGAGTTGAAATAATAACTTAATTAGGCTATGTAGGGTTCCGTGCATTAGAAAACATAAAATTATCGACTTATAATTTAAAAATAACTCATTGCATGTGCTATATCATAGTGATTCTGATGACTGGTATCATAACATAACTATATAATTCTGTATTCTATGACTAGTAGTAATAGTATATAGTTATTTAGAGTTTATAGCACCTAAAATGGAATAAAAAGTGTAGGCTTTCATTCCATTCTATTGATTACTATATAACTCTTACCCTAAAAACTAAGATCGAGTTAACGCCCTTTTGTAAACATTCGCGATCTGTAGACATAATTTTAAACTGACAATATATACCATAACATTATATATAAGGAGTAAAAAATTATATTTTGTATTTTGTATGTTTGTAACGAATAAACTCAAAAACTACTGGACCGATTATTCCTACATTCCATTACATTATCCCTTAGTAACATAGGCTATATTTTATCCCCGTTTTCCTACGGGAACGGAAACTACGCGGGTGAAACCGTGGAGTGCGGGTTTGTGATTTGTGAGTTTGTGTCGTTGGGGAATCTCTGGACTTACTGAATAGATTTGCAAATTGGAAAATAAACATGATTTATTTAATTATACTTAATCTTAATCATTTTGTTCACTTATTTGACTTACACTTACAAACGCGGCAATATAGCCAAATTGGCATGCAAATACATACAACATACATAATGATTTATATATAATAATCCTCCTTCTGGCAGTCAGGAAATAAATCGTAGCACTCAGTACTAACCTAACTACACTCATAATTTCATCACAAGTAAAAATGCTTACCCCATATACTTAATCTACTCTTTGCCGCCCAACGAAGTGGGGCATCGCGGGTCAGCTAGTCCCACTAATATTATTCACACAACCGCTTTTGAAACAGCGTCATCTGTGTGCAATTTGTTGAACTATTTAAGCTAACGGTTCTGTTTTCTAAGCGGAATGTTGAGGCACTCCAAGAGATGGCGCCACGATAAACGGTTTTGTTTATCGTATGTGTATATGCTACGAGTAGCAAAGATGTCTAACTGTTGTAAACCTTTACACTTGTAAAATCTTTCAGAATATTATTTATTTCATTTATTTATTAAGAAAGGCAATGCCAAGTGGACGTAGCTTTAGCACTTTAACATGTTACAAAATTTATATACTATAAAATGTCTACCAATAAGAGGCATGCACAGCATATACAATAAAAGCAAAGAAACAACAGCTACAAAATTAAAAAATACACAGACAAATAGGAAAATTAGTTAAAAATTAAATAAATAAAATAATTAAAAGAAACAAAGGTTTAAAAAACGTCATCAGAATGAGGGTCAGATAGATTACCTACCAGAAAAGTGTTTTAATAATTTATTTTTAAAGACATGTAATGAGTAATGAATCACAAAATGAATCCAAGTCTGCTATGGCGAATGCTACACGCTCGATATGTATCGCGATATTTAACGTGATGTTTATCTAGTAATATTTTGTTATACTACACATACGATACGAATCGCGTCAGTACCTACGACGGTAAATTTCATTGAGTGGGTACACTCGTATGTTTCGTATTACAATTAATAAAGCTATGAGTGACAATGTAAATAAAGCTTGCGTTGCTTTTCTTTAAAGCGATGGCATTGAAAAGACGTATAAAACGAAAAAAAATGGGCGAAATATTGTTTTCAAGATAGAGAACATAACACATCTGAAGTTATTGACTCAGATTCAATACCAAGAAATGGACGACTGTGAACATTATTTTCGCATGCCCGATGCTCGCTTTGAACATCTGCAGGAGTTGATTAGGGGAGACCGGGGACAAAAGTAACAGTTTGTATTCCATGCCAGATTTCTCGTTAGTAAAAATATTTGTGATAAAATAATCATAGCCATAATAAACTTTCGTTTATGGTCTATAAATGTACATTATAATTTTATATAATATATCATGGTTTCTGAAAATTATTAAGCTGCCAAAAAAAAATGGAGATTGTTACTTTCGACCCCATGGTCAGGGCGATAGTAACAGAGCGTGGGTCGAAAGTAACACCGTATAAATTCTCCCCTATGTTACAATAACAATAAAAAACAACGTATAATCAAATTATTTATTTCAAAGTTATATCGTTCCAAAAACTGCTTTATCTAACAGTTGTAACTTGAGGGTGCAGTGCGGCGGAAATTACAACAACAGGATCCTTGTTGTTTTACAAAAATCCAGTGCTTTAATAGATACATATATGGGATGCGTGATTGTCAAGCAGAAGCAGACATTTTTGCTCAGGAGTGGGCTTTACTTGTCTTTTGAAGTGCTCTAAGAACAGCAAAAAGTCATCTTCCTGCATCCATCCGCCTGCATTCCCTGCCCCAGCAGATCCGATCGGACCTTCCCGTATCATTATGGTCTTAGTATATTTTCAATGAGAACACGAATAATAGTGGTATATGTCCTTCTTGAGCATTAACACCAACTGCAACAATCACTAGCCTCCCACGTTCAGCTGAGGTTACCGCACCTACTTGTTTAACTCCTTTCTGAGCCACTATTTTGTTTGGTCTTTGTACCGGTTTTCACCCCGGTCTCATTCATATTCCATATGCCTTTTGGCGCAAAGTTATGCCTGTTCATAACTTCAGCCAGGTTATCAAAAAAGTTGTTAACATTATGTTCGTTGAAGCTTGTAGCGTGCGATAAACTCGTTGCTTGTGGACTTCTCAGGAACAGGCTTGGGTGTCTTTTCAAAATCCGGCTAGCCATCCCTTACCCGCACTATTATTGTCGTTCCACTTCTCTGGATATGTCTTCTCATATTTTATGGCCAATTCGTAGGCCAGCTTGCGCACTTCTGTTGGGATCAATCCAAAATAGACACTGGAACATAAAATGATGTAGTCCCGTAAAACTTAACTTGTAGACCCGTTAAAATTCCACCTCTAAAGTGAAAACGCGGTTGATGCAACGGTAGCCAATTTTTGCATGAGTATTTTCTGCTTTAAGTTTTTTAATAAGTAGATCTATTTAATGTGACATGACAAACATCATATTTTCTTGCTAGTGCTCTTATCTTTGTGTTGTCTTTTAAATGTTGACGTGCTGCTTTTCTATAGACTTCTGTGCTAGTTAGTGGTGCCTCTATCAGTTTTCTAATCCGCTGCCGTGGCATTCGGTTAAACAAAAAAAAAGGAAAAACAAAAGTTTAATAACATCGCACTCATACATATTTACTACTACTGGGATAAAAGTAACACGTTACTTATGCCCTGCCATGAGATGTTACTTTTGTACCCAACCCCGTTTTTAATATTTGATGCCAAATAACCTAGAAACTGAACGAGTTACACGAAAACAAGTTATAATATGCTAAAGACAATCTTAAGGTTAATCAACGAACTAATAGTCATAACTGTTATCAGCATCTTAATACTACGTAAACACTAAATGAATAAACAACAAAAAACTTACTTTTGGTGCAAAAAATCACGATACGTCCACTAACGCAACCTTGCCGCGTTGTATGGGCGCGGAGACTGAACTCATGCGCGGGGGCCGATGCGAGCTAACAACCAACGGTAGCGCGCGTCGTTCTGGCTATTGGACAAGTCTACAGAGCGTTTGTTACTTTCAACCCGCCGTTACTTTTGTCCCCGGTCTCCCCTACACCATACTTGATTAAAAAAGATACTTTACTGAGAAAGGCTGTTACTGTGAGATAAAATAATTAATACTGACGCGATAAATATCGATTAGAGACTAGACGCTCGATATTTATCGACGGTACTAGATACAGATCGTGGATTTTTGGATTTCTAGAAATCCAGCGATCCTACTCACTCGATAAATATCGAGCGTGTTGAAATTGAATTTTTAGAAACTGTGTTATTTTACTTGCATTACTCATTCTTACTATGGGGGCATTGAGGCAAAGATTCGTTCTCTTGTAGGGAATATTAAACATATTTTTAAATCGGTTTCCTAGGATATTTGAATGGTACAGTGAGATAGATTCTACTTACCAAACTGCTGTATCCCCTTTTGAAAAATTTGTAAAGGAAAACTTATAGTTCAACCATCGAAAGAGAGTCTTTTAATCATATTCATAAAGAACAAAAATTCAGTAACACAATTCTATTTATATTTTCTGGATTAAATATTGAACACCTTGTTAAAGCCGTGTTGGCCGAGTGGTATGTACCTACCCCCGACTTTCAATCCGTAGGTCGTGGATTCGATACCGGACGCGCACCAATGGATTTTTCTTTCTTGAAAAATGTATGTGCACACTTAACACTAGCTTTAACGGTGAAGGAAACATCGTGAGGAAACCCGCGGCTTAGATAGCTTCAGACGTATTGACCTGTTCTTTCCTCTGAATAATAGCTGACTAAGCTGAGAGGATGGTATAGGTGCTGGGCAAGCCTAATCCATCTAACAATGTCCCAGGCACTGCAGCGTCCCGTACAGCATGATTACCAGTTGCTGACGCTGTATAAATCATCTATAATAGATGCAAAGTCCTTAGTTTGTTAAAGCAAATTTTTATAACTTTTCTGTGATCGTGCAATTCTATGAATACCTATCTACCTTACCATTCGAGTAAAATGGCTTAGTGAAAATCATAGTTTTAATATACTATGTACCTACTATAGGAGGTATTTATTATATCTTGTAATTTTCGTTATTGTAAGTACCGACTCGTTACTACAAAAAACAACAAAACCATTATCAGTCTATCTTAAAATTAACCAAAACGCAGCTTTTTAATAATAACAAGCCACTTATAAGAATTCGTTTCAGCCGTAATACGTCCACTACTGAACACAGGCCTCGCTCATGGCTCTCCATGAGGGGTAGTTGCCATATTCACCACGCTTGGCGGGCGGGTTGGCGAGCGCAGTACGGGATGTTGGTACACGGAAAAACGCTGCTGCCCATCTTCCGGAGGTATCCCTTAGCAGGCTCTTACTTGTGTTACTCTTACATGTGTATGAGATGAGGGGTAACATTCTACTGCCGGCCTTATAATAATTGTTAGTGGTAAATTCAACACTCAACGCTTTCTTCGCTGAATTTAACTTCCATTGTTTTTGTGCATTTTAGCCGCTTATCATCATTCAATAATATAAAGAGGAAACGTTGTATTTTGTTTGTTTTCAAATTCCGTCTTCTCCCACCGAGTCATGAAAAGCCGCACACCGCGGTTTCATCCACCTAGTTCCCGTTCCCAGGGGAATACGGTAATAAAATACAGCCTATGTTACTCAGGGATAATGTAGAACTCTCATGGTGAATTATTTTTTCAAATCGGACCAGCAGTTTTGGAGCCTATTCAATGCATACAAACAAAGAAACAAACAAATAATCAAATATTTTCTCTATAATCTTAGGGCCGTGGGGCCGCTATTATTAGGTCGTGGGGTGCCAGCAGAAGAAAGTTACCCCTCCTTTCATGCCCGTGGATGCAGTAAGAGCCTGCTAAGGGTTACCTTCGGAAGATGGGCAGCAGCGTCTTTCCGTGTATCAACATCCCGTACTGCGCTCGCCAACCCGCCTGCCAAGCGTGGTGAATATGGCAATTAGCCCTTGAGGGATTTGAGGGAGGCCTGTGTTTAGTAGTGGACGTATTATGGCTGAAATGATGATTGTTAGGGTGATGTAAATGGGGATGTAGACAAGTCTGTGGTGTCAAGTCATCTGTTGAGCTCAGGCTAGCCTGTAACAGACGTTTGGAAGTGACTTGCGCTAAGCTCTTGCCGAACACAAAGTAACGTCATAACGCTATTCGAAGGTTGAGTAACTGCCTCTTTGTACCGAGCCTTCATGCTGATGTATCGTATTCAATGCTCGTGTAATTTTAGGCATATATGCCTAAAATTTTACATAACAGCTCGAGTAAGTTTAACATGTGCTGTTGAACTTACTCGAGCGAATACTTACTTACTTGACTCCAATTAGTTACAGAAGTTTTACACCCAAGCTCTTCTTATCACGCATTCAACATCAACGCATGCCGTGGGGTGCCGGCAGTAGAATGTTACCCCTCCTCTCCTACCCGTGGATGCAGTAAGAGGGACACCTCCGGAAGATGGGCAGCAGCGTCTTTCCGTATATCAACATCCCGTACTGCGCTTACCAACCCGCCTGCCGAGCGTGGTGAGTATGGCAACTACCCCTCATGGAGATCCATGAGGGGGGCCTTAGTTCAGTAGTGGACGTTTTACGGCTGAAATGATGATGATGCTGACGCTTTGTTAGTCACATAATACTCCTATAAGTATATACTCGAGTTAAATTATCCTTTAATCAGACGCGTCACAAATTTACGTTAGTCATGTGGACCCCATATGACTAACGTAAATACAGCGACACCCACCACCGCCGTTCAACATTTGTGTATTTGTTATGACTTTGTCCACCCAACGTAGTGTACTGCCCAGATTAAAGATTAAAGATTATAGATGTTTATTTGCACGAATATAGGTTACAGCGTTGGTCCTAATATTAAAATGTCCCTTATATTCTACCTTATTTAGGCATGCAAATATTTTGGCTTATGAGTAACACTACACATAAGATAATTCAATTTACAGATTTCATGCAAAAATAAATTATTTAATTAATTGATTATAATAATAAAAACAATGTCAATAAATATATTCAAAATCCTCTATGTCCCTGTAATTAAAATATTGATTTATAGAATAATAGCATTTACTAAGAAGCCATTTTTTTACCTGGATATTAAATAAATTTCCTAATAGTCTTTTTAAGTCCTTTGGTAAATTGTTGAATATTTTAAGTGTCATATAGAGGTAGTATGATTGTTTCTGTGTCATCGCTAGTTTGTAAATTGGTTTGTGCAATCTGTTGCTGACAACTTCTCTTTTTTTCTAGTTTGAACGTCACATTTTTTCTTAAAAAGTTCTGGATGCTGTTTAACTAACTCCGCCGCTTGTTTAATGTAAAGGCATGGTAGAGGAAGTATACGATACCTTTTGAATAGTGGTTTACAAGGTTCCAAGAAATGTGCTCCACATAAAGAACGAACGCAATTTTTCTGGCTCCGAAATGCCCTATCGAAATCTACACTGTTGCCGATCATGCCAAAGTGTCTCTTATCCTGTAGTATTATTTTAAAGAATGTTCCTCAAATATATTAAGTCACTAATCAACAAGCTTAGACGATCACGCCTGTACCATCACAGATATGACTGTACTTTATACTGGCCCGCGAGTTGATGAAATTGTTAAAATCAGAATGTGCCAACTCGCGGGTTCCCGCGAGTTTCAGATCCGCGAGATGACGAATAAGTAAATAGCTAGAAGACATTTTTGACTCACTAGCGTAAAATACCGAAAGAGTTCGAGCTGGACTCACCCACCAACGGTTCGTAGGTATGTAGGAACATAATCAATATACCTATATAAAATTCTTCCGTTACTGACTGAGTGACTGACAGACATCGCACAGCCTAAACCACTGGACCTAGAGACTTGACATTTGGCACATATGTACCTTGAGTATCCTAGAGGTGCACTAAGGAGGGATTTTTCAAAATTCCTACGGGAACGGGAATTACGCGGGTGAAACTGCGGGGTGCGGCTAGTAATTATTATAAATGCCTTAGATTAAGTTTATTTTTTATGTGTGACTGTAAGGTATATATTTTATATGGGCCGTAGCTTTAAGTATTATAATCTTGTACTTTATTTATGTTGCTTGAAATAAACGTATATTAATATCTGCTCATTAAAAAATAAGCTGATCTGATTAAATAAAAGATTTTTAAAATGCATAAAAAGATTCGGTAATTTTATGACCGCATGTAGGGTTGCTTAACCTCGACGATTGATTTCGTAATTTCTTAGAGACGATTTGAATTTCGAATATATCAGATGTTTCTCTATGTTTACATTATAATACGATATATACCTTGCCAAATTCTATAGTTCAAGGTCTACAGGAAAAACTCTATGAATTTTGATTCCTTTGAGAATGTGTAAACATGCGTTTTTGCGGCATAAACGGCCGTTTCTTTTTTCTCAGGTTAACTTAGAAAATTTATTTTCACATTTCACAGCTTAAGGAGGCTGTAGATTCGAGTATATGTATGTGTTCCGAGGCGGGAATCGAACCCGCAACCTCTTGCGGTTGCAGGCGGACCTTCGCCCGCTGCGCCACAGATATATTTTAAAGAACCTAGGTCAATCAGATGAGAGAGGCCTGTTTTCAGTAGTGGACATTTTACGGCTGAAATGATGATGATGATGAGGTCAATCAGCGATTAAGGTCATTATTAATACACTACTAAAGTCTTCATTTATTTGTAAATCCCACGTATCAAATTATTAATTATACCAAACTTTATTTAAACACATAAAATGAATCCCAATTTACCTTGGTCACGGCATCACGCTCCACGCGTGTTTTCATTTAGCACATTCTTTTCTATGTTTGTTTGTTATTATCATGGGGTTGTTATGGAAAAGAAATAAAATTTCGTGCGACATCAAAAAAATTAAGAAATCTTAGCGAGCAAATTAACTTCATTAATGTAACCCGGCGTTTAACATGATGATTAGCCTTGTAAACTCTACACCGATAAAACAGCATTTTGTTAATTTTTCGAAAACATTTATAGTCATTTATTCATAATTTGTTAAATCACACGTCAAACATTTCCAAATACAATAAAATAAAAAATAGTATAAATTTATGATTATGTCTAATCGATAGAAATTAAATGAAATTAAATATAATTATACATGTCAAGAATTTCTTAATGTCAATACATTCTCAGAATTATAAATAAATATTTTAACATAAAAAAACTTAATGATAACCTTATCTTAGGTAATTTAATTCAAATTGCAATAAATATTTAAAAACAACAATTAGAATGTAGGTATTTGATTACATGCTATGAATTCCTCGTAGGCCCATGTAGTTTTATATCTAACTTTATTTTATTTTTTATTTTAAATTTAGTTTGTAATACTGATATGGACCTTGTCTGAAATAAAGATAAATTATTATTATTATTATAATAAGTTCTGTCCATAAGCCAGACATAGACATTTAATCTGCGTTAAATAATGTATCATTCCACTATGTCTATGTTGTGCCATCTCGTTCTTATTGCTAACCCTAATAATAATAGCGGTAAATAATTTTTATACTTCCTAAACAAAATTATACGCTGAGCTGTGACCTATTTGACATACTGCAACACACACATGCACTACTTAGCCAGATAATTTAGTAGCAAATCATTTAGTTACGCTACCGCTTTTAGCTGTTTAGTTATGGTGTTATTTGCAGTCATATGTATCTTTGTATGTGATTGAAGTTCCAAATAAATTGTTTATCTTTGCCTTTGCATCTATTATAGATGATTTATAAAGCGTCAGCAACTGGTAATCATGCTGTACGGGACGCTGCAGTGCCTGGAACATTGGTAGATGGATAAGGCTTGCCCTGCACCTATACCATCCTCTCAGCTTAGTCAGCTGTTAGTCAGAGGAAAGAACAGGTCAATACGTCTGAAGCTAACTAAGCCGCGGGTTTCCTCACGATGTTTCCTTTACCGTTAAGAACGTGTTAAAAGTGAACTTACACATTTCAAGAAAGAAAAATCCATTGGTTCACGGCACGATCTTCGATTAAAAATCGGGGGTACATACCACTTAGCCAACACGGCTTCTATTGTTTATTGTTTATATGTATTTTTTTTTATTTTTTGTTTATCTGCAATCAAAAGAAAATGAAATCAAGAGCTAACCTATCTAACATAAAAAAAAAAAAATCTGCACTGACAGTTATAGTTACATATACATATATGTATCTTTCAATAACTGTCAGTTGTTCAAATATACACGTATAATTAGGTTTGTGAAATTCCTTTCTACTCGAGCTTTTGACTCGGTTTTACTGAGCATCCGCCTTGAGACCCTCAAGGAAAAGATTGCTCAGGTTCCCCCTGATGTTCGTTATTTCCCCCCCGATTGACAAAAACTGTATCCCCAAGAACTTTGCTTAGTATTGTGACTGTATGAATGGCTGCTTGTTTCTGAACTATGTTAATATTGATGTGCGAGTCTAGTTTGTCGCAATACCTGCTTAAACTTTTAGCTATTATACCTGTAGCTCCGACCACAATAGGTATGACTTCGGTTGGTGTTTTCCAAAGCCTTGTAATTTCTACTTTTAATGCGTGATATTTACTTAATTTTTCAATTTCTTTCGCTCCAATATTGTAGTCAGATGGTACAGTTATATCTATTAAATATGTTTTATTTTCTATTTTATTTACGTATATAATGTCAGGTCTATTGTGTATAATTGTAATATCTGTCTGTACCGGTATTTCCCACATGAGTTTAGCTGTGTCGTTTTCTATAACTTGAGGTTGTGTTAAATTTTCCTGCCACCAAAGATTCGAAACTACGAAATTATGTTTTTTTGCTAGCGTCCAGTGAACATATTGCACGATGTTATTATGCCTTCTAGTATAGTAAGTACCAGCTAGTTTTTCACACCCAGATATGATATGTTGTGTGGTCTCATCTTTTGCCATACAGAGCCTGCATCTACCGTCCACTGCTCTTTTCAGGATATCTCTTTCATGCTGCCTAGTTACTACTGCTTGATCTTGTATAGCATAGATTGATGATTCTAGCCCTGGTGTTAACGGTTGTTTTTTGATCCATTTAAATGAATTTACCCTATCTACATTTTCTTTATCTAATACTTTATTATAAAATTGTCCGTGAAGCGGCTTGGCTTTCCATTTATTGATTTTAGTTTTTAAGACAGCCTTACGAATTTCGTTATCTGTATAATTTTCTTCATTCTCTAGACCTATTTCTAATAAATTTACTTGTGACTCTTTACTTATTGAATATTTAACCTTTTTTCTATCCTGTTTTACGATTGCTTTTATAATATGGTCTTGTCCTCCTCTTAAATAGTTTCTGAATTTAATAATTTGTGTTTTATACAGCATTTCTACATTAGTTAATCCCCTACCCCCTTCTTCTATTGGCAAATACAATCGTTCTACTTCAGCTTTTTGTTGATGCACTTTATTCATTGCTAATATTTTTCTAGTTTTTACATCTATTTTCTTTAAATCGCTTGTTTTGTAATTTACTATGCCGAATGTATATAAAAGAACCGGTACTGCGTATATGTTAATTGACTTTAATAGGTTTACACGTATAATAATATAATATATGTTATAATAATATATACAAATATATTTTGGAAGATGTCCGGAAGATGGACAGCAGCGTCTTTCCGTGTATCCACATCCCGTACTATGCTCGCCAACCCGCCTGTCAAGCGTGGCGAGTATGGCAACTACTCTTCATGGAGATCCCTGAGGGAGGCCTATGTTCAGTAGTGGACGTTTTACGGCTGAATTGATGATGATGACACGTATAATAGATATAGGTGAGTTCAAAAAGTTTATTTTGTGTCTAAGTCTAAACTCCGTCTAGCCACATGCTAGACGGAGTTTAGGCTTAGTAGTAGTTTAGGTAAGCTCAATCAAGATTTTTCGTTATTCTTAACCCACATTTGTTCAATTTCTAGGCTCAAGTCATAATTCTGACTGTATTTTTTTGACATAAATAAATCTATGAGCTCAAGCTGTTTATTACCATCATCATCATTTCAGCCGTAGGACGCCCATTGCTGGACATAGGCCTCCTTCATGGAATTCTAGGTATTGCGGTTGAAAGCGGCCTGCATCCACCGTCGACCTGCGGTCTTCACAAACCCTCGTTGATTTTATCTCTCATCAATTAGACAAAAGTAAGCAGGTTGACGTTGTTTATTTTGACTTCAAAAAGGCTTTCGATAGGGTGGACAATGATGTATTGCTGCGAAAACTTTGTAACATTGGTTTCTCAAGTAAATTGCTGAGGCTTTTTGCTAGTTATATGCGAGATCGGCAGCAGTTTGTTCAACATGGTTGCTTTGTTTCAGCGTCTTATCTTACGAGATCAGGAGTGAGTCAAGGTTCAATATTGGGCCCGCTTTTGTTCGGCATTATGATAAACGACCTCGAAACTACGCTTAAGCATACGAAGTGCCTGTTGTACGCCGATGACTTAAAGCTGGTTTATGGGCTTGAAAAAATTGATGACGCCAGATATTTGCAAGAAGACATAGACTCGGTGTTTGAATGGAGTGTCTCAAATAAGTTGCTTTTTAACATGGATAAGTGTTGCACTATGACTTTCAGCCGCGCGCGCATGCCGTTTCATGCGCAGTATTCCCTAGGCGAGGAGCGCGTAGTAAGAGTCTATACTGTCAAAGACCTTGGCGTCACGTTTGATACACGTCTAAACTTCCATGATCACTTGAAGGCAATCGCTACTGACTGCTATCGTAGGTTAGGCTTCGTTCTCCGAAATGCTCGCGAATTCCACAATGCGGCTGCCATAAAGATAGTTTATACTGCTCTTGTACGAAGTAAGATTGAGGCGGCATCAATAGTATGGCATCCGTATGAGAGTACCTACGCCTTACGATTGGAAAAAATTCAAAAGGCTTTCTTGAGATTCTTTTACAAGAAACTCTATGGATATTATCCATTTCTCTATCCCACAGTATTTTTACTTGGTATGCTAGGTTTTAATTCCCTAGAAACAAGGCGTAACTACAGCCTACTAACGACCGCTTGTCGGTTGCTGCGTGGTGTATCGGACTGCCCTGAATTGGTAGCTCAAGTGGTAAGATTGTATGTACCTGAAGTTCCTAAGTATTCTCTGAGGCCCCGAAGCCATGCCTTACTGGCTGTCTACCGAGCGCGCACGGTGGCGCACAGGAACTCGCCCCTTATTCGAGCATTAATATTACTAAATGAGCTTCTGGCGTCAGCACCACTGTGTGATATATTTGCAGACAACTGGAATGATATGTGCAGAGTTTGCCTGAGGTATTGTGAAGAGGTTGATACCGTAAGAATAAGTACCATTTGTTAATATTTTATTGTATTTTTTCTGTTTTTATTATTAAGGTGTAAGATGTTTGCTGTTTGTGTAAATTTAATTGTTTACTTTACCTATGTATAGCATAGCGCATTGGTTATACTGTAATGCTGTGTTATTTCTTGAATAAATAAAAATAAATAAATAAATCTGCCCATCTTGTAGGTGGACGTCCTACGCTGCACTTGCTGGTCCGTGGCCTCCACTCGAGAACCTTTCGGCCACATCGGCCATCTGATCTTTGAGCTACATGGCCTGCCCATTGCCACTTCAACGTGCGTACGTTTGGCTATGTCGGCGACACGAGTTCTTCTACGTATCTCCTTATTCTGATACGATCGCGTAGACAAAACCCGAGCATAGCCCTCTCCATAGCAGGTTGTTTATGCTTTTAGTTAATTTAGGTAGTAGTAGTTGTAGTAGTCATCATCATCATCATCAGCCTATATTAGTCCACTGCTGGACATAGTCCTCCCCAAATCTGCGCCATTTCACCATGTCTTCAGCATGCCGCATCCAGCGTCTACCAGCGACCGCCCGCAAGTGATCACTCATACTCATACTCATTTATTTTTCCATAGGGACACTTAAGAACACTTGGATACGTCAAAGTTACACAATAAATTAAAAACTAAAATACAAAATTCATTTAAAAGCCAGTCCAAACACAGACAAGCCAAGCATAGTATCATATCAGTATAAAGTAAGACTTACATTCTAAATAAAATAAACAAAAAAATCTGCTGTAAACTCCATCTAGTTAGTGGTCGTCCTACACTACGCTTACTAAGCCGCAAGTTGTAGTAGTAGGTAGTGCATTCTGTTTTTTTTTATTAAATAAAAATAAATAATAAATCAAAAGACATTAGGGAAGACCTTTGACCAGCAGTGGCACAGCACAGGTGAAATAAAAAAAAAACTTTAAAAGCAACGACACGGTATGTCGAATAAAGCATCAAAACTAGTTAAAAAATAAAACCGGGCAAGAGCGAGTCGGACTCGCGCACCGAGGGTTCCGTGCCATCATACAATATAATATATGATAAAGGCGGTTTTATATTTGTTGGAGAACCTTGACAGCGCCATCTCTCGTCTGATAGCGGAACTTATGTAGATTTTTTACACTTTCGATGATTTCTAATAAAGTATGCTATGTAGAGAGATTGTAATAAATTTCCTCTCTTCTTTACATACACTTCTAATAGCAATAAAAGTTTCAGAGGTTTATCTCCGCAAACTTCGGAGATAAGGGGGGGAACGCTATTTTTTTCAACATTTTTGTAAATAACTCAAAAACTATACGACTTAAAGAAAAACTAAAAACTGTTTATTAATGTGCAAAAGCATACCTTTTATATGATACCCCACATCACCTAGTAACTTTCCAAAAATTTTGAAAACGCCCCTTCTACCCCCATTGTCTAAAAAACTATGCAAATTAGAGAGTTCGCTATAATTTTCCTATAAAGTTTACATATACTTCTATTAGCTATAAAAGTATCACGGGTTTATCTCTGCAAACTTCGGAGATAAGGGGGGGGGGAACGGTCGTTTTTTCGACATTTTTGTAAATAACTCAAAAACAATACGGTTTAAAGGAAAACTAAAAACTGTTTATTATTGTGCAAATAAATACCTTTCATATGATACCCCACATCACCTATTAACTTCACAAAATTTTTGGAAACCCCCCTTCCACCCCCCTTGTCTAAAAAACTATGCAATTTAGAGAGTTCGCTATAATTTTCCTATAAAGTTTACATACATTTCTAGTAGCTTTAAAAATATCACGGGTTTATCTCTGCAATCTTCGGAGGTAAATAACTCAAAAACGATTCGGCTTAAAGAATAAATAAAAACTGTTTATCAATGTGCAAATGAATACCTTTTATATGATACCCCACACGGCCTAGTAACTTTACTTAAAAATTTTGAGATTTCTGCCCCCCTGCAATCAAAATAAGAATATTTTTTAACATTTTCATATATGCTATATTAGTAAAAAAGTGTGGTCTTTTACCATTTCAAATTTCAAGTCGATAGTATTAGTAGTTCTCGAGATATCCATATGTGACAGACAGACAGACAGACAGACAGAGTGATTCTATAAGGGTTCCTTTTTTACCATTTTGGTTCGGAACCCTAATAATGCAACCGAGGAGACGTCACTTTGATTTAAGCAACCGGCAGTAGAATGTTGCCTATCCTCTCTTGCCCGCGGATGTATTAAGAATCTAGGGATACCACCAGAAGATAGATAGATAGAAAATGCTTTATATCTTTCTGTTGTTATTTTTATATTTAAGGTGTGCACTTAAATAAAAAATTACAACAGAAAGATAAACACTAAACACAAAGTGACAATTGGCGGTCTTATCGCTAAAGAGCGATCTCTACCAGTTGTGGATACAGCAAGGGGTTTAAAGATGTACGAAAAGTTTTATGATCAGATGGGCAGCAGCGTCCTTTCGTGTATCAACATCCCGTACTGCGCTCGCTAACCTGCATGCCAAGCGTGGCAAGTATGGCAACAACCCTTTCATGATCTTGCCACAAGGGAGGCCTTTGTCTAGTAGAGGACATGGACATCAGTCCTACGGCTGAGATAAGGACATTAAAAAAACCTCGTTCCGATGTATAAATGGTCGCTGAATTGTTCAAATCAGAAAACCGACCACGTCATTCTTACTTTGTCCAAATGGAGGCAGATCTACCTCTACAAATTTGATTGCAGTTGGCAAAATTTAATTAACTTCCTTTAGTGGGATAGTTTATTAGAATGGATAGGACTCAGATTAGAAGATATTGATAGAATTAAGAGCCCTTAGAAATATGCTTTTAAAATTATACATAAATATAATAAATAATAATTTAAATAAAAAAAATATATACTACAGTTTATTTCATTAAATAAAAAAAATACCTTACTCAGTTCTGCTGATGATGGGATCCATGATAAATCGAGGGAAATACTCAAAATGTAATAAGCATACTTATAGTAGTAAGTATATTATCAGCATTATTTTAGATTTTATCAATAAAGTTGTTTTTTTTTAAATAATTATTAGGTCTAAATACATAGTATAGTCATGGTATGTTTTTACAAAAAAAAAATATATCAATCATCTTGTACCTATAACACAAGCCTTGCTTGCTCCACTTTGCGACTAGATGGTGTTAATAAGATTCAGCATTAATTATCTATAGAAATTATGTACACTGCATAAATGTGTTATTAAAATACATTTATCCGAGTATTTATCGCGAAAATTATCGATTATCGAGTCAAAACATCGGGAAATAATAAAGGTAATTTACGCGATAAATACCCGGATAAATGTATTCTATTAATGTGTTGTGATTGCGAAAGTATAAACAAGATAATAACACACATGGACGTTTAATTAGGTATTATATTTATTATGTTAATGATGACATGTGTTTAGGTATTTACTGTTTAGATACCTTATCTCTACTGCACTGTAACGTTGTTTTCTTTCTTCTGTTACTGTTTAAAATTTGTTATTAAATATTGCTGTACAATCGTCATAAGAATTCGGAAACACATTAGTGCTTTGCACTAATGCAAAGACAACTCTCTCTCGCCTTTGACAGTATAGCGCCAACAGCCGACCTGTGTACTTTTCCGTACAGTTATGAAATAAATTGGCGGAATTGTTCTGAGAAATCGCACTTTGACTTCTTCTGAGGTCAGATCTATGCTCCAGGACGTTCGACAGGTGACAGTTAGCATTAAATAAGTTTGATGCTGGAATAAAGAGTAGCTCGGGCTAACTTTGCTCGCTCATACCAAAACTGGAATGATGATGACTGGGAGAAAATATTGTTAACTGACGAGTTTTGTCTACACTCAGATGATAGAAGGGTTAAAGTTTGGAGATGGCCCGGAGAAAGATACGATCAGTGTAACATTGTCAGAAGAAAGTCATATGGTGGAGGGTCAGTAATGGCTATTATCTGTGGTAATGGTATGGGGCGGTATTTGCATTTAGGACACGTATGGAATTGCACATTGTAGAAAATGGATCCCTGACTGCGGCTCTGTAAGTAAATGACATCTTAGAACCAATAAAGTTGTCATGCCCTTTGCCCCATACATCGAAGAGAATTTTCAATTAATGCTTGACATTTTCAATGTGATGATTGAAGGGTTCATTCAAAACATAATTTTTGAGATTTCTGTTGATTAGTCTTGTGTTTTAGTGTGAATAGCTATACGTAATTTTAGTCAGTTTTAAGTCAATTAAATTAGCTTTAGCTAGTTAGTGCAACAACAAAATCGCCACCAGTGTAGCCTTAAAATATTAAAGTCTTGTTCAAGAAAAAAAGCCGTCTCATAGAAATATCACTCAATAGATTACGTCACGGTCGCGGTTCCGTACCTATGTCGTATATCTCTTTAACCATTTGTCCAAATTATTTGCAGTAAAAGTAAAAGTCTTCTGTTTTAAATACTTGAGACGATGAATTAATTTTGATAAGAATAAAATTAATAATTGTAGATAATAAAACCAATAAACATCACCTTACGATTTAAATTATTTCTTAATAACAAAAAACTACTTTATGCAAATTAAATATAAATGTTAGACAAAGGCTGTCGCTGACTTTTTTGTAGGCAGTATCAAATTCTTAAACTTTTATCTAGAACTCAATCATATACCTCTCATCATTAAGGCAGCGTTCGCAAAAAACGCTTTCGTTCAACCGTTTTTTCTCTGCTTTTTTGCAAATCGAACTACCACGAAAAAGTCTTTAAATTTTTGGGTAAATTTATAGCCTTTGACACTCATAAATACTGTAGCTTTCTATTAATAAAATAATTTTCAAAATCGGTTCAGTAGGTCCAGAGATTACCCACTACAACGTACAAATTCACAAATCACAAACTTTACCTCGTTATAATATTAATAATATATATATATAATATATTATAAATATTATAACGATAAACGAGGTTACCCTTTGGTTACGGAATCCTAAAAAGGAAAAAGAAATATGTATGTAGATAAGTAATTCTTTATCTATACTTCGATACTAATTTTACTTATTATCAACATCCCGTCCTGCGCTCACCAAACCGCCTGCCAAGCGTGTTGAGTATATGGCTACTACCCCTCATGGAGATTCATTCGACGACCTCTGTGGCGCAGCGGGCGAAGGTCCGCCTGCGACGCAAGAGGTTGCGGGTTCGATTCCCGCCTCGGGACAAATGTCTGTACGATCTGCAGATATTTGTTCAGGGTGTTCTGGGTGTTTTTCTATATATAATAAAAATATCTATCTATGTAGTATAATGTATTAAGTATATCAGTCATCTAGTACCCATAACACAAGCTCTGCTTAGCTTGGGGCTAGATAATGCTGTGTGATTTGTCGAGCATTATTTATTTTATTTATTTATTAGAGAGGCCTGTGTTCAATAGTGTACGTTTTACGGCTGAAATGATGATGATGAATGGTACGGAACCCTTCGTGTGCAAGTCCGACACGCACTTGGCCAATTTTTTGGCTACAGACCTACAAACGCAAAGAGAAACTACACTAGAACACACTAGGATAAACATATCCCTCGATCTTTGTCTCGGGGGTATACAATATTGCAGGCACCTAAAATCGGGGAAGTTTAGAATAAGTCATTGCCGAGATTTATAACTTTGAAGGCTGCATTAAATCTAAGGTGTTTTAAAAATCTTTTATTTGACCCCAAAATGGGAAGTATTGCGTCTTCTTTATTATATCCCTATCCAATAATAAGCCTACTCTATAAAAACTTATTAGTCTTTTTAAAAGTGCCATAAAAAATTACCTACTACTGGCGAGCCTAACCAAAAACCAATCGAAATCCTAAAGTCAAAGCCAAGTTATGCTTCAAGACAGGCCGCGGTATCGGATTATGAATAGCACGGCTTCAATAGCGATCCCAGGATGCTTTCATCCCGGCGGGACGCAAGTGCATAACCCCCTTTCCCCCTGGCGAGTCCCCCTCGAAGGCTTACCTGCGCCCGGACAGCTTCTCGCTTGCCTCGGAGAACCGCTATCATTGTGACAAAGATTAAGCGCACAGACAGAACGCTCGGCATTGTGTGCATGAAGTATTTTGTATCTGGATTTTTTTTTGTCATTGTTGACTTATTGCAGTAGTACGATTAACCCAAAAACCGTTGATTAATTTATGAAGCATTTATAGGAATTTAAAAACGCTGAATAAATTAAGCAACGGTTTTTTAACATATTTTCATACATGACAGTCAAAGATATAGAATTATTATATATTAAAAATTAAAACGTATGCATGTAAATTAAAACGTATGCATGTTTACGGTATAATAATATCATTTATTGTATTTGTAAGTAATGTTGAACTAACTTGAGCAGACTAGGAAGGTGCTTATGCAAAACATCCTCCGAAAAGTTCCATTCCTTTACACAATAACTTTTTCCGCTGAAGCTGTACTATTTTTGCTTATGTATTTCATTCCTTCTTGCTTCATATTACTCATTCTCGTTTTTATGGTTCCGTACCCAAAGAGTAAAAACGGGACCCTATTACTTAGACTCCGCTGTCCGTGTGTCTGCCGACTGTCTGTCTGTCACCAGGCTGTATCTCTTGTCTTGTCTTTTTATTTTATCGCTTTTTGTGTTTTGTACACAATTCCGCCAATGTCAAGTTATTTTATAAATTCTTATGTTATTAAGCTGGCCACAAGCAGCCATTTCAGGCTGTATCTTGAACTGTGATAGCCAGACAGATGAAATTTTCACAGATGATGTATTTCTACTGCCTCTATAACGACAAAAACAGAATAAAATAAATATTTAAAGGGGGCATGCAACCAACGTAATTTTGATTGAATAATGCTACGAACCCTCCGTGCACGAGTCTGACTCGCATTTGGCCGATTTAATTTAACATTAAATCACTTTCATTTTAAATAACAATTAATTTAAAATCCAGGGTGAGGTCTGTGTTCGGTGGTGGACGTTTTACGACAGAAATGATGATAAGTGGCTGTCTCGGCTAACTACTTTTAATATACACCTCTAATACTACGACTCTACAACTACTCTACTACTTATCTACTAATATATTACTAGGTCCTTTTTACCTTTGATTATTCCTGACATTTAGACTGTTTCAACAGCAGAGGTTCCGGATAGACAGGGTAGACCGACTTTTGTTATTTAAAATTAATTTTGATCGCGAAATTAAAAAAAAAACAACTAATTCTACTTGTTACTACTACTCTACTACTGCTCTACTTCTACTCTACTAATACAACTACTTCTACTTATTACTACTAAAACTACTCTACCACTACTACTACTACTCTACTACTAACTTCTAAAGTTACCTATATAAGCCAAAAAAATAAAAAGCTGAGTTTAAGTATAGTCACAAAATAAACCTTTTGAACGCACCTATAAATATTTGACAACCAAATAAAGACATCAAAGCCATATAAAATGTATTTGAAAATGAATTTTTGTTATAATTATTTCTGTGAACTTTTACGATGTCTAAATAGCATACATAAGGCGGCGAAGCCCCCTATTATGCATAGCGCTGTATGTCTGTCTGTCTGTGCATGAAACGATTACAACCGAACGCGTTGACCCATTTATATGAAACCTTTTTGTTAGCACTGTCTTAATGAGAGAATGGTACTGATTAATTTTGTTGACCCTAGGGTCACAGGGACCGGAGTTATTGTGACCTCAAAAGGTCACCAAAGGTCAAAAATGGAATTTTTCGGAAACCTTCGCCCCCTTTTCTGGTACCCCCGTACCGATGCTTGTGTTAATCCGGGCGTAGACAAATCAAAATATCTAAGATCCGTGAAATCGGTCTAGCCGTTCTCGAGTTATAAATGGTGTAACTAACCCGACTTTGTTTGTCTTTAATTACAGAAAAAGTAATTATGTAGATAAGGTTTATGTGTGATATAGGTTTATTATAGTAGTTAACTTCATGCATTATAGTAGTTAACTACTAGTTGTTTTTTTTTATTATATATTTATACTTTTTAATTTGTCATAGCTAACGTTTGTTTGTTATTTTATTTGTGATAATGTAGGCACGACACTGTGTTTTCACTGTTTTTTTTTATTTACCATAAGTTTTATGTAACCAAAAGTGAACACTATTTAAGGATTTTTAGTTTCCATCATTTGTTTTATTACTTTGTAAGCAGCTGTATGTTTTCCGTGTAATTTTAAAAATAAAATAATAATAAAATATAAAGTTTGTTAAAAAACGTCCCGCGTCGTCGCGTCGGTCTTCGACATAAATCGTGTCACATCTGTGCGCCACGTTCACTGGTTCTGTCGACAGGCAGCGTACGCGCAGCGACGTCACACAGGCTGCCTCCGAGGCCGGACCGATACGCACGCGCCCGCCGTTGATCCAGCATGTTTGTGTGAATGTGTGACTGTGACCAAAATGTGGAACTACATTGTGCTTGTGTTCGTGATCATCGGATGCGATGCTGAGCTGCAGGAAAGAGGTAAGTCAACGTACAATACAGTTGCTGAAAAAAGATAGGCTCTACCGCGCTCGTGGTTTGCGGGGCGTCAGTGAAGTTTTACTGTCAAACAGGCATTTTTCGCTACCAGTTACGTTATAAGCTACCAGCTCGTTTTATGATTCTTTATCTAGCAAAACTCGTTGGAACCTTTCTTCAGCTTTGTCACTAAAAGCACTTTAACTAGTTCTAGTCAGGTACAACAGTGTGCTTAGCGGATTAGGCTAATGACCTTAAAACAAAGCGAATGATTCTAACCTTTGAATGAAAGTTAAACACATCTATCGTAGACGGTAAAATATATTTCAACACAGTTGCATATTTTCAATTTGGTGGGTACCTATGTACGTTGAAACTGTGTGATCTGTTTTATTGCATAATGATTGTTAGCCAACAAAAATATTAATAACACCTTGTTATAAAAATCCATATATTTTACAGTAAAAATATTTGTTTTGAATCCCATTGACTCCGAGCTAATCCTATAATTGCATGACGGAATGGTCTCCTGATACAGTTAAAACTAAAAGGAAACTATTATTAAAGTAATACTTTCTTAGTTGTTTAATTACATAATTTTAAGTATATTAGTCTGAACTATACGAAATAATGATAAACTTAAGGACCCCAAAGCCTTAAGTGGTCGTAGAAAAATGTATTTTTTAAAATAATACCTGTATAATACCGTGTAACGGACCCACTTGATGCGATCCTGGCATAATTCGTCTCCAATTTTATGAAAAAAAAAACATTACAATAAATTTGATGAAAACATCACATTGAACGAACGGATCACAGTTCTCATTGCCATTATTTATTTGGTAAAACAAATTTACGAAAATAAACATTAAAATTTACATTAAGAAGATACACGACCGCTTTTGATCTTAAATTAATCCTATTATCCCAATATGTTGTTTCCTCGAATTCTAAGTGTGATAAAAAATTCAACACTAATCGTTTCAACGTACATTGGAACTTTACCTTCAGAGTTACGAGTCTGTATCGACAAAACAAAGAAACATTTTTAACAACCATGATCACGAGAACCCTGGAACAACTTAGAACAACCAAACTCTACCAACAAAAGATTAGGAGGACTTTTAAATAATAAATAAAATATAAACAATGCTTGACAATCCACACAGCATCACCTAGCCCCAAGCTGAGCAGAGCTTGTGTTTTTTTTTTTTTTTTTTTTTATTTAAATTACAGAAGGACTTTGTCGCTCAGCGACCATATTGTCCCGAAAAGGCTACACAATAATCAACATAATATAGTAAAAACAACAAACTTAACTTAATTCTTATCTAGTCCTAATTCTAGCAACGTGATCAACATTTTTGATTCGTCCGACATCGGACTACTCAAAATACTATTTAAGAAACCAATGGCTTGTGTCATATTTCTGCCAAAATATGTCACCCTTTGTGGCTCGTTCCGAACACACAGAGCTTGTGTTATGGGTACTAGATGACTGATAGATAATATACTTAATACATTATACTAGGTACATAGATAGATATTTTTTGATTATATATAGAAAATATCCAGAATATCCCCAACCGAGGCGGGAATCGAACCCGCAACCTCTTGCAGGTTGCATCGTCGCAGGCGGACCTTCGCCCGCTGCGCCACAGAGGTCGTCTCTACGACAATATAACTTTTTAAAAAGTATGATTTTAAGTGTATACCCACACTAAGGTATCATTTAGGGAGACTAAAAATACAATGAAAATGTTATATTCTGGCGGGATTTGAACCCGAACGCCACAGACGAACTTCCTTAACGCGGGGTGCCTATACCGTTTGACTACAGACTAACTAGGTATTTACTATTTATTTTATTTATTTATTTTTATAACTAGTCGTCAGATTGAAAATCTGGACTGCTTATCTGTTATGGCAACCACTAACGTCATTCATAGTTATATTTTGGTGATTACTTACTAACTATCGTTTGCACAGAAATGAGACGAATCTATACTAATAATATTATTTAGCTGAAGAGTTTGTTTGATTGCTTGAATGCGCTAATCTCAGGAACTATGGTCTTATTTGAAAAATAATTTCAGTGTTATTGTGCCCATTTATCGTGGAAGGCTATATAGGCTACATATCATCACTATTCATCACGCTAAGACCATAAGACCAATAGGAGCGGAGCACCAATGAAGAATGTTTCAAAATCGGGGTTTTTTTTTCCTTTTGAGAGCTTTCGCTGCGTGCTCAACAGAATTGTTTCCCCCTTAAAAGTTTTAAAAAAGCAACAGCATAAATCTATCTTTTAAGAGTGGCTCACTATCTCACTATAACCTTTTTTATGCTAACCAAATTTGTTCTAAAATAATGCATAACGTATTTGCGAAGGTGTTTTTATAAATAGGTTATATTCAACCTTTTTGTTGTTTTTGTGGTGTTTTCGTATGCGGTAACAATTAATAAGGCCCAGAGGCAAACATTTAAGGACGTATAGGAATAGATTTACGCCAAGAGTGTTTTTCGCACGGGCAATATGTAAAAAAAGCCGTGTTGGCCGAGTGGTATGTACCCCCGACTTTCAATCCGAAGGTCGTGGGTTCGATACCAGCAGTGCACCAATGGATTTTTCTTTCTTAAAAAATGTATGTGCACACTTAACACGTGCTTTAACGGTGAAGGAAACAAACATCGTGAGGAAGCCCGCGGCTTAGTTAGCTTCAGACGTATTGACCTGTTCTTTCCTCTGATTAATAGCTGACTAAGCTGAGAGGATGGTATCTGGGCAAGCCTTATCCATCTAACAATGTCCCAGGCACTGCAGCGTCCCGTACAGCATGATTACTAGTTACTAGTTGCTGACGCTGTATAAATCATCTATAATAGATGCAAAGGCCTTACTTACTTATTTAAACATATTTTCACCTTATACGTAAACGAAGTCCAAGCCCAAGGTAACTATTCCACGCGGACCAAGTCGCGGGCAGAAGGTAGTATGTTCATAAAAACACTGTGCAACTTCACTATTTTGTGGACCTAAAAGTCTGCCTGTAGATAAAGTTTGTTTAATTATTTTGTTTTCAACAAAACTCTATCATGTTTGTAGTTGTTTTGTGTCAACAGTACTAAAATTATATATGTTATATACATATGTTATTTTTATATGTACATATAATGAGTTGAAAAACAGATAATTACAAAGAACTAAATCTGTTATTGTTATTGTAGTTATAATGATAAGAAAGAAAATTATCTAAATTTCTAGGAATATAGGGTTAATTATTGTTTTTGTTTTTGTAATGAGTCGATAGATTGATAAACTCTAGGAATTCCCAGTTTAAATGGAATTTCTCAATAAAGTAATGAATTGGTACGTACTTACAAATAATCGTAGTTATCAACTACGATTGTATGATATGTGTAGGTCATTTATACAGCGTTAAAAACTGGTAATAATGCTGCACGGGACGCTGCAGTGATGGATTAGGCTAGCCCAGCACCTATATGTAGGGATGCAGCACCTATATATAGGGAGATGGTACCTATAGGTAGGGACCATCCTATTCCACATAGAAGGAAGGAAAATAACTATAAATACCTACACACTCCTATACTCTTTGCGCTGTAGCATGGTGCGGCAGGATGATTACGTATCTCGCGACAGATTTTGCAACAGGCAATTGACAGCAATATTGCTGTCAAAAGTCAATTCCTTGCTGTTTTCTAATACAAAGTTGACTTTTGACAGCAATATTGCTGTCAATTGCCTGTTGCAAAACCTGTCGCGAGGTACGTAACCTAATCACCCTGCCGGTCATTTTGCTTTTAATTTTAGACTAGAACATTCTGGTTGGGTTTACTACAGTTATTAATAATTTAATATATAACGAATGTGGTACCACTGAAATACTAAGTCATAATTTGTAAATCGCGGCAACTTACAAAAGTGAAACGAAATGTTACTGAAACGCACGCACCATGCTACAGCGCAAAGAGTGAAGTCGCTGTATCAAAATTGTTTGTTTACGGAAGAAGATAAATATATGTATAACTTATATTGTACACATAAATAACATTCCGCGAAGCGATAACTTTTAAAACCCGATGGCTAATATTATATATTGAAGGAGTGAGTAATCCACACCTTTATTTGACTTTGAGAGTGCATAGAACATACATAGTAAACATTTACTCAAAAGGAGAATTAATAAAAGGAACAAAACATACAAGGCAATACATTAAAGGAACTAAAACAATATTCTAAATAATTATTAGTTTGACTTAATGTTGGCGGTTTTGTTGGATAGCTATTTTAGGTGCTCAAACGGGAATACTTCATTTTTGTGAATGAAATCCCCACAACATTGATTTTATTAATTTCAGCCGTAAAACGTCAACTTCTGAACATAGGCCTCCCTCATGGATCGGCATGACTGAGGGGTATCATAAATACTCACCACGCTTGGCAGGCGGCTTGGCAAGCGCAGAACGGGATGTTGATACACGGAAGGGCGCTGCTGTCCATCTTCCGGAGATATCCCTTAGCAGGCTCTTACTGTATCCATGGGCATGAGAGGAGAGGTTTTTATATTGCCGGCACCCCACGGCAGCACAACAAACAATACATTCGAATAAAGTGTTACAAATAAAGGCACTTCACGTACCTGATTAAGCGTTATCTCTCGCGATTGTTAGCACTTGCTTAGTTTATTAGTCGGTCCATAGTAAACTCATTTGTAACCTCAAAGCTGATAAGAGTTATTGAGCGTTTGAAATGACGTGGTTCACATCCAACATTTAAAGCCAATTTATAATATGCATAGACGACCTCTTGAAAAGGTGTTGGCCTAGTGGTATGCACCCCCGAACTTCGAACCAAAGGTCGGGTTCGGTACCGGCCCTAAACCAATGGATTTTTCTTTCTTAAAATTGTACGGTCAAATTTAACACGAGCTATAACAGTGAAGGAAAACATCGTGACGAAACATGCGCCTTAGTCAGCTTCAGACGTATATTGACCTGTTCATCCCTCTGACTAATAGCCGACTAAGCTGGGAGGATGGTATAGGTGCTGGGCCATCTTAACCCAACTAACAATGTCCCAAGCACTGCGGCGTTAGTAACACACAACATAAAAGAAAAAAGAGAAGAAATAAAATGTATTTATTGATCCATAAAACAAACAAAAACAAAATAATTAATATAAAAATAACAAAACATTAATTGTCTGATTTGTGGATCAAAAGGCAATGCTGAGGCAGGTTCAGCATAATGTTGCTCCATGAAATATTATCTTATTAACCAACGCTGGTAGGTATGCAGGAACTTTGGTGTCGACACGAATGAAATAAGTGAATGTGCTATATATTCTGCGAAGAGGTTGTGTGGCTGAAACACGTCGAGTATTTTTTCTAGCCCTTGGTTTTATGTAGAGAAAACTGCTTTGAGATGTAGCTCAGTATCCGAATTGGTCTATAGTTTTTGAGAAGAGTCTAATTATCCGTCTACATTATTACTTTACTGGATTATCGGGTATTTATCGCGTAATTATCTTTATTTTAATCCCGACGTTTCGACCGGATGGCACCTGTTCGTGGTCGCGAGAATTCTTGAGTCTTGAGATAAATACCCGAAAATCCAATAAAGTAATAATGTAGAAGGATAAGTTCGATACCGGCCGTGCACCAATGGACTTTTCTTTCATGAAAAATGTATGTGCACTCTTAACACGAGCTTTAACGGTGAAGGAAACATCGTGAGGAAACCCGCGGCTTATTTAGCTTCAGACGTATTGACCTGTTCTTTCCTCTGAATAATAGCTGACTAAGCTGAGAGGATGGTATAGGTGCTGGGCAAGCCTAATCCATCTTACAATGTCCCAGGCACTGCAGCGTCCCGTACAGCATGATTACCAGTTGCTGACGCTGTATAAATCATCTATAATAGATGCAAAGGCCTTACTTAGAAGGATAATTAGACTCTTCTCAAAAACTATAGACCAATTCAGATACATCTCAAAGCTTTTCTCTACATAAAAAAAATATGTGATTTGATCGCGAAAGTTTAAAATTTACATTTTACATTTGTAGTTCTTTGGAGTTCAATAAAGAAATGAAAAAAAAATGTTTTAGCTGTGTTAGCAACTTCTATAATTATAACCTTAAACGTTTGTCTAAAACCTGTACAAACTAATCATAACATCTTTTAATATAGGACTATCTATCGGATCGTCTGTCTAGCTAACACGGTAGTCTTACAAAGAGTTTTACCAAGTTATCAAAACTATATGCAACAATAAGCGCTTCATCTTATTGAATTCTAACAGAAATTTAAGGTTTTACGCGCGAAACGCTTCAATCACACATTTTTAATGCGTACTGCGAGTTCCCTCCATATAAACCAAACCCCTTAAAAGTTTGCATAACCTCATAAATATATCTTGTTACATTTTACTACAGCTACGACAACTTTTGCTGTTTAACGTCTTATGTAAACATAGCTTTACTT
The DNA here is from genome assembly GCA_963082625.1 of Pasiphila rectangulata. Lineage (NCBI taxonomy): Eukaryota > Metazoa > Arthropoda > Insecta > Lepidoptera > Geometridae > Pasiphila > Pasiphila rectangulata. Next base: position 23,184,275 of record OY720236.1, on the reverse strand, counting down.
AGAGAGCATACATAATGTTAGTAGGATCTCAGGCTGTTAGTCTTCTCTAGTAGAAATTTGCAATATGGCACTGAACCTTAAGCCTGTTGATCTTATTATAAGATCGATGTCTACAAGGCTCTGTAGGAAGCACTGAAGTTCGTAATGGAGGCCTGTCAAACCTTTAACTTTGCAGTAACGACTAGTCGGCCGAGTCTAAAGCTAGAAACATATATACCAGCGACTTTATTCTGCCTTGGACATCTAAGGTAAGAAATTCATTATTATAGAGTGTTGTGTTGAAATAAAATCAAATTATTGATTTGTTAAAAATCAATTATTTGATTAATTTATATATTAAAAGCCGTAACAACATCATTTTGCATATTTACCGCATTATCAAGACCTTACTTCGCATTCTAGTTATAAACGAATATGCTGCATCAAGGAACCTCAAAAACGTCTTACAAAATACGTGCACATAAAAAATACATCACAGAGATCGTATACACATATGTACCTGTATTACTATAATACATAATATAACGGATCACTCTTTCTAGATCCTGTCTACAGATCCAGTCAGGATCAAGTGAGAATTTTTACTCTCAGTAGATTCTGTTTTTAGAACAACAATAAATAAATTATGATGTTCGATGTTTACAGAAAGTTAAACTGTACATATTTTAATGTTTTTAGGGTTCCGTACCTCGAAAGGATAAAACGGAAACCTTATATGATCACTTTGTTGTCCGTCCGTCTGTCTGTCAATACCCTTTTTCTCAGGAACGCGTAGAGGTATCAAGCTGGAATTTATATCAAATATTCAAGTCTACTGTCCCTTGGTGCTGTGAAAAAATCCAGCTTCTAAGCCAACGCAATCAAAAGATACAGCCGTTTAGACCGCAAATTTTCGCCACTCGCAATGGAATCAAAACCTACAGGGTACTTCCCGTGAACTCAGAAACTTGAAATTTGGTACGAAGCAACGTCTTAGCACAGATAAAGGAAAAGTTGGGAAAACTGTAAATTTTTAGTTAAATCACATAATATTTTTTTAATAATTTTTAACTTACTACCCCTTTCCTCATGAATGAGTCTTTAATTGAAATTCATATAAAATATTTAGGTCTTATATACCTACAGGTTTGTACGGAACCCTCGGTGCGCGAGTCCGACTCGCACTTGGCTGGTTTTTTTTTAACATAAATCTTCAAATAACACCTAACTACACTTTTAATTTTTGACTTTTTTAGCACATCAACTAAATCGCGTCCTATGTGACTTCTTCATATAAGACGCGTTGTGTCGTACAAGACACTTTTCAAAAATGCAGCGTCCAACTATGTAGCGAGCCGCTTCGTAAGCATTTCCACAGTAAAAAGAATTAAAATTCACATTACGTTGTCACGGCGTTGTGGACGCACGAAACGTTATTGAGTTGTGTGGTAGGTTCTTCGGCACGTATGGTCGTCAGTCACTGTACAATTAGCGCAGCGGCATTGCTACACTAATTACGACAAGTGGATTTTCTCATCTTCCTTTCAAGAATAAAACCATCGTCGTCGCAGCGGTCCTTCGCAATATTCCTAAACAAAGCGCTACTCTTGCTCGCGGTGCTTTTGCTTCACCCCATGGTAGTAGTAGCTTGTACCGGGCCGAGTGTGCTCGCGGTAAATTAACTACCGTCGGCGATGCTGGCGTTGGCTAGATGCTACATGCTGACGCGTTCATCTGTCTACCTCGTCGTACATTGACGTAAGGGTGCGTCCACATCTGGCGAATGTGCCGCGAATGTGCAGCTCGCGAGCCGTTAGCGAGCTGCGCGCGTGCATTTCTGTTCGTGCGCCGCTCCTGCGCCGCCCGCGCGCAGTTCGCGCGCAACCTAAGCGCCGTACGCGATCAGCGCGCGGGCGGCGCGCCAGTGTCGTCAGTAAACGGAACTGTAAGCACGAGAATTGAGTGCGCGCAGATCGCGCGCCGCGCGCACGCCTTTTACGAGCCTTGCATGAGTTGCGCTAAAGAGGCGCACCAAACCATTGCCGTGACTGCACGCACGCAGCTTGCGGGCAGCTCGCAAACGGCTCGCGAGCTGCACATTCGCGGCAGATTCGCCAGATGTGGACGCACCCTTAGGGTGCGCACCCTAAGACGCCTCAAGTGACCCAAATACTGTTCCGCAACGTCGTCAGATTGGTGATGGTATTCTGCGCAGTTTCCAACTTTTACTCCATGGCGACCGAGTCATAATGGAGAAACAAAAGTTGTTCACTTGCCACGAACTCTTTTTTTGGAACTCATTAAAAAAAACGTACTCGCTTTTGTGTAAATTCGAATCGATATAATGAAACTTGCGATCGCTCGCACGGCCTGTCCTGACCTTTCGCATCTATTTTAGATGATTTATACAATGTGAAAGATCTCGTTACCTTTGAATTAAGGAAGGTGGGAGTCTGAAAAGGATCGGGACGGTTGAAGGACATTGGGAGCGACCTTTGCTCAGCTATGGGCATCATTTGGTTATTTTAATAAAAATATTGCCGTGGGGTGTCGGCAGTAGAATGATACCCCTCCTCTCATGCCCATGGATGCAGTAAGAGCCTGCTAAGGGATACCTCCGGAAGATGGGTCGATGACGTCTATCCGTGTATCAACATCCCATACTGCGCTCACCAACCCGCCTGCCAAGCGTGGTGAGTATGGCAACTACCCCTCATGGAGATCCATGAGTGAGGCCTGTGTTCATCAGTGGACGTTTTATGGCTGAAATGATGAATGATGAATAAAAATATGCTACAATGTACGAAGCCGATAAGTTGATGCGACACTACATGATAGTATGTTTCTAGCCTTATGAATCATTACCTATTCCTCTCTAAAGGTTCCAGACCGCAAAGTAAGCGAAATGTCGGAGTAGTGTTGGCGAAGTTTGTCGTCGGACGTCGTATTGTATGCTGTTTGCGAAATAGTGCAATTCGTACCTCCAAAAGGAAAATGCTCATAATCATCATCATCATCATCATCATTTCAGCCGTAGGACGTCCACTGCTGGACATAGGCCTCCCTCATGGATTTCCAGTTATTGCGTTTGGAAGCGATCTGCATCCACCGTCGACCTGCGGTCTTCACCAGGTCATCATCCCATCTTGTTGGTGGACGTCCTACGCTGCGCTTGCCGGTCCGTGGCCTCCACTCGAGAACTTTTCGGCCCCATCGGCCATCTGTTCTGCGAGCTACATGGCCTGCCCATTGCCACTTCAACGTGCTAATCCGTTTGGCTATGTCGGTGACCCGAGTTCTTCTACGTATCTCCTCATTTCTGATTCGATCGCGTAAAGAAACCCCGAGCATAGCCCTCTCCATAGCTCGTTGAGCGACTCTGAGCTTATTCATGAGGCCAATCGTGAATGACCACGTTTCGGTTCCATATGTCATCACTGGTAACACACATTGATCGTAGACTTTCGTCTTAAGGCACTGAGGAATTTTGGACGAAAAAACGTTGCGTAGTTTCCCAAACGGTGCTGCAATGCTCATAATATAAGTAAGTAATAAATAATACTACAGAAAAGGGCACTTGATGTAAGTATACAATAATACTTACTTTTTTACTTAAATCAAGTGCACTTTCCTCTTAGGCAATAGGCCTTTGCATCTATTATAGATGATTTATACAGCGTCAGCGCAACTGGTAATCATGCTGTACGGGACGCTGCAGTGCCTGGGACATTGTTAGATGGATTAGGCTTGCCCAGCACCTATCCATACCATCCTCTCAGCTTTGTCAGCTATTTAGAGAAAAGAACAGGTCAATACGTCTGAAGCTAACTGAGCCGCGGGTTCCCTCACGATGTTTCCTTCAGCGTAAAAGCACGTGTTAAGTGTACACATACTATTTTCAAGAAAGAAAAATAATAGTCGAAGTCTTCTTTAAGAACCTTCTTCATTGATATTTATTAAAAAATATGAACCTGCCATATGGTTTCGGCTATGGCGAGATTATTTTATGATCAAGTGTGGACGTAACTCTTAGATGACTGTTGAGAAAGGCGTAAGTCACGGCACCATTCACAAAGTTGGAAATAAAATTTTGCAGTCCTTCCTCCTTAACCTTGGTTATTTATCTATGCATATAAACAAAATTTACATTATGAGCTTTCCATTGGAAAGGGCGATAAAATGTTAACCCGTTTTTATGCCTAGCTGGACTCGCCCACCGAGGATTCCGTAGGTATACAGAATAGTATAAAGAGATTCGGTCATCCAATTTATGACCGCGCGTAGGGTTGCTTAACCTCGATGATTGATTTCATACTTTTTAAAGGGCGATTTTTTATAATTCCATTGCAAATGTATAGTACATTTGCAAAGGAATCGTAAAAAAATCGCAATTTGGACAAAGTTTTTCTCAGTACCTACAGTAAAAGACGATTTACCTTGCCAAATTTCATAGTTCTAGGTCTACGCGGGAAGTATGAATTTTGATTCCTTTGAGAATGTCAAAATATGCGTTTTCTGCGGCATAAACGGCCGTATCTTTTTTCAGGTTAACTTAGAATATTGATTTTTCACAGCTTATACTATAGAGACTGTAAGTTTGAGTCATAATTTCAGCCATAAAACGTCCACTGATGAACACAGGCCTCCCTCATGGATCTCCATGAGGGGTAGTTGCCATTCTCACCACGCTTGGCAGGCGGGTTGGTGAGCGCAGTATGGGATGTTGATACACGGATAGACGCTGCTGCCCATCTTCCGGAGGTATCCCTTAGCAGGCTCTTACTGCATCCATGGGCATGAGAGGAGGGGTATCATTCTACTGCCGGCACCCCACGGCGGTTTTGTAAAGTTTGAGTAAATGGTTTTAATTTCAACTTGATACCTTTAGACTTTCTCGAGATAAAGGGTCTTGATAGACTGACAGGCAGACAGTCATGCAACAAAGAGCTTCTATAAGGCTACCGTTATTTTCCCTCTGAGGTACGGAACTTCATGTAAAATTAATAAAAGAACTACATAAATAGCCATTTCTGCATTGCAGAAAGTAGAATATTTTTGGGGTTGTATTGTCCGGACACATTGCGTTTTTGCACACTCGGACTATTGTGTACATAATATTGTTCAGTAATCAACACTTCCTCATTTTGCGATGAACAAATTATAGACAAAAATATACATACATAAATCAATTTCATAAGATGAAACATTTTCCACTACACAGAGCGAATCAAAAATAGAGAGTTTATTAGAGTCTGCGCCAATACTGGAGTCCTATTTAGACGCGGCGCTGTTATCATAGAACTAAAATGAACTAAATACAGACTTCAGACTGTTCTGTAGAGTTTAATTCCCACTCTTGTCATACGACTTCAGATGTGACGCTAACACTTACCTAAAAGTAAACCTTTACAAGCTGTCAACCTTTTCAAATTCATTTATTCATCATCAATTCGTGCTTTCAGTGCAATATATAAATGTGCAATAATAAATTTATGAAGGCAGCAGAAAAAACATTGAGTGACATCTCTGTCTTTAGCAGATTTCCAGGTCTAAAAATCTAAACGTAGAGTACCAATGTATTTTTTTTACCATCTCCATTATTTTTTTTGAGGAAACTTTGCTAGTTTCTGTTTATTTTAAGTTTTATTTTTTAGTGTTAACTACCGACTCGCAAAAGACGTCAATTTATCCGTGATCATGGCGTGTGGAACTGCGCCGAAATATCGGGAAACAGAAAAAGAATCAAATCATGGTAAATGTCCCGTACATCGCAACTACCCCTCGTGGAGATCCATGAGGGAGGCCTGTGTTCAGTAGTGGACATTGTATGGCTGAAATGACGATCCCGTAAATATTCTCTTTTATTGTTGGTAAACAGTTTCATTGGACACGTCATCACGGAAACATTAGCGTCGAAGACGTTCTCTTAATCGACTAAGTTGTGAGAGATATCTCGAAAATCCAGTGTTGAAAGAGGTGTGCTCGTATACTCGTTATTCCTAACGATAGAAATGCTGTCTAACAGATTTACGCTGCGATAGGCACTAAATTTATACCGGTATGTACCATTATGTGTTTTTTTATTTATCTCCTCCTTTTACGTTATCTAAGAAAGCTTAGTTGTTATTATGTTAGCTGATAGAAAAAAATCAATCGATATAATTATCAACTAAGGTGTTTTATGATATGCGGCCAAATAATTGTCGCAAGCATGAACATGGACTTTACCTTCTTTCTGACTATTAATCTCGTACTCCTCACGATTTATACCACCTTTTCCAGTCTTGTGCACCAAACTAATATAATTATAATATGTTAATAATAGAATCCGTACAGTGGCTTAAAAAAGTAGGTACCTAACAGACTTCCGCCATGTCAATACAACGGAAGCTAACATGAGTAGGTACCCCGCAAAAAAGTACCCCTACGAACATCTTGTGATGTGAGTGTGTTTTTTACGGGATCGATTCTCGATCCCAGACACAGAACACACAGAAACAGATGTGCGACACTCCCACTTAACCAAAGAATAAGCAGTAAAGAATCGGAGTTTTGTATTTTGTGCAGTTTTTTATTCTTAAAGGTAAATTGGTTTTTTACATATTTTAAGATGAATAATACAAAGTCACGACAGCAACCAAAACAAACTTAATTCAAAATGCAATCGATATTAATATCAAATGAAATGTCCAGCATTGTAGGTACAATTAATTCATCTGATTGACATGTATATGAAGCGCATGCAGTAGTTTTCCATAATAATACAGAGGAGAACATAATAGATGTACCTACTGAGTAGTGTGAGATTACGCCCGTAGTCAATTATGCAATAAGCCGAATGCACGTAGTGTCAAACTAATACCTTTACTGTGACTTGCCTTTGAAATACACAAAGCCGCCACAAGAAGATCATTCTGCAAGGCTTAATAATCTGCATACAGGATGCTCTAATCTGCAAATAATTTTACACAAGTAGGTTTTAGTGTTACAATGGTGGTGATTCTGTTTTTGCACTGTCTAAAGTTAATTAAACTCACGTAAAACAGGCTAAAATTACGTAAGTATAGCTATTTTGTGATTTTTGTTCTTACATTAAAACGGAACAAATATATCCAATTTTATGCTGACAGCTCCTTATTTAAAAACATCATAATCTGTAATTATAATAAGTTTTAGGAAGTGAATAAAACCTTTTTAACAAATAAATAATCGGCAATGCAATATCGTTAGTATAATGTTACCATAGCGATGTATTTTGTCTGTGCCGGCGACTGAGATGTCCTAAAAACCATAGACAGCGTGGATTTTGTTGAACTCTTTCAATCAAGCCAAGGTATTTAGATATATGATTCTTGTCAATTTTCATAATGACGTTGTCAAAGTCAGAGCGACAGTCTTATGCAATATAGTTTTTGATAATAGTTAGCAAAAGCTATTGACTTAATAAAGCTATGCTTGGAAAACGATATGCATAATGAAAGCTGTTAGCATACGACCTGATGTAGCTGTCTTAATTTAGAATAGCCAGCCACCATGTCTAAAAAGGTTCTAGCAAGTTAGTTATAGCAATTGTCGATATTGGACAACTATTTTTTCAAGCAGTCGAAAATTAATTACCGCTTTGTAAACCATTCAAAACTTAAACTTCTAGGGTACTTTTTTTGACAATGTCATTAAGAAAATTCACAAACATAGATTGTTATGCATCGGTTGATTGACAAAATCCACATTGTCTATGGTCTTTAGGACATCTCTGTCGCCGGCGCAGACAAAATACATCGTTATGATAACATTCCATAATACGTTTCTGTAATCTGTGATAATACTTAATCAAAGCTAACTAGAAAAGAGTTAACCACTGGACTTCATTTCACACTGCAATCTACCCAATTATCAAAACAGGATCACCTTCCATGGATGACTTGATGAAGGAAGGAAGATGACTTAATACTTGTATGCTATAATTATTAAAGTCAATAAGTGTTTATTTAATAGAGGAAAAAGCTACATAGAAAAATCAATTTACAAACAAAGAACAAGACACATTTAAATTGAATAAAACATATAATTGAATTAATTACCTTCAGATAACTTTTTTCCAAGTAAAGGAAAAGAAGCGAAAAAGAAACCTCACTCTTTCACTTCTATTCATTGCTTAATTTTGTTTGTCTTAATTTGGCTTTATTTAATGTCCGCAAGGATATTGGATAGTTTGGACATTGCAAAATGACATCATTTCTTATCGCGGTTGAACCGAGAAAAACTCGGCCAATGGTCAATTGTGTATTTAGATATTCTCAACGTGTACCAGTGGTACAAGATTTTAGTGGTACAGGATGGAAACCCTTCATATAATATTTACTTTAATATAGGAGTACTGGACAAGAAAGCATGTCAAGCTTTTTTGACCTTTTTATAATAATATAGTTTCAGCTTTTGTATGTGAACACTTTTGTCTCATTACCTATTGTCTTAATATGGATTTACTGTTTTGAATTTTTTTCCTCTGTAATCTGAAATAATTGTATTTTTAATTAAATTAATTAATTAATATTCATTGTAATTATAGATGATCAGTACTTTGAGATCCTTGAGGGAGGCCTGCCAGGACGCTGCAGTGTTAACATTGTTAGATGGATTTGACTTGCCTAGCACCTATACCATCCTCATCAGCTAAGCTACGAGTATATTCAGAAGAATAGAGATCATGCCAATACGTCTAAAACTGATTAAGCCGCGGGTTGCTTCGCGATGTTTACCCACACGTGAACGACTATCCATAGATGCAGGGCCGTTATCGTCCCAGTCTTATTTTCGATTGTTAAGTCTCATTTTATCATTAATATTTAATTCCTGCGAACCGTCTTGACATTGGTGAAGATTCTGTTTTCAAAACGGAGGATGTTTGTGAACCTCCTCCGCTTTTTATAAGGAGTCAAAATTCCCATATGGAATGGAAAAAAATCCAACCCTAAGGGTAGGAAAACAGGGGATGATTGATTGTTCACTTGCTCATTGTAATGTATGACCACGCATTACTTTACAGAGTAGTCCGATTTTAATAATTGTTTTTTTATTGGAAAGGGTTTATAACAGTAAATAGCTAAAGTAAGGTACGTAGTTATTTTAATAGTCATCAAAAATTAAGCATAAAGTAATTAGTTGATTATAACTATTTATGACAAACACAAAATTGTAAAATAAAAATTTTAAAACAAAAAAATTAAACCGCCGATAAAATGAAAAGCAAAAAGTAAAAATAAACCTACATTTATTTTGGTAACTTTCGTGGCTTAGTTGATCCAAAAGCAAGCGGTTGCAGTTTCGATTGCCACCCGAGGGATAAATGTTAGCTTTTCTGCATTATACATACTTAGATTATATAACTTATTAGTTTATTTAGCCATTATTCTTATTTTAAGATATTGTTGTTATTTTTATCTTTGGTGAAGACTATTTTCAGCAATTAGTTAAACCTTAGTGGTTTTAGATGCTGTTTAATAAAATTGTAACTTCTTGTAACTATAAATAAATTAAAAAAAAAAAAAAAAAAAACTATTTCCAAAATATAATGTATTTAAGTATTCCATAAATCATCTGGTTCCCATAGCTTTGCTTAGTTTGCGGCTATATGGTGATGTGTAAAATAGACCAGCATTATTATATTTGTTGCAAGAACACGCTGTATATTTTAATTAGCAATACCTACTATATCGTTTGCAAGGGATTCACAAGGCAATACAAGCCCATGCAATATACCCGGCATCTAATAGCATACTAATGCATCCCCGCATTCAGAGTGCACGAGCTTAAAGGCAAGGTCAACTTCTTAGTCAAAGGTAGCTTACATCAGTGTTTCCCTGTACCAATTAATAATTGAATATTCCGGCCTTGTGAATAAAACTGCAGCGGTGGCTAACGAGGGCTAATGTTACTACTAAGGAATTAGCTGAGATTATAGCTAAACGACTTCATCATCATTTGACGAGCTCTGTGGCGCAGCGGGCGAAGGTCCGCCTGCGCTGCAAGGGGTTGCGGGTTCGATTCCCGCCTCGGGACAAATGTCTGTACGATCTGCAGATATTTGTTCAGAGTGTTCTGGGTGTTTTTCTATGTATAGTAAAAATATCTATCTATGTAGTATAATGTATTAAGTATATCAGTCATCTAGTACCCATAACACAAGCTCTGCTTAGCTTGGGGCTATAAGGTGCTGTGTGATTTGTCCAGAATTATTTATTTATTTATTTATTATCAACATCTAACACTGCGACTTCACTTTTTTATGTATGTATTTACAAAAAAATAATAGGTCTTTACCTATGAAATTGCCGTTCTTCAGTACTGGTAATTTCAAATAAAAAAAAGTTTGGCATGGCTTTGTATTCTAAATTCAAATTAATTTTGTTTTAATAACATGACATTCTTTTTACAAACTCAGTCTTTTGTTTATTGATTAGCGTTATATTTTCATTATATTTGAACATTTTTCGTCATAATGGATACCTTAAAAATTCGTGTAATTATGGAATATGAGTTCCGTCGTGGCACCAACGCGACACAAACGGCACGTAACATCAAAAACGTTTACGGAGAGAACTGTACAAACGAACGCACAACCAGTTATTGGTTTTCCCGGTTCCGTTCTGGAAATTTTGACTTGAAAAATGAAGCTCGTGGCCGTCCGAAGACTATTGTCAACAATGATGAATTAAAGGCGATTGTGGAAGCTGACGAAACTCAATCTACAGCTGAGATAGCAGCAGCTTTTGATGTTAGCATCAAAACAATATTGATCCAATTGCTGCAAATTGGCAAGGTAAAAAAGCTTGATAGATGGGTACCCCACGAACTTAACGCGATCGCCAGCACAACGTACGCGTTGAGACCTGTCTCGCGCTGCTCAACAGACAAAGAAATGAAGGAATTCTGAACCGAATTGTTACGTGCGATGAAAAATGAATTCCGTTCGACAATCGAAAGCGCTCAACAAGTTGGTTAGATCCTGGTTCAGCACCAAAGCAATGCCCTAAACCAAAAATGACCCTAAAAAGGTGATGGTCACTGTTTGGTGGTCTAGTGCGGGTGTGGTTCACCACAGATTTTTACAAAACGGCATGAGCATTACTGCAGATGTGTGCTGTGAAGAACTGGAGACAATGATGGAGAAGCTTGCACATCTGCAACCAGCTTTGGTCAATCGGTCGTCCCCACTGCTCCTTCACGACAACGCGCGACTCCATACTGCACAACAGACAGTTTCCAAGCTGCAAGAGGGGTTGGATGGAAGCTCTCCCTTATCCGCCATACTCACCAGACCTTGCACCTACCGACTATTACTTTTATCAAAATTTAGACAACTTTTTAGTGGGTAAAAAATTCAACTCCCGAGAGGCAGTACAAAATGCCTTTGAAGAGTTTGTTGCCTCCCGTGCAGCTGATTTTTACAAGAAGGGCATCAATAAACTGCCAATGCGTTGGCAAAGATGCGTCGATTGCACGGGTGTTACTTTGAGTGACACAAATAAAAAAGTTTGGAAAAATAAGTACTTTCATTTATTCCATACAAAACGGCAATTTCATAGGTAAAGACCTAATATATAAGTTTTCTAATGGGTTCCACAGTACAAGCTTTGATTCGTTTGAGACAAGATGATGTGTAGTGTCCACCATTATTATTTGAATTATTTTTTAAATATATTTCTATAGAAGACAATTGTTTGACGGACTAGCTTCAGAACGGGTGACAATTTATTTATTGTTGTGCGAAAACACTTCAAAACATTTTTTGTAAAGGCCACATAAGTCAAAAAGCCATGCCTTTGATAACACGCTTAAGAAACTATAAACTCAACAAAAACACATTTATTTTTTGGTCTGATTTTCTGTTGGTTCCGACTTGCTCTTTGAAAGTAAAAAAGTGCATCAGCAAGGATAATAAAAATATTCTAGACGGAATAATTTGCTATACCCACCTCCCTCGAGCAAACTCGTAGAAAAAACTTGTTAAGCTCCAGTTTGTTCCTAATTAAGATCCTGGATCCCAACAGCTACGGCACAAAGCAAAGAGCATCTTTGCAGCCGCTATAATTTTTCAACGAAAGAAACGTTAAATACAACCCTAACACAATGCACTTGGGTTCGTAATTGGCTGTAAATATGTTGATATTGTTTTTATGATGATTTAATGGTTGGTGTACGTCATTCTTATCAGTAGTGTATTGCGGCTCAAGGAGTTTGTTCATTGTTTTACTACAAAGAATTCGTAGTGATTAGGTCTAATTACAACAAAGGTTAGTTTTACGTTCGGTGGGCTCAGTTAACTAGTGATGTATCATTATTCACCAAGCCATCTCAAACAGTGGGTCTGTCATCGCATCAGGAATGCTTTCAGAAGCTTTTCTCTGTTCACCTTTTCCTTAATATTTTCCGATAATCATTTTGCAGGTGGACACTTTCGCGGATGATTTTTTTAAGTTGTATGGAAGTTTTTTCCTACAATAACTGAAGGAGGAAAATATAGTTCTACAGTATACTTAGGCAATATCTTGTTAGTATACAGGGTGTATTATAACATGTGTAATAACCCGAAAAGGGGGTTTCAGTTCATTAAAACAAGTAGTTTTAGAAGGAAAAAAGGTATTACCAACTCTTCACGGAGGTCAATAACCCTGACAAGAATCAGCTGGCTTTTGGGTTGTCATTATCGTATAATCAGCTGTTGAAGTTAAAACTTTCGTGGTCTTTTCTTGAATCCTGAAAAGTCTTAGTACAAAAGTTGTTCCTTGGGTTGGTCAGAATCACCTCCTTTCGGCTTGGTGCACAAGTTATAATATAGCCTGTATATGCATTTATGTGTATGCCTAAGAAAACCAATACAAAATCTGATAGATTGTGCTAAATACTACCTACATAACATCGAAGATATACGTTTTGTGATATTTGTTTTCACTATGTATATGTACATAATATATATTTACCAAGTGTATTGTAAGATGATTGTAAACTGGCCTTCGAAATCTCAGATCTGTTCTACAGCTTCAGCAACTGCAAATTCACGCTGTAGTGATTACTGTAGGGAAATTGTTAAACGGAATTGCTAGCACCTACCTATAGTGCGTATGCAGTTGGCCATATTCAAATGATAACATGACATAGGTATATTCTATTTCCAACGATGTCAATATTCCGTTTTACAATTTGGAATTGCTCGTGCCAGTGGTGGTGATTCTCTGTTCATGGTTAGTGAGTTCCCAATGTAAAGTTATAGGACCTATATGCTACCGAATTGTGGTGTGGTGATAAATAAATACCAGACTACGGAAGACCAGCGCTGTGGTACGGACCCGTTCTGCCACAGCATTATGCTGAGTAATGACCATTTTTGTCACATTTTTATTTTATTTTTAAACCTTATTATTGTATATGGATTAATTGTAAATTGTGTGACAAAATAAACGTATCTTTATCTTGAAATAAATAATCATCATCATTTCAGCCCGTATGCACCCTCACATAGGCCTCCTCTTTAGTGCGCCATTGTTAACGGTCCCTGGCGATTCTTGTCCACTGACTCCTAACAGAAGTAATATTGTCATTGGACAATCGGGCGGTGGTCTGCCTCTAGGTCGCCCCGTGTCTCTTGCCCCCAATAAATAATGATGGATATTTCACACAGAATCATATAGCTTTAAGGTCAGAACTATGGTTATTAATACCAGGTGTTCAGATACTTTTTTTGTAATTACATATAGTTATAAAACATAGACCCCATGAAAATTAAAAGCATTGGTCCTGCGGCGCAAATCAAACTGCCGACCTCTTACGTCTCAGCTGGGAACGTCAAGCTATCGTCGATGTAAGAATTTTCTTATAAGTTAACAATTTTATTGTTATACTGTGGAATACCGCCGTGGGGTGCCGGCAGTAGAATGATACTCCTCCTCTCATGCCCATGGATGCAGTAAGAGCCTGCTAAGGGATACCTCCGGAAGATGGGCAGCAGCGTCTATCCGTGTATCAACATTCCATACTGCGCTCACCAACCCGCCTGCCAAGCGTGGTGAGAATGGCAACTACCCCTCATGGAGATCCATGAGGGAGGCCTATGTTCATCAGTGGACGTTTTATGGCTGAAATTGATGATGATGATGATACTGTGGAATAACTGAAAACAAATCAATCGGGCTTTTCAATTAAAATTATATGTATAGATTCGCTCGCAATTCTCAACTGAAAACTATTTGTTCCAGAATGAACATTGAAATTATCGTAATTTCTATAACAATTGAATGTAGTCAATTCCAGCTAGTAATATGAAGTTTAATGCGAAATGCTCGCTTTGGAAACCACACATTGTTGACAAAATATTAGTTTGCAATCCATTGTTCTACAGCGCGCATTTTTCTGATTGTCAAGGATTTTTCTTTGTCCACCTGAATAATGAAAAATCTGTCCATTTTCTGATTTATTTTAGTGATGATTAAAACCATTTCGTTTCAGCAACAGATTAGTTCCAAAACAAGGTGAAACTATAATCTATGGAAGGAATCGCTTACATATCATCAACGCATTGAATAAATAAGTAATTTGATATCTAAAGTAAAGTTAAAACAAGAGTAGGTTTTAATGAAGGTGCACCCAAGGGTGAGTTTACATTACAACTGTCTTGATTTGTAAATTTAGTTATACTTTATTTGCTCGCCCGTTTCATATCGATGACGGGCTTCTACGAACGTGACCTAAATGAACAAGCTAGAAATTGTTAATCATTTCAGCCATAAAACTGTTGAACACAGGTCTCCCTCAAGGATCTCCATGAGGGGTAGTTGCCATACTCACCACGCTTGGCAGGCGGGTTGGTGAGCGCAGTACGGGATGTTGATACACGGAAAGACCCTGCTGCCCATCTTCCGGAGGTATCCTTTAGCAGTCTCTTACTACATCCATAGGCATGAGAGGAAGGGTAACATTCTAATGCCGGCACCCCACGGCAACAAGAAAGCACCAAGAATTTGTATATAAGTCTTACAAAATGCTCTTTCGAGATTCCTATTGTAGTATTCTTTAATTCGTTCCATACATTGAATGTTAACCGTTTTTAATATTGTGTAGGTACCACAGTATTTTCAATAACAAATATAGCTGTTTCGAACATGATGCTTCTGTAAACATCCGTAAATTCAAATCAAAATTCCGAACTGAAGTTAAGCTATATGGTAAATGTGACAAATTAAATCAGCGAGTCGTACATTCATTTACCTTTTAGTCAAATAAACACGTTTCATTTAATTTAGCCCGAGGCAGAGTTGCAGCATTATCAAATACGTATAGTTACCTGAAATTTTAGAGCCATGTTGCGTTACTATTAGCTTATTCGATTCGACGATTGCGCACAAACGTCATTAAGCACTCCATCCACCCAGTAACGGGGTGAAATCACCGAGGTAAATGAAACCAAGCCTCCTGGTGTGACTTGGTGTCTTAGTCTCACTGGTCATCTCATCGGTATCACTGGGAGACTCGATTCAATGTTTAAATGACTGAGGGAGGAAAGTGGGTTGGTGGACCAAACCTGTCCAGTAAAGAAAGGCGCTGCTGTGCGAAATTGCGATGCAATTCTTTGTCATGAATAGTTTACTCGTGCCTGATATTCGCTCTGTTGAGTGGAAAACTTACACGACGTAATAATGTCGTATTATATATTTTCCACTATAAAGTAAGGCCTTTGCATCTATTATAGATTTATACAGCGTCAGCAACTGGTAATCATGCTGTACGGGACGCTGCAGTACCTGGGACATTGTTAGATGGATTAGGCTTGCCCAGCACCTATACCATCCTCTCAGCTTAGTCAGCTATTCTTCAGAGGAAAGAACAGGTCAATACGTCTGAAGCTAACTAAGCCGCGGGTTTCCTTACGATGTTTCCTTCACCGTTAAAGCTCGTGTTAAGTGTGCACATAAATATTTCAAGAAAGAAAAATCCATTGGTGCACGGCCGGTATCGAACCCACGACCTTCGGATCGAAAGTCGGGGGTACTACCACTCGGCCAACACGGCTTTTTTATTAAATACGTATAGTTACGTGAAATTTTAGAGCCGTGTTTCCACTATAAGGCAGCTTCTAACAAGCCCATGTCAAATACAAGGTACAAGGGATGATTCACTATGAAGACAGTTGAATAATTTTACATGAAGTACATTTTATTAGAGAATGCAATAAAACAATACTTAAGCGGTGCTGTTTACTGCCAAAAAAGAATAAGATACGATGATCAAGATAATCGTTGTCATCATGAACTGAATCTCACCATTAGGTCGCACTAGATAGAGACCTTTAATATTTTAGATTTAGATTTATTTACGATAAAAGAAACTACAATCAGACTTATAACTATCTTAAGCCTAAAAGCTAATTTAAGAATGTAGGTTATTAATAACAATGACAAATGACAATTATGGATAAACTTACGTAAACTAAACCGAGCATGTACTTTAACAGCCGTGCTAGGCGGAGCCTGTGTTACGGACTGCTAATAATTCCTCACGATTTACGCCACTGGCACACTGCTAACAATAATGACTACACAACAATATACAAAATATAAATATGCAAACAAACATTATGATCGAAGTCATACACAACACTAAAATATATATGTATAAATATGTATGTATAACAAAATCTCCTTTATCATATCTCCTTTCTTTTATCGTCATATTTTTAACATTTCTTGTGTTCAAATTTACTGAGGCCTAAGACAAACCTCTATTGATTTGACCTTAGAAGTTATAAAATAAATAAAATCTAGGACCGTGTAATAAATGCAAAGGTGCTAATTAAATTGGTCGTTGAGACTAGTTTATTAACGAGTATGCGCTCTTTGACGGTCAGATTGCAACAGAGCATTTTCTAGAGAAATGAGGTAAAAGTTCAAGTTCTTTACTAATAAAAGTTGTATGGTACTGCTTTAGATAGGCTTAGTTTAAAGTTTCTATAATGTACGTGGCCTATCACAGCGCTGAATTTCAAAGAGTGGAAAAAGTTATGGGCGCCCTTTGCGCTGCAGTGGGAAATTGGGGCCTAAATAATAATATTAATCAAAATCTCGAGCGACTCTCGTTCGGTTATGTTTGAGCTAGATCCAGAAACCAGTACTCATGGCCCCGGCATTTTATTTAATGAGAAGAAACCTCTGCCAGTAGTTCTAGTCACCGACCACTTGAGATTTCTTTCGCGGTCGGTATTTTAAGTATTTTTGTTGGGTTTTTGTTTTATTAACTAAGAATTAAATGAAGTGGAAATAGAGTGGCAGGCGGGAGTAGGCCTCGCTATCATGGCTCAAAAACTTTAATCAGTGGTATAAACTACAAATCACTTTTTAGAGCAGCGCAGCGTGCCCTCTCCTTACCTTCTCAAGGAGAGGGCACACCTTACCTAAGCTTTAACTATATAATATTTAGTCTATGTTATGCAAGTAGGTTCTTATTATGTATTTGGGTTTTTAAAATAAGTTGCTATATACTTAGTCATATTCTGTCTATCATAATATTTTGCACGGGTTGTCGGCATTTCGTACACTTGGCCCTTAAAAAATAATTTTGAAATTCCATACATTGATACTCAGTTTGAACACTCTTTCTCTAAGGTTGAAATTTGCACAGAAAAATATACAATTCTTGGCAAAAGTGTTACGTGTTTTGAATAGCTTGTTGAAATAATAATATTCATCATCATCATCATCATATTTCTTCCCGCAGGTGGATATGTGACATGGGCACAGAAGATAACTGTATGATAATGTTATTAATGAAACAAATATTATTAAATTATTTACAAATTTATATGGTAAATTCTTCTGCATGAGATTTTATGATTCCATTAATTATAGGTATTTATATTAATACCTATGTCAGCAATCCTGACTATAATTTGACCTTGTAAAATAGTATCTTGTCGCGAGAAAAGTAATGAAAAAATAGAGATCTGTAAAATAAGAGTAACGACGGAAGGGACGCCTTTACCAAAAATATATAAAGAAACTGTGAGCTTATTGAAAGACGAAAAACTGAACTTCTTTACAAGAAATTCTAATTACAATTGTGATTAATCACAATCTTGCTTTCTCCGCTTGCCAGCTCCATCTGTTAGTAGTAGAAAACACTTTTTTTTACTGAAAACCATTCATTATTTATTTTATTTATTTATTTAAGACAGGACATCCAGAACAGGGTCACACATAATACACATAATACTAAGGTCTAAAATTGTTAATAGCCTTGTGCTCCCGTAATTACAGGACGTGACAGCATGTACAAATTTTAAAGCGGCAACAGACAAAAAATAATGTTATTCATAGACCAAACCATAAACTATTATTTTTACTAATAATAATCTGATTTTACGTACGTAAGCAGCTTTACTTGCTATAAATGAATGAAAACTGTACACAGTAAAACCTTAAACCTTATTCTTTCACCTCAAAGTGAAATCTGTTCTAAAACTTACACTATATTTTGGCTGTTGTATGTAAATTATGTAGCTACTACCTATTTCAATTGTTACATGTATTAATAAATGCCTAGATGCGTAGATACATATCTACTAGGATGCGACCTTGCGCGTCCAACATAGTTTGTAATAACGCGTCGTTGTGTTAGCTGCGATAATCTTTATATGGTTCCGTACCAAAAAGGCACTTTTAGTTTTGCTTTATCTATCTGTCTGACTGTTCATCTGACTTAGTCGTGAAGTTTTTACGAAAACTATAACGGTTAAGCCACCTAGCTTTTTTAGTTTCCGAGAAATTCTCGGTTATATACATAAGTAACATGGTTTATCAAACATACCAAAAACGCAAATACATACCGGTTAATATGTCTTGGTAAACGTAAAAAACACAACCAACTTTAACAACTAGGTCTACGGGAACTACGGAACTCCAAATCGCGAGGCCCGAAACGCAGTTGCTCTTACTTAAATAAGGTTTGAACCAGCATTGCGTGCTTAAACTTGTAATATATTACTAGAATCATTCAAGATGGTTCATTATTCATCATCATCATTTCAGCCGTAAAACGTCCACTACTGAACACAGGCCTCCCGCAAGAATCTCCATGTGGGGTAGTTGCCATACTCACCACGCTTGGCAAGCGAGTTGGCGAGCGCAGTACGGGTTGTTTATACACGGAAAGACGCTGCTGCCCATCTTCCGGAGGATCCCTTAGCAGGCTCTTACTGCATCCACGGGTATGAGAGGAGGGGTAACATTCTTCAGCTGGCACCCCACGGCATACGGCGGTTCATTATTAAAATGGGATTAATAACGTATCGGATTGAGTTGGTACAGGCAACAGTTCAAACTCTGTTCGTGTGTCTTCATCAGATATCAGACGAACAAAAGATAAAAGAATACATTCTATTAACTATAGTTAATAGAATGTATTCTTTTATCTTTTGTATCTAGTACCATAACAGTGTCCGTGTTACAGTGTATGTGTAGTGTCCAACATTATTTTTTTATAACTAGCGGACTCGGCAGACGTCCGTCGTTCTGCCCGTTCATCTGGACATTCTGACAGCAGCGCCATCTACAATTATGTTGGTCAAACTGTTTAGGACGAGGAGGTCGACGTGTTAAACGTACACCTGCACCTCTGTAATTCATTTGTGGCTCGAGAGTTTAATTTCGCTATAACTCGTAAGTATTGATTTATTAATTATACATATAGTTTAGAGGGCAAATATGTCCAATGTAAACTACTCAAGATGTTAAAGAAACTTATTTGGAGTTAACCATAAAACTGTCGCTGACTTTTTGTAGACCTTTTTAAGAGGAAAAATTCTTCTATACATCACTTGCTCTAAACTTAAGGGCTTACGCGGCGCACGCCAAAATAACTCCCAGTTGGCAATACATTTTCCGTCATGTTAAACAATCACCATCATAGTTCAACGAAAGTTCATCAAATCTTTATATAGCTTAAAACCCTTCTCCAGAAGAACTACTCTAAAAACCGCATAAAAAACAGTTCAGTAGTTTCTGAGTTTTGCGCGAACAGACAGACAGACGCGGCGGAGGATTTTGCTTTCTAATATGTAAGGATGGTTCTACGTTAATGTTGTTAAAAATTAAGCCCGAACCAGCGGCGTTTGTTCCAAACACTTTCAAGGCATCTTAATTCTCAAGTAATCCCGACATTTTCCCATGAACGATTAAGATCAGGTTCTACTAATAATTATGGAAAACAATGAGCTGCATTGTGGTGTACAAGGACACGACTATTTAATGAAGCTAAAGTATATATGATACGAGCAGATTCCTAGAGTATTTGTAGAATATGGCTTCGTATTCAATAGAACAACTGGCAGGGTGATTAAGTCTCTCGCGACAGGTTTGCAACAGGCATATATCTCGTGATCAACGCTGCAACAGGCGTAAGCCTCGCGATTATGCTGTCAATAGTAAATTTTCTTGTTAGATAAAGTAAAAAATTGACGTTTGACAGCGATGATTGCGATATATACGCCTGTTGCAAACCTGTCGCCAGATACGTAAACAGCCTGCGGATCTCTCGTGAAACGTGATTTTGCGTGATTCTTCGTCTCAACACGCTTCTCGGTGTCTACTCCGAACTTATTAAATATGAAATTGACGTTTTGTCGTACTGGCCACTTTGATCTCAAATAACTGCTCTTTGGTAAGGAATTCCAAATTCAAATTTATACAGCTATTTACTCATGCATTTGTGTTTCGAAAACCATAATTAATTTGTTTTTCCTCTTTTGTATTTTTTCTTTACGTCACTCAGTTTACAAAATGGAAAACTTGAAATATCGCGTTATTTACGAGTACGAGTTCCACCGTGGCACCAGTGCTGCAGAAACGGCTCGAAGGATTAATTATTTGTATGGCAGCGTTGTCGCAAAAGGAAACACAGCGCGTTTTTAGTTCCAACGTTTTCGTTATGGAAATTTCGACCTGCACAACTAGCCCCGTGGACGGCCGCAGACCAAAATTGATATTCAAGAATTGAAAGCTATTGTGAAACGTTTTGAGTTAAAATAAACCAAACTATGCGTCTGAAATTATTTTATTCGAAATTAGCGACACTCATTTTGGATAGAAATTAGCCATGAGTTAAAATAAACCAAACTATGCGTCTGAAATTATTTTATTCGAAATTAGCGACACTCATTTTGAATAGAAATTAGGCATGGTGTCCGCCCTTTAATTCCAAATGGATTTTAGTCTTACGAATAAAATGAACGTACGCTTTCACCTTGACCATACTTAAAATTGCAATTTCTCGTACAAAGTAAATACTTAAATTGGAAACCAAACTTTAATGATGGACTAGACCAGGAGTTATTGTTAGAAAGAAACACTCCTTTTGTATGATCGAACCTGAAAATTGTTATTTTTTTATTGTATTCATGTTTGGAAGAAGGAGTGGAAGAAGAGAAGGGAGGCCTTTGCCCTGCAGTGGGACAGTGTACATAATAATAATAATAAATATTCATATTTGACAACAGTAAAATAGTGGAATGTATGTGTTTGTAGAAGTAATTTTTATTTAATTTTGAATCCTTCCTATTTCGACTTCAGGTAAATGGTATTAACTTTCATTCTATCAAAAGCTCATAATAAAGTGGAATTAAGTACCACAAATAAGAATTGTTAGTTTTATATATGATAGGCATTATCAAAATATATAATCTACCTCTATTCTTCAATTGTAAAATCGCTGTATAATTATTGTGTTATCTTGCAGTTATGTTGAATACGTATGTAGCGCACGTCTGCGTGTCAAAGAAACAAGCGAAAAAATGCCACAGAAGGAGGTCTGCAAGGAAATTGGAATGTCGTTGTAGGGTAGTAATAGAGTTCGCTGGGACAGCTAGTTATTAAATAAGAAAGAAGCAAGTTATTTCACTTTACCGACATTGGTCTAAAATGAAAAATGACGATGTATAACATTGCCTACAAATGTCGATCTATATACATTTCAACAATTTTGTCAATGTAGATAATAAGCGCCAAAGTACATTTTGGTCTTCGTGTAAGAATCATCATTTCAGCCATAAAACGTCCACTGATAAACACACACAGAAAGACGCTGCTGCCCATCTTCTGAAGGTATCCCTTAGCAGGCTCTTACTGCATCCCCGGGCATGAGAGGAGGGGTAACATTCTAATGCCGGCACCCCACGGCAAATTTTACAATTAATTTTTACAAATTAATTACATAAATAAATTATTTTGATTTAAAAAAGTAAGTGTCAACGGGCTGAAACGATGACAATAGGTCATCGTTTCAGCCCGTTGACACTTACCGGTATAGGCCTCCTCTTCAGCACGCCAACGTAAACGGTCCTGATAAAACCTCATCCACTGTGGTCCGGCAACCCTGGCTAGATCGTCCGCCCATCTGGCAGGTAGTCTGCCTCAGGAATATTAATTATAATTTATCCAGCTTAGCCTAGAATTTGAGGAGATGCAGCATTTAAATTCCCTCTGACGGCGATTTGGACATCGTCCGGATAATATTTCAATGAAGCATCCACAGAATATAATTACAGCTCTGTGGTATACAGCACTGAGCCGTTATTATTTAGCCTCGCTGGGTTAATGAAAATAGTATGTTCCTTGCAACACTGTAAATAATTACAATCTCTCACCAGTCATTCATTCATTATGGCATTAGCATTACCGATACTCAACTCAAGGCTTTGACTAAATATTTAGCTCGTCTAAGACTCAAGGCATCCGCTAAGGACCTGCTGTCACGCGATTCATTCAATTATCACTCAAAAGCCTTTTGCAAAACAACAGTCAGGAAAAACCCTTCGAAAAGGCTTTGTTTTATGAAGAACATTTATAAGATACTAGCTGAACCGACAAACTTTATACTGCCTCAGAATCAACTACCTAATCTAAGATATTTTTGTAATCAATAAATAAATTTATTTCATCATCATCATTTCAGTCATAAAACGTCCACTACTGAACACATGCCTCCCTCATGGGTCTCCATGAGTAGTTGCTATACTCACCACGCTTGGCAGGCGGGTTAGCGAGCGCAGTACGGGATGTTGATTTACGGAAAGACGCTGCTGCCCATCTTCCGGAGGGAACCCTTAGCAGGCTCTTACTGCATCCACGGGCAACAATATTAATGGGCCACAAAATTAGTAATCATATTTTCTTATGTTGCCGATACTTATTTACTATCATTGAACTTCAAGATTGGATCTTCTTGGTTTCATGGAAACCGGGGTTAACTAAAACGTAGGGGCCTAAGCCATGTGCGCCGCAGTGGAGCTGGTTTCACTAGGAAGTTCTGTTTGCAGCAATTTTCTGACTATTCTACAGGTGTTTAGTATCACTGCTTTTATTATTAACGTTTACAAAGAATTGGAAGTCTATCAATCATCTGGTACCCACACATACTTTGGGTCTGCTGTTTTGCTCTGCTAACTTTTGGGACTAATATTTCTGTGTGAAATATCCTGCATTACTTATTAATTTACCTTTATTCGAATTCGCAGATCAGAAGTTTAACTACGTGGACTGCCATCGAACAGGTTTGCTAGTTCACTCTGGAACTGGCAGCCCGATTTGGCTTTTGTATAGTTTTCTGAGGCGGACCCTTTGTTTCATTTCGATTGTTAAATTGCTTAATTGCCTGCCCAAACCGGCCGTCAATATTATAGAAACGTTGACTTTTCATTAAATTTTGAATGCCAAAACAGTTGAAATATTTCTAGACTCCTCGTTACACTTTGCTTGGACACGATTCCATACCTGATGGTAATAAGACTGACGATGGATCAGAAAAGTCTAAAAGGCACTTATTCACTCTTGATTTGAAGAGACCCTGGTTGTAGTTTTCGGAGAAAACCGAAGCCGGCAGCGAGTTCCAGACCTAAGCGAATGCGATTTTTATCTGTGGTGCAAACGATCCCAGGGAACTATTAGTATCATTAATATCATCGTTATGTTTAATTGGCATCTAAACTAAACGCAGACAATGCCACGGCAAGTAGGTCATACTGTCATGGTACAATTTCCATACCAAGGTATGCGCCGTATTAATCTAGGTAATTAAAGCAAATTTCATCAACGGCGGAGCTCAAATATCATTCGGTGAACTCAAGGCAAAACCTACGGAACAAACCTACATTTATTTAGTTTGCAGTCCACGTAACAATTTCAAATGTTATATCATTCATTCTTATTGGCCTTTCACATCATACTGATGATTTACACTGCATCAGCAACTGGCACTCAAGTTGTAAGGGAAGCTGCAGTACCTGAGACATTGTTGTATGGATTAGGCTTGCCGAGCACCTACACCATCCACTCAGAGTTAATGGCTTTATTCAGATGACAGGTCAATACGTTCGAAGCTGACTAGTCTTTGTGACACAAGTCACAATGCACAAGCACATAACTACGAAGTTCGAGTCTTGAAACTTTTACGAAACAACGCTAATTCTTGCTTGCTCACGTTAGACACCAATAAGATAGATAGATAGATAAACTCTTTATTGTGTAAAACCATATTACCTACACAGAACGATACAAAAATTAACCATAAGAACAACAGTAATACACAATAAGGGTCGCCATAGACATACCATTATCGTCAATAAGTAGTTAGTGGGTACTTGTAAGCGATAAAACTCCCTACATATCTTATATTTTTCTAACTAATCTCAAAGAAGAACCGCTCAAACGAATGTGGTATCGGAAATTACTTTTAGAGCGCCACAAAGGATCTAACGTTCACTGAAGACAGATTAACAAACTGTCTAACCCTCTGGGAGGGATTGCAGTAGAAAGAGTCTATTTCATACTATTTCCTGTTGCGCTACAATATTTTACCCGCAATCTCCTTTGGATATATTATAAATCTGTCCAGGTTTTTCACATGCCCTTGAAAGTTTGTTATCAAAGCTGGGCAAGTACACTACAAATTTTTACATTTCTAATTGATCTCACTTTTGCAGCTATAGGAAAAACAATAAATTTATTTTATACTAGCTTGTGCCCGCCGCTTCGCATGCGTTGTACCCGGATAAAAAGTAGCCTATGTGTTAATCCTGATCAACATCTATACGTGTGCAAATTTCAGCTCGATACGTACGCTAGTTTTTGCGTGAAGAGGTAACAGACATTCATACAAACAAACTTTCGTCTTTATAATATTATCGAGGTTTTGATTTAACTGAGCCTTTCCGCAGTCTTTCAGATATCTGAAGAAGTAATAGACAAACCTTCCCTTTTGTAGTGTACGACGATCGAAGTTTACAAGGAGACTTGGCTTATTAAATTTTATTATGTTTTCCAGAAAGGTTATGTTATTTTATTATGTTAAGCCCCTCCATATTTATAGAAGAGGCATTCACGTCTAGTGCAAATGCAATTTTTCCATTGAAGTATTATTACTAGCGTAAACTCACTGAATTTTTCACATTTTTTTTAGAACGTTTGTAATAATCTCATACTCGAAACATGCCTTGGTATTCTCTGTTCGTGTTAGATCTCTTATCTCAGCCGAAGGACGTCCACTGCTGGACAAAGACCCCCCTTATGGATCTCCAAGTACTGATCATGAGGGGTTGTTGTTGCCATACTCACCACTCTTGGAAGGCGGGTTGGCGAGCGCTGTACAGGATGTTGATACATGGGGAGACGCTGCTGTCCATCTTCCTAAGGTTCTCCCTTGGGAGGTTCTTACTCCATCCACAGGCAATGAAGGAGGCGTAACATCTTACTGCCGGCACCCCACGGCAAAGTTATTTATACTTGTAAGAAATTCTACGACTTATGGCTAAAAAATGATGTGTTTTATATTTCATAGGTACAGAGTACTAAGTGCAAAATATAGATGAGTTTTACTTTTGTCATGAATTACGGTTTAATACATTTATTTCTGAAAAGAACTTTACACAAATTGAAATAGAAACTTTCACTAAAATATCAAAAATACTGTGCCGTAGATAGTTCATAGATAATTTAAAAAAATACATTTCATATGTATCTATTTTCCTAAGCACAATAACTTTTCTACGTTGTTTTGAGAACGTAGTGGGTAGTTAACCATCAATACGTAATGATATCAAATAACATAGCAGGTAATGGTGCAATGCTGTACGACGCGTAACAAGACTGATAGCCTATGGCCACAAGCTCCCATAATCTACGTTAATTGCCAAGAAAACCATCATGAGCCCGTGTCAGTCCACTGCTGGGCATGGGCCTCTCCCATGACACGCCACTGAGCTCGATCTACAGCTTTTCTTCTCCAATTCCTGCCCTCTGTCTAACGAATATCATCACCCCACCTAGCCACAGGGCGCCCTACACTACGCTTGCCGACACGTAGTCTCCACTCAAGAACTAGCTTGCCCCAACGGCCATCGGTTCTGCGGCATACTTGACCTGTCCACTGCCACTTCAGCTTGCTAATTCGCTGAGCTATGCCGGTAACTTTGGTTCTCATAATAACTTGTTCCGGATTCGATCCCTTAGACAAACTACATAGAAACTCCAAGCATAGCCCTATCCATAGCTCGCTGAGCGTCTTTGAACTGGTGGACAAGCCGCACGGTCAGTAGCCATGTTTCAGCTCCTTAAGTCATTAAAGGTAGGACAAGACGAGAAAATCGAAAAGCATACTGCTCACTGCGGTATTAGTGCTTAACAATAAAACTTATTTCTTGCAGTCTTGCTAAGAATGTTGAAATATCAATTTCCAAGGTAACGAACGCGACACGATTTCACACATTCTTGTGTAAGCTTGAGAAAGTTTTAGACTTGTGATTTTTGAGGTGTCGTTTGTTCAGAAATACGATTTCAGAAAATAAACAGTAGGACATTACACACATCTCGGCCCGAAGTAGAAGAAAGAGTGAGGTTTCTTCTTCGCTTCTTTCCCTCACTTGGAGAAAAAGTTTTCAGAAGCGAGCGAATTCAATTATGTGCTTTATTCAATTTAAGTGTGTTTTGTTATAAAGTTATTTATATATAAAGCGGGAGCCATACTATACAGTACTGTCTGTTGTCTGTATTTAGTGTTCTCTGTGTTTTGTGTTCTTTGATGAATAGCGCCGCGTCTATCTACTCTACTCATTTCAAATTGGCAGTAAATTTTTCTTTGCTTTCAATATACCTTTATAAAAAAATTATGCGGAAAGTACAGGACAGAAATGGGTGGAAAAACTAAAAGGAAGTCTACACTCGAAAGATGGTAGAGTTATCTGTTACTGAATTTATTTTTTCAATCTTAACATCATCAATCTACTGTAATATTTTCATTAGTTTTCTAAATATAAAGCCTCATTATATATATAAAATGTTTGTAATAGAAGTGTAACAAGTACGGTAAATAATAAATAGATATCATAACATTATATATAACATAAGATGCACAGTAGGACAACTCTTATAAAAAACGTCCTAACGCGGCGTCTTTGAATCAGAACTAAATCTAAGGTTGGTTCGTAAAACCTATCTACTGCTTGACTGATATTATATACGTTTTTTTATTATAATTTTCATATATGTATATATCCTCCTAATCGAATACGATGACAGCGACCCATTTCTAAGTTATTTGTTTTTATTAGTAATATGATATATTAGGGCTCATCTATTATACCTACTATCTCATCAAACATACAAAGTAAAACGCTTGATGTTTTCCCCCGATACAATACCACTCCGAAGTCGATCCAAATAATTATTTGAGTCGGTTGAGTCAGCGCTTGCGCCTAAGAAATTTGGATCTTTGGGTCGGTTGCCGAAATTGCCCGAACGTTTCCGAGTGTTCCCGAAGGGGAGATTGGCCGGGCGTGACGCTTCAGCGAGCCGTAACTTCCTACCATTATCTCGATAAGCATAATCCTTGTGTTTATAAACACTGCAAAGACAAATTATAAAATCAACGATGATGTGTAAGGGACTCTCAATATAAGTAGCTTATATAGAACGCTACTTCTGAAACCCTGAATCTCATAAGACAAGATGCTGTCCTCATTCCCATACTCAGAAGAGAGACATACCTTAGCAATCAAGATGTTGAACCTGCATCATAAATCATACATGGAATTTTGTAACGGGAGGTAAATAACTCTATACTATACAATAGTGTTAGCACATTTTACCTAAAGGAACCACTCCTTGGTTTTTGAAAAGAAACAACTAACTGGATTTAAAGATTTTTTAATCCACGCCCAGGAATCGAACCAACCGAAATTCGAAAAAACACCCTGTACTTTTATCGCCTCAATCGATGGGATTATGATCATGAGGACCTCTCTAACAAACATTGTAAAATAATTACAGGAAATGAAAGACAATTTTTTACGGCAGTAGAATGTTACCCCTCCTATCATACCCGGAGGTGCAGTAAGAGCCTGCTCAGGGATACCTCCGGAAGATAGGCATCAGCATCTTTCCGTGTATCCCGTACTGCGCTCGCCAACCCGCCTGCCAAGCATGGTGAGTATGGCAACTACTCCTCATGGAGATCCACGACGGAGGCCTGTGTTCAGTAGTGGATGTTTTACGGCTAATAATGATAACAAAATTCGATTCTGTATAATATTATAAGACCAGTTATTAAACTCTATGAGTGAGAAACAAGTAAGCACAGTAGAGAAGTACCAATAATGGCCCTTCCATTAACAGAACTTCTGTCTCTGTTAAGTTTCTCTTGGTTGAATCTTCTTCAAGCCATGCACGGTAATTTTAGACATAGCAAACCATTATGGCTTCGTGGCTCGTTTGTCTAAAAAGTCGACTGATACGCATGCGGTGGCTGGTTCATCATTTCAGCCATAAAACGTCCACTGATGAACACAGGCCTCCCTCATGGATCTCCATGAGGGGTAGTTGCCATTCTCACCACGCTTGGCAGGCGGGTTGGTGAGCGCAGTATGGGATGTTGATACACGGATAGACGCTGCTGCCCATCTTCCGGAGGTATCCCTTAGCAGGCTCTTACTGCATCCATGGGTATGAGAGGAGGGGTATCATTCTACTGCCGGCACCCCACGGCGGTGGCTGGTTCAATCCGTGGGAATTGAACCTCACGGGACAAATGTTTTTAGTAGTTCTGCAGATATAAATTGTCGCAAGTCTGGGTATTTTTCTACATGTGTCTAATAAAAGTAAGTATTTACAAAACAAAAATTAAGTATTCTAATAGCTTTGCTTAGTTTGGAACTAGATAGTGTTGTATGTTCCAGCATTATTTATTTATTATTCTACCTATTGAACTGATTTTAAATCCATTGGCATTGGAGAAGCCTTCCTGGTCAGGGTTAGAGAAGGCGATGAAGTTTCGTTCATTATCTTTGTATTTGTGTGTGTGTGCGTGTTACAAAATGAGGTTAATGATACACTTTTACTCTTCCAACTAATAAACAGTTTTATTCTCTACAACAATACCTCTAAGTTCGTTCGATCACTGTTGAAGGGACAAAGGTTTTAAAGATCTCCATAGGCAAAACAATTGACAAACGTACGTCTGTCAATACGTCTGTTTCATTCTATAAATAATTCATAAGTAGTTCTGCAGCTGATAATAATACTCAATACTTTATTGTGTTCTATAATGTAGGTACAGTGGTGTTGCCAATGGTGCTAGGTAGCATTACAGACCCTGTTGATCACAATAATAAACATAGAAGAGAGGAAGACGTCATTGTCACTAAATAATTTATCGATCGTATTGTAGCATTGTATTATTAAGACATTGTGTAGTTTTTTATGAATAGTTGGTATTTAATCTCATTTTTGAAATCGTTAGGTTTACCAACTATTACATTTTATCGACGTAACGACATGGACAGATGAATTGGAATTCAATGATGAATGGAATACATATAAGCAGTTGTTGTAACCACTTTTGCTCTGAGTTACTTGAGACTGTTTCCAGTTTTGCCGATTTTATGTCGTTCTTACTAGTTACCAGAACCCGTTTCAATTTGCATCCAAATTGTAAACTTGTCTTTTCGTGTATTGAAATATGGTGCAGTGTGTTATATATAATAATACGTTTAATTGCTTGTTTAATAGCTTTAAGGACTTACAATTTTAAGTTATGTTCTTCCGACACCTTATCTAGTTTCAGAGGATACTTATTTTTTGTAATTTGTTTCCTCATTCATCATTGCTTGCAAAGATACTTTTTTTCATTCGATACCAAACTCGGGTACATTTGGGAACTTTCGACTATTCATCCCCCATAACTTTTAACTTCTTAACAGATTTAGATAAATATATGTTTGATAACAACCGCAGAAAACCTGTTTTCAAATAAAAAAAAACAGCATGCAAATCGGTCCACTTGTTTAAGAGCCACGGTGCCACAGACAGACATAGCGGTCAAACTTATAACATCCCTCTTTTTGCGGGGGGTTAAAAAGTACTTACGTAATTCTAGATCAATATTTTGTTCATCATCATCATTATTATCTCAGCCGTAGGACGTCCACTGCTGGACATAGGCCTCCTTCATAAATGAACCAGTAAGTACTGATCATAATGGGTTGTTACCATACGCTTGGCAGGCAGGTTGGGGAACGCAGTACTGGATATTGATACACGGAAAGACGCTGCTGCCCATCTTCTGGAGGTATCCCTTGACAGCGTTATTTGCATCCACAGGCAAGACATTTTACTGCCGGCTTATAACTGTTCTGTTCTGTACGAAACCCACTGGATTCAAAAATTTTGATAAGGTTTATCATTTCCTTATAATAAATGTTGTGCACCCACATTTAACTATCGTGTTTGTGCCTTACGAACTTGGCTGCCACACTTCCGTGTGCCATAATAATCATTATATCAAATGGATTCCAGTTACTCGTACTGTATCGCTGTGAATCCTTGGTCGTCGTTATCCGTAGCATCTGTAGGCTTTGATAAATCTGAAAATCGCATTTTACCGGTGTTGTGAGCGTGCTGTGTGTCAGTAGTACTTGTAATTACACGAAGATGTTAATTGGAAAACTTAAACCACAAGAATATTTATCTATACAGTATTCCAACTCCATACAAACGGACGTAGCGCGAGCTATACCTACGCGCCTCGATCTCGGCATGCGCTCGGCATGCAGACAGTCGCGACTGTGCCGCAGTAACGAACGGATGGTGTGTTGTTTTTTCAACAATAACCGCGCGATTTTTTCACTAAGTTCAAGTACATATTTAGTATGAGGAGTAGGATATATTAACGCATCCAGAGATAACTTTTTTAGATTACCTAGAAACTCTGAAAGGCAAGACTATAAAATAATTTTACTTATTAGTAGGTAAGTACATAATGTGTGTCTTTTTATTTATTTATTTATTTACTTTTAAAGGAAGGCCTACAGCTTATACAAAAGCAGAACAAAA
The DNA here is from genome assembly GCA_963082625.1 of Pasiphila rectangulata. Taxonomy (NCBI): domain Eukaryota; kingdom Metazoa; phylum Arthropoda; class Insecta; order Lepidoptera; family Geometridae; genus Pasiphila; species Pasiphila rectangulata. Next base: position 23,152,878 of record OY720236.1, on the reverse strand, counting down.
ATAAAGTTAATTTCTTACACAAGCTACAGATACTAAAAACTAGTTTGACAAAACATTAACTTAATTTAAACAGACAACAGACAAGCCAATAAGTGGCCTTTACGGCTAGAAACAATTTAGATACTTTATTCTTGATACACTTCTTGATATACTTTATTATTGATTTTTAATGGATAAGTATTTCCTTTTGTCCCCCAAAAAAAAAGATGACTGGATTAATACATAAAGTGAATAGAGTAAAGGAAAGTGATTGACACGAGTGAAATAGGTAGTTATAGGCGGTTCATGAATCCATTATACGGTAGGTATGCTTGTGTTAAAACCTCGGGGCAAGTGTGTTTTGTTTTGTTAGTTTGTATAATTCAAAGTAAAGACGTGGTATTTTATTAATAATAATAGTTGTTTATTGTACTGTGTATGAATAATACTAGAAAAAATAAGTATGACCGTCTGTCTGTCACACTAGATAGTTGAAATTTTCTCAGATTAGGTATTTCTGCTGCTGCTATAACAACATATACCAATAAAGTTTTAATCTCTCGGTATTAACAACAACAACATAGCTATAGACTCATGAAATATTCCAGAATATTTCTTTAGTCGAGGCGTAAATATTTTTCGGTCTCAAGTTTATAAGACCGATTTTTTATTCGAACATGAACATGGTTTTTTAATTAAATCTACCAATCAAAACACAACATACATTTTTATTGAACACTTCCTATTCTATTTACAAAGTATTTTATTTGTTTATATAAAAAAGTATATTTACAATCACAAAACTAAATGGAAACACAAAGTAGGTAATTCAAATGCTGGAGGCGGGCAGCCCTATCGCATGTTTTCGTACCGCGCGGCTGTAGGTATTTATTTCAAAAATACGGCCGAGTTACAATACTGTATAGATAAATATTCTGTGCTTAAACCGTCTTGCGTTGAGTTTACTTACAGTTTGCATCGAGAAGATTGCTCGTAACCTTTCAAAATATTTGCAACTTTGCATCTGTAAGGTAGCGCTTTGAAGCGGCTGCCGAGGAAGAAGTTAGTCATATCAAAAGTTTACATCCAGAAAGTAGATATAACCATTAGTAAGTTATAGAAATGTTAAAGTTGCCTTAACAAGATAACAAGTCTTCTGTATGCAATTATGTTACATTTCAAAGAAGTGGTTAACTTAAATTTATTTGAAAAATTTGCTCGTAACATTTGCATTAGAAAAATGCGATAAGCTCTTTGCTTAGCCATTTCTCTTAGAAGATTGCTTTAGTGTTAGGTACTTATTATTCATACAATTTTAATATTATAATGTAAATTTATATGGGTTTTGATAAAGAGAATAATATTTGAAACGAATGTTTTGATTTCAAGTAATCGTTAACGTCCCGAAAATTATAAAATATCTGAAGCGGTCTGTCCAGTGCGATTTTATCATCATCATCATCTTTTTAAATGGCTTTTTGTGTATCATCATCACCTCAGCCCTAGGAGTACTGTCCACGGCCACTGCTGGACATAGGCCTTCCTCATAGATCTCCAAGAACATGAGGGGTTTTTTCCGTGTATCAACATCCCGTACTGCGCTCGCCAACCCGTCTACCAAACGTGGCGAGTATGGCAACAAACCCTCATGTTCTTTTGTGTATGATTTTATGATTTTACACAATTCTGGCAATGTCAGCAACCTTACAAAAGGGTTGATTTTATCGTTTTTCTCACGTCTTTGCCATTACCCTTTTGGTCACCCACTAAGTGATTTCGTTGCTAGTATCCAATCCATCCCAAGGTTGCCTGGTAGAGATCGCTCTTTAGCGATAAGGCCGCCAATTGTCACTTTGTTTTTAAGTGTTTCTTGTTATTATGTTTAGTTTTAAGGTGTGCAATAAAGTATTTTCTATCTATCTATCTATCCGCCTCTCTCGTGGCATAGATGGTAAGCACGAACTTGAGGTAGATTTATTCGACTATACTTCCGGACGCAGGCATTGCCAAACTCAAACAACCCAGTGCGATTGGAAGGGCTGAAAATAGACTCGCAAACCATTGCTGGCATTGTTTGACAGACCGCCTCGGTACCGCCGCCCGGTGGGAACAGCTTCCTACCGACAAGCTAGCTAATCAACGTACATACTTCAAGCAAGCAGTCTGCGTACAGTAAGCATGTTAATTTGTTTTTTCAATGAAGTTATGTCAATTAGATATGTCTACACATGACGCCCAAAAGCTTACATTTTGCCGAGTGAAAGAGGTATGTCATAGCTGATATCTTCTATATTTACAAAAGAAAGGAGATGATGTATTTCTGTTGCCGCTATAACAACAAATATTAAAAAGAGAATAAAATCAATATTTAAGGGGGCTCTCATACAACAAACGTATTTTTTTGCAACGTTTTGCTCGATATTAATAACGGCAACAGGTAGATGCTAGGAATATTTACAGACTTATGGTACGGAACCCTTTTTGCGCGAGTCCGACTCGCACTTGACCGTTTTTTTTTAACTCTTCACACAAAATCTGCCGTGAAGTCTTTAGCTTTAGTATGTTGCCCCTCCTCTCTTGCCCGTAAATGCTGTAAGAATTTGCCAAGCAACACCTCTGAAAGATAAGCAGCAGTGGCTTTCCGTCTATGATCATTCCGTACTGCGCCAATCCGCCCGCCAAGTGTGGCGTGTATGGCAACAAACTCCTCAAAATCTTGGAGATCCATGAAGCCTATGTGCATCTGTCCTACGACTGAGATGATGATACAAAATCAACACTGATTCGTCCATCCGTATACCTGGGCAAAGCCGGGGCGAGTCGCTAGTTTATTATAAGAAGTAGAATTCTTCTATCATTTTTGAAACGAGTACCTACTTGACCTTAATTTCCTTGTTTTTATGTTTCGTGTCTCAATATCGAAAAACAGTGCTCCTACACATTGTGTGATTATTCTCTGTTCTGAGTTGACTGATAAATTTGCGGCCCCATTCTGTGGTCACGCTTGCCTGCCTCTACGAGTTGGAGAAGGCCCATATTTGAGGTTTCATTTAAGTTGTAAGCGCATTACGAACCTCTACACTATCACATTGAACTGTGGTCGTTGTGTCCAATTCAAAGCAATAGTTTGAGGTACATTTAATTAGAAGTGGAATGGAAAAGGTAGGTAGGTGCAACGTTAGATGTGACTTAACATAACTATAACTTTTTATTATTAGTCGACGGCGATGTTAGAATTAAAATAATGTTAAGATAACTTTTACTTCAAGTTATCTCAAGTTATCTCGAGTCTTGAAAAAAGAAGTAAATTTGCTCCATCTTCAATCTCATTCTAAGAAATTGTCAAGGTAAATTAATTGGTCCTAACCAAAGATTTAAAGCGTCAGATATGCCCTGCTACCGAAGAATACCACAGGGTATTGTCATATTTAAGATAACGGTAATGGCACGCACACTGCTAATAAACCAAACTGTTATTGTTACCACTTATTGTGCAATCATGTTGCACGAACTTTCGTGATAAAATAACACAACACTGTTTAGAGGTACACTGAATCCAAATGAGTGAGCTCACTCATTTTGTGTGGAAACAAAAAGGTGCAGTGTCATGACGGTAAGGGCGTATATAACGATTTAAATGCTTAGTCGTAGGATTGTGAGCCGAATTCCTGACCCTACTGGTGCAGATCCGATGTAAATTGAATTATTATGTCCAACTGTAGGTCTTACAACCCGCCGCTGCCGTCATGTGTAAACTCTCATACGGAACATAATAAATATTAATAATAATAAATAATGCTGGACAATTTACACAGCATCATCTAGCCCCAAGCTAAGCAGAGCTTGTGTAATGGGTACTAGATTACTGATATACTTAAAACATTATACAACAATTAGAAAACACAGCGCTTATTGATAGTTATTTTTTTAGTTGTTTCTAAGTTGGAGCAAATTTATTTCCAAGCAAGTATTCCAGATAATCAGATATTTTATAGTATCCTTGCCTTATTGTGAACATTACATTTCATTCTTTTTTTACACTCATTAATAGAAAATTGCTGCATTTCTTTTTATTGTAGAAGCGTGTAAAATAAATTTATAATTCCCTCTAAAAGATAAATTGACCTGACGTGACCTAATAGATTTACAAAGGTATAGTGCATATTGTACAAGTTAAAATACGCTACTGTAATAGTATACTACTATAATAGCATAGCTCAGGTTTCTTACAGCATAAAACCGACTCGCAAACTGATTACATGTTTAGATGAAAATCCTACAGTACTTTGTAAACTCTGTAGCTTTACAGGCTTGATCGTCCCTGTCAGCCAGATAGGGAGATTGGATGAATCTAATTATACCTGTGCTAGGTACAAAAGATCGGAAATTAATTGCACTATGAAATTGCAGCAAGGGTATAGTTGCAAATATACTGCGCTTAATTATTATAGTCAGGCAGGACACCAGAATGTCTGTTTTGTGCTGCTGTTGGCCAAAAAGGACCAATCTCACATTATATGCTCCTCCGCACTCCTGCTAAAAGGGTGGTTTCACAAAGTTTAACGGTTTATCGTGATGACGATGTAATTCCATATAGCTGATGGTTTCAATAGGAATAACCCATAGTACAGTTAGTACACTACCTATCACCTTGAGTGCGTATGAAATACCTCATTCAGTTAACTCGTTTCAGATAAGAACTCGTTGTTTTGCTTCGTAGCGTTATGTTTATACATTACTGTACGACAAAGTGAGAAGCCAATGGCGAGGATTTTTCTATTAGTTTATTTTTGTTCGAGAGGGTTGGGAGAATAATTACAATTGCTTTTCTTTAGGTATCAAAATATTGCTTGTTGCATTACATGCATTGAGTGTAGCTGTCACCAAAAAGTGTATGTGATAGTTAAAATTATCGCGAAAATTCCAGAGATTTTGCGAAAACACGAATAATAAGACAATTGTGATTACGTAACCATCCGACAACAGTAGCTATCCGAAAACACTGCCTGTGACAGAACCGAGATAGACAGACAGTAGGTTATGAGGTTTTTTCATAACCATTCGAAGACACTGCCTGTAACAGAACCGAGATGGACAGACAGTAGGTTATTTATTAGGTTTAAATGTTATCACAATTGTCTAATTATCCGTGTTTTCGCAAAATCTCTAGAATTTTCACGATAATTCGTATTAACAAACCATTCTACGACATGCAAAAATTAAAAGACGAATACGCCACCTAACCTTTTTACTACAATCGTAATAACGATCGTGTCGTATTAAATGCGATCGCATTAAAATGTAGCTATTTACTAATGGCTCTGCACTTGTCTTAGGAATTAATTAAGTAGGTATGCATGCAGCTGCTTGACTTGCACAAGAAAACCGTTACCACGAGTTACTATAACTGACATTCGATGCATCATAAACGAGTAGTGTAACCGATCTATTCGTATCGTTTCGTCTATCGTTGGCCAAATGTGTACCCAAGACTTTAAATCCCGAAAGTCTTGGTTTGATAACGGCAACAATGGACTATACCTTGTTGAAAAATGTTAAATGTTCAAACTGTTGACAATACAAAAAGCCGCGATTTATTTAATAATAATCGTCCAAGTGCGTTTTGGACGGGCACACGAAGGGTTCCGTACGATTATTCAATCAAAATCAAATTTTATTGTATGGGAGCCCCCTTTCAATATTATTTTATTTTATCCTGTTTTTACTTGTTGTTATAGCGGCAACAGAAATACACCATCTGTGAATAATTCAACAGTCTTAGCTATCACGGTTCATGAGATACAGCCTGGTGACACACAGACAGACGGGCATACGTATGTAAATCATCATCATATTCATAATGTAACAACTATTGGTTAACCATAATAAATAAATAAATATTAGCCGTAAAACTGCTGTCCACATCCGGACATAGGCCTCCCTTATTGAACCCAAGACGATGAGAAGATTGTTGCCATACTCGTCATGCTTGGATTGGTGAGCGCAGTACGAAATGTTGATACTCGGAAAGGCGCTGCTGCCCATCTTAGGGAGATATCCTACTGCATCCACGGGCAAGAGAGGAGAGGCAGGCAACATTCTATTGCCGGGACCCGGCTATTTTCATTTCATTATCATCATCATCTCAGCCGCAGGACGTCCACTACTGGGTATATGCCTTCCTCATGTCTTTGCTCATGATGCGTTTTTGCCATCTTATACTATTTAATTCTAGGTATTTATTGTTAATGTACGTGCTTTGACAGTGAAGGAAACATCGTGAGGAAACCCGCGGCTTAGTTAGCTTCAGACGTATTGACCTATTCTTTCCTCTGAATAATAGCTGACTAAGCTGAGAGGATGGTGTAGGTGCTGGGCAAGCCTAATCCATCTAACAATGTCCCTGGCACTGCAGCGTCCCGTACAGCATGATTACCAGTTTCTGACGCTGTATAAATCATCTATAATAGATGCAAAGGCCTTACTTTTTTACTTGTATAAAATAATTGGCATCACAAAACACGAAAGCAACAGACCCGTAGTTCAGCGGTGCAATGAAAATATGGCATTGCATTTCTCCTCACTAATTGGAATAAGCTTGAAAGCTGGACAAGGCCTCAAGATCGTAGTCAGTATCAAATATTCCTTCTGGTGCGCTTCTGCATTGTTATTTTGAAACTAAAACATAGCTTTAATGAACTCAGTGTTATGCAACATCGGGCACAGTTATAATATATTATACGGATGCCCCACTCCATAAAACACATACAATATAATACAAAATCATTTGTGGTCTCTTCACAAAAGTTTAAATAAGCTTAATCTAAGTACACCATTACAAGGTAGAGACAAGGGGAGTCAATTCAGCGTAAGCTGCATGCGGAACATACAGCGCTGGTTTTCAATTTACCGGTCTCGGCCGGTATTTGCAGAGATTACGTAAAGTTGAGGAGCGAGTAATTATTTAAGAAACTTAAAAGTAATTCCACAAAAACAAAAATTATCAGACCAAAATATCTAGAAGAAGGTTTATGACAGTTATGTATGAGTTTATGACAGATAAAGGATTTTTCTTCTTTTGGAAAACAAAAAAAATATTTCTATGTATTCTTCTGATTTGTTTTACCATAAAGCAGGTAGGGATAGTATGTTGTAATACCTATATCTGTAACTTTGGTATGGTAAAATTATGTTACATTTTGTTTTATTGGCGCGAGACTTCTGCTATAGTCTATGTTTCGGCGGAATATAACAGGGAATGCTTGGATCAAGCTGTTTTCCTATGATGCTACTAAACTTATCAAGCAACATTTTCATTGCTAAAATATAATTAGAAATAGCAACATTTTATAATTACTTAAATCGGTCTATATCCATTCGATTTTAACTTTGATTTAGCACTTTGTAAACTTTTTTTCATTGTTTTTGTCATTTTTAACACATTACCTGTTGTTTAACATATAGTATATCTTATATATTCTATATATATATATAAAACAAAAGAAAACCCTAATTTGGACATATTTTGTTACAGTTTATATAAATATATTGTAACTGTTAAAGACATCCTCCATTTTAACAGCTACGATTCTCCAGTAGAAGTGTTGTAACGACAATAGGATGAATAAATAATTATAAGGTAGCTAATAGGTTTATTGGCTTACTTATTTTGTCTTCCAACAATAATTAATGTTGTTTGCATTTTTTGTCTTCTTGTTTTTAATTAAGCTTCGCTTAACATAAATTACATTGTAAGTTGGTTGTGTACGCATGAGTTGCGATTCAAGCCAGATCATTTTCAGTGTTTTTATTATTATTTTTGTATTGCTTGTTTTGATTTTTGTGTACCTAAATAAATAAATAAAAATAAAATAAAATATTCATATTGTTTTTCTTTTCCAGGTAAAACAACTTGTGACTATGAAATAAGGCACAACGATCCAGGGAAAGGTATTTTTAGATACACACGACGTTTATATGTAAGCTTATATGCCTGTGGCTTCGCACGCAGTTCTAGCGGAGTAACAAACGACAATAGTGTCGATTCAGTTGAACACAAATATTGTCCATAGTAGCATATTGCGTAGTAATGATCACACTACAATACAATGAGGAAGCAAAGATTTAAATCGTTATGTACCTGACACCAAAAATTGTGGCATTGTCTTCATAATGTGTGTTAACAATTATAGCGACGCACGCATACTAGTTTTGCCAAGAAACCAAACTGTTATCGTTACCATTTATAGTGCAATCATATTGAACCCACACCACGTACGACAAGATTCCGACAAGAAACACTGATTCCAAATGAGTGAGCTCACTCACTTCGAGCTGAAATAATATGTCTGTGGATGCAGTAAGAGCCTGCTAAGGGATACTTGTATCAACATCCCATACTACGCTCGCCAACTCGCCTGCCAAGCGTGGTGAGTATGGCAACTACCCTTCATGGAGTTCCATGAGTGAGGCCTGTGTTAAGCAGTGAACATTTTACGATGATGACGATGAAGTAGCTAACTCGTTCCTATTGTACCAATCATCGCTTGCATTAAATATCAAGAAAATCTTCTTCCGGTGACTCAGTTTAAATAGTTTCTTACAAGATCAATTGATGGGATGTGATGATTCAAAAGCATTGCCTATTGGGCGCCTGGTGGATTGGTACGGTTGCAACTGGTACAACCTGGACGAATAAATCAATTTGTACCTATTAACAAAACTGAGTCAGAGGCTGAATCAATGGAAAAAATATTTGCTCTTCCACATTGGCCTGTTGTTTACAGAAGGCAACAGTGCTTTTAACTAAATGATAAAACTTGTATTGATAAAAAATAGAAAACACAAAGTTAGACTCATGCTTTTAAACATTTAAGGTGATACAGTTATTTTTTTATAATGAGTGACAATTCACACAGCATCTAGCCTCAAGCTAAGCAGAGTACTAGATGACTGATATACTCAATACATTATAGGTACTACATAGATAGATATTTTCTTTTATATATAGAAGAACATCCAAAACATCTTGAACAAATGTCTGCAAATCATACAAGATGGGAATCGAACCCGCAACCTCTTGCGTCGCAGGTGGACCTTCGCCCGCTGGCGCTGCGCCATAGAGGTCGTCAAATTAAATACCTATTTGTAAATCGATACCAGATACAAAAATCTGGTATCTAGCCAATAAAGTACCACTACCCGTCTGATTAGTTCACACGTGAGTAAAATACATTCATTTACAAGACATGAAAACGCTTCGTCCGAAGCAGCTGCATGGGGTCAATTGCGACTGACCCCCGAGTTTCAACCTGACTCATTTGAAACACACAACACTCCTTGCGAGATAGCGAACCGTGGGGTGCCTCTCAGACATGTGCAGTTAACATTCACAAATGCTTGGGTGTCTCTGGGAGTAAATTTTCGATTGGATTAGTCCCTTCTGAAGGGAATTTTACTTTTTTTGCCGGCAGTAGAATGTTGCCCCTTCTCTCTTGCCCGTGAATGTAGTAAGAGATACCTCCGGAAGATGGGCAGAAGCGTCTCTCCGTTCTGCAGTCTTTTCCATATGGCAGGTATGGAGATCCATGAGGGAGGCCTGTGTTCAGTAGTTGAGGTTTTACGGCTGAAATTATGAAAATAATTTTACAAAACTTTGATATAATATCTTATCAAACACAATGTAGATTGCTCTCACTAGATATAGTCACCATTATCACCGAACTCTCGTCTTCGACTAGTGAACTTTCTTGTTAAATGTAGTCTTCATAAGCTATTAGGCTAGTTTTCCTCCGATATAATAACGACAACATTTTTATAGAGAATAATGTTCTAAGTCCCTCGTTAAGAATTTATATTAGTCGTCCACGTCCTCGACGCCCGGGATAACTATAACAGATGCAAGCCTAACACATGCGGGCAGCCACGTGTTTGCTTTTTCAATCAGGCCCACGTCTGATATACCATGAGAATATGCCTTTTTTGCTTCAAAACTACCCAGCCTATGATTTAGTAGATCGGCACTTGAAATCTTATGGCAGTTTTTTAGTATCCGCTTACCGATACTCGTGGCACTGCAGGAAGAGCTGTGCGCCTGTGATTGCCATTACGAGACTACGGTTTTAAAGTTTTAATTAATTATTTTTTGTTGTCCACCGAGGAAGAACATTCACAATCCCGTTTTAATAAAAAAGTTTCATTTTTTATTAAAACGGGAATCACGAAATTTATGAGTTGTCCGCAGCCATGGATATAAAATTATGAGCCAGTTGATTAGCGCAACTAATACCTTGCACAAACTGGTTGCTAAATGCTGCTGCTTAATAACGGTGCCGGTTCGATATCCGGTTCGGCGCACTTCGATAGTTATTCAACTTAGCACTTGTTTATATTATGAAGTTTCGGATATTTACTGTGACTTTGGAAAGAAAGTTGTCAGCGAAGAAATGGTCCATAAAATAGGTAAAGTTTTTTTTATTATGTGTGGGACGCGCTATCTTCATCATCGTTATCCACAGTCCAATTTTAGCTAGCAGTGGGTAAAATACCGCAAATAATAATAATTTACCGCCCTGGTCCTGGTAAAGTGAAATTGCGCTACCTCAACTACCTTCGATAAACTCAATACATTTCGCAGAAGTTTTGAAGACGTTACACTAACTCATTGGGATTTTTTTGCAAATGTTGACAGCAACATTTGCACAGTAAGTTGCAAAGTACATACATTGCACATTTCTAACTCAGTAAACACGAACGTTACCTAAAAGGATCCATGCTAACAAAAATTATGCAACGAAATGGCAAATCACAATTATCAATTTACTTATATCACATTATTATTTTATTATTATTTTTTGTCACTTTATGTTTAGTGTTTCTCTTTTTTTGTTATTTGTTTAGTTTAAGGTGTGCATTAAAGCATTTTCTATCTATCTATCTAACTATATCTACTCTTTGTGTTGTTGTCAGTCTTGATAACACATGTGCTTGTGTATTTCATGAGCTCATATTGAAAATGACGTTTACAATTAGGCGTGACTGCGTGTATTGATGGGTTGAAGTGGGTATTATTGGGCGTCAAAATAAATTTGTCGTGTAGTTCGGCCGAACAGTTGATTAACATGACGCGTTCAGTATGCGTAATCGCTCCGGCACTGGTATGATTTAAATCTACTTAAAATGACTACAAGGTATCATATCTTCTTACATCGCGAAAACTGAATCACAGCAGACCCGTTACAGGGTCTTCTTCTTCTCCCTGCCCTTAATCCACTTTATGAGGGGTCGGCACAAGATGTTTTCCTCTTCCACTCTCCTCTCAGTCGCCATCACGACACTCACTCCTTTTTTTCGCATATCTTCTTTTACGCACTCCATCCATCGCCTACTTCCTTGGCCTACCTCCCGCACCATCTTCATCCACATTCATTCCTCACATTCTTCTTCCTAAATTCGATTTATCCCTCCTCATCAGATGGCCCTACCATGCTAATCTATTACTTATTATCTTTTCTACCACATGGTATGTTAATCAATCAACTTACAGGTCCTAGACACGTAATTTTTGCTTGAACAAATGAATTTAAAGAATTAGGTTGCTTAGCGACGTTTCGACTGAATGTATCGCAATTCAATTTAATACCTCTACGCATTCATGAGGAAAGGGGTAGGTTTAAAATTTATTAAAAATATTTTTATATATTATGATGTAACTAAAAATTTACGATTTTCGCAATTTTTCCTTTATCTGTGCTATAAAACGTTGCTTCGTACCAAATTTCAAGAATCTGAGTTCACTGGAAGTGCCCTGTAGGTTTTGATTCCCTTGCAAGTGTCGAAAATTTGCGGCATAAACGGCTGTATCTTTTGATTGCGTTGGCTTAGAAGTTTGATTTTTTCACAGCTCCAAAGGACAGTAGACTTGAGTATTTGATATAAATTCCAGCTTTATACCTCAACGCGTTCCTAAGAAAAAGGGTCTTGACAGACAGACGGACGGACAACAAAGTGATCCTATAAGGGTTCCGTTATTTCCTTTCGAGGTACGGAACCCTAAAAAGAATATAATAAATATTTTTTGGGCCTCCCATACAACAAACGCAAGTCCAACTTACACCTGGCCGATTTTTGATTACGTAATAACATCAAAAATACCTACGTACGATTTATTGAAATTTCTATGACCGGCTAAACTATAAATAACATCTAACTATCCTCTTCACCATCATCATTTCCCTGCCCCACATCTCTATCAGACGTCAACCTCTTCTTTAGTTTAAATTGCATCGTCGTAATTGTCAATCCAGCATGGGCCTGCGCTAGACAGATCCATTTAGGCCTGAGATGTGAACTATGTCGTTGGTCTATCATACCGGTGACTTATCTCGTCTAAACAACCGGTCACCCGCATATTAAATTTTAATAAACAGGGCGGCATTCACGGCTCGCTTGTCAGCATAATGAACTTTTGAGTGTCTACAGCCTACACCATAACTACTGGATTTTACGTAATAAACTGTAATTCAGTTAATTTTAATACAAATCCTTTGCTTTGACAAAAGTCAAACAAATACATAAATGACGTCTGAGACATGATTTTTACCATAGAAACCAGCCGCACCCCGCAGTTCCACCCGCGTAGTTCCCGTTCCCGTGGGAATTCTGAAAAATATCTTCTTAGTGCACCTCTAGGATACTCAAGGTATATGTGTGCCAAATTTCAAGTCTCTAGGTCCAGTGGTTTAGGCTGTGCGTTGTCTGTCAGTCACTCAGTCAGTAACGGAAGAGTTTTATATGTATATAGAAATATAAATAAACCTTGCATGCTTTTTTTCATATGAATGAGCCGTTTTCAGTGAAAAATAAAAAAGTGTTTTCTACTAAACCAAACAGATGGAGCTGTTAAGCGGAGAAAACACGTATGTGATTGATTACAAATGTTGTCATTGTCAAATTGTGTTTCCTTCCATTAAATGAATACTTACGCCATCTATAACGTTTGAAGGAACTATTTTTGAAATTTTTACTTTTTAATGAAAACGCCTCATTGAATATTATATTTGACATGAATATGTTCAAATGATAAAAACATATTTGACCTTCAGCTGGAACCGCATCGATGCGATCTACGACCTACGAACAACTTCTATCCACTCGGCTGCAGCTGGTTTAAAGGTCTATCAAAATGTTTTTAAACAATGACCCTTGAATAAGGATTAAAAAAAATCCTGAAATGCAAAATGTATTTGTTTGAAATTAAAGGACCGTACGGGACATTATAACAGCCCATCATGTTGTATAGTGAAGACATTATCAAACAGCCATACTCCCAGTTTGAATTGAATAAAGATGGATTTTCGCAAAAGCTTGCAAAACAGCCTGGTAACTCTAAATGTCTGGACAAATGTCTGTACGATCTGCAGATATTTGTTCAGGGTGTTCTGGGTGTTTTTCTATATATAATAAAAATATATATCTATGTAGTATAATGTATTAAGTATATCAGTCATCTAGTACCCATAACACAAGCTCTGCTTAGCTTGGGGCTAGATGATGCTGTGTGTTTTGTCGAGCATTATTTATTTATTTATTTATTTATTTATTAAAGATTACTTGATGTATCAGTGAGTTATTTTTTTATTTAGATTTTAAAATGTATGTTGATAATGATGAACAGTGGACATGTCACAATTTCAACAAAAAATATTAGTATTCTATCAACATCTAGTACTACAAAAGCATAACATACCATTTTTCAAACTATACTTTATTACTTTAAATACAATATCAGAGTACTAACCGAGAACATCAGCAGTTAAACATAAGACACGCAACCGTATCATAAATAAATTATAAATAACTTATTTCACAATATTTTCAACAATAAGCATCAATTGAAAAACAATGGCGTAACATTAATATTACTAGTTTGTCAATAAGGCAATCAGCTTGTTAAAGTATAGACTCATCACTACGTTCGAGGTCATCTTCACTAGAATTAATGTTCGTTGGTAGCAATCCAATATATTTCGTATCAAAACTTTGTTTATTTACTCTAGTTTTGTTTGTGTGTACAATGTGCTTGACACAAAATTAAATTACAAAAAGAATACCAGAGCACGTATACACGGTTGTTCCCACAGTCAGCTGCCGCGCTGTTTTAAAGCTTCAACGATCGGCGACATCTTCCATGTTGTTATGATTACTTAATGATATTTCCTATACTTATACAGAGTGTATTATAATATGTGTACCAAGCCAGTCCTATATACAGACTGTATTATAATATATGTACAAAGCAAAGGAGGTGATTCTGACCATCCCAAGGAAAAACTTTTGTTCTACACTTCTCAGGATTCAGTGCTTTTCATTCAAGAAAAAACTACAGCGTCAGCGTTTCAGTTAGACGACTACTTACTGTATCACACTAGAATGTTCTATGTTAGACTATTTTTTCTTTTTTTGTGAGAATTCTTATAAATTAAAAGCTTAGGTGTTTCAATTTACATTATTGAAACATTTTGTATGGGTAAATGACAATTCTTGATTCTCGTTTTTTATTATAATTAACAATAAATTAAAAGTAAAAAAAACTTTTTAACAATAAACTTTTATTTAAACGTACTAAAAATAATAAAATAAACATTTTCCATTAAAGTTTAATGTCAACTTAAAACGACTTTACACCATTTATCCCTTGAACTGGGAATGAACCCGCTCCGGGTTCCATTCAAATATGGCGCATCTGCGCACCAACCCGCTCCGGGTTGATATGCAGTACGCACGCTGCCTCCGTTATTTCGCGGAATTAACCATAAACGCCTATCGCCACACTGCTCTAACTTAGTCAGTGGGTTCGTTGAAGAACAGAGAGAGGTAGCAAACATTGACAACAGTGGCGCCCATAGAATAAAAGTTCGAAAATTCAGTCGATTTGCGCGCTCTTTTGCAGGAAGTTCCAAAATTCAAGGCGGTATTTTGGTTGGGGTTTTTGTGTGTATTTTGTGTTTAATTGGTGTTTTCAACGTAAACGAACAATGAACAAGTAAGTGTTTAATGTTTTTATAATCAATGATGTCGGTTTTGATAAAGTTTACATTCAAAATCTTGCTAATTTCATCAGCCACCCAATTTTTCTTCTGCAAAGTACTCAACAAAAACACTTTGATTGGCATAAAAACTAATTGTCCTTACTAAAAAACCAATTAATTAGGTCAACAATACATATTGTTATGTTATTTATGTGTTATATTGTTATAATTTAATTCGATTTCCTCAAAATAGTGAAGTAAATACTAGCGTTCCATGCATCGGCCCGGAGCGGGCCAATACGCAGTCCGCGTAACGACCATTTTGCCGGATCTAGATAGGAATGGATGTGGCATTTCAGTATGTCAGATTCATCATCATCATTTCGATTTCGACGTTTCTATAAAGAAAAAAATATGTTTTGGTAATTCAGTAACTTATGAAGTAGGTACGTAATTTTAACTTGCAAAAAAGAGGAATAGACTTGCAAAAGTGACAAGGTATTTATTACGCAAAAAATTTAGATCCCAAATTTGACAGACAGACAAACACACTTTCAGATAGACAGACAGACAGACTGTTGATTTTTTCGATATTTATTTTTTATTCAATAGTACTCGTACATTCAGTATTTTCGCCGATTTTACTGAAATGCCATATCCATTTACGTTGGTAGATCCTTGGCGCTGATATCATAGAAAATTGTAAGTTTTGATTGTTGAATTTCTAAAAGTTTTTGTAAGGTAAAGGGTAATTATTTTATTACAAATCTATTGTAAATATATTGTAGTTTTTGGATACAAATGTTTTTACCTAACTCGTTGATTCTACTTTGTACTACAATACATAAATTGATAGTGTGTATTTGGTGTTGGATTTTAAGGGGTCTGGCATTTTGTTTATAAATCTTGAAATAGTATGCTTGGGATGTGAGAAGCTTTGTCTGAGTATTGTTTTTGAACTACTCTTGAGACTTAAGCCATAAAAAAGGCAACTTCACTCTTGTGGAATTCATAAACAATCTTGGAATTTCATATTCTTCACATCTGGGCGCTAGGGCTGCCGAAAACAACCCTTTTTTTGTGATTATTTTTCTCGTAAAAATTAATAGGAAGTTATGCTTTTGTTGACCTTTTATCTTAGCATGGTGTTTATTTAAGTAGATAAAAGACTAATTTGATTTAAAAGTCTTTTTATTTATAAGATTTAGGGGTTTTTACACATAAATCGGTGATCCATCCGTTTACTCAATCTTTGACTTCGAGTAGCGAAGTGTATATTTGTAAACGAGTCTTAATTATTATTTAATTAGTTAGAATATTTCAAGCTGATTTCAAAAAGCTATAATGATACAATAGTTGCGGTAGTAAAATAAAAGACAATCATCAATCAATTACCGAGCGGCGTGCGCGCGGGTACAACCCACGAAAACCGCACCCAGATGTGTCATATTTAGCGCGCAAGGCGCCGCAGGCGAGGGGTTAAGTGATAAAAAAGCTTGTCGTGATTAACCTGTGCTTAAATCTCGCGACAAGCTTTTTTATCGCTTATATTGTGTAAAGACGTTTCATGGTGATAATAAACTTTAATGGAAAATGTTTATTTTCTTATTTTAAGTACGTTTAAATAAAAGCTTGTTCGTTATAAAGTTTTTTTACTTTTAATTTATTTTTTACTTTTTAGTTATCACTGGACAGTTGGTTTCTTGTCTGTTCATCTCATGTCCGTCATGGTGGATTTAGAGTGACGTTATTTCATTTTTCGAATAAGTCCGCCATCTTGAGTATACCGCCATGTTGATTTCAGAGTGACGTAACATTTAATTTCAGCTCAATTGGTTTAAGATATCTGCTTCAAAATTGAGATTCCGAGAACAAACACAGTCCTTTCATTCGATACCCATATTATACCTACATTAAAAATAAGTAGTCCGCCATCTTGGGTGGTCGGCCATGTTGGATTCAGAGTTACGTCATTTAATTTTTTGAGTTATTCTCAGAAAATCCTTTCATTTGATAACCGTATTATAGGAGTACATTAAAAATAAGTAGTCCGCCATCTTGAGTGTTCCGCCATGTTGGATTCAGAGTGACGTCACATTTAATTTCAGCTCAATTGGTTGAAGATATCTGCTTCAGAACTGAGTTGCAAGATTCCGATAAAAAACACAGTTACATAAATACCTACAAACATTACATACAGGGCAAGCTAAATAAAAGCTTGTAAAAACTATATTATTTTATAGTTACTATAATGGACGTATAGTTTTTGATAGATTAATTTTTATGGCACATTATTTATTTTGTCAACATTTTAGAGGGCTAAACTATAAGTCGAGAGTTTGTTAGGTTTGGACGTAAGGCGGGAATGAGTTCCCACCGTGCATGAACCACTCAACGTGTTTTCCCGCGTAAAAGTGGCACATGTGGCGCGCTCCTTTCCCAGTCGGCGGCGTGGGAACGAGCGCCATCTTGCGGCGCCCGCGCCTTTTTCAGATATGTTTTTGTTCAGTAATATTGCAATCGAATTGCGATGACTTTATTTGGTTGAGTTTGAGCTTCGTATATTAATGGTACATACGAATAATGTAACATAAGATTAAAGTTTGGTCAAAACTTAACAAAGAGAATTCAGTAACCGGCAGGCTGATTGCGTATCTCGCAACTGGTTTGCAACAGGCGTATATCTTGCGATCAACGCTGCAACAGGCGTAAATCTCTCGATAATCGCTGTCAATAGTCAATTTGATGGTATATGAAAGCAACTTATTGAATTTTGAGAGCGATGATTGCGAGATATACGCCTGTTGCAAACCTGTCGCGAGATAAGTAATCAGCCTGCCGGTTTGTAGCTGTAGGATAGAAATGAGGTAATCTTAAAACAAGCGACACTTTTTGATTAAAAACTGGACTTTAGTTCGAGGTTTCGTTTTGCAATTTATCAAAATAACTGGATTAAACCAATCTTTAATACAAGTTTAGTTTTTAATTTGCTTCCTCCTTTTCCACCATGCGCTTATTACATCCGTTCTAAGCATAAGGCTAAATTTCTTCTGATGTTCATTTGATGTTAGGTTACCGCTTATAGGCTTAAGAGGGCAGTATGAAACAATTAGGTAACTTAAGAAACTAGGAAAAGTGTAGGGAGCTACTTAAAAAAAAATTATAAACTTATCCAACTTTCACGTGCCATAAAAACTTTAAAGCATTGAATATTGAACCCTTGATTTCTAAACGTCGTAACACGGATATCCTCAGAGCTCAATAGTCCTTCGGAAGTGAGTTCAATGGACATGCGCGCGCGCACTTCTATTCAGACATCCTGGAAGGAGAGAATAGGAGCAACGCACTATAATCTTGTGAGACTAACTGCTCTCACGCACCCGCGCACACCAATTTGTTTCTAAGGCATAATGACGCACTTAACTGTTTTGACGGCGGCTGTGTTAAGTTTTAAATTACAAACAACATTTCTTTAGGTTATTTCTTTAATATAAGTAAGGTATAAGGAAACTGGTACTTTTGCTATACGGAAATCTGCAGCGCTTGGGGTATTGTTAGATGGACTATGCTTGGCCAGTAACTATATCATCCTACAGCTTATTCGTCAAAGGAAAAAACCGGACAATACATCTGACTAAGCCACGGATTTCTTCACGATGTTTTCCTAAACAAGTTTATATTTAAAACACTCTATCCCTTTCATTTTATACGCATATTATGGTGGTTGTCAAAGTTACAACACTGCTAACAGCGGCCATTTTTAATGTTTTGATATTTGTATTTGTAAGTGTAATATCACCAGAACACTTAGAGTTCTGGTGAAGTGTGAAGTGTGTAAAGTTTCAGCTCCATCGGATGCCAGGAAGTGGTTCTGATCCAGCTTAGACTCGGGTAAACATGCGATTTGAAGTTTCTTAGGATATAATTAGGGGACGAAGCCCCCTATTATGCCTAGTGCTGTCTGTCTGTATACATATATAAAAAGTAATGTTGCTAAAAATATGTATAAAATAAATAAATTGAAAATTTTCTTTATATAAAAAACTAGCTTCTGCCCGCCGCTTCGCATGCGTTGTACCCGAATAAAAATTATGTGTTAATCCTGGTCAACATCAATATGTGTGCAAAGTTTCAGCTCAATCCGTAGCCTAGTTTTTGCGTGAAGAGGTAACAAACCTCTTTCCAAACAAACTTTCGGCTTTATAATATTAGTAGGATAAACTCATAGTTTCCGATAAACAAAAATGCTTAACTACCATAGAAAAGGTAGCCTTGAAGGAGCCAATATTTTGCCCCACGCGCAGGCTGATTACGACAGGTTTGCAACAGGCGCGAATCTCGTGGTCGTCAACCTCATTTACATATATCGTATCAAACGTCATTTGATTTAGTCAACATGTTTGTGTTGTTGTCTTGTCTTGTCTTTTTATTTTATGGCATTTTGTGTTTGGTTTAACACAATTCCGCCAGTGTCAAGTTAATTTATAAATAAGTCATTCGGCTAGCCATGCTAGCGGCCATTTTTTCTAAATCTGAAAAAAAAATGTGTTGTTGTATTTCGTCACAAAGTTAATTCAAAATTGACGTTTTACAGCGATGATCGTATAATTTACGCTTGTCACGAGATTCAAAATCAGCCTGCCGATGTACGTACAGATTTTTAAGAGTATGCGCTTACGCTGTACCACTTTCTCGGCTGCTTCCGGCTGGCTGCCGCCGCGTCCGGATGCGGACCGGCTCGGCGACGTGAAAGGTACTAAATCCTGCCAATTATAATGCAAATATAAACTATCAGTGTTGGCTAACAGTTCCACCTTTGATACCAATTACAAACACTTCCGCTGCCGCTCCGAGATTGGGAGAATGTTTTCCTCGTCATCATCATCATCGTCTAATTTCGCACACTTACGGAGCCACTGAAAATCAGTGGTGTAACTCAACGTACGCTGAGTTAGCGACAGATTTTTGTCTATTCATATTTTGTTTTAACTGTGCAATTCCGTTTGTGTCTTTGTAAATTACACCACTCACCCACTGCTGGGTATAGGAATCCCTTAGCTTGTGCCATCCACCGCGGCCCTGTTCACTGAATAAGGTAGGTAGTGAAACATCTGGTATTATTAAACTACGGGCCGAGTCTAAGCGGGCCGAGTGGGCACTGACCCGTTCAAGTCGGATTTAGTGACGGATTACTGTCCACGTCAACTGCTAGACATAGGACTCCCTTATGGATATCCATAATCATGTCGTTGCCATAACATGGCAGGCGGGTTAGCGAGTTCAGTTAGGGAAATTGACACGGAAAGACGCTGCTATGCATCTTCCTGATGTATCCCTTGACAGATTCTAACAGCATTTATGGGCAAGAAATTACATTTATACCTCACTTGGAAAAAAAACACTGGAGCGAACGAATTCAATGTTGGTTATTATTTTTAATGTGCTTTGTTTTTTGTCTTATGAAGTGTAAACGCATAACATAATAAATTATAAATCTCGATTGTTTAGTCTCTGAAAACATTCATAGTAAAAATGGATACTATCAACATCAGCATCATCATTCCAGCGGTAAAAAGTCCACTACTGAACAGGCCTCCATCATGGATCACCATGAGGGGTAGTTTCCATACTCACCACGCTTGGCAGGCGGGTTGGCGAGCGCAGTACGGGATGTTGATACACGGAAAGACGCTGCTGCCCATTTTCATGAGGTATCCCTTAGCAGGCTCTTACTGCATCCACGGGCATGAGAGGAGGGGTAACATTCTACTGCCAGCACCCCGCGACGTATACTATGCTTTAAAGTAAATGTTCCATAATTTATTATAATGGAAAAAAAAAAATTAAGTAACCCCCCGACACTTTACCTAGTCTCGAAGATTACCTAATTTTTGTTGTAATGTGTTAGATATTTTATTCCCTTAGTTTTGCAATCTACACATTACCCTTTCATTTGATAACACACTTGGGTATATTTGAAAACATTCGGTTGTCCTGTTCACCCCTAATTTCAACCTTATATCTCATGAAAGGCTCGACCGAATTCTATAAAACTTTCAGTTTTGCATTCTAATTTTAAACTCGGGAATATTTGTAAATATTCGGTTATTCATCCACTCTTTCTTGTAAACCCCCATATCTTGTAAACTACTTAACCAATTTTGATAAAACATTTAAAATATTCAAAGTTTAAGAACCACCGTCGACAGGTTCGACGGTGGTTCTTTCAAATAAAAAAAACTGCATGCAAATCGGTCAACTCGATTAAGAGCAACGGTGCCCTAGACACACTTTATGAATTCTTTTATTTTGTTATACCTAATGTGTTATTAGTTATTACCATGACTTTGTCAAAATTGTGTATTTTTATACTATAATTTGTTAATCACTTACAAGAAATAATTAAATTGAATTGAATTGACACAGACACGTAGCGGTCGAACTTAAAACGCCACTTTTCTTGTCGGTTAACAAGAGTATGTGAAGGTAAAGACGTTATTCGGATTCGCCAGATACAGATATTGTATTCAGGTCACAGATGCAAAGTCATTTATTTCCGGGGCCGAATACAGCGATGAAAGGCTTTTAGGCAAATTCATAAAACGATATCAAAAACCATATCAAACGGTTCCAAATTTTCTAAATATAGTTCCTGCAGTTTTGTGCAGAGGTCACTAGCAAATAGTAGATTGTTAACCGAGGGTCGAAAGAATCAATTCCCGAGGTATTTAGACCGAGTAGGAATTGATTCTTTTACCCGTGTTAAATATATATATGTTAAACACTCTACTTTTCATTTTGAATATGAGGAAAATAAAACTAGTTGTTTATCTAACATATTTATTGATAATACATAATAATATAAGTAGTACTTACCTATTTAAAATTAATTGTCAAATTAGGACCTATTTTTTTTATTCCGTCACAGATACATAACAGATTACTATCCCGCCAGTTTATGTCGACTTTTTAAATTTTTAATATGGAACTCACCGCGTAATTGTTGCGGCTTATTCCGCTCAAAGAAGTTTGCGCTAAGTTCACACTGGCTGTTTAGAAAGTCACATGGCCGCAGCATTTTTTTTAATTAGTTTTTTTTTACATAAAACTCTTCATAGCTGACAGCAGTTCTATTTTTAAATTTCATTCCGGACCATAGCTGGTAAGTAATTTGTATGAGTTTTTCCCTCTCTATGGAGGGAAGCAGTATTGTCCACCCAATAATCAGATCAAAACAAGACTACTTTCCGAGTATGAGAAATGAAAAATATCTATTTTCTATTTTGTTATCTTAGCTAGAACTCGCAGAACCTGACCTAGTAAGATATTTTCTTTCAATCATCATAATTTCAGCCGTAAAACGTCCACTACTGAACACAGGCAAAGCATTCGAAAATATTCTCGAGATATTCGTGTTATATGTTGCTTGTAACCTAACCGCAGAGACACAGATCTCTTGAAGCGAAGTTTCGTGTCACGAATTGTAATTAGACATTGCATAAACTGACTCACGCGCTCGTGTCATTCCTATACACGCCTCGCCATAGTGCTCGTGGTCATTATCAACTGAGCCAGTGCTTTGTAATACAGGGTGTATTACCTCTATAATATGTGTTCTAACCCGAAAGGGGGGTGATTCTGAGTCATGGAACAACTAATTGTTCTACGACTTTTCAGGATTCAGTAATTTTAGAAAAGACTACGAAAGTTAAGCTGTGGGGTGCCGGCTGTAGAATGTTACCCCTCCTCTCATGCCCGTAAAAACGCGCGCGGTAAAACTGTGATTTTAAGATATTCCTTGAATTACTCTGGTGTAAAAGGCAATTCTGTTCAAAACCGTAATACTAAAGATGATTAACCTAATTATTTAGATAAGACTTAATACTATGTTCATAAAAATGCCCTTGCAAATAACTAATTTATTTTAGAACAAATTTCATATTTATTTTAAACTACTTTTTTTAAATAATTTTATGATAAACTGAAACCTTAAAGTGCTGCATACCACATCTTGTTGAAATCAAATTAAATCGATGTACATACATGTATGAATGTTTGCAAGTTTCAACAAATGATGGTCTCGCTTCCTTCAAATACGTCTTTTCTAAGTATTGAGGCATAAGCGATAAACTTCAACCCACACTAAACTTGAGTACCTATTTCAAGACTCGGGTTCTTTATAAGGTTCTAGAAAATTCCTTTATAGAAAGTTTATTTTTATAGCGCACATGTTCAGAATGTAACCTTTTATGCAGAATGTATGATGCCTGAAGCAGACATCAAAGGTTTTCACTCAAAAACTATATCTTTAGACTTTCTTTCTTTCTATGAATCGGCCAAAGTAACGAACCCATCAACCATGGCTTTTTGGGAAGTGTTCCCATCCTTGACCACTTAAATCTTCTTACACTGGATGGGAATTACAAAAAATTACTAGCGAACGCCACTGGTAGGTACGTTGGTATAGTGCACGATGTCTTCTAATATTTTGAATTTCGAATTGGATACAAATTTTGACAGTCCATGTGTCGGACGGCCGTTTTACGTCGAGGTACGGTCGTCATTATGTCATTATTATTATTACGTCATTATCATTTTCATTATGCCTCATTATGTCTTTTTGTTAATTTTCTACTGTTTGTATTTTTTGTGTATATGGTGTACAATAAAGCATACTTTATCTATCTATCTACGCTCGAGGTGCTGAAATGGGAATCAATTTCAGCATCCATTCTGAGAGCACCACTATTGAGCACCTACAATGAAGTAGTGGGGTGCCGGCAGTAAAATTTTACCCCTCCTTTCATGCCCGTGGATGCAGTAAGAGCCAGCTAAGGTATATGTACCTCCGGAAGATGGGCAGCAGCGTCTTTCCGTGTATCAACATCCCGAACTGCGCTCGCCAACCCGCCTGCCAAGCGTGGTGAGTATGGCAACTATTCCTCATGGAGATCCATGAGGGAGGCCTTTTCAGTAGTGGACTTTTTACGGCTGGAATGATGTTGATGATGAATGAAGTAGTGAGAGAGTTTTGAAATTTAATCCGATATTTTGAGACTTCAGTGAAGTCTTAATTTCAACACAATTATTTTGTAATGGATGAAATGGAATATTTATTGTATGTGTGAGTTTTAGTAGGTATATTTTTGGAAACAATGAAATAAGTCTATAGTAGCTATACATTCTCTCAATTCGATACAATAAGAGCTTAAATTGATAGTTTTAATCCCTTGTAAGCCGAGGGTAGATTGGAAATATCCATTGGTCGGATCGTAGTGTGGTATGACCTGTGCCCTAATTGATATCTCTAATCGAAAAGTGCCGCCGGCAAGTAGAGGTGCAATACGATAGTAATGAAAAATATTAATTTAGGATTTATTTTTTATTCCGAAAATTTCCTTTTTAGATTGTCCGTGACCTAAGCAAACCATGAATGCCTATCTCTTGACGAATTAAGCTTATTGTCAGGTTGAGAGTTGCTAGGATTTTCGAACACGCACTTTGTATTGATTTCTTTGTATAACACTGAATAAACTTTGCGGTCCGAAAATAGAAATAGAAAATCATTTATTGAAAATAGAGCTCCACTCGCCAGTAACCATTGAATTTAGAGGTCCTTCTATAATATATTCGTTTAAACAAACATAGTAATATATACTCTAACATCCCGCAATACGAGCTATAAATCCGCTAGTGCGATGGCATTTCGATGTAGTCATGGAATTCGCTGCACGCGCATGATAGCTTGTAACTTTGCCTACAGAATAAGTGATGCAGGGTTTGACCATGTGCGGCTTGCATTCAGATTGTTTTTGGGATGATACTTTAACGGCTGCTATGTGGATACATAATTATGATCTGGCTTGTAGGATCTATCTTATCTACACTTTCATTGTACAGGCACTGATTACAGAACCTACCCAACTACTGGTACAGGCTTTTTTTAATATAAATTTTAATATAAAATAGTTTGTACGAAATAAAGTTGGAAGTCACGGCACGCACCCGTGAAACAAACATGAAAGTGGATTGTACAATTTCCACTTTGCATTTTTTTTTTGTTTTATTACCTGAATTTCGACCTTTTATCTATTTTTTATATATATGGCTGACTGAGGAAATACTTATTATAAGAACTAGGAAAGCCTGATGCAAATAGGTACCGCAGCGTCCCGTATAGCAGGAATTCGAAGTTGCTGGCCCTGTATAAACCATCTGTTTTTTGGATGCAAAGGCTTATTTACTTTAAGCGGGCCATCCACTAGGAGATGGATAGCTCATTAATGACTCGCTAAAATACGGCTGGTATTGATTTGTTCAGCACTCGAAACAACAATCAACGCCAGAAATGTAAGCCTTGCGTCAATAATGATACATGACATCTCGCAGTGTACGGACTGCTTCTGTATGAAATTTTCTTATACTGTTCAACAGTAGGTAGTAGATAAAACAATTTTGACTCGTTTCTCACCATGAAACGAAGCCGCATTCTCCTTTATAGACAGTTTATCCAACGCGCCATGTAGGGCTTCCAATTTCAGTCTCACATTCATTTGATATGCGTCAATTGTAAGCAAATTCCTTGATATTTGACCACATCACTTCTACGAATGAGTACATAAAAATACGATATGTTTATAAACAAATAGATAACGCGACCGGAAAGGCCGATGTGCACTGAAGCGATCGACATAATCTTCTTTGTTATACAAGGCAATGCACTATTGCAGTATTTTGAAATGTCTTTGGAGGAAATATGAAGAAGCGACTTGACGCGGACCCAAATGTTCCGCCAATTGTATGTTATTTTTTTTTTATTTTCTCTTGTGTTATTTTTGATGTCTGTATGTATTTTATGTGTACGTACACTAAAAAGTTAATCTATCTATGTATCTACTTCCGGAAGATAGGCAGTCGGCAGTACCACCCTTCCGTATACCAACATCCCGTAACAATATTCCGTACTGCGCTCGCCAACCGGCCTGCCAAGCGTGGTGAGTATGAAAACAACCCCCTTATGGTCTTAGAGATGAGGAGGCCCTATGTCCAGCAGTGGAAATGGACAGCCATCCTACGGCTGAGAATGAGTAATAAAATTAACAAAGCTTGTAAGTACAATGGAAACCATGCTATTATTATTATTACTAGCCATTTTCGTCCCACTGCAGGGCAAAGGCCTCCCTATATTCCATTTATCCCGATCCTGTGCTATGGAAGACCAACCTTGTAAAAACAAGTCAAGTTCGTCGCGCCATCTCAGTCTGGGTCTGCCGCGTTGCCTCCTTCCAGCGTTGGGGACCCACTCTGTTGTTATAAAAGCCCATAGGTCATTCGGCATACGACAGACGTGGCCAGCCCAGTCCCACTTTAGCCTGGCAGCCTTCTGAGTGACATCTGTTATTTGAGTTTTGGCGCGCAGTATGGTGTTGCGAATTCGGTCAGTAAGTTTAACACCGAGAATACTGCGCTCCATAGCTCGTTGGCATAATGAACTATGCTAATAGAATATTTTTACCTACGGGTACTTCATTTTGTTATTACTTTATTGTGGATATCACCAACAACTTCAACACAATGGTTCCTGACTCGTGTGTCATTTAAAGGAAACAATATAAATTACTTGCTTTATTAAATTTAATTGCGTTTTTTTTGCTATGATCCGAGAGGTCCTGGCGGTCTCACTGAATAAACGCTTATTGAGTTTGAGTTTGGTAGAACATGCCCACAAAATAATACCAAATATCGAACCTACCTGCAACATCAGTCGGCTCGTCCTCTACGCAACGGAGGTCTTTTCAATGAACCTCAACATACCCTTTTGCTTATTTTTATCCTTAATAATCCTGTAGTTATGAAGTTCATTAATTTATTATTTTATGAATTTTATTACCATTACATTGTTAAAACTAAATTATTGTGATCGTTCCATAAGATATCCTTTCTATTGCTCGAAAGTCGGAAGCGAGGGTAACAATAAATATCTTCAACGTTTCTAAAACGCTTCAATGAGCAGCGGCCTTAATCTTAACTGTCCATTGTTCTTTTAGAATTTCGTTCAATCTGCGGTGGTAAGCTCAAACCTCTGAATGGCAATGTCGTAAGTCATGTACTCGTTTGAATACCAAGAAATACTTTTTGTTTCATAATAATAATGACGACCTCCGTGGCACAGTTGGCTTATTACCCGGCTGAGACGCAGGAGCAGGTAGGTTTGATTCCCGCCGCAGGGCAAATGTTTGTAATTTTTTTATAAATATTTGTCCCGGGTCGTGGTGTTTTTCTTTGTATGATGTATTTATAAAAAAGTATTTAGGTATTCTATCAACCATCTGGTATCCATAGTGTGAGTGGTCCAGCTTTATTTATTTGATTCTTTTTTTTTTATTATTTATAATGCTAGACAAATCACACAGTACCGTGAGACGACAGACGCAAAGATGGTTTTCTTAAGTTGTTGGAAAGACATTCTGTAGAACGTGTTTTTTTTATTTTTTTTATTTATTACACAAACTTAATTTACTTACACTTACTTAATTAACTTAAAATATTACTACTTAATCTCTTATCTACTAATAAATAAACATTTTTGGCATCTTTTGATAATGGATCTGATAATATTACATTACAACTACCAATTGACGTTAAATCTAATCTACAGTTATTTATTTCAGTCGAGTTCAGGGCACATTCCATTAAAATGTGATAAACATCATCTATAACATTACAACTCAAACAATTTGGGGAAGAAATTTTTCGCATTAAGTATGAAAATTTATTGCATGGAATGTGCCCTGATCATAATAATAAGAATAAAATAAGAAGAAGTCTTAATGCAGTAACAATATCTCGTCTACTCATCAGTTTGTTATCTATCCAAGTGGAGCGCATAGGTTGTGGTTGGATCGTGCGGTACCATATACCTTTCTCTTTCGAACGCTCATCAAAATATTCTTTCCAGAGTTTATAACTATATAAAATAATATAAATCTAACGCAAGTGAAACTAGGAACAGAGGCTAATAGGTGTACCTAGGGATTCGACATTAACCTTTGGACATAACCGTGCGACATTACCGCTAGCTCGTGATACTTCCCATACGCTGTTCTTGCTATAAGTCTCCCACAGGCAACCGCTATCATCAATTAACCTAATCGATTGATGAACGCCGGCCTCATTACTGAACGGGAAAAGACACACAGCTTCGTAAAAGTATTTATTTATAAAAAAAGTCTTTTGTAGTATTGAGAATTGCAAGTTACCGAGAATAGTCTACTTGACAGCGTATGAAAATCAAAATTATATTCAGTCCGTCAGTTAGATCATAATGATAAAGTTATTAGTTATTAAAAATAATAACCCACTTAAAATAATAAAAAAATAATTATCATAATCATACTAGGTACTAATGGATTTTTCTTTCTTGAAAAATTTATGTGCACACTTAACACGTGCTTTAACGGTGAAGGAAACATCGTGAGGAAACCCGCGGCTTAGTTAGCTTCAGACGTATTGACCTGTTCTTTCCTCTGAATAATAGCTGACTAAGCTGAGAGGATGGCATAGGCGCTGGGCAAGCCTAATCCATCTAACAATGTCCCAGGCACTGCAGCGTCCCTTACAGCATGATTACCAGTTGCTGACGCTGTATAAATCAGCTTAATAGATGCAAAGGCCTTACTAGGTACTAGAAAGTTTTTAGGTAGAAAGTTGTACTCTGTAAAGTATATGCGTGGTCATACATTACAATCAGTGAGCGAACAATCAATCATCCTCTGTATTCCTACCCGCTTGGATTTTTCCAAATTTATACATATGGGACCAACTTCGGGGTATATACGGGGTATATATTATAACAGTGTACTAACCCGAGAGCGGGGGTTTCAGCCCATGAAAACAAGTCGTTTTGGAAGAGAAAAAAATGGGGACTTTTTTCATTTTATTTTATATTTTTATACAACTAGTTAGTGTTACGTAAAAAATCGGTCAAGTGCGAGTCGGCCTCGCGCACGACGGGTTTCGTACCACTAGTCTGTGAATATTTCAAGCGTCTACCTGTTGCCTTTATTAACATCGAGCAAAGTACGACAAAACAAACACGTTTGTTGTATAACATGCTACGTAAAAATAAATAACCTAAGGTTGTCTGGCAGAAATCGCTCTGAGCAATAAGACCGCCCATTGTGTATTTCTGTTGTTTTTGTAGTTTAAGTAAATTTTAGTTATTTTTGTTTTTATTTTCTGTATGATTTACACAATAAAGAGTTTATCTATCTATCTATATAACTAAATAATACCCACTTTGTGAAAAACAAAAAACATTTAATATCTTTGAAACATGTTTCGAAACATTCACAAGGATGGAAAGTCGATAATTCTCCCGGCCCGACACGGCTCTACCGAGCTTAGTGCAAATATTCCACGTAGAAACCTAGCACCGAACACTAACTCCCGATTAGGTAACCAGCACCTACCGTTTAAAGCATGCTGGAGGCTGTAGTAAGTAGTCGATGCTACTTTTTACTCGGAGTAAAACGGAGTAACGGGTAGCCGCGTCCGAACGCAAAAGTTGCTTAACATCCTGCGCGTCATTTTACGTTCACAATAAAAAAAGTACTTCAACTACAATAGTTTTTGCCTGGCATTGGGAAAACGGTACTGATACTAATAGATAGTTTATTATAAACCTAATCAAAAAAGGTTATACCTTTACAACCTATACTTGCACTGTTTCAGTTACACAAGTGCTTTATATACGTGCTATTTTCATTTCGTATAAGAATCATGTGGCATTGCTCTACACAAAGACTCGAGGTCATAGTTTAAAAGTATTTATGCATTTGGATCCCAAGGTCTCACTTATACGAGTAAATTGAATAAAACGCATAATTGAAAGCATGAAAACCTTGTTTTCTATGGAAAGAATAATAGTAATGCATTTATACGTTTAAGTAAATAAGTCTGTTAAGGTAAGCTCGGGTCGATAAGCTGCTAACGTCGGATGAACGTCTGTTTGTAATTGCTATAAATTGAACTGAGCTACAGCAGCAAAAACCAGATTTATTTATTTTTAATGTCTTACAACTAACGGCGTTTGTGTCACCGCGGAGTGGCTAGCTTGTCGCGTAGCTTTCGATAACGAGAAACTTTAACATCCGCGACCAGAATCAATGTTAAAAGTCATGTTTTAAACTGTGCTCACCGGTAGGATTAGCCAAAAACGCTTGACGGGTGTACACAATATATTTAATTAACTACCTCAGATTACAAGAAAAATGATAGAGCTCGCGAAACGAATACAATTTTTATTTGCTTTGTTGCCCGCACTTCCGTAATTTGATAGCTCTATGCTGATAATCTGAATACAGATATTCGAAGCAGTTTTTTTTTGTCCTATGGCTAGTGGAACTCACACTCTGACAACTATTGGCATAATGTCGATTTGGGGCATATCGTAGTACCTGTATCAAGGATAATAAAAGTATAAATACTTGGCTTAGGATATTAAGGCAAAGAATCTCAGTGGGCAATTACGAGTAAATTTTTTGACTAAATTTCAACCTTTCATACAAATTGTACTTTTAACGCTTCTGTGCATAATGCCAATCAGTTGATAGAGTAATCAGAATGGTTTCAATGAATTAAAGAAAATATTGAATGACACTCTCTTTTTATAAATTTCTAAGAATCGATGTATGTGATGTCTTTGGAATGTTCCCTATAAGAAATCACAACTACTAAACAAAGGCCTCCCTTCTATAAGGGGTAGTTGCCATACTCACCGCGCCTGGCAGGTGGGTTGGCGAGCGCAGTACGGGATGTTGATACACGGAAAGACGCTGCTGCCTTTCTTCCGGAGGTATACCTTAGCAGGCTCTTCCTGCATCCCATGGGCACGAGAGGAGGGGAAACATTCTATTGC
This sequence comes from Pasiphila rectangulata, assembly GCA_963082625.1. NCBI lineage: Eukaryota > Metazoa > Arthropoda > Insecta > Lepidoptera > Geometridae > Pasiphila > Pasiphila rectangulata. Next base: position 23,121,951 of record OY720236.1, on the reverse strand, counting down.
CGGCACCCCACGGCAGGAATCTGGTGTTAAGTGTTTATGATCATGATCTTCTATCTTTTTAATATATCTTCTCTAACTCTATGTATTTTGTTTTTCCAAGAAAGTGTTCGAATTAAGAACCGTTAAGGCTAATAATACATTATTATATGCCTATTAAAAGTCGATTACGCGATTCATAGGTTATTTGTACATGTGTACGTAAACTAATGTACCTACCTCCAGTACACTGTTAATGCCCACGGCAACTGAATGCTAAATGAAACTTTGATAGACATCGGACGCGTTGAATTTACAAAACATTGGTTCGTTGTTAACAGTTTGTTACATACAATGTGCCTGGACGTGTCAACACTCTCAAAGTCAACACACTATACCTATCTACACATTCAATTATGTGGCGTGTAGTGTTTCGGGACACAAAAAAGAAAAAATTGTGTGATGCGAATATATTAGGGTGTTTTCACATAAAGTTCGATGAGCGTTTGGTGTAAATTGGTTCACATCTATAGACAAATAAGATGTTATAGTATATAAGATAACTGGTCTGGCAACTGGTAATTATGCTGTACGGGACGCTTCATTCGTTCATTCATTCATTTATTTTTAACCATAGGATCCTAAGAACACTTAGCTACGTCAAATATGTTTACATTGTAAATAAATTCATTCTGCAGCTGTACAGGGGCTTTGTCAGTAACTTAAACTAGGATACAATAAAAATATGTTTTTAGTTATACAAGTCATACATTATAATTAAAGCGGCTGTAAAGGGATCTTGTCAGATTTATATTATGTGTTAGTGTCATGTGCAGAGTTAGAAGTAGGCAAGCTTCTGTGCCTGGGACATTGTTAGATGGATTAGGCTTGCCCAGCACCTATACCATCCTCTCAACAAAGTCGGTTATATTAAGAGTTTATCCTATTAATATATAAAAGTGAAAGTAAGAATGTGTGTATGTATGTATGTTCCCTTTTCACGTTTTTCAAAACCGCTTAACCGATTTGAATGAATTTTAGTATAGGAGTAAATAAGACCATGGAGACGGACATAGGCAACTTTTCGTTGCGTAAATTAAACCACAAGGGGTTAAAATAGAGGAAAAAAGTTTGTATGGAAAAAAAATATTAAACACACGTTTCAGCGTAGTTGTAGGGTAGTAGTAGTTGTAGGGTAGTTGTAGGATAGTTGTAGGGCAAACTCAGACCGTGGGTCCCTCCGTTGACGGAAACCCTGGACCCAGAGCTGGTGGAGAGGGTAGTTGATACCCTCTTCCCAGCGGTCCAGGATCAGTCCATCCCTCATCCCTCATCCCCCTCGTCGCCAGACCCTGATTGGTCTGACGACTTGGGAGTGTCTGAACAGGAGTTTGACCGAGCCGTTAAGCGCCTCAGGGCCCGTAACACAGCGCCCGGGCCCGACGGGATTCCAGGTCGGGCTTGGGTGCTGGCTCTATCCGCGGGGCTGGGGGACAGAATGAGGCGGTTGTTTGACAGCTGCCTCTATTCTGGTATGTTCCCCACAGGGTGGAAAGAGGCTAGATTGGTCCTCTTGAAGAAGGAAGGCAGAGCCGCGGACTCTCCCTCTGCGTACCGTCCCGTTTGCCTGCTGGACGAGGCCGGCAAATTGTTCGAAAGAATAATTGCCGCCCGTCTATGCACTCATCTCTCGCGGGTAGGTCCCAACCTTTCGGATGACCAGTACGGTTTCCGACGGGCGCGTTCGACAGTGGACGCGATTCTTCGTGTCCGTACACTGTCGGACCAGGTGGTGTCCCGAGGCGGGAGGGCGTTGGCGGTGTCCTTGGACATCGTTAATGCCTTCAACTCCCTGCCTTGGAGGGCGATCAGGGAGGCGCTCGTGTATCACGGAGTGCCTCTCTACCTGCAGCGCCTAGTTGGGTCCTACCTTCGCGACAGATGTGTGCAGTATGTGGGCAGGGACGGTACTACTTTGCGGAGGGAGGTCAGTTGCGGGGTTCCACAGGGGTCTGTCTTAGGACCACTCCTTTGGAACCTCGCATATGACGCGGTTCTGCGTGTCGATCTCCCCGCCGGCGTACACGTTGTCTGCTATGCAGACGAGACTTTAGTGTTCGCCGGCGGGGACTCCTTCGAGAGGGCCAAAGGGCTCGCCGAGCTTGGGGTGGCATGCGTCGTGGATAAAATCCACGAGCTGGGTCTTCGGATAGCGCCTCATAAGACCGAGGCGCTATGGTTCCACAAGTTCCCGAGGGGAAGGGAACCACCCAGCTTGTCGGTTCGCGTAGGTGACGTTGACGTCCAGGTGGGGCCGTACCTTAAGTACTTGGGCCTCACCTTGGATAGTCGCTGGGGCTTCGAAGAGCACTTCAGCCGCTCCGTCCCCCGGATCCAGAGGGTAGTGGGTGCTTTGCACAGACTGCTACCCAATCTCGGGGGACCAAAGGAGGGTGTTCGCCGCCTCTATGCGGGCGTCGTGCGGTCGATGGCACTCTACGGAGCGCCCGTCTGGTCCAAAAGACTGACGGGTGTTAGGCGCTGCAGGGCTATGTTTAGTAGCCTGCAGCGTTCTATTGCCATCAGAATCGTTCGCGGTTACCGCACGATTTCGCATGAGGCGGCGACATTATTGGCGCGGCTCCCGCCGCTCGACCTCCTGGCTGAGATGGACGCACGAGTGTACGTTCGTCTCCGGCAGGAGGGCGAGGGTGGGGCTGCGCCAGCTGAAGTGCGGCAAGAGGAGCGTCGACGTGCGCTTGGGAAATGGCGCGAGCGGCTTGAGGAGCCGAGGAGCTCGCGCCAACGCGCCGTCGGCGCTGTTCTGCCTAGCTTCGAAGCCTGGCTAGGGAGGGAGGGAGGTAACGTCACCTATCGACTTACTCAGGTACTCACCGGGCATGGTTGCTTCGGTGAGTACCTGAGTAGGATCGGACGCGAACCGACACCGCAATGCCACCATTGTGGGTGGGGCCAGGATTCCGCCCAGCACACGCTCGAGGATTGCTCGGCGTGGTGCGTGGAAAGGCGGAATCTGGCCCTCAGGATCGGGCAGGATCTCTCTCTGCCCAGCGTAGTTGCGGCTATGCTGGCAGATGAGACGGCGTGGAAGGCGGTGGCCTCTTTCTGTGAGACCGTAATGGTTCGGAAAGAGGCCGCGGAGCGGGATCGCGAGAGGGCTGATCCCGCTCGTAGAAGGCGGCGGCGGGGTGCAGGCAACGGCCGCCCCGCACCGCCTGCCCCGTGAGGCTACGGCGTCATGGGGCTGCGGCATCCCCTATAGGGGACCATCTGGGTCCGTAGGGTAGTCAGAGTGAGGGCTTCGACTATCCCAGACGGACCCAGGGAGGGCGATGGTGCATGATATGGCTATGCATCATCGTGAGTTCCGCGAGACGTAGGGGGCGTTAGTTGTGGACGCCCCCGGGACGTGCTCAGGCAAGGTGCTATAGGGGCTCCGGAGTGTTCTTTATGAGGAACCGGAGCCCCTAGTGCACTGAGGCCAGCCATCGGGGTGGTTTTAGTGAGTCGTCAGGAGACAACCTCACATAACCATGCTGTGCCCTTAACGCAGCATGGTATCTGAACTAGCAGATTTCCACCCCGTCACCAAAAAAGAAAAAAAAAGGATAGTTGTAGGATAGTTGTAGAGTAGTTGTAGAGTAGTTGTAGAGTAGTTGTAGAGTAGTTGTAGGGTAGTTGTAGGGTAGAATTGGGGTAGTAGTAGGGTAGTTGTAGGGTAAGTTGTAAGTGGTGGTTATAGGTGCGATAGGAAGTTCGCCGGGTCAGCTAGTATTATATACATATAAACGTCTGATGCTGTTTCGCCTGTTCATTACTTCATTATTTTTGTAAAATATGTATTCTCTGTTCCTCTTTAGATCTTCATAATATAAATTTTTGATAGTTTAGAAAAGCTTACGATATTTTTACGATCGTTTCATCCCACATTAATCGGACAAGTAATTGAGAACAAGTATTATAAACATCTAATAGATGTATTTAGTTTATCTTAGACGCTTATGAAAATATTCCTCGAATATTATCTCGTTTTAGATAAAGTCAAGAGATTTGAAGGAATTTAGTAAAGTGTATAATTAGAAAAAATGGATAATTAGTGTACTGTATATATAGAGGTATATTCCCTATACACGGTGTAGTGAATGAGGAAGGGCACCATACAATAAAACAACATTTTTCCTTACCTAACATTATTTATTTCTACGATTACATTTTGCTGGAATAGTTTTTTACAACATCAATATAAAATAATTTACTACATCTTATACACATTAAATACACCAATAAATTTTTTTTTTAGTCATGATACATTATTTATTTATAAATAATTTAATTCGGAACCAATGTTCTTTTTTGTAAATAGCAAGGATCTATTCCTAATACAATATACATACATATATGGTTTCTATACCATCCGTAGAAGACAATACAAGACAAGACATAAGTATAATAAAAGATTATATTTTAGCAGGTATAAATATATTTTTTCTATAATACTCGTATCATAATATTATTTTCCAAGTCAAAGACAATAACAATCACAATCATTTCATTAAGGCCACATACATGCACCCATTCTCACTTCTAATTTAATATATGAATTTATTTTCTTATTCAAAAATGCTAAAAAGTTTAAAAATATATGAGAACGCGTTGTACCTTTCACAACCGCCCTCCTCTTCCACTGTATCCTCCGCTGGACGGCAAAACCACGACAATCGCTGCCTCTCATCTCCACTTTACCTTAAACACAATCTATTGCAATATTAATATAATGAAAACGTGTTTGAAGCTTTCACAACCGCCCTCCTCTTCCGCTGTATCCTCCGCTGGACGGCAAAACCACGACAATCGCTGCCTCTCATCTCCACTTTACCTTAAACACAATCTATTGTAATATTAATATAATGAAATGAACGTGTTTGAAGCTTTCACAACCGCCCTCCTCTTCCGCTGTATCCTCCGCTGGACGGCAAAACCACGACAATCGCTGCCTCTCATCTCCACTTTACCTTAAACACAATCTATTGTAATATTAATATAATGAAATGAACGTGTTTGAAGCTTTCACAACCGCCCTCCTCTTCCGCTCTATGCTCCTGCCTTTCATCTCCAATTCACCTTTTACACAATCTAATGGAATACATATATATGAAAATGTGTATGTGAAGCTTTCACAACCAACTCTTCCGTTCTTTCCTCCGCCGAACGGCAAAACCACGACAATTACTCCCTCTCATCTCAACTCCTATAACCTTTCATACAAACCACCAATCTGTTCTCTCTACTTTTAAAAATTTTAAAACACTGTAATATGGATTCTACTTTAAACAACACATATTTTTTCTACTTGAGTATGACAATAAATCTGAAAGCATTGTATATATAAATATTTTTTTTTGTTTTACACCAACTCACGATCTACTTGAGAACCATTGACAACGAACCGCAACACAATTTGCTTGAAGTAGAAATATTGTATCTAAATTAACAACAAATATTAAGTATATATTTTTTTTCATTTACAGTCTTTCTACTTGAGAACTAATTACAAAAAAAAAAAAAAATTGGTAAATTTAAATTTACGTACACCAAATAAATTATAAGTATTTTTTTTAGCAAACAAGCTTTTATTTAAACGTACCTACTAAAAATAATAATATTAACATTTTCCATTAAAGTTCAATGTCAACTTAAAACGTCTCTACACAATATATGTATGTAATAAAAAAGCTTGTCGCGAGATTAACCTGTGTACATGTAACTTGATCTAATTGATTTTTTTTTCAAACAATGTAAATACGAGCACCTGCTTAAATCTCGCGACAAGTTTCTTTTACTAATATTGTATAAAGACGTTTTAAGTTGCGCCATCTTGGGTGTTCCGCCATGTTGGATTCAGAGTAACGTCACATAGCTGACCATGCATTGTGATCCAAAGTAAACATATATACAATATGTTATTGTTTTTTCTTGTTTTTCTTACTTATTTTGATGTGTTTTCAGCTTAATTTTATTACTATTTCTATATTGTATTCTGTGTACCTACAAGGGTGACATGTTCATTGTTGAACAAACCCTTTAAATAAAAGAATAAAAAAAAAAAACATATATACAAAATTTCAGCTCAATTGGTATCAATAGATATCTGCTTAAAAATTGAGTTGCAAGATTCCGCGCACAAACATAGCACATTACATACTACGAATACACATACTTACACATACAGGGCAAGCTAAATAAAAGCTTGTAAAAAGAAACGATCTGGTGCCTCTAGTTTTATATGAGTTTAAATGTGCAAATTTGGTAGGTCGAATGGCATTCATCGTTATTCCACATTTCGTTAAACTTTTTCCGCCAGCCGTGGACGAGACATGGCTCTCCATTTGACAGCTTTATGTGTCTCATCTGGAGCACAAGATGGTTATCGTATGAAATCATATTTCGGTGGTTCCCTAATATGATGCACGGCTCATTGTAGCACATGAAAAAAAACCCGTCGCTTTCACTGCAATCCAACAGCACCATGCGGTATACTGGGAAAATTGGGGCCTCGGGTATATATTTAATCTGAACACCTGCAGACAACAGAGATTATAGTAAATATAGATTTTCTATCAGTGAAGTTGAAGAATTTACGCAATTTCAAACTGGAAATTTTAAATGGCCTAAATCCTTGTTGAGACGTATTACAGCACTTACCATTTTTCTTCAGCTTGTCAATGTATTCTGCATATTTGTCTTTCTTCGGTCCATCCATTAGGTAGCGTTGGATGATCACGCGGCAGCTGCAGCAAGTAGGTATTGGTAAGTTGAGGTATTTCATAAAGTGCAATCGGATATGAGGAACATAAAAGTAAAACTAAAATTTTATTTAACTAATTAAATTGACGAGCTCTGTGGCGCAGCGGGCGAAGGTCCGCCTGCGACGCAAGGGGTTGCCAGTTCGATTCCCGCCTCGGGACAAATGTCTGTACGATCTGCAGATATTTGTTCAGGGTGTTCTGGGTGTTTTTCTATATATAATAAAAATATCTATCTATGTAGTATTAATGTATTAAGTATATCAGTCATCTAGTAACCATAACACAAGCTCTGCTTAGCTTGGGGCTAGATGATGCTGTGTTAATTGTCCAGCATTAATTATTTATTTATTTAAAATTAGGGTTTTTGAGGTAAAATCTTATTTTGAAGTTGGTTAAAATGAAGCGATCTGACGACACCATGGGAATGGAATGGGACTAAATTAAATGACGTCACTCTAAATCCAACATGTCAGAACACCCAAGATGGCAGACTAGTTATTTTAATGCACTCCTACAATATGGGTATCAAATGAAAGGGCTTGCTGAGAATTTTTCGAAAATAAAATGATATAACTTGTTAAACTTTCGCGATTTGTTAACATATTTTTAGTTTTAAAATTACAGGATTTTATCGCGTACCTTTTTTATTATTCGTTCTCAGAACGCTGAAATGTGTTCGAAACGTCGGGAAAATAATAAAAAAGGTACGCGATAAAATCCTGTAATTTTAAAACTAAAAATAAAATGATAACTAAATATCATAAAATAAAACTTTTCCATACAACTTTAATGTCAACTTATTACGTCTTTACACAATTTATTATGATATAAAAGCTTGTCGCGAGATGTACCTGCGTACATAAATAAGTAAATTAAATAACTTGATATAATTGATTTTATTTTTTTAACAAATTAAATACGAGTACCTACCTATTATTTATATTATAAGTTAGTTAAACTTTTTTATTACAAAAGATTAGTTTCGACAGTTAGCGATAAAAAATAAACTAAAACTTGAAACGATGTGTGCTTTTGTAAAGCAAGTTAAGAACGGTCTGACCGATTAGAATTTTAACTGGACATGAAAGTGTCGTTGTCTGTCGGTGTATAAATATGTAAATAAGAACAACATTATCAGAAACAAATAAATATGTGTCTCACCAGACTCCTCTTTTTTGGCGCTTTATTATCACGTCCACCAATCGTTTGTGGAGCACGAAGAAAAGCGCGATGTCCAGCGTGAAATTGCTCGCCTTAATCCAGGATTCCATGAGCGTTATGGAATCCTGTGTGGTATATCTTTTCGGAACACCCTTTATTTTAATATAACCATGCAGTCGGTTTAAGTAGACAACGCATGTGTCTGTTTGGTTGCGCGGTGGACCGCGGAGCGCCTTGAGAATGGACATCATGATTCTAACTCGAAGCAATACTTAGTATTGAGTTTTGACCGGTGTTTTCAGTTTTGGGCTGCGGGCCTTCCGAAGGCTTGCAAACCGTATCTGGAGTGTTTGTGGAGGGCTCCAAGCTCGGGGGTGTATTTATACCAACGCTTCCCTCCCCTACCCCTGTATCGTACTTGTTGAGCTCTGTGTTTGTACATGCGCTCTGGACCGGGAAATTTAATCGTACCGGGAAGGCACGAGGGAACTGATAGTGACCTTCAAAAACCAGTGCATATGGTTTTGTTTGTGTTATGGTGGCTAAGGTTTTAAGGATTTAAAAAAAAAATATTTGCATAAATAATCAGATATTCTCTGCTTGTGTACTGTACTGGTAAATGTTCTTGCTTTACACCTATAGTAGGTTTAAAGTAAGAATTTGGGCAAAATTTCTTTGTTTTCGCACTTAATTTTTTTTTTTATAAAGAATGAAAAAATAGCTAACCTTTAATAAAAATTTTACTTGTATTTTACTAAATTCAGGCAACTACTTTTCATAGTGAAGCGTTTGCCGTGAGTTTTGTCTTGGCAAGTAAGGGCACGCCCGCACAGATGTTCTATATTGCAGGATCGAATCGATTTGATTATTTTATACTGGATCTAGATAAGTGTGTGAACTCGTTCATTCGCCATCTCCGAGAAAAAACTTTTTCTTCGAGCAAACATGGAAATGAAAAATCTTTTTCCACAAAAAAACCCCACAACTGCCGTGGGGTGCAGGCAGTACAATGTTACCCCTCCTCTCATACCCGTGGATGCAGTAAGAGCCTGCTAAGGGATACCTCCGAAAGATAGGCAGCAGCATCTTTCCGTGTATCAACATCGCAAACTGCGCTCGCCAACCCGCCTGCCAAGCGTGGAGAGTATGGCAACTACCCCTCATGGAGATCCATGAGGGAGGCCTGTGTTCAGTAGTGGACGTTTTACGGCTGGAATGATGAAACATGGAAAACGGACCGCTCCTGTGAAACTCATTTGCATTGTGACACTAAAATAGTGTATATCTCACTCGGTCATCATGACAATAATTATAAAAGAACGACTGTCCTTTTCTTACACACAACCAGCTTTGACCGATTCTTTCCGAACAAACCGTATTTAAAAAACACCTCATGTTAAATTCAGTCCGAATGTTTTGAATTTAGACTACATTCTCACCGAGTATTAGGTACTCTTTTTCTATGCCAATGTATATCGTCTTTGTAGCGCAAAAACACTTTGGAATAAAGCGATGTCTATTACTCACGAGAGGTAGCGCCGATGATTGTACTTCTACATATTATATACTCGGCTGAAAACAAAAGAAGGCGGTCAACGCATTTATTATTTAAGATTAGTGGGAAACTACGCACATCACAAAAGTTTAAGTAACACCTACAAATTGAGTAAGAGTATTACATGTAAACAATTTTTTAAGACAAAAAGTGGCCGAATTGTTTCAGCTTAGTCCGACGGTTGTTTTTACTGTACTGTTCTTGAAGGGTTATTGCCATAATCACCACGCTTGGTAAGCGGGTTGGCGAGCGCAGTACGGGATGTTGATTCACGGGAAGACGCTGCTGCCCATCTTCCGGCGGTATCCCCTAGCAGGCTCTTACTGCATCCGCGGACATGAGAGGAAGGGAATAAGGTAATATATTATTATTCTATATCTGTGGAAGGCATAGGCGGCGATGGAGGGACGAGCCAGACTCCTACAGCGAAAATTGGCACCAGAGAGCACATGATAGGGATCAGTGGAGAGAGGGAAGAAAGGCCTTTGCCCTGCAGTGGGAAGAATCGGGCTCATAAATAAATTAAATAAATAAATATTTGTTTAAACATAATATATCCATAGCATAGGATCGGAATATATGGAAGGGGGGTAGGGAGACCTGTGCCCTGCAGTGGGACGGGAATGGCTAGTAATATAATCATTTCAGCCGTAAAACGTCTACTGAACTAAGGCATTTTTTTATTATTTAAGGCCTCCCTCATGGATCTCCATGAGGGGTAGTTGCCATACTCACCACGCTTGGCAGGCGGGTTGGCGAGCGCAGTTTGCAATGTTGATATACGGAAAGACGCTGCTGCCCATCTTCCGGAGGTGTCCCTTAACAGGCTCGTACTGCATCCACGGGTAGGAGAGGAGGGGTAACATTCTACTGCCGGCACCCCACGGCTAAATAAAGTAATATAATAGTTTGTTTAAATGTATAAAACTCAATAAATTACTAGCAAATACAAAATTATAAGATAGTAGTTTCCGTCCGCCGCTTTGCATGCGTTGTATCCGTATAAAAAGTAGTTCATTCTAAATTGTGTTAATCCTAGTCAAACATCAATAAGTGTGCAAAATCTCAGCTGAATCTTTTGGTAGTTTTTTCGTAAAGAGGTAATAAACATCCATGCATCTATACAAACTTGCGGCTTTATAATATTAGTGAGATGTAAGGATTTTAGCTTATAATTTTGTAGTTAGATGCTTTTGTAAATATTTTTTCTTTTTGTAAATAAAGTTCTCCGCCTATCAATTTTCATGCGGTTTTTACTAATAGCTAAAATAATTCAGGAGGAAGGTTGTTTGCTAAAATTTATAAAGATTTGGTGCAAGTTCGCTGAACTATGATGATCATAGTTGAGCATGTAGGAAAATTTATTAACGACTGGGAGTTGTTTTGGCGTGCGCTGCGTAAACCATTTAAGTAGTTTTTTTTTCTATTGTAAAATATGTTCGTGTTTTGTGGTTAAAAATAAATAAATTAAATCTAAATCTAAGTTGAGTGCAAGTGTTGTAAAAAAATCGTTCCTCTTAATTTCTACAAAAAAGACAGCGACAGCATATGTCTATCTTTTATGGTTAACTTTTAGTAACCATTCTTCTAACAAAAATTTTGACAAAAAAGTATGTACCTACTAGTAATGGAAAACATAAACAAAAATATGACTTTGATGTTAGATTATAGCTTCGCTGCCAATCTTCTGGAGGAACCTCTTGGCAGATCTACCAATATTACTGATTCTACTGCCGGCAAGATAGCTTAAGAACAATAAATTGTTAATGAGTGTACAATCTAAAACCCCTTACATTTAGTACATACTTATGATACATAAAAAAAATCCCGGACTTAGACTGGAACAAATCTCTGAAAAGCATTGCAAACATATACATATTTTGTCCGGTCGCTGTGGGGTATTGGGTCAACTAAGAGATTATTAAATTAGATTGCTAACAAATATGTTATTATTGTTTTTATTGCACAAAATAAAACATGTGCAGAGAGAAATTTCTTCCAGTTAACCTTTGTTTTGTGCGGAGATTTTGGTGGTGGTGTTATATTAAAAGTTAATAATAAAAATAATAGGACAAAAGATAAGGGCTATACGCAAAGTAATAGTTGTTATTAGGCTAATGAAACACCATAATTAAATTAATACATTCAAACAATACAAACATACAAAAATATATACAAATAAGTAGGTGTTCAATTAAGTTGTCGATTCTGAAGGTAGATAAAATACTAGTTGACATACTGGCTGGTGTCCGCGACTTTGTGTGAGTAGTCGCAACAGTAAATAGCCCCCTTTCTGCTAGGTATCTACCACCGAGGTCGACAACGGTCACAAAATAATATGCAAGCGTCTTCATTTGTGAGCACTCGTCCGCAGATTAGCGTACTGTATGGTAACATTCGCTTTATGAAGTGATAATAAACTTAACTGTCAACGGTAATATTGGTAAGATATAAGTACAAATTAAGTGACTTGATTATAACTTTGTGCTTATAAAAGATTTCAACGCGCACTGAATGGACGTCGGAATCTTATGAGAACGCCTGAAAAAAGGTATTCTGTTACAAAACATTACATTAAGTAAGCTTAACATTTTCTGTCATTTTTAGCAATCTAAGTCATTTTTAACATATTCGGTCAAATTTGACATATTCTGTGAGTTTGACATTTTCTGTACCTTTTGGCATTGTCTGTCACATTTAACAGACTATGTCATATTTGCCATGTATCCCGAAAATATTACATATGTCACCTGCAATATGTATAAATCAGGCATTTTATGTTATACTTAGGCGTCACATACAATGCTGAGTTTAGTTTTGGCAATGTATCTATTGATCTGCATTTAATACTCAGCAAGACTATTTGCACTTTGTTACGGAATGGCAATAACAATACCCGGCAGGCAGTGAAAAATATATGTATTCCTGCAGCCATTCCATTTCAAAGTGCCATTTATGTTATGTATGAGACAGAGCGCCCCAATATTATATTAGTCAAATAACAATTTTTTTAAACGAAATATGCTGTGCTATAATGATCATGTATACTGTGGGGTGACGACAGTAGAATGTTACCCCTCCTCTCATGCCCGTGGATGCTGTAAGAGCCTGCTAAAGGATACTTTTGCGAAGATGAACAGCAGCGTCTCTCCGTGTATCAACATCCCGAACTGCGCTCACCAACCCGCCTGCCAAGCGTAGTGTGTATGGCAACTCATGGAGATGGGTGCCCATTTTGTCTCCGAAAATCGATTGTCTGGAAATCACAATCAATCACAAGTGTCTTCGAAACATCACTATCCATAATAATATTATGGTCCCATAAATATCATTTGTAAGTGTATAATAAGATATTGTTTATCCTTATGCTCCTTAAGAAAAAATAGATAGGTAAACATTTACATAGATAGCATAAAGTTATGTTACTTTATATATTACTTACGTAATTTTCATCGTTATGTGCCATAATAATATCGAATCATAATATTTTCGAACGATTATTATAACCTTTCAGTGGCAGACAGAACCGAGACGAAAGCACAGTGGGTTATTAGGTTTTTTTATAACCATTCGCAAACACTGCCTTTGACCAAACTGTAAGTTAGTTATTATTTATTAGATTTTTTGTTGGGGGCCAAATTTCGTCGTCCAACACGGCGCTAGGTACATATATAAGTAACTTACTTATATTTATACTTATATAAGTAAAAAAACTAAAAAAAAAAAACTAAAATTAAAGAAAATAAGCTAAAAATAAGCTAAATCTAAATGGCACAAAACGTTATTTAAAATCAAATAATACATGGAGAAAAATACAAACCTAAAATAAAATTACTCTTGACTCTAAACCTTGTTAAAAAAATATCACTAAGCAAGCTTTGTGTTGTGTTACTAAGTAAACACTCCCTTGCTTGTTGAGCTGTTAAATACATACATCAACATACAATGTTATGAACATTAACAAATTGTTCTGATAAATAATTAGGATAATATTGCTTATGAGTAATAATGTTATGGATTTCATTATTTAGCGCAAATTACTTTATATACTTATATCGGTCTCCTTAATGATTAACATATCATTATGGAGACCGATATTAGTGGTAGCTATATTATGGATCTTTATAATCTAGATCCTGATTATTCGGGAAAACGATGATTATGGAAATAAATTTTATGTATTACCATATTAGGGATATACATACAATTTCGTAGATAACATAGAGAACCAATGGAGATTGATGAGGAAGGCCTATGTTTAGGAGCGGACGTTTTACGGCTGAAATGATGATAATGACCGTTATTCTACACATTGTCGGCTAGGCATTTGGTATTGTATAGAAATAAATAAATTATTTTTTATGCATTACTTGAAAGCTTAAGTTTACTTAAGTGCAGATATTTATAAAACGAAGTCCCTTTCGAATGACCCGTGAAACCTGCAATAATATCCGCCTACACAAATTGGCTGGAAGCTCTGTAAAGCTTGCAGTGTGTTGGTCTATTTTCGTATCTGTACCGACTCGATCGGCAACCTCAAAGGTCAAATATTACATTTGATTTTTTGATTTGAGAGCTCCAATATCACAGATAGACAATCTTTGGTATCGGAGCTCTTAAACGAGCGGACCAATTGAAATGCCGTTTTTTTATTTTTTAAGCACGTTCTAGCGGTGGTTCTTAAACATAATTTATCAAAATATAAAAAATGGTAAAAGACTTTAATAATAAATGGGGAGTAACAATGGGAATGAATAATCGCAGGTTCCCAAACAAACTTGAGTAAAGTATGGTATCAAATGAAAGGAAATTATGTGTAGAATGCAAAACTAAAAGTTTTATAGAAATCGGTTGAGCCTTTAATAAGATATGAGGATGAAAGTGGTGATGAACAATGTAATGTATGTTCAAAATATTATTATTATTTTGTTTCACGTACTTGATATTAAGCTAGCTTTTGTCCGCGGTGACTTTCCTCGCAATAAACTTTTTATTGGGAACCTGGTTTGCTTCTTCAGAAAAAGAAAGATAAGAAAGAAAAACATTTATTTGAGACACGCTCAAATCACAATACAATACCATCACAAGAAAAATATGAACAAAAAAAACAAAAGTAAGTAGAAAAAAGAAAAATTAAAACATATAAACAAACACATTGCGGACAGGAAGAAGTAGACCTGGCGCAGGCAAATGGGTCCCCAACTCTGCGTTGTAGCACCTGGCCAGGCTCAGATGCTACGCTCTTTTTCAGTTTGGACCCCGGGCGATTTCACGACTGCAGATGGAATAGAGAGAAGGAGACAGAAAAGGAAAAGAGTGAATAGACGGACGGTAAAAAAACAGAAGTCATACTTTTTTTTCAATCATTTTAAATCCCGCCTACGCCTTTAGAACGACTGATGGATTTTCCGGTCTGTCCAAAACCATCATATTAGAACTGTGAATACTTTGTAAAGAACAAATGTCAACTCTTGTCTATCTTATTTACTCGGATTATAATACAAAATACCAACATAAAGAAAACCTATGTGTCGACTGAATTTAGAATCCGAACAACACGGTATATTCGTTTGAAAAATGCATGGATAACTCGCGTAATAAAATTTTTATCTGAGTTGTCCCTGTATTTTTAAAATCGGATATCATGCCGACATGTGTCGGTTATTAAGAAAACCGTCATAAGGGCACCTTCGTGAACGTATTCATGAGCCTCACGAAGCTCAAAATGGTTACGTGAGAAACCGCGTATTTCTAAATTGAAGAGATAAACAATAAAATTATGAGCTAAAGCTAGGATTCCTCGCGTCTTCATACAAGCAAAAACGTAATTAGGGCGAGAT
This sequence comes from Pasiphila rectangulata, assembly GCA_963082625.1. Lineage (NCBI taxonomy): Eukaryota > Metazoa > Arthropoda > Insecta > Lepidoptera > Geometridae > Pasiphila > Pasiphila rectangulata. The sequence continues at coordinate 23,106,592 of OY720236.1, read as the reverse complement.
ATTGTATAAAATTACAAGGTTTATTAATTATATATTGTAAACATAACAAAAAAAAGATAGTCATAATTAAGTTACAGCGTATTTTTGTTGTTATTATTATACAGATACGACAGTCATTGTGCAAGGGCTTACGTTCCGCGAAAACCAATTTACATGAGTGTAAATTAGAAATTTAGTAAAGTTAAAGCCCGGTGAATGCAACTCTGTTCCTGACAGGCAAACGAGCAACGCAACTAACTTTACCTTTTCAATTGTAAAGCCTAACTTCATTTGTATTATTTTATTTTAGTTGCAAACATCGCTTTCGTCTGTGAAAACAATAACTGGTCTGTCAGTCAAAGTCTGTGTTGCAGAGGGACGATCGAGCGATCTATTTCTAGTCTTACTGATCTACTAGCAGCGCTTCGCAGTTTCCTCCGCGTAGTTGTAGTTTCTCTCTTCAAAAAATGAAACGTGCCACTTTAGTGTTAGGACACAAACTTAGGTAGCGCTTAAGTGTCTATTCTTGACATTATGTTCATTCAAAACTGTCAATGCATGGATACTCAAGTACTCAATAACTTAGCGTCGTTCTAAAATACCCACCTAAGAAATTGTTCTGTTATACCGATCTCATATCTTGTCGACATAAACAACTAACAATAACCTAGAACAAAAACAAAATCACAAACAAGAAAAAAAATAGAAAACAAAAGATTTATATAATTTTTCTAATAAAAATACTGGATGTGTGTGTTGCAGCATGGCAAACAGATAGCTCAGCATGAGTTTACTAAAGTCAAAGTCAATAAATGTTTAGCAAAACGCTACAGGATAGTCAATTTACAAAAAGAAAACAGGTCTCAGTTTTAGCTGATACAAAACTCATCATGGCGTTCAAAGACTATTGGTATTTCGCAAAATGTGTATCTATGTAACGATGTGTTTATTCTAACCGGCCCCGTCTAGCAGAACTGGTTATTTGGGAAGTCGAACGAAGACGCAATCTTGAGAATTCCCATTCATAACTTCGAGAGTCGAGAATCTGCTTATGGCATAACTATCTTCGATGCGTTAGACACACCCACACACACCTGATGCGCACACACACATGTGCACGCGACAGGTTATGCTTATGGGGGCTGTGTGAACCTGAGTTTGTATTAAGTTTACGTACTGCAACTCAAACATCTTGATGCTTTGATATTGTTGCATTGTGCACTTTACGATTTCAGTTTAGGAAAGACTTAAGTCCATATCCATACTATATTCTATGTTTATTATGTACTAGCTGACCCGACGAACTTCGTATCGCACCTATAACTACAACCACCACTTACAACTTTCCCTACAACTACCTTACTACTACCCTACAAATACCCTACAACTACCCTTCTACTGCCCTACTACTACCCTACAACTACCCTATAACTAAATAGGTTTTTTAATGAATAAATAATTATATTATATTCTTTTCTAAAAACGATAGAAAAATCGAGAAATACATTTTATAAAAACCAGATAAAAGAAATAAGATTATTACACTAAAAATAACATAATATCGAATGCACAATACGGGTTTCAGCTTGGAAGGTCGACTGCCTTGCTATTATCTAAATTCAACGATGAAGTCAACAAGCTACTCGATGAAAAACAACATGTGCTACTGTTATTCATCGATTTTAGCAAGGCATTCAATACGCTCAGGCATGATACGTTAATACAAAAATTAGACAAAACGGGAGTAAGGGGTCCCATTAAGAGATGGTGTGAAGACTATATAAAAAATCTAAAATATTTTGTAAAAGTCAATGATGAATTGAGCGACGTAGTTGATGTCTCAACTGGTACTGCACAAGGATCTGTTCTAGGACCTCTTCACTACTTAGCTTATGTTAACGACATGGGCAATGTTATTAATAAATGCTCAGTGTACCAATATGCTAATGACACTTGTCTGGTAGCCGCAAACAAAAATCTCAAAACAGCCGCCAATTATCTTCAAGACGAATTCACAGAAGTTTGTAAGTGGTCGCACGACGTCGGTCTAGTCATAGATGCAAGCAAAACGAAAATCATGCACGTACACTCCAGCCACGTACAAACCAAAGACCCCTTTAGCATAATCGCACATGGACATCAATGCCTGCATAATCAAAGCTCGTCAATTAAGTGCGATTGCGATGCGATAGAAGTAGTACCGTGTTTTAAATATCTAGGAGTAATAGTTGATAATAGATTTAGCTGGAATCAACATGTTAACAATGTCTGTGACAAGCTAAGAGCCATTCTAGCAAAGCTGAAAATAGTAAAATAGTAGTATATATATATATATAATTATATAGGTTAAGAAGCACATTATATGGTATTTTGAACTTTACTATTTTCAGCTTTATACTAGCACAGCTTTGTTATATATATATTTTATATAGTTATATATATATATATATATAATTATATTGCCTTAGGATAATCAGTCACAGCCTACGGCATAACCTGCTATGGATGTACGTTCAAAACAGAAATTGAAAAAATATTCAATCTTCAACATAGGATTTTAAAAGCTATAATAACACCTCAAAAAATTAAAAATTATTTCCATGACAACCTTATGGGCTTATTCAAGTTTTCTGGTATACTTCCGGTGCAAGAAAGAATTAAACTTAACCTTCTTACAGAGCGATTTCATAACACAGCTATACTTGTGCCCGTATCACATACAATAACAACTAGGAAAATTTTACACAAAAAAAACTTAGTATAATGAATAATTATTATGGCACCACAGATTATTTAATACCTACTATTCTTAATGAACTACCACGAAAACTATTAGAAGCAATTAACTACAAAAACTATACTCAGAAATACAAAAAACACTTCTTAAATAGTATAATAGTAAAGTATGACTTAAAACTACATAATATATACCTACCTAGTTACTTTGTAAAATATAATGTAATATCATATCTTTTTTACTACTACGAACTTCCCAAATTTATATTTTTTTCAGACAGTGACTGCTAGGCACCCTGTACTATTAAACCTAATGCAGGTAGGTAGTTATTTAAAACTTACCTTACAATAAAATTACCTAGTGGTAGAAAGTAAGAATGGTACTTAAACTATGTGTTGGTGCTTTGTTTTTTATGCAGTTTTAGGTTTGTTTCAATCACTGATAAGAGTGATAAGATTAGGTAATTAGAATTAGTATGATGTGTGTCTGTTATTAATGTTTATTTCTTCAAGCCAAAATGTGTAGCAACACGCTGTAACTGACGACACTGACAAACCTTGTATGGTTTTAAGTGTCGTATATATAAGATTAAATTTTTTTTTTTTTATAAATAAAGAAAAAAAAGAAATGACTTTATATTGATTTTATTCACAAAGAATGAAATTGATTTATAAACCTATTCAATATTTAGACTAAACTCAATGTAACAGTAATAAGTGTTTGAGTAAAATTCCTTCCTATTTATGTTAGTTTTTAATATACTTGAATAAATGGTATATTTTAGTTCCAAGTTGCCAAATAACCCTTAGGCCGACCTCCGTGGTTCCCAGCCGCAGGAGGGTGCGGGTTCGAACCCGGTGGCCAAGTTTCTGTTTTATGTTCAGATATTTGCCTCGGGTCTGGGTGCTACGTTTATATGTATGTTTTACAAAAACAAATTCTTAATCATCATGGAGGGTGCATAACAATAGACATAATCCCATGTTGCCAAATAGCCCTTATTGTTTTGTAAGCGCTCGACATTTATAGTTTAAGAACATCATGGTGTTGTGAAATAGGCAAAACGTATTAAATGGAAATCACATACTAAAACTAAATAGAAGAAAATGTTGCATTTCAGTCTCAAGTAGAACTGTAGACGCCTGCTCATCTTGATGTTGGTAGAAATATGTCTTTCCGTTGGTAAAAGGTACCTACCTATATATTTTATACCTAACCTATATTGTCCTATTTTCTAATATATAAAAACATGAAATATCTTCATGTACTTGGCTTTTTTTTAAGTAACCCAAAACCGGGCTAAGACTGACCAAATTCTGCTTACATTCAAACTTTATATTAAACTAGCTTCTGCGTGCCGCTTCGCATGCGTTGTACCCGAATAAAAAGTAGCCTGTGTCGCCTGGTCAACACCAATACGTGTGCAGTTTTAGCTCAATCCGTAGCCTAGTTTTTGCGTGAAGAGGTAACAAACCTCCATCCAAACAAACTTTCGGCTTTATAATATTAGTGGGATTGGTATAATTTTGTATCTACATATCAAGTCGTTGCCACCGTCCTTTTACATGACGTACGTAGGCTGGTTAAATAAGGTCATTGGTATATCGTGATCTGAAATTCAGGTTCCCTACCTATCCTATACACCAATCCGTTACTGGCACTGTGAAATCATTGCTGATTACTGGCCTACACAACGTAATGTGTAAAGGCACATAAAAAAAAGTATTTCAACTTGAGGAATATAACCATAATGATGGAAGTTTAGCCGAGACCCAACCAAATTCCTAAAACGCTTCGATAGCGCGTTCTACAATATGAACAATTTTATTAGCGACATCTAGTAATGAGCGACCAAAGCATTATTCTTTTTCAATTTCTATGCAGATAATAGGGGTCTCACGGTAGATGGGCATGGCGGCGTTACTTTACATGCTTTACAAAAAAAATTATGCCTCTGTTTAATATTATAATATTAGATATATACCTACTTAGGCATGTGATAAAAATTTACATAGGTACTTAATAATATGAATTTATACTAGTCATTTATGCTAAAAGAGTATATTTTTTCACAAAAAGTACTTAGGTTTTCAAGATTAGGTAACAAATTCTATATCTTTCTTACTATACTATACCATTGAAAGTCTTAATGACTCCTCGCTCTAAGTTTTCACTTGCTGTTCTTCACTTTAGACGTGAGGGCTCGACATCCTTCTACTCCTTGAAAGATAGTGTAAGTACCTACATACTCGTGGGATTATATAAACTTACATAAAACTACATTGTAAACAAACAAGAGAGAAAGGTTATGTTAACTAACTATTATACCTACGCACATATTCTTAACTAAAGCTTAACCTTATTATATATTAAAAAGATCAAATCAAATCTATTTGCATCACGATGCTTACCAGGGAACCGGACACAAGTATTGTCATTACAAACTATGGAAATTAAGCGAAAGATTTTCTTAGCCTATTAATCATCTGGTTTCCACAGATCAAGCTTTGCTTACTAGGGACTACATGGTGTTATGATCAGTGTCCAGCATTAGTTATTATTGTAATACAGTAAGTTACTTAATGAAAACCAAAATATAATTATCTTGCAGGTTCTTATTGTCACACATTCACACACACACACACACACACACACACACACACGCGCACACTCATACTCACACACACATACACTCACACAACACAATATCGTGCCTGTTAAATTACTTAAATTTATAATTTTGAACCTACATCACGCACCAGTCTCTCACAAAGCAAGTACGCATACCCTACTTAACCTATGTAAACGTTCACAATTTTTTACAATTTTGTTATATTGTACTTTTGTGAGAGAATATTAATTAAACATTTTATTTATATTATTTATTTTATTTATTGTCTGGATGTATATAATCATTTGTTAAGTGGCTCTCTCATGTATTAATACTGTTTTTTTTTTCAGGTAAGCGCCATCTCTTGCTTAAATGCAATAATTATCAATATGTTATGTGAGTAACAGTTTTATTTTAACTTTAAGGCTGGAGTATAATATAAGCTTTTTCAAAATAGTTTAGTTTACGGATACAATTTTATTTACTTTATTATTTTAACATTTTTGTAAGCTACGTGTAGTTTAATTTTGTTGATAAAACTTTTTGTTTCAAGCTTTGACACATTGTGATTGGGAGATTAATCTTATTAAAGACATAATAATAGTACTAATTGTTCGCAACAAACTTGCGAGTGCGAACGAGCGAGTGATTTCTTTTAATGAAGTTCCACTGTATTTTATTAGTGGCGGGCATAGAACCCGCAACCTCCTGCGTTTCAATTGGCTTGTGTTGGTAAAATATCTATGTGTTTAAATTTCATGAAAATCCGGGAATATGTTCATAAGTTATCCTCGGACAAAAACATCGATCAATAAATCCCAACATCTCAAAAACTGCCCGATTCATCAAAATTCCCCCACGACAATCGATTTACATTGACGTCATCTCCTTAAGTTAAAATTTTATATAAATCCGATAAACCGTTCAAGAGTTATCCCCGAACAAATAAAAACGATTAAACGGGTAGTTTTTGAGATATAGGGGACTAGCTTGAGCCCGCTTCGCATGCGTTGTACCCGGATAAAAAGTAGCCTGTGTTAAAAAGCCGTGATGGCCGAGTGGTATGTACCCGGGGGTACATATCACACGATCCGAAGGTCGTGGGTTCGATACCGGACTAGCACCAATGGATTTTTCTTTCTTGAAAAAATTATGTGCACACGAGCTTTAATGGTGAAGGAAACATCGTGAGGAAACAACCCACGGCTTAGTTAGCTTCAGACGTATTGACCTGTTCTTTCCTCTGAATAATAGCTGACTAAGCTGAGAGGATGGTATAGGCGCTGGGCAAGCCTAATCCATCTTACAATGTCCCAGGCACTGCAGCGTCCCGTACAGCATGATTACCAGTTGCTGACTCTGTATTAATCATCTATAATAGATGAAAAAGGCCTTACTTTATGTGTTAATCCTAGTTAACATCTATACGTCTGCAGAATTTCAGTTCGATATTTACGCTAGTTTTTGCGTGAAGAGGTAACAAACCTCCATACAAACAAACTTTCGACTTTATAATATTAGTGAGATATCTCAAAAACTACCCCAAAAATAAAAAAAACCCCACGACAATCGATTTGTATTGATGTAATCTCCATAAGTTTTAATTTCATCAAAATCCTATCATCCGAATCAAGGGTTATCCTCGGAAAAAAATTGCAGACATACAAACATTTAGACAAAACGCCTGGACGCTCGCGCGTTCAATTATTTATTCAGTTCAAATTTCTATGTGTCAATTTTGTTAGGCGTTTATTAATAATTGTTGGCCGAGTGGTATGTACCCCGACTTTCGATCCAAAGGTTGTGGGTTCGATACCGGCCGTGCATCAATGGATTTTTCTTTCTTGAAAAATTTATGTGCACTCTTAACACGAGCTTTAACAGTGAAGGAAACATCGTGAGGAAACCCGCGGCTTAGTTAGCTTCAGACGTATTGGCCTGTTCTTTCCTCTGAATAATAGCTGACTAAGCTGAGAAGATGGTATAGCTGCTGGGCAAGCCTAATCCATCTTACAATGTCCCAGGCACTGCAGCGTCCCGTACAGCATGATTACCAGTTGCTGACGCTGTGTAAATCATCTATAATAGATGCAAAGGCCTTACTTATTAGTAATAAAATATAGAGAGAAAAAAAAACGCAATTTCGTGAGAAGATTTGAATCTGAATTCATTGGGTTGAAACTCTAAATAGGTGCTCGTATTTATAGAATCAATAATCTTTTTAAAACTTGATAGGAAAAAGGGGCAAGATGTCTCGGTCGTCGTAGGCTCGATCATCTCAACTCATGTGAGATCGCGGGTCACCCAATACCCTGCACAGATGCTGTGAGGAGAGACAAAAAAAAATTGTTTTTTGCCCGCTGCACTCGGCTCGCTCGACACATGTTTTTCGGATAAAAGGATATCCGAAGTTTTTCGAAAGGACTCTGGCTAGATTAGGATCCGGCTTCATATTGTCAGATCGAATTTGTAAAATACCTCTCGGAATTTTGGAGTTTTAAAGTAAAATTATAAGATTAAGGCGAAAAATATGAGTTCTGTTGCTAACAGAGGTCTACTTCTAGAACAAAATAAAATCAAACCGGGCAAGAGCAGGTCGGACTCGCGCACCGAGGGTTCCGTGCCATAATACAATATAATATATTATTATGTTATAGGCGGTTTATATTTGTTGGAGTGCCATCTCTTGTCTGATAACGGAACTAATGTAGATTTTTTACACTTTCAATGATATCTAAAAAATTATGCTAATTAGAGAGTTCATGATATGCAAAAGTGTGTAGCTGTGGGGTGCCGGCAGTAGAATATTACCCCCCCCCCCCCCCCTCATGCCCATGGATGCAGTAAGAGCCTGCTAAGGGATACCTCCGGAAGATGGGCAGCAGCGTCTTTACGTGTATCAACATCCTATACTGCGCTCACCAACCCGCCTGCCAAGCGTGGTGAGTATGGCAACTACCCCCCATGGAGATCCATGAGGGAGGCCTGTGTTCAGTAGTAGACGTTTTACGGCTGAACTGATAAATGTGCAAAAAAATACCTTTCATATGATACCCCACATGACCTAGTAACTTCACATTTTTTTTAAAACCACCTTCCACCCTCCTTGTCTAAAAACTATGCAAGTTAGACAGTTCGCTATAATTTTCCTATAAATTTCACATACACTTCTATTAGCTATAAAAGTTTCACGGATTTATCTCTGCAAACTTCGGAGATAAGGGGGGGTCGTTTTTTTAACATTTTTGTAAATAACTAAAAAACAATACGGCTTAAAGTAAATCTAAAAAGTGTTTATTAATGTGCAAATGAATAACTTTCTTAAGATACCCCACACGAACTAGTAACTTCACTTAAAAATTTTGAGATCCCCTATCCCTATCCCTGCAATAATAATAAGAATATTTTTTAACCTTTTCATATATGCTTTTTTAGTAAAAAAGTGTTTTTTTTAACCATTTCGAATTTCGAGTCGATAGGATCAGTAGTTCCCGAGATATCCATTTGTGACAGACATCAGACAAAGTGATACCATAAGGGTTCCTTTTTACCATTTTGGTCAGGAATCCTAAAAAGACATGACAGTTAAACAATAAACAAAATTAAAAAGGATTGTTTAGCTTTATGCAGGGTTATTGTGTCATGCATGAAGAAGAGAATATACCTCATTATCATCATCATCATCTTCACATTAGCCATAGGACGTTTACTGCTGGCACAGATAATATGATACACTAGTACTGCTGGACAGAGATGCATTCCCACATGTTGCAGTCGCAAGCGACTTGCATCCACCGCTGAACTGTGTCTTCACCAGGTCATGGGCCTCCTCTTATTTAGAGATAGATCACAAAATTATCATTTTAATTTTATCTTAAGGATTTTGCTTTAATTCATCAAAAGAACAATCGAATACAGTTTTACATGATGGAATAGTATACACTTTCTTCATAATCTGCGCAGTGTTTGGTAACATTTTTTTCAGAATCCATACTGCAGTATTTATAATTCTAGGTATTGAAATCCGATACTCACACAGTGAAACGAGGCATTATATTTACTTACCTACGTATCTACTAGCTTAAGAGGCATTGTCATGTTAATTCCTCTGAATATGACCGCTTAAACATATTAATGTAATTTGTGACGCGTCAATAAGGTCCATGCGGCCGCACTGAATAAAGTTTTTTTTGATAAGTTTATGGTGAACTGAATTATTTTTACTTTTTAGTAATTTTAATAAAAACGCATTATCATGACACAATTATGCTTTTAGCATGTGTCATCATCATGACACCTCATCTCAAGAAATTACCAGTAAAGGGGGCGAAGGTTTTCGAAAAATGCCATTTTTACCTTTGGTGACCTTTTGAGGTCACAATAACTCCGGTCCCTGTGAGCCTAGGGTCACCAAAACGACAGCGCTATGCATAATAGGACATACTAATCAATCATTCCCTAACCACCTACCCACATTTCTAGGAAAGCTTCAATAAGGTATCCTTTTCATGAAAACGACTTCGACTTTACCGCAATACATCTTGCTGTCGGGTGCCGGCAGTAAACGTTGCCCCTCCTCTCTTGCCCGTGGATGCAGTAAGAATCTGCCAAGGGATACCTCCTGAAGATGGGTAGCAGGGTCTTCCCGTGTATCAACATCCTGTACTGCGCTCGCCATTCCGCCTGTCAAGCGTGGTGATTATGGCAACTACGCACGGAGATCCATGAGGGAGGCCTGTGTTCAGTAGTGGACGTTTTACAGTTGAAATTATGATGTTGAGGATCAATAATTCTAATTATTCCTTAAGGTTTCGTAATTAGTAGCCGCGCAATAGTGCAGTACATTATCGCGTCAAAGGCGACCGCAGACCACGTTCGACTGTATACCGCAGCATTGCCTCCGCACCTATGCATGCATGCATGCATGCAATGCTAAGCTTAGCATGGCAATGCTAAGCTAAGCATAGCAATGCTCATAAACAGCATCGAATTAACCGGTAATGCGGTTTACGTAACTACACATACAAAACTAGTCATCGTCATCATCATTTCAGCCGTAGGGGGCCACTACTAGTAGACTTAATACTGGTAGTAGACGCCAGATGTCCTGACATGGGCCTACCTCATTAATCTCCAAGTCTTAATGAGGTAAGCCAATCTCAATATTGATCATGAGAAGTTGTTGCCATACTTACCACGCTTGGCAGGCGGGTTGGCGAGCCGATTACAAAGCCTATGTTTTGGTAAATTCCTTTCCTGGATTGCAGTTTTCAGACTGTTTCTGTTGGTTTTAGCTATATCGGTTAAGATGAAGCCAGGGTACAAGCTTTGGAAGCGATTCTACTATAGGCGACGATTTGACTATTTCCTCTTTTGTCGGAACACTTCCTTTATGTGAGGTAACTATGAGATACTTTAGTATGCAGAGATGGAATACATGTCAGGCAAAATCTATATTATATAAAATTCAAAGTCCTGACTGACTCACTGACTGACTGATATATCACAGCCTAAACCACTGGACCTAAAGACTTGAAATTTCGCACACATATACCTTGAGTATCCTAGAGGTGCACTAAGAAGGGATTTTTCGAAATTCCCACGGGATAGGGGATAATAAATGGGATTTATATTTTCAAATCAAATTGGCTCTGCGTGAAAAAGGGGATTTTACGTTTTATGACTTCCACGCGGACGAAGCCGCGGGCAAAAGCTAGTAGTCTATATTGCATATGTCATTAGCGGCAAGGTCGTTCTAGCTGAAGTCGGCTATTATTATACATCGGTGGAAGAGATGGAACAGTACAAAATTAAAACAGACCTAGATTTTGTAATTGTTCTAAAAGTAGGCTAACTGAGAACACCTAACCCATTCTCATAGAAGACATGGAAAATCAATATCGACCGTAATACATCTCGCAAGCTTAACATCTGTTAAAGTAGTGTAACAAGCAAACATTATAATTGGTAGAACGCCGGCCGTCCACCAATCGGCGGCACTTGACATTGGGGAGTATAATTAAATGAACATTCAGTCAGATATACGGGTTCAGAATTGACCGATTAAAGTAGATGAACAGTTTGACCCATTAAAACCGTTGTCTTTTGTTTTGGTAGGTGTACATAAATAACGCTACTACATTTATCACCAACCCAAAAAGGGTTAGTTGTCATATTTTGCCATATCGACTAACACCAAATATATCATTTTATAGTTCGATTCTTGCCTATCGATCTATCGATAGCTTTCCTCGGTTTCCATAGCTAATGATTGCTTAATATTGGACAAGAAGCTTCCAACTTTACATATAAATTGCTGTATCAAAAATTGTTTGAAGCATAACTAACTTATTTTTCGTCTTCCTGGAGTAAAATGACTAGACCAAGGAGTAAAATGTCGTGCATGCGTAATATCATAACTTTTAGGGCGTACACTAATAAATAGTTACCTGATACCTTTATATATTTAGAGCAAAGTCAGCAGAAATAATCACCAAAGACGTCAATATCACGTGTGAGAAAAAGCGTTGTTGCAAAATGTCGCATCCTTCAACGACGATGTAACAGTTAGTATTTGCCCTAGGTCCCTTCCTATGTAAGCGGACTAAGTGCAGAGGCGGCAGAAACAGTAACGAAACCGTCAGTAAAACGACACGCAAACATGTTGTACGCAACTCTAAGCATGAGAACGTGCCCGTAGTCCGATACGATGGATTCCACGGAGATTGCTGCAGTTCTTGGAGAATATGCGATTTCAAATACAATATTCTCCTGAAATTTGCTTTCGGTAAATACTAAACAGCATGGCCCGTGCTGTTTAGTGTTTGCCGAACATTACGCTACTGAACAATTAACCTTTATTTACAGTTGAATTATTCTCTGAAATGAAAATGTTTGCGTAGGTTATTGCAACCGTAGGGAACGCATACCTGCAATGCAAACGAACGTGGGAGTCCTTAATTTTCGATCAAGTTATTTTGAAATGGACATAAACACTCTTCATTTTTAATTAATATAATTAAATTAACTGTAATTCGGAGAACACTAGCTCATGATTTTTATTGTTTTTACTTTGTGTATCTTCTGTTGGTGGCTCAAATAAATAAATAACAATTTCAGAAAGAACAATAGCGAACTTCCGATAAAAAATCAGTGATAAATTTATGAGACACTTGCAGATTTTGAGTTCTTGATCAATTGTTGGTCACTCGTCAGCACACGTCGTGAGATATAGAAAATATTATTATTAGGCATATCTTGAAAAAGTACAGCTTTATCACATTAGCTTTTAGCGCTAAGACCGCCCATTGTATGTTATTATTTGTTTTTATCCTTATATTTTCCGAAGTGTATAGAATGCGATATGATTGAAGACGTTCAACATGTATTGGTGGAATGTGTCCGGAATAACGCGTTAAGAGTAACATGCCTTGATTTATTTAAATCTCAACAAGTTGGAATTATTAATAGCACTTTAAGTTGCCCTGCTTCAAGGGAAACTGAATTCCTAATTAAGTTAGCAGACCTAGGATTAGCTAAGAATTAATATGTTTTTTTTGTTTATATTGTTACTGTTGTGTTGATTTTGTTTTTGTTGCCTTGTCAGGACGATGTGGTGGCTCAGCGACAAAGTCCTTTTTTCTTAAAACAAAAAAAAATAAAAAAAAATCCTTATATTTTTTACTTTCTATGGTGTATGTACAATAAAGCGTAAATCTATCTATCTATAACATATCATAATTGAATTCGATAAGCGTCTAGCTGTACTGTGTATAGTCTGTTAAGCTTTAGCATAAGTATGTCGTACAATTTTTTTTTATTTTATTCTACCTCTATAAAGAAAAATATCATAACAACAACGATCAAAATTTCATCCACAATTTATTTTGATTTATTTTGACCTTTTGACCAATTTTCCCTGTAATTTTTTTCTCCAAACTTTTACCCTCGAATCGCTCGATGCCAAAACACGTGACAAACAAAACAAGTTGGTTTACAAATAACTTTTAAACTCTAAAGTTGGATTGTTTACTGCCAAACAATAGCAACGTGTTACTACCGAACCGAAAGCCTCTCACAGAGAGTGACGATGAGTTTAATTTCATTATAGAAAGAAAACTAGCCTCATTGGCTGTGACGTAGGTAGGTTAGCTAGCTCGCTGATTCTGTTTGTTGCACCCAGAAAACTAAACTAATGCTATCTAATTATCTAGGGGGAGTACGGAGAACACTATCACAATGTAATTGTCGTACCAGGTTCGTAACAGGAGTTGATAACTAGTTGTTTAGGTGGAAAAAGGTTAAAAAGTTAATAATTTTATAAAATTAGTAACAAAAAATTGTCATAAATTATTAGTCAAAATTCCCGTGCGAAAATAGCGAAGCGACCTGTATCGAAGACGTACTGTTGACAACTTAGTTCTTATGGACTTCAGCACTAACTCTGGTGCAAAAAAGATGTCAGGGATATGCTACAATACATCGCTCATAAAACCATGCGGTAGGGCTAAGAGGCCTGTAATCAAATATCTGTTAAGTGATGCATGAAATTGTTCGTCGACGCAACCCAGGCCGTTGCCCCAGCAGACGTGAGATCGCCTCTAAAGAAAAGTAGAATAAAACTTTTATTGATCAGATATTTAGAATCTAGTTAGTAGCGAAAATACTGTTAGTATTTATATCTTCAACTGTTCTTCCCAATTGTAATCCTAATAGGATGATATGGAAACTAGGCTGATTTAGTTGGAAACGAAACTCGAAGCGGGTTTGGCGTAATTTTATTTCCTGAGACTGTACCGACTAATGTATTTACCATTGCAAATTAATACAACATTCAGGCGTTACGTCGAATACTATCAAAATAGTAATAGCATTGTGGCGAACAAGATTACTGCGCCATCTGTGTGTAATGTTATCAAACAAATGAACGCCCTCTATAGAATATATTGAAATACAAAAGTGTGCGTCAGCGCCATCTATCGGCAACACGTTGAATCAGGTTACAATCATGCTTCATAGTCACGACTGGGCAACAAAAAGTTTGAGTAAGATCTCACAGATGGCGCTTTTAGGCTTAAACGTTAGCTTCCCCAATTGTAGTCAGATGGCGTTCGAAGTAGTTAAATATATTGTTTCGAATTAGTAACTATATGAAATATCATCAATTAAATTTATCAAAATACTTTCAATTTTATTTAGACATAGACGAAGCTTCGTTAGTACTTACCCATTATTTACCTCATCATTATGACTACCCTTTAAATGTATTGTAAAGTTGCACTTAAGTGAAGATTTTTATACCACCTTAGAAATCAGCGTTCATTTGAGGTAGCAAATTTTATCAGTTTGATTTAGTTAGATGGTGATGCTATAAAAATCTTCTATAGATACCTAGAAGTTCTCGTATAAGGCCAACTTACTGCCTACTTATGTTATCCTTTGATTACCTACTATCTTAACTTACCTACTTAGTTATGTATAAAATCGATGCAATAAAATCAGTGACATCATTCACTTTGCTGCAGTAGTTGTTTTGCACGTCTATGATCAAAAGCGTCGTTTCTACTCTATGTTACCTCAAAATAGAGTTGATGATAGCTTGACGGTTCTGAGACGAAGCGGCCTAGCTAAATATGGTTAGGATCAGTCTATGAGTATGTTACCGAAGGAAAGGATCGCGTCATGCTTGTCGACTGGCCGTAAATGGTGAGGTTGGGTTGACCTCTTACTTAATATTCGTAGTTGTGTCGAGACCGAGTCTTAGTAGCCTATCAGAGAACAAGCCTAATACAAAGAACACACGCTAATCAAACCATACGGATTCGTAGGGGAACATAAAAAAGTACCTACCTAATGACGTTTTCATTAAAACGTAAAAACTTCAATGATATTCCAGTAGATGGAGTTAGTTTTCTTTACTGGTAGGAAACACAATATAACAATGACAGCAATGTGATTAGATTAATCACTGACTTGCTTTCTCCGCTTGCCTGCTCCATCTGTTTTAATTAAGAGGTTTAAAAAAAACACTTCTATTTTTTTACAGAAAAAGGTTTAAAAAAAATCACTGCCCACAAATATTATAAGCTAAAAGCTTGTTTTTATGGATGTTTATTACCTCTTCACGCGAAAACTAGCTACGGATTTAGCTTAAACCAACTCGTATAATAGATAGTAGTAGGCAAGGATTAACACATTCATTTTATGCGGGTTCAACGCGTGTGAAGCTGCGGACAGAAGCTAGTCTAATAAATAGATGACTAGCGACCTGTTCGTGCTTCGCTCCGGTTTAAGGATGAACCAATCATCTGTCATCTTGAATAAAGAGTTAAAAATTTGGAAATCTGACATGACACAATTTACCAGCATTGCTTCTTATAGAATGCCTACAAGTACAATGTTTAGAGAGCGGTTTTTAGGGTTCCGTACCTCGAAAAGAAAAAACGGAACCCTTATGGGATCACTTTGTTGTCCGTCCGTCTGTCTGTCAAGACCCTTTTTGTCAGGAACGCGTGGAGGTATCAAGCTGGAATTTATATCAAATACTCAGGTCTACTGTCCCTTGGAGCTGTGAAAAATCAAACTTTTAAGCCAACGCAATCAAATGATACAGCTGTTTATGCCGAAAATTTTCGTCACTCGCAATGGAATCAAAACCTACAGGGTACTTCCCGTGAACTCAGAATCTTGAAATTTTGTACGAAGCAACGTCTTATAGCACAGTTAAAGGAAAAATTGCGAAAACCGTAAATTTTTAGTAACATCATAATATAATAAAAATATTTTTAATAATTTCAAACTCACTACTTAGCTTACTTACTACTTAGCCGTGGGGTGCCGGCAGTAGAATTTTACCCCTCCTCTCCTACCCGTGGATGCAGTAAGAGCCTGTTAAGGGACACCTCCGGAAGATGGGCAGCAGCGTCTTTCCGTACATCAACATCCCGTACTGCGCTCACCAACCCGCCTGCCAAGCGTGGTGAGTATGGCAACTACCCCTCATGGAGATCCATGAGGGAGGCCTTAGTTCAGTAGTGGACGTTTTACGGCTGAAATGATGGAACTCACTACCCCTTTCCTCTTATGAACGCGTAGAGTAGAGGTATTAAATTGAAATTCATATCAAATACTCAGGTCTTATACCTACAGGTTTGTACGGAACCCTCGGTGCTCGAGTCCGACTCGCATTTGGCCGGTGTTTTTACTAGACAATGGTTAGGTTAGGTACATCCGAAAGTTGTCGCTGTAAATATTTTCTAGCGCGATAGTTTTAATTTTGCTATAACTCGCAAGATATTGATTTAAATTATACTTTCGGTATGAACTACTCAAAATGTTAAAAACAACTAATGGTAATATTAACAACATGTTGGTTAAAATGGAGAAGAAAGCCAAACAGACAGACAGACGCAAGAGGCAACTTCAATCAATATTATGTAGAGACGTATACAACGTCAGCATCTGGTATTCATGATGTAGGTACCGGACGGAGTGCCTGATAGGGCTTCGAACCTACTAAGCTGGCTGACAAACAAAAGCTGACTGAGAGCGACTAACACTAATAATAAATTATGTGAAATTACATTACTTAAGCCTAAACCCATAGGTAGGAACCTAATTATCTAATTCAGAGGACGTTCACACCTACTAACAAGCTGTCGAAGAAAACAAGGAAGAGGTAAAACCATGTAAGTAACGCAGCTACGTGCGGGTCAGTTCAACAAAATCATAGTTACAGACACTTCTAAAACTAATTCTGATTCTACTGCCTCTATCTAGCTCATCAGTTTATGAACCTTCTGCCGTCCGAGTAAAGTTCATTTTAGAACGGCATCGTTTAAAGCGGCGCACGAGTGCTGTATAGCATACAGCCTCCGAGGTAGTGGCAACATTGGAATGCCATAACTCAGGCATACCACCTTAACGGTACGAGGAAACGAGACGCAGCTATTTACCAAACAGAGAGAGCAGAACGACATGGTTGAACGACCGATCAAATAAGTTTTGTACGCGGCTATCGTATGCTATGGAGGTTTTATTTCTTCTAGACGTGCCGAGGGCGCATGCGCTGAACCCGATTTTCAAGATGGCGCGCGATTTCCCTTCTGCACAATAGCAGAAATATTTTTCCGCGGCAGTTACTTTTCAAATATTCAACAATGCAACATCGTTTAACAGATATTTGAAATTCAAAAGATTGCACTGAGATTGTACAGGATTTGGGTAACACTTAGGTGACCTAATACAAAATAGATATATAACAAGCATAGCATAATGTTATTGAACCAACTAAGAAACAGATATTTAATAAACTCCTTAACTTTAGATTTCAAATTTAGAAAGGTTCTAATTTAGTGAAAGGGGTAACAAAAAATGTCACCCGGTGGTCTCAACTTTATAAAATAACTTTATTTAATTTCCCAACAGCTAATCCAAAAACATTAGGCGATATATTATATTATATAATACGATCTTCCTGTCCTAGTCTATAATTTTCTATCTCCCTACTCACCATGTATCTAACGTCCAGATAATGTAGAGCTCTGTATATGGGCTAGGTGCAGCGTCCTAGGCTGGAGGTTTGAGATATGGTTGTCCAGGCTATACTGGTTAATATGGCCACACGCGCGAATGCTGTCGTGACAAAGGTTTTCGTGTCGTGTTCTGTAAGTAGTTGCCATACCAATTTATTATTTTATAAACCTAATAATGTGATATTTCTGGAATTGATAATCCTTAGGTATTCATAGTAGGCACTAACATGTTCCTTTCGCTCCATGTCGTGGATGTTCGAGTGAAATCGATAGCCCTACGACGATAAACACAATAGTTTACCAAACTTCACCATGAGAATCAATCGTTGCCGATATATACTCGTGAAGTGATTATATATGACATGTTTGTCATGTATATGTGTATCAATATGTATAGTCCTCAGCAACGATTTCGATGACGGCGACTCAAAAAAAATATTTCCAAATATTATGTGATAGCTATGTGCTTGATCGACATAAAAGTTTAAAATCAAGGTCAAATAAACTTAAAAACCAAAAACTTGAGAAATTGTCGACTTTAATCAATTCAGCATAACAAAAAACCAAAAATTTCTAGGAATCATTCCACAAAACCATTGCTTATGGTGTGCGACCGATAAACTTTCACATTTATGGTTGTCGGTGGAGGTGTCAACGGAGTAGCTACCTATCACAGAAACCCATGGGGTCCTCGGACAGCTATTAGCGATTTAAAACGTACCCTTTCTCATGAAAATGTAGAGGAACGCGTATATTATGTAACGATCTGTACAAGTAATTTTGACGTTTTTGTGATGTGTTAAAGATACCGTGAATTTCAATAAGAAAAGCTTCGACGCGGGGGTCTGTACGCTTGGCTTAGTGTTTTGTGTGTGTTTTTAGAATAACATATACATACATATTTTTGCCCTAACGTGCCGGCATTAGAATTTTACTCCTCCTCTCTTGCCCCTGAATGAAGTAAGAATCTAATAAGGTATACCTTCGAAAGATTGGCAGCAGTGTCTTTCCGTTTATCCGTATCCCGTCCTGCGCTCGCCAACACTTCCATGAGGGAGGCATTATCCCAATAGAGGACGTCCTACGGCTGATATGATTACGATGAAGTAGGTATGTAGTGCCCTCACAGCTGTAAATAGAAAGTGTCAGTGTGTTGTGTTTAAATTTTGACGCCATATCGATAAAGTATATATCGACTAACGTTTGACATCATACACGGATGTGATGAGAGCACAATTTATATGAAAGGTTGAGATTTGGTCAACGTTATAATGGAATCACTGTTTGCGCTTACCTACTCCAATTTCGTGTCCGAAACTAAGATTTTAAGAAACAAAATGTCGACCGCTGTAAATACAAATTGCTTTTGACATATCAAACAAAAGCTCCATCATTAGCCGTCAAGAATCCTGTCAGTGTTGTGTCAATCCTTCATGTTGTGGCCATGTTGCCGATCAGGGTCCGACCTTCGCCCATCCTCGAGGTCGTACAAAAGCCTGTAGCTGTAGAAAAAATAAAAGGCAGAAGAATCGTGCGTGCGTCTGCCCGCCTAATTTGTAGCCGGAGAAATAAAACCACCACACCGGTGAAAAAGCCCGCAGCATTTTAACAAAATATAGCGATAGTGCTTTTTAAAAGTAAACACGTAAGTATAAAACCAGTATGTTCATATAGAGCATATTGATTTTTTTAACTTAATAAAAAATCTAAAGATGTCAGGCAATTAAAAATGTTATCAAAGTCAACCTAAGATAATAAAAAAATAAAATAATAAACACTATATAAATTACATACAATACAAACATACTATTTGTGGCCCTCTATAAGTTTCGTTAGATTAAATTTTGTCCACTTATCACAGAAATCAAATAAAAAATGATAAATCTTCTGAAAAATTATTATAAATTTGAAATAATATGGATCCCAAGTCATCAAGGAATAGTATGCAACGAAAAAGCAGACATCGAGGCTAAAAATGCTACTAATGAAAATGATATTACATGCGATATAGTTAAATCAACTACAGCTGAATTACAAAAACACATAAAACATTTAAATAAAATTAATTGGGACCACTATTGGAAGACAGAGAACACTAAAAAATGATTTAATGTTAGAAATTCAATTTTCGACAAACCTCCTATGTTGTTTTCCTGCAGAAGGGATCAGGCAGTTATCACGAGATTACGTATTGGACACACAAACATGACACATATCCATTTAATAACGAAATCTGATAAAAACAAATGTAAGTCTAAACAGGATTTGACTGTTTAACGTCTTTTAACTGAATGCTCAGTATTTAACAATGAAAAAAGTTTATGCAAGATACCTAATAATTTAAAAGATTGTTTAAGTCAAGATGTATGTAGTCGAATATAACCCTTTTTTGAAAATGAATAATGTTTATTAACTAATCTAAGTTATATATAACCTACTGTACCATTATATTCCAGAGGTCGCTAATAACCTTAGATGTTAAAAAGCGACCTAAAATAAATAAATTAAAAAAAAAATGTATTCTATGTCTAACTGGTATTTATTAAAGCTATTGCTTTACAAACATTTGATTTGACTAAATTTGATTGAACAAAATATTGAGTAGGTACCTTTTCCAAATTTTGTTTTCTTAGAACAATTATATCAAATCAGCTCAATCGGATGTCAAAGTGGTTCTTTCTTATTCAGCTATTGCAATATGGGACCTAAACAAAGAGTGTTAAATTACTTACTTATAAAATATAACTTACATAGGCAAGTTTCTTACCTGTAGAAAGCCTGAAAATGATTAGTTTGTGTTAAGAGGGCATAATGCTATTGAATATAACGTAAACAACCTAGGTACTTCTATAATATCACTGCTTTTTATACACGCTGGGAAGTCTTAAAGCCATAAATTCCCGAAAACATGGTTGATTTGAATTTATACTATAAATATTTATTTATTACTTTTAGGCAAACGTTAAAATAGTTCCAATTATAAACTCAACTCTGTGTCTAGATAATGGTATACAATAATATTATAAAAAGTAAACTCAATCAAAAGAAGTGTTTTTATTGTTGAAATAAATTAAAACTATCAAAAGGCAGATACGTATCAAAGGCGTCTCAATTCTTTTAACCCTATCGTTTTGATATCAATTGTATGTTCCAAAGCGCGGCACGAACAAAGACCTATCCAACATTGTAATATTACTTTAACGTAGGTACTAAAATGTATCTTAACCCTTTGTTGTAAGAACCATCAGGAGATCTCAGTAAAATAGATAGGAACACTAAACATGTTATTATCGAATTTTTAAGGTTCTAATAGCGAGTTTATAAGCGGATCCAGTTTATTAGTAGGCAGTATTCCAACGCCTCGGGGTTGGATACATGTATACCTGAGGAAAAAATCCCATGACCGAAAAATATTTTCAGAATATTTAGTTCCAGCATTTTATTTTATTTAAGACTAGATACTTTGAATTGACAGTTTTGTTTAAATGTTACCGGTTGACTCCTCGCTGACTTATGTTTGCCTGGTAATTATTTTAACACCATAACCTTTATTCAAGTGGAATCTACAAAAATAATCGTAGAAGATGTAAATTTTATATTTTCCTAAGTTAGCCTGTATTATCAATACGAAGTATTAACTTAATCATCGCAAAGGAAGATCCTATCATACTCACCCACTAGATCTATCCCGCATTACGAAATATAAATTTGTTTCTTTAAAAAAATTACTTAGGTAACTTCATGTCCCTTTAACCAAAGCATGCACGGGTACCTACAGTCTGTAGTCTGTATTTAGCTCTATGATAGCAGCGCCGCGCAGACGCGGCGCGGACTCAAGATACCTACCTAATAATGGCTGTCTATGGATTCTAAAAGGCAAAGGACTACTCAAAGACTTAAAGTTTTTAATTCTATGGTGATGCCGATGCCGTATGTATTATTATTGAAAAAAACTATTCAAATAATCCTCATAAACCTAATATTTGTTTCGAGGGCAAACACCTCGTCTTACCACCCAACTCCTACAATTTAAAGTGGCAGGTCGGTACTCATTACCAGGCAATTAGTTATTCTACACTAAAAAGAGATACTTCTCATGTACCAGTGAAATTCCTTGGCCCACACCGTGCTATGCTAGTTACCTTACTGGCTTTCAATTGAAAAGGGCTGTCATTTTGTAAATATGAACGTAGATACTCGTAGTCTATAAAATATAAGAGTATTACAATTTAATTTTGTGCA
The DNA here is from genome assembly GCA_963082625.1 of Pasiphila rectangulata. NCBI lineage: Eukaryota > Metazoa > Arthropoda > Insecta > Lepidoptera > Geometridae > Pasiphila > Pasiphila rectangulata. Next base: position 23,084,490 of record OY720236.1, on the reverse strand, counting down.
GAAGCCCTCTATAGGAAACCGGTAGTATACCTATCGACGCTTTCTGCACAAGTTTGAATCGATATCGAATCTAGATGTCTAATTATAATTAGTAGGACTTGAGAGTAAACGTCGCACAGAGTGCTATGAAGCGAGCCATGCTTGGCATCAAACCAATCAAACTCCAAGACCGAATACGTAATACCGAGATCCGACTCCAGGCTAAAAACGTCATTACGGTTACGAATCTTAAATGGGCTTGGGGTGGTAACACACGAGACGAGCTGACGGCAGGCGGATCAAAACTTTGACCGCGGACTGGCCTTAAAGAAGGCGTGGTGTCCGATGGCAGACAATTCCTGGCTTAACACAGCACAGGAACGACTTATGTGGCACAAATTCACAAACAGAGCCTACGCCCAGCTGTGGCTGTACAGGCTGTAATTGATGATGATGCTGATGAATAGATTGGGAATGATCTATACAACTCCAGTGGAAAAAACTTGCTATCAGCAGCTAGTCAGTTTACTATAATAACTGATATCTCTACTACTGAACGGATCGAAATGATAAACCATCTAGACTTAGCTTTTTATTGGGTTACAACGTGGAAAAAGAAGCCGGAAGCTGGTTTCTTATAGCAGAGAAAATAGCACCAGCAATATACTAAGTACTGAACTCTTTGTACCGCCGACGATGGCTCCACAAACCTCAGATATTGGGGCTAATAACACAAATCACTGGCTATATCAGCGCCGATAGAATCTATGTGGTTCTGTTTGTATGGTCTTGTTGCAAGTCGTGCGGGCGCGCGGAGCGAGCGAGATGCAAAGATACCGCCCGCACGATGGACCCCGACCACGACCGGACAGGGATGGATTTCATTTCATTTTGAAAAGGATTTCATTTTGAAAAGTTACTTCTGAACTGAATATTACTATATATTCTTCAGATAATAAATTACAATATTGTTTAGCTCTCAATCACTAACGTAAATATTTACGGTGATCTGAGACACGTCGGTGACATAGCCCATGTTAATACTCTTTAAGTTTTATACCTTAAGATGTAGGTACTGTACAAGCCAATTCTAACCATTCCCTACTGTTCTGTTCTGTACTGTTCCACTAATCTCCATCTTCAAGCCAATTCTAACCATTCCCTGCCGTAGCAATCAAGATCATCCGCGCCACAAAATATTCATTATTTTTTTATTAGGTACAGGATACCCTAGTAAATTTTAAGTATCATAAACTAGCTAACTCACGGAGGAGTGACGATTTACCAACGACCGCTGACAGGGGGCTAGATGCGCTACGAAGTGTTAAAAGTCTCAGCTTATTTTGCTACCGTCTGATCTGGGACCTCATCCTGAATGAGACTCTGCGCTCGCCTCCATTATCGAGATATGACGTCTCGTTTGCTCAAAAATATTTTTTGATTCGTATTAAAAAAATATAAATGTAAAGTTTTTTTTATTTTTATAGTGTTTAACCACACTTAGGTAGAACATTTTCAAAGAAATAATAACCATATCAAAAAATTTACGGTTCCGGTGGGATTCGAACCCACGTCCGTCAAATCGATACTTGACGCTTCCTAAAGCCGGAAGTGCTTTGATCGCTAAGCTACAGAACCCATGTCTGGACCCGCTAAAATTCTTGATAAAGTGATATCGGTTTGAGCAACCGATTAGAGCGCCATCTACAGGTTACTACTAGAGTTCTCCTGTTCATTGTCTGAAGTTGCATTCAGTATCAATGACTAGAGATGTCGCTACAGCTTATTCTATAGTTTTTGATATTTTAATAGTGTTTAACCACACTAAGGTAGAACATTTTCAAAGAAATGAATAACCTTATCCAACATTTTACGGTTCCGGTGGGATTCGAACCCGGAATTTCTTTTTAATAGAATAAGCGGGTCAGGTAATAATTTCAGCGGGTCCAGACATGGGTTCTGTAGCTTAGCGGTCAAAGTACTTCCGGTTTTGGGAAGCGTCAAGTATCGATTTCACGGAAGTGGGTTCGAATCCCACCGGAACCGTAAAATTGTTAATAAGGTTATTAATTTCTATTGATATTGATATAAAAGAAAACACAAAACGGAATAAATAAGGCACGCACAATTATAACACCACGTAGATACATTTCTTAAATAGGAAACTATTTAACCTAGATTTGCACGTGACAAACGTGCGACTTTGCACCTTGTACAATATGTACTCATCCTGGCGGCTTCAAAAAAGGGAAACAAGCTATAGTATGATTCTTCCATATTAAGCCATTGTTGATTGTACGTACAACTTTGTACCTTGTGATGTACCATCATCTCAGCTCTAGGACATTTACTGCTGGACATAAACCTTACTCATAGATCTTAATATTATTAATCTTTAGCTATTCTAGGCTGTGTTTCGGGAACCAAGACTTAAAAAATAATAAAAATTCACAATTTATATGCCAAAAAACATACTATAATAATTACTATGTTATGTTTGGAACGTAAGCCGTCTGTTAGTAGAAACATCGGAACATCATGTAAATTGTAAAGTATGAGGATGGAAAGTGAAATATTACGACTGGTTATACTGCCGCACGGCCGGACGACCGTGAACTTCCTGTGTGCTTGTGTAGGGCACAATACATTATCGGAATGTACTGACCACGTAACTTTTGTAACATCGACTGATTTACTTGTAGGATAACTAATCTTAGATCGGCTTGCACAACAAACAAAATGGTCGTTACGTGTTCATTTAGGAATTTGTTTCTATATATTTTTTATTGTTTAATAATCAAGAATTTTACTATTATATTTCATTCATTCATTAATTTCAGCCGTAAAACGTCCACTACTGAACTAAGGCCTGTAACTAAGGCATGGATCTCCATGAGGGGTAGTTGCCATACTCACCACGCTTGGCAGGCGGGTTGGCGAGCGCAGTAAGGGATGTTGATACACGGAATGACGCTGCTACGCGCTAGGATCTTCTTGATGAAGATTGTGTGAACGGGGGGCGCACCTGCCCGCAACGCGCTAGGATCTTGATGAAGATTGTGTGAACGGGGGGCGCATCTGCCCGCAAGGCGCTAGGATCTTCTTGATCTAGATTGTGTGAACGGGGGGCGCATCTGCCCGCAACGCGCTAGGATCTTCTTAATGAAGATTGTGTGAACGGGGGGCGCACCTGCCCGCAACGCGCTAGGATCTTCTTGATGAAGATTGTGTGAACGGGGGGCGCACCTGCCCGCAACGCGCTAGGATCTTCTTGATGAAGATTGTGTGAACGGGGGGCGCACCTGCCCGCAACGCGCTAGGATCTTCTTGATGAAGATTGTGTGAACGGGGGGCGCACCTGCCCGCAACGCGCTAGGATCTTCTTGATGAAGATTGTGTGAACGGGGGGCGCACCTGCCCGCAACGCGCTAGGATCTTGATGAAGATTGTGTGAACGGGGGGCGCACCTGCCCGCAACGCGCTAGGATCTTCTTGATGAAGATTGTGTGAACGGGGGGCGCACCTGCCCGCAACGCGCTAGGATCTTGATGAAGATTGTGTGAACGGGGGGCGCACCTGCCCGCAACGCGCTAGGATCTTCTTGATGAAGATTGTGTGAACGGGGGGCGCACCTGCCCGCAACGCGCTAGGATCTTGATGAAGATTGTGTGAACGGGGGGCGCACCTGCCCGCAACGCGCTAGGATCTTCTTGATGAAGATTGTGTGAACGGGGGGCGCACCTGCCCGCAACGCGCTAGGATCTTGATGAAGATTGTGTGAACGGGGGGCGCACCTGCCCGCAACGCGCTAGGATCTTCTTGATGAAGATTGTGTGAACGGGGGGCGCACCTGCCCGCAACGCGCTAGGATCTTCTTGATGAAGATTGTGTGAACGGGGGGCGCACCTGCCCGCAACGCGCTAGGATCTTCTTGATGAAGATTGTGTGAACGGGGGGCGCACCTGCCCGCAACGCGCTAGGATCTTCTTGATGAAGATTGTGTGAACGGGGGGCGCACCTGCCCGCAACGCGCTAGGATCTTCTTTTTAGGATGTTGTTTTTAAGTATTGTGTGTGTCTAATAAATGTATTTCTTCTTCTACTTCAACATCGAAGCTGAAATTGTCGCTATGGCAGAAATCGGTCAGACATCTTTTAAATTATATATTTTAACTATACATGGTGTTACTAAACTACCCGTAAAGCCGAAAGGAGGTTAAATGGAGCCTTATAACGAGTCCATTCACAATATTTAAGAACCGTAGTAACGCTGTATAACATACCCCAAAAAAATATTATTATTTTCACTGATGTACTATAGGTAAAACTGTTTAATTCTACGAAGTGTTTATAAAACTTTATGGCGACACGTTTGCCGTAACCGATATTTTTATCTCTTAGGTAAACATTCAGGTATCACTTAGCTTATGCAAATAGGGACTTGCGTAAATATATGTTATGGAGCTTGCACGGGGTTATTTATAAATGTTAAGAATCATTGAGCATTTTGAATTTGATGAGCTCCGTGGCTCTTTGGGTGTATAGCCGGCTGAGACGCATACCCGCCGGGTGACAAATGTATCTTTTAATATTTGTCTCGGGTAGTTTCTATGCCGTGGGGTGCCGGCGGTAGAACGTTGCCTCTCCTTTCTTGCCCGTGGATGCAGAGGATATCTGCCAAAGGATAGGGTCGGGAAGATATGCAGCAGCGTCTTTCCGTGTATCAAACTCTTATACTACGCTTGCCAACCCACTTCCCAAGCGCATGGCGATGGCAACAACCCCTCTCGATCACTACTCAGTCATCAATCCTACGGCTGGAAAACAAGATAGAAAATATTTTCTATGCCTGTTATGCATACAGTTTTATTTGCACTTACGTAAATAAACTTATATACTTAACAAGGTTAGACTTATAATATAATAATAATAATATTTTTATTCAAAAAACAGGTTTACAGACTTACTTATCCTACCTTATATAAACAAGAACTAAATAAAACTAAACATTTAATACGAAAAACCTATATCTAGGTTATCTCTATAGAATGTTTTTAACACATACATTATTTTTACGCTAGGCAAGCAAGTAATTAGAAAGGTTCTGTCAACATTCCAGCGCTACTCCACACGCTTCTACGCGAGTAGTTTAGCATAAAGCCGAGTTGGGACCTTTTGACATTGTTTTTTTTCCTATATATTGCTTTTTTTCCGACATGTGTGTCGCATGTCGGAATAAATGTGGGCAAAGATAGCCACTGAGTGGGTCCCACATGCGGTACAACGACCGCGCGGCCGGCCCAGGCGCAGATGGCGGGATGAGCTGGACATGTACTGTGCTGACTGGTCGACGAACGCCTTGGACCGGGAAGTATGGAGAGAGGGAAGGGAGGCCTTTGCCCAGCAGTGGGATCCTACAGGCTGATTAGATTAGATTGCTTATTTAATTCAGAATATGTTTTTTTCTATTTTTCTGTTTCGTTAACCTTTTTGTGTTGTATCTTTATGTGGTTAATAAACACCTCATTCATTCATCATGCATAAAAAATATCCAGACCCGGAACAAATATCTGCAGACCAGTTACTAAAATTTGTACCGTGGCGAGAATCGAATCCGCCACCTCCTGATATTCTTTCAACGCGCTATGAGATCACCACTCATGCCAGTAACGAAATCTACAAATAGATCTCTTTCACTTTTAAAGAAATCGTTCAATTACATCTAGAAAAGATAGTTGAAGATTAAGGGGCTTTTTACACGTGTTTTTTTTTCGCCGTGGGGTACCAGCAGTAGAATGTTACCCCTCCTTTCATACTCATGGATGCAATAAGAGCCTGCTAAGGGATACTTCCGGAAGATGGGCAGCAGCGTCTTTCCGTGTACCAACATCCCGTACTGCGCTCGCCAACCCGCCTGCCAAGCGTGGTGAGTATGGTAACTACCCCTCATGGAGATCCATGAGCGAGGCCTGTATTCAGTAATGGACGTTTTACGGCTGAAACGAAACGAACGAAGGGGCTTTTTATAAATAACCCTGATTGATGTAACTGCGAATCCAGAGTTAAATAATCTACTCATACAGCCCAACCTTATTATATGCTTTACTATTATATATTATATAACCTACTCTACACAAGTAATTGGTTTCGTGATACTTAAAATTTAATTACATAGGGCATACAAAGCAAATCGGCGAGATAAGTTATATTAACGAATGAAGATTATGGAATGGGATTTAGTTGTAACATTGATTCAATAATACCTACATAATTATATTGATACTGTGTTTTGTTGTGTGTCACGGCCATTGAATGATCAAATACCTACCAAGCTCTCGTAATAAAGTAAATGATGATGTATGGGACGCTGTAGTGCCTGGAACATTGTTAGATGGATTTGGCTAAGGAGTCGTTCATATAACCCCTGTTAGTAGAGAAACAATTTCGCAACACTGTCTTTTAGGACACGTTTTAGCCGACTAAGCTGAGAGGATATAAGTGGTGGTTTTAAGCTCAATCTGCCTTACAATGTCCCAGGTATAAGACATCTTCATCTACAATAGAAGTTAAAGTCCAATTTTGGGTGTGGGCAAGACGAGTACAAAATATACAGGTATATTCATAATTTTATTTACCTGTACATAGCATGCCGTGGGGTGCCGGCAGTAGAATGCGCCTCATCTCTTGCCCGTGGATCCAGTAGGAGCCTGCCAAGGGATACCTCCGGAAGACGGGCAGCAGCGTCTTTTCAACATCCCGTACTGCGCTCGCCAACCCGCCTGCCAAGCGTGGCGAGCATGGCAACAACCCCTCATGATCAGTAGTTGAGTGATCAATGAGGGAGGCATTTGTCCAGTATTGGATATATATGACTGAGATGATGATGATGATATACATAGCACATAAAATACACATACATAAAAGTAAATAAATATAAGTAAGATGCGGAGTAAGAAGGCGGCAGCGGTAATCGAAAAAAAACATATTTATCTAAGTATTGACCAAGCCTTCGATTCAGATCGGTCTGAATAGTCATCTGTTATCAGTTGGCAAACACTGCTCCCGTTGCCTGTTTCCACTCAGTGCAAATAACGTTTATCTAAAACGTACCTACGCTCCGAAGCTAAAGTCAAGGACTCACTTCGCGAGATACCGCCGATAAAAGTTTATTATAACTAAGTTTGTTAGTTTATATACAACTAGCTTCTACCCGCCGCTTTGCATGCGTTGTAACCGAATAAAAAGAAGCCTATGTGTTACTTTATATGTTAATACTGGTCAACAATAATACGTGTGCAAAGTTTCAGCTCAATCCATACGGATTGAGTTGAAACTTTGTACTTGGGACTAGGTGTACCGGCGAACTTCGCATCGCAACTACTACTATAACTGCCCTAAAACTACTCTACACGTACTGTACTACTACTCTACTATACCACTACTTACTACTACTACTACTAAAATATAAACATCTTGCGTTTATGTTAAATCTTACTAATATTATAAAGCCGAAAGTTTGTTTGAATGGAGGTTTGTTACCTCCTCACGGAAAAACTACGATACGGATTGAGCTGAAACTTTGCACACGTATTCATGTTGACCAGGATTAACAGAAAGGCTACTTTTTATTTGGGTACAATGCATGCGATGCGGCGGGCAGAAGCTAGTCCATACTCATCATAACTCATCAGAATCATTGAAATTAGTCCAGCCGTTCTCGAGTTATAAGTGTTAGTAACACGATTTTGTTGTATATGTTTTATAGGTATACTAGCTTGTGCCCGCCGCTTCGCATGCGTTGTATCCGGATAAAAAGTAGCCTATGTGTTAATCCTAGTCAACATCTATGCGTTTGCAAAATTTCAGCTCGATACGTACGCTAGTTTTTTCGGGAAGAGGTAACAAACCTCCATACAAACAAACTTTAGGCTTTCTAATATTAGTGAGATTAACATAATTATCATTTAGCATCTGCAAATAAGCAGCTAAGAAATAGGGGTTTCAAATTCTAAGTTGAACAACTTTGCCATAAAAAATATTATATTTCAAGTAAAGAAGTTTATTCGTTGTTAAACAGTTGAAAATAAAAACGAACCGAATAAACCAGACACCATTCTCCTTTCAAGTGCAGCGGCAACACCATATTCTGACAGGGCATTCCACATTTGAAAATTAAGCAAAACATGCCGCGAAAACCACACGAGTGGTTTAAATGTTTTTAAAAGTAACTTAAAATTATCTACTTTTGGATACGACTTTTCGTTGGGAACTGTCAGTGGTTAATAAGGTTCACGAAACGTCATCGCTCCAAAGGTCGCGTTATGGGTAGTATCCGGAGGTATCCCTTGACAGTCTTACTGCATCTACGGGCAAGAGAGGAGGAGTAATATTCTACTGCCGGCACCCCACGGCTAATATTTTATTTTCCTAACATTCATTTCACTAAAATAACATTAAATGAAGCAAACCTTTCCCTTAACTGAGAACTTAACTTATGCCATATCAGTTACATGGGAACTGATGATGAAAAAAAATTACAACATTGACTTGATTGATTCACTCACCTAGTGGTTTCCTGTCCGTTTAATAATTCAATATTTGTACTTAGTCGTAGGGTGCCGGCAGTAGAATGTTACCCCTCCTCTCTTGCCCGTGGATGTAGTAAGAGCCTGCTAAGGGATACCTCCGGAAGATGGGCAGCAGCGTCTTTCCGTGTATCAACATCCCGCACTGCGCTCGCCAACCCGCCTGCCAAGCGTGGCGAATATTTCAGCAACAAGGGAGGCTGATGTCCAGCAGTGGACGTCCTACGGCTCATAATGATTTATTTATTTATTTGATGATGATGGTGATGATGTATGTGTGTAGTTTTAGGTACCTCTAGGTACCTACAAACTATTTTATATTCCTCTCATACGATGCTTCGCGGCTTCTCGTAAACTGGATAAACTATTCTCGGTATTGGCATACCGGACAGAATTTATTTTCAACAACAAGAAAATAAGTGTTTAATTGTAACTAAACGATCATAAAAAATATTTTCTAACAATTTGTGGGAACAACTATGTGTTTGAGGACTAAGTGAGGATAATAATTATTGTATGCTATTCAAATTCAAATTCAAAAAATACTTTATTCAGTGCGGCCGCATGGACCTTATTGACGCGTCACAACTTACAAAATAAAACAACACAAATACCTAAATAGAATAAAGCACATAATTTAATCTGTATTATTAAATGAGCTCATTATTTACTATCTATGTTTGGCTACGTCGCTCACTTCGTCACCTATGAATGGTGTGACAAAAAATCAGTGGTGTCGATTCTGTTTTCCGCTTCCGAAAACTAATTATAATTAGAGATACGACCTTTTAGCGTAAAACTGGGTATTATTGTTGCGTTTTGTTTTTAGAACGGCACTAACCGAATACGTCATTTTATTAGCCGTAATTTTATTAGCTTTAGCTAGTTAGTGCAACAATAGAGTCGCCACCACGATATGATTGCAGAGTCAATCTACCCGAATCAACTTTTAAGTATAAGGTATTCATAGCCTCATAGCCAGTTCCCAGGTAGTAAATATTACAAATTTTCAAAGCACGTATCAAACCATCCCAAAAATGCTAAGCAATTCAAAGAATTTCAAGGAACATGCAAATTGTTGCGTTTACAGAAATGCCTAAAGCGCGAGCATCCACGGTGCTTTTTTGTATACATTAACCTCGCGTTACATGTCTGCAGCCCCTAGCCATTCGGCACGGGCCTAATTTGTGAAGCTTGTAAAAAGATGCAAAATTTATACACGCGATGCTTTAGAATATTTAGGGTTACCAGCATGAATCGTAAAAGACGTTAAGAACTGCTATGACTCTTTATAATTAATGTTGTATAAAAATTGTGAATTTATATAATTGTGTATCGCAGTGCCGCCTGCGCCACACAATACGGGCGCCACTGAAAACCAGCGCTCCAGCAGCCCTAGTGCTGATGTAGCAAATGCTGAGGGGTAGCCTTATTGTTTTCACCTCTCTATCATGTGATTAAATAACTGTATGTATAATGTAAGTGATTGTGATAACAATATAGCTTTTTCTATTCTATTCTATTCCATTATTTGTAGTTCTCAAGAACTACTAACTACTCTTATAGTTTCTATAAGAGACCATCAGTTTTATTTAAAACAATAAATAAATAATGCTGGACAATTCACACAGCTTCATCTAGCCCCTAGCTGAACTGAGCTTGTGTTATAGGCACTAGATGACTAATATACTTAATGCATTATCTATTTATACTACATAGATATATATGTTTTATTATGTATGGAAAAACATCCAAAACAATATAAATAATATAAATATCTGCAGATCGTGCAGACATTTGTCCCGAGGCGTAAATTGAACCCGCAACGTCTTGCGTCGCAGGCGCACCTTAGCCCGCTGCGCCACAGAGGTCGCTAATTATTTTTATTTATTTATTATAAATTCTTTATGGCACAAAATTATAACAAAGATGCACAAAAGGCGAACATAATGCCGTAGGCATTTTTTACCTGTCAACCAAATATTGTAGGCAAATCAACTTGGCGTGCTTAAAGAAACAGATAACAATTAATATTTATATTACGTTTTCCGAAATAAATATAATAAGATAAAAATAAACTTAATCAGTATTTTTTTTACATAATGGACAAACAAGTACGTGTGACGGCCTAATGGGACATTAAGTATTTTTTTTGACACAATTTTTTTTCTATGTACCTTATGTATGTAGGTTTTTACAAAAACATGGCATAAGCTCTGCTTACTTTGGGGCTAGATGGAATAACTCCACCTGAATCACCTGGGCTGAATGAACTAATAGAATAAAGGTGTTCCAGTAAATAAAAAGAAGAATGGACTTAAGGCACTTGACGAAATTTAAATTTATTTAATACATGAAACTTGAGTAGATTTCTACACTTGGCGTAGGTGATTGATTAAGGACACCGCAGTGTGCAATTTTCAGCAATTTTAATTTATTTAATACGTGAAATTAGAGTAGATTTCTTCAATGAAGCGGGCAACCCTGCAACCTTGATTACAAAGATCGTCGATCGATTCGCACGAGTCTTTGAATGTGTCGAACCGTGGTCATAATTTTAGGTAGTATTAATTAACTGTGTTAAGATAAGAACTTACTCTAAATCTATCTATATATTATTTATATGTTCAGCTGCTCCTTTTGCTTAACATACTTAATATATAGTATTATTTGAACTTTCGCGATCACAACACATTAATACTATCATGTTGGATACTTATTGTACATAGAAAAATACCCAGACTCGAGACGAAAATCTGCAGTAAAGTACAAACATTTGTCTTACGGCGTGAATCGATCCTGCAACTTTCTGCGTCTAAGGCGGCTATTTAACCAACTACGCTACGGAAGTCGTCTTATAATTTCCATTCTTTCAGCTTACTTCACTTAACTTACCTCTATAATTGCATGTAAGTTCGGGATTAAATCAATAATGAGCAGATACGTAGAAGAACTCGAGTCACCGACATAGCCAAAGGGCCTTAGCACGTTGAAGTGGCAATGGGCAGGCTATGTAGCTCAACAGATGGCCGATCGGCAGGCTGATTACGTTTCTTGCGACAGGTCTACAACAGGCATAAATCTCGTGATCATCGTTGCGAATGGTCAATTTTATAGTATAAAAAGCAAAAAAATAACACTTGACAGTTATTGACGATAGCGAGATTATACGCGAGGCCATGGACCAGCAAGCGCAGCGTAGGAGTGCATCCATTTTGTTTGGTCATCCATTTTGTTTGGTAGACCAAACAAAATGGATGCAGGCCGCTTCCACCCGAAATACCAGGTCTATAAGGGGAACCAACAGTGGTTGTCCTATAGCTAAAATGATGTATGTATAGTCTGTGTTGTGTGTATAAACCTAATCTTTAAGTTATCGGTAAACCCATTTTATTATCAGAGTCAACGACTCTGTATAATCTTAGCTCTTATCGTCAGTGTGTTAACTCTATACTTACACAAACAGTTTAAATTGCGTTTTAGGTCATTAAGTAGCACTCGAACACAATATCACGCTCGCCAACCCGCCTGCCAAGCGTGGTGAGTATGGCAGTAACCCCTCATGATCAGTACTTGGAAATGAGGCTAGGCCTTTGTCCAGCAGTGGACGTGCTACGGCTGATATGAGAGAACGGAACATATAACGTTACTGAACCCTTGTTAGACATACGTAGATATGTTAAACATACGTATAAGATTTAAGAAGTTGTACATTTTTAACCGACTTCAAAAAGGAGGTTCTTAATTTTTTTTGTTTAGTATGTTTTTTACGCGATTACTCCGCCAATTATGAATGGATGAAAAGGATTGAATGAAATAAATGGATTATTACCTCTTCACGCAAAAACTACCCAACAGATTGAGCTGAAATTTTGCACACGCATAGATTTTGATCAGGAATAACACATAGGCTTTTTATCCGGGTACAACGCGTGCGAAGCGGCGGGCACAAGCTAGTACAATAATACGGCGTGTTTTGTTTCAATTGCGTGTTGGCCGAGTGGTGCACTGCATCTATTGATTTATATATACATACATATATATGTATGTATATATATACCTCTATATATATTATACGTCTTGTACATCATGAATATCAGTTGCTGACGCTAATGTATAAATCATCATTATCAGTATATAATATATATATTGATGATTAATACATATAGCGTCAGCAACTGATATTCATGATGTACAAGACGCAGCAGTGCCTGGGACATTGTGAGATGGACTAGGCTTTCCCGGCACCCATACCATCATCTCAGCTGAGTCAGCCATGCCCATGGATGCAGTAAGAGCCTGCTAAGGGATACCTCCGAAAGATGGGCAGCAGCGTCTATCCGTGTATCAACACCTCTGTGGTCACCTGTGTGTCACGGTTGACGACCTCTGTGGTGCAGCGGGCGAAGGTCCGCCTGCGACGCAAGAGGTTGCGGGTTCGATTCCCGCCTCGGGACAAATGTCTGTACGATCTGCAGATATTTGTTCAGGGTGTTCTGGGTGTTTTTCTATATATAATAAAAATATCTATCTATGTAGTATAATGTATTAAGTATGTCAGTCATCTAGTACCCATAACACAAGCTCTGCTTAGCTTGGGGCTAGATGATGCTGTGTGATTTGTCGAGCATTATTATTATTATTATTAACATCACATACTGCGCTCACCAACCCGCCTGCCAAGCGTGGTGAGTATGGCAACTACCCCTCATGGAGATCCATGAGGGAGGCCTGTGTTCATCAGTGGACGTTTTATGGCTGAAATGATGAATACGTCTGAAGCTAACGAAGCCGCGGGTTTCCTCCCGATGATTTCGTTCAGTATTTCTTACGAACATCGGATTGAAAGTCCGGGGTACATAGCACGGCTTTTTCTGTTATGCTAACCGCACTTTTAATCAGTTAAATATACCCCCGCTGGTTAAATCGGCTCATCATGCTTAAATAATCAAAAGATAGTTGGCTCTTATCAGTCAAAGTCGAGGATAAGTGGAGTCGTAGGTAGACTTTATAAAATTTGATATCACAATACCGAACTATACCCTAAGATAGATACAAATTATAAATACTTGTTTACAGACAGAAAAAACAAAAGCAAAATATAAAAGTTATTTTAAGCTACAGACGACTTCAATTCCGATGTTGCTGTCTGTGACAGCAACATCGGAACTGAAGTCTAAGGAACTGAAGTCGTCGGCATGTATGGCATGCACCTTATGTAGCCATCTTCTTGAAGAAGATCCTCGCACATTACTAACATGTGAGCATACCTTTACTTTTCTTCTACAGTTAATAATGTTTTACAAGCTAGGTTAAACTTTGACGAGTGTTCTTTTACGAGTGCTAGCACCCTTGCTTAGTACAATTGAGGATGAACCAATCATCAGTCATCTTATATGTAGAGTTTATACAATATGATTTTCCGTAGAACTAAAGGTGGAAACAAAAACCCTCTTTTTATAGGATTTCTAGGTTTGTTGCTACAGCCTGTATGTATGGCAACTAGGCATGACACAATTTACCAACATGTATTTATTTATTTATAAATTCTTTATTGCACAAAATTTTAACAAAGATGCACAAAAGGCGAACATAATGCCGTAGGCATTTTCTACCTGTCAACCAAATATTGTAGAAATATCAACATTGCTTATAAAGAACGTCTGTATGTACTAAATTTAGAGACAGAGCTGTTTTTCATAAAACAATGGTTAGATATTACACGCAAAAAGCTATCGTACATGTGAACATTAACTGCCGTAATATTTTTCCGCGCAAGCGTTTGAATTTATTTTATTGATTTATTATATGGACCAACAGAAGAAGCACTTAACATATTTTCTTTTACTTCGCTATAACTCGTACGATATTGATTTGAATTATATAATTTGTATTCACGTTGTTGTTGTAATATCTTACAAGTTCTTACACACTCACACATCATAATATATTTGCCCATCAAACTTTAAAGTTTAATGGGCTAATAAAATATACTATATGAACTACTCAATGTTAATAAAACATCTAATATATTTATTAACAACATGTTGGTTAAAAAGGCTTCGCAAATAATGCATTATTTTTAATAAAAAATTAAATTAGATAAATAGTTGCTATGAGTTATCCATAAAAACAGGCATAATGCAGACTTTAATGTAACATTTTTTAGAGGAACAATAAGTCTTCATTAAAACACATGCACATCATAAGTTCAATGGTTTTCGCAGCGAACGCCAAAACAACTACCAGTCGGCGAAGATTTAAATGGTAATTAATAAATATTTTATTACTAATTTATTTAATTTAGAATTTAATCTATTAAAACTTTCCGACAACTTCAACCAATCTTTATGAGAGTTCAACGAACTTTCACCAAACCTCTATGAATTTTATTTCTCAACCTTCCTCTTCAAACATCATATTGGTGAAAACCGCATCAAAATCCGTATCGTGATTTCGGAGGAGTAAGAAGCCAAACAGACGGACATACGCGAAATGCGATTTTAATTTTTTACTATGTAGATAATAAAGAAGAGAAGAGATAGAGAAGACATCGTGAATAAATAATTTTTCGTCCATTTCTATGGCATTTCTATTTTTATGTCCATGTCATGTATCTTTGCGAGGCTATACCCCACAGTCAGTGATAACATCTGCGAATGATGACTTCTACTTACTTCTTCAGCTCGTAAAATCGCCGTTGATTACTTTTACGGAAAACGCACCAACTTAAAGCATTTACACAGAAAAGTAAGCTACAAAAGATGATAATCGCCTATCTGTGAGAGTTCCTGGAAGTCATTTCGGAGGCTGCGCCGGCACAAGAGGGGGACAGAGATAGAACGTGCATGCGTGTTGGATAAAGACAGATGCTTAGTGGATTGCCTTCACGAGCTGAGTCTTGGTAATGTAAAAGCGAGCATTTGCTTAGATTTCAAATTAAATAGTTTTCATGATGGTATTTTGAATTCTTAACGTAATGATGATATTTTTGAAAGCATACCAGTTGCATCCATTGAAGCCGGCGCTAGTTTAATAGATAGATAGATAAATTGTTTATTTGCAACTTCAGCACACACATACAATCTTTACAAAAAAAATATCGAACATATTCCATACTTCACTTGAAAAATAACAAACAAAATTATATACAAATAAGAATAGTTGATATAAGAAAACGAAAAATACTAAAATACTTAAAAAAAAAATAATGAGATTTATAGACATTTCCTAATAAAAATACTGGATGGGCATGTTACAGCATGGCAAAAAGGTATTATCTCAGTATGAGTTTAAGAGCAAATACTGATTTTCAGTAATACCATTTACTATTTCTGAGAACCCGATGGGTAGGTATTTTATATGTTAATTCTTAGCACTTAAAATACATAATACGATTCCAAAAATACTATTAGAAAACGGGTCTTTGTTTTCATATCTGTGGTACCAGCACTCGTTAGTTGAAAGATTCATTCATCTTGATGGAATAACCGTTATAAATATAGTCGACCCATTTATTTTGTTATGTGTTTGAAGTTCTGTTTACTTAAAATTGATAACTATTCACGTAAGAAAACATAATTATTTAGTAATGTAAATTATTAAAAATTATATTAAAATTTAATAAATAAAGGAGATTCCTTCTGCTCACCTATATAAATCTATGACTAAATTTTAAAAAAATCTGCTAAAGACGAAATGAAGTAATATATTTTTTTAATTATATCACGTTCGCGTGCTTCTCAGCTTTTCATAAACAAAAAAGGCAGACACACATAAGCCTTAAATACGAGTATATACTTGGGGATTAATAAAGCACCTCTGTATCAAAATTCTTCGAAACATCAAAGAGCCCTATCAATATACAAATAAAACTGGAAATGACGTAATGTCCACTATAGCTGCACAACTGCCCACCGATGTAGCGCCGAGATAAGCTAATTCCTATAAATCTCTAGATTCTAAGGCAAACTAGGCCAAATTGCACAAACACCTCTTATCAAAAGACATTGTTGGCTGATTTTGTGCCTAGTTCTGTACCTCATGGGTATATGACGTCAGATTCACCCACGTATACAGAAACTTGTATATTTACCTCTATAGAGGTAGAACATACAGCCCAAACTGGTCCTGGCTACAAGGTCGAGAATCCAAAAGCAATGCACTAATCAGTAGTTTACGAATAGCCAGGCACGCGTCGATTGCGACACCGTATTTACATGAACGTCGGCATGGAATTGTGGATTCTGTTACGTTATCGTTTAGGCTTAATATTGTCTGTCGTGATGTCTTCCTACGTGGTGTTAGGCAATAGTGAGGAGGCTGCAGAGCTTCCAAAGTTCGAAGCTGAGAGAATGGATGCGAGTGCGATGTGCATTTAGGTTATAGTTCTTATACCCACGCCAGTCTCTAAGAATTATATTAATCATTCATCATATAAATTTATACAAAGATTAATGAAAAAAAAGATAAAAATTTTCCCTCTTATTTTTGCTTACAATCTTATTATTACGTTTCACTAGTTGCCCGCCGCCACGGCTTCGCATGCGTTATACCCGGATAAAATGTAGCCAACGTGTTAATCCGGGTCAACATCAGTCATCATCATCATTCATCATTTCAGCCGTAAGACGTCCACTACTGAACACAGGCCTCCCTCATGGATCTTCATGAGGGGTAGTTGCCATACTCACCACGCTTGGCAGGCGGGTTGGCGAGCGCAGTACGGGATGTTGATACACAGAAACACGCTGCTGCTCATCTTCTACAGGTATGCCTTGGCAGATTCTTACTGGCATCCACAGGCAAGAGAGGAGGGGCAACCTTCTGCTGCCGGCGCCTCACGGCGATTGAATTTATTTAACCGATAGTCAGTAGTAACATTAAAAACTATTTACGCTTTTCGACACCTGTTGGATATACTCGTTAATGAGTCGTTTGGCAAGAGACCGGATGCGGCATAACTTACATTTGAGGCTTTGGTTGCATTAAGTCGCCCCCGCTTGACACTAGAAAAGACTTTAAAATACTGATCAAACACTCCTACGACTGTATTCAATGTCGCACTGATGGATTTGACGACCTCTGTGGCGTAGGGTTCGGTTGAGCTGTGTTCGATTTCTGCCACTTTCCTCCGTCGACCGAGACACGTTCTCGGCTTGCCCATTGACGAGCTCACCGCCGCTAACCCGGAGGTGACGTCAACCCGTCCCATATTAGCTGCTAGGCACACAGAGGTCATTCGGGTTCGAGGATGCGGGTTCGATTCCCGCCCCGGGACAAATGTCAGTACGATTTGCAGATATTTGTTCTGCATGTTTTTCTATAAATAGAATGTTGGGAGGCGCTTGCTATATATATGATATTGCTATATACAGAGGTCATCTCGGCGACTCACTACCTATAATCAAGTAAAAGGCTTTGAAGACAATCGCCTACACGAGCTAACAAACTCCAACTCCGCAAAGATAGACCTAAGCCTTCCAACATAGTACACCACACCAAGAGTGACAGTAGAGCTCTACTGTCACTCTTGGTGTAGAGCTTCTAAAACCAAGTTTGGTCTGGCAAACCTAATTGGGGCTTAACATATATCATACATAAAAGAGAGTAAAATAGATCGCCGACATCGAAATCGATGAAGAAAACTAGTTATATAAATATATATAGTCGGGTCCAAGAATGAGGTGTCATCAAGCTTCTCTTAAATTAAGTAGAAGTACATAGATCTAGTCATAGTCATAGAGTAGTAGAATCAATGCCGTGGGGTGCCGGCAGTAGAATGTTACCCCTCCTCTCCTACCCGTGGATGCAGTAAGAGCCTGCTAAGGGACACCTCCGGAAGATGGGCAGCAGCGTCTATCCGTGTATCAACATCCCATACTGCGCTTACCAACCCGCCTGCCAAGCGTGGTGAGTATGGCAAACTACCCCTCATGGAGATCCATGAGGGAGGCCTGTTGTCATCAGTGGACGTTTTATGGCTGAAATGATGACATAGATCTAGAGTAAATGGTCAAAACCCCCCCTATTAGCACCACTTCGTTTTCTTAGGATGAAAGAGTTCTTACAGAGTCTACTTGATAGGTTCAGTCGTCTCCGTTCTTTGTCAGTGGAAGTTACTTAACGCACGTGGCACGCACTTAACCGAGAAGTATTGGCACTCCCATTGGAATCGGTAATGCATTTTGCGTTTGCGAGTTAAACGGAGTCATTACGAACCCCCCAGAGGCGTCAACTGACACTCGAAGACATGCTTGTACATCATATTTTTACTTTATTAGTGTTCCATCTGTCACGGTTTCGTAAGCGGCACGCGCCGTCGACCCACGTGTTACTTTCTTTAGAAAATTTATAAGCCGACCCCCTCTGACCTCAACCCGATCACTTAAAAAAGATGGGGACATGTTATGAGACGCAGCGGTTTTGAAAGCCGAATCTTCAGAAGTGGTATATAACTGTCATAATAGTACCGAATCTACAGGAGTGATATATTACTGAGAGAATATATTAGTGTCGGAGTGTTTGTTGTCAATCCTGGACCTGATCCTGGACCTATGAATGGCTTATGAAAACTTTGGGGTCATGAATGAAAAGTTGAAAGTCTTATAACAGTTCCCTGGTAATATTGTATGAGGTTTTCGGTTACCACAACCACACTAGAGCTAGAGGTGTTGTAAATCCGCCAGTTTTAATTCACATCTTATCTTATGAAAACCTACAGTTGAACTAAAACCTACAATTTTAGTTCAACTGTAAGTTTTCGTACCATTTTTCTCGGTCTACGAATAAAAAAGTTGTTATTTGATTTCAAAATACCCATAAAATTTAATATCTCTATTACCAAAATAATTGTCCTGTCTAAAACTGCTTTTGACAGGCACACGAGAAACACACAAACGCTTCCTCTGACAGCTTGCATCAGCAGCGCCTACGCAGGTCGAAAGAACGGTCATAACGATTGAGCTTACGCCGGTGCCAAGCTGGTTCCGTTCAAGGGCTGACCCGAAGACAGCCCACTGGATTATACAGATACTAGTATATTATACAGATAGGATATAACTTACGCCTTCCACGCAAAGCGTCGATAATAAGGAAACGGATATACATTTACTTAGTCAGATGTGTACGGCCACCTGAGTTGAATTCTTTGTTTTAACGTAAATCTAATCATTATACATTATATTTATTACTTGGTTGTCATACCTAGTCTTAGTAATGCCTTGGGATTAGTAAACTCAAAACGCTTTATTCAGTGGAACCACAAAGGCCTTATTTTGACAAAATTATGTGTTGTATAATTTTTTTACATATTTATTTTTATATATTGGCTTAGGTTTATATACATATTTCTTGATCTAAAATACCCCCTTTAGACAATTTACCCCCTTTAAACAAATCTTAAACTAATCAAGGCTTTTTCAAATTTCAATAGCTTCTTTCTTCAAACTTCAATTCTTATTCGGTATAACGTGCTTAATAAAAAGTTTATTCCCAATTATCTGGATTTTTCCTTTACTTGTGCCACACCCTAAAAGCTTTTCACATTTGCCATATTCATACAAAAATTTGACAATTGTTGCCATAACTTCCGAATGCCCTGCAGTAGAATAGATTTTTGAAGTGCACCATATGCCCGCAGACTTGTCAGAGACAGACAGACTTCTTGAGGTTCGGAACACGCTGAAGAACCTTAAAGAACAACCATACTTGGTCATTAAAGTGATCATAATTTTTATTTTTGTCTCAAATATTCAAACACAAGGCAGTTTCTACCATTTCCATACGCCCGACTCTGTCTCTATCTATCTAAATAGCTAAAGAACATCGGAAGACACCATACACCAAACATAATATTACAAAGCTAATAAAAGAAGCTCAGTTCTGCAGCAGCCTCATCATCGCCATCATCAACAGCTGGACGTAGGCCTCCCTTACATTGAGGGGTTATTGCGATACTCGCCACGCTTGGCAGAGTGTTGATACACGGAAAAAAGCTGCTGCCCGTCTTCCGGAGGTATCCCTTGGCAGATTCTTACTGCGACTACGGACAATACAGGAGAAGCAACATTCTACTGCCGGCACCCCACGGCACGAGGAATAAAATTTAAATATCAGTCTCGAGATAATTGCCGTCAAAGGTGGTACCTACGAGTACCTCGAGATTTCCTCAAATCTTTTAAGTATTTTAGCTCAAACTTGAATAAATCAACATAAGTTCTGAGAATAATAAAACCGTTCACACAAAGTGGCCTTTATAACATAATCGTTACCTACAACACTGGCGCCATTGCATTCTCCAACGAATCCAGTTCTGTGCGACGAGGAAAAACGAACTCCGCGGCAACACTGACGCATTGTCAAACAGCTTACGTAACCCAGAGTAATAAGCATCTAGCTACGTCATCTTTGTTCCTTTAATTAATCGTTTTCACTTTTATAATACTTATTAAATCTTAAATATAGTAATAACTATTCAGTAGTTCATAAATTTTTTCCTAAAGTAAAATAACGGTATTATTGGCTTTTTCTAAATTTTCAGAATTAATTATATAATTTAATTTCTATAATAATCGGTGTCGGTTATCATCGAATACTTATATTTTAATTAGCCATACAATAACATATCAGCTGGTAGAGTAAACAATGTTGAACACGGAAAATTAATTTAATTTTGTGCTTTTGTGCGTTGGTAATAAATAATTATTGAAGTCTTTACTATTTAGATTACAATACGAAATAATCGGTTGTATCGTTTTCAACACAGAATTATCGGCAATTTTAAAGGCGAACTGAGTGAGTCTGTCATGGCGGGTCAAGCAAATCTGCCCGCCACCGACAGACTTGTTTGCATTAATAAGGCTTTATTCTTAATCATCCATGTTCCGAGGAGTCCTTCCTTTAAGTCCGTGGAACCCACTTTTCAAAAAAACATCTTAATGTTCGACACACATAGATAAGCCTGTTAGTTCGTTCCAATTCGGTTTACTTATACAGATTTCGAAGGTCTTGTAAAAAGTTGACTCTGTTTATTTAATCAACCTACCAACGGCCAGCTTGTTTGTCTGTTAGAAAATATTTATTAAATTTATACAGCGGTTGTAGTACGAACTAAGCTAACCTTACTGATAATCCTCGTACTCAATTGGTTGTAGTCTATGTCATCAGTGTGTCTACCATGAGTTGTCACTGTTAGATCGCCTGCCGTTACCACAGTATTAATAGTACGTTACTATGACATCTGTCAGATTTGTAACTCATCGTACCAAATTCTAAGCAAATGAAGCCAAACTACAGTCGCTGTAGTATAGTTTACTGCGTATTTTAGTACTAAACTATTCGCTAGAGGCGCTGTACAAGTTTTCATACAATTTTTTAACTACAGTCGCTAGCGAGTATATATTGTAATGGTCCTACTGATTGATATTACGAGTTTTGCTTAGTTTAGGGTGTGTAGAGCAAAATGCTTTAACGGTGAAGGAAACATCGTCAGGAAACATACATGTACATAGCAAAAACCACGAGAATTCAATAGTATTCTAAGCTCCATGAGTATTCCTCATAACAATTTTGTTTACAATGGTCCCTTGTGCTAAAGATATAGTCTTTGGCCTTGGCGAGATTATAATAAGCAAACTATAAAATAGGACACGGGAAATGCAAAGGCCATTCTAAATAACACTGGCTTGTATATTTGAGTTCTGGATAACATAATAACTTACCGAGGTTATTTGAGTCTAGATTTCCTATTTAAACGAGAAATACTAGATTTCGTGTAACTTGTAGAGTGGCTGTCGGTTGGAGGTGTTAATGGGTCTATTAGCATACATCCAAGCAGAATATATTCCACGATATATATTTTATAGCTATATGAAAGATGTAAAGTCTTAATCCTGCTGGTAGCGCCATCTTTGACGAGCTCTGTGGCGCAGCGGGCGAAGGTCCGCCTGCGACGCAAGGGGTTGCGGGTTCGATTCCCGCCTCGGGACTAATGTCTGTACGATCTGCAGACATTTGTTCAGGGTGTTCTGGTTGTTTTTCTATATATAATAAAAATATCTATCTATGTAGTATAATGTATTAAGTATATCAGTCATCTAGTACCCATAACACAAGCTCTGCTTAGCTTGGGGCTAGATGATGCTGTGTGATTTGTCCAGCATTATTTATTTTATGTATTTATCTCTCTTTTAAATAAGGTGATTAGTTTTGCACTCTATACCCTAGTGGTGGATAAACCTAATAATGTCCCGGGTACTGCAGCGTCCTGTACAGCGTAATTACCAGTTGCTGTGACGTCTATACAACGTCATGGATGTCTATCTTCTAGCCTAGGACGTCCACTGCTGGACAAAGGCCTACTCATTGATCACTAAGTACTGATCGTAAGGGGTTGTTGCCATACTCACCACGCTTGATCAAGCGGGATAGGCGAGTGCAGTACACGGAAAGACTCTGATGCCCATCTTCCGAGGGTATCCCTTGGCAGTTTCTTACTGCATGGGGTGCCGGCAGTAGAATGCTACCTCTCCTCTCATGCCCGTGGATGCAGTAAGAACCTGCTAAGATACCTCCGGAAGATGGGCAGCAGCGTCTTTCCGTGTATCAACATTCCGTTCTGCGCTTTTTAACCCGCCTGCCAAGCGTGGCGAGTATGGCAACTACCACTCATGGAGATTCATGAGGGAGGCGTGCGTTCGGTAGTGGATTTACGGCTGAAATACTGATGAATGATCGCCTTCAAAAAACCTACTTAACAATGGAGGTATATTAGATACGGTAATCACTCTTAAGTAACATGCAGTACCATTTGCTTGACACCCACTTTACAACAAAAAACAAAGGAAAACGCTATTAGATGCATCCCACTATTAATTAACTGCATTTGGTTTAAAATACTGCAATATATAGTTAAGTGATCGTCATCATCTCAACTGTAGGACGTCCACTGCTGGACATTGGACGTCACCAACGGCTCTGTCGGAAGACCAGCGTTGGTTGTTAACATAACCAACATATGCTGAGACAGAGACCTTTTTGTGACTCAAGCATGTCACCTACTTTTCTTATTTTCGTTATAAAATGTTCATTTGTATGTTAATGCTTGTTGTTACTTACTTACTTACTTACTCTTCTGGCTCAGCGACCCAAAGTGGATCTTGGCCTCCGATACAAGACTTCTCCAGGCTTCTCTGTTTTGCGCTAGTTCTCGCCAGTTAGCAGCATCGAGTTCTCGCAGATCCGCTTCCACCTCGTCAATCCAGCGATACCGGAGGCGGCCGACTGGTCTACGCCCTAAAGGTATTCCCTGGTACACTTTCTTGACGGCTCGATCTTCCGCCATTCTCTCAATGAATGTTTGTTGCAAATGCTTGTTGTTACAAATAAATAATTTTATCTTATATGGATAATATGGGGTTGTTACCATGCTCACCACGCTTGGCAGGCGGGTTGGCGAGCGCAGTTTGGGATGTTGTACACAGAAAGACTACTGCCCATCTTCCGGAGGTACTTGTAGCAGGCTCTTACTGCATCCACGGGCATGTGAGAAGGGGTAACATTCCACTGCTGGCATCCCGCGGCAACAAAAGAATTAAATAAACTTTATTTTTCGTGTGTCCAGTACGGTTTCGTTCGATTCTTCGGAACCTTACGTCAGGGCCAAATTCTCACCTTATTATTGGTATACTTATTTTTAATATCCTACGTAGGCCGCGCCCACACCTTGTGGTGTTGAAAAAAAACGTGTGGGCCATTTGTAAACAGCCATGTTATAGAATCTACAGCTACGATGAACCTTATTTGAATATGCCTAAGGTGCATTTTGGGGTTCTGATTGTGAGGTCTATCAAATGAGACGACCCACGCAACCCCAAAATTTTTAATTTCGCAATCGCGAAGGATAGCAGCTTTCGCTTTGATTTAGTTCTCTACAAGCTTATTTGCAATACGTGTAAAACGCTTACATACCCAATTTACTGGATTGGTTCATTAATATTAATAACCCTTCTTCGTATTTTATGACAATTCCACTTCTTGATATTAATCCCTACTGACTACTGTTTGCGTTTGTTAGCTTTGTACATAATTGAATGTAATAACAGGACTAGCATAGTCGCGACATAAGTTCTTTAAATTTATTAGAATAAAAAAAACCCTACTGAAAACGCGAACATTGTTTCTCGCCACGAAGATAAACATTCCACCATCACCCTTTTTCCATAGAAACTACAGACACACTGCACACTATCATCCTCATTTGATTGAAATCCCAAAGCTGAGAACTAAACGCTTCCAATCGTCTTTTATAATGCGCACTGCTCTCGACTGGAACAAACTACCAACGTCTGTGTTTCCAACCTCTTATGACCCGATTACGTTTAAGAAAAGAGTTAATAGGCATTTTCTAGGGAAGCTCGCTCCATCGTCGATCTCATTCAAATTCAATGCGATAGCAAGGATGAAATCAAGAGCTAACCTATCTAACAAAAAAAAAAAATATTATACTAATGAACGAGTTACGGAACGTGTAGGTATTTCCACGCAAAGGCGCTTGATCGCAAACCCGCACGTTTGCAATCAGCAACCGAAAAGCAAAATCTCTCGGGTAAAAAGAAAAGTCGATGCATGTACTTAAACAACATGGCTAGTGTAAAACATGCTGTAAAGTCCCCGGGACGAATTATAAAGAATTTTAACGACCAGTCAAGCCAGTTCGGCCCCGGCGCCGGGCGCGGGCCCAAATGAGTACTGCGATTCGTATCTTATTAATTATGTGCTTTCTGGATTTGAAGAAAGATTCGTTGATTTTGATTTTGGAATGTCACATTTAAAAAACAAATCACACCTACATGCAGATTCCTGCGGTTCTCATCATATTAATTACTAGCTTCTACCCACCGCTTCGCATGCGTTGTACCCGAATAAAAAGTCATCTGACGAGAAGAATGTTAGGTTTGAATGTGGAGGGATGTAGCGGAAGAGGCAGACCAAAGAAAAGATGGATGGACTGTGTGAAGGATGATATGGGTAAGAATGGAGTGAGTATTCAGATGACGGCTGCTAGAGAGGAGTGGAAGAAAAAACCTGTTGTGCCGACCCCACATAAAAGTGGGATAAGGGCAGGGAAATGATGATTTTAATTGTCACTTAAAAATGTGAACTGTGAGCATTCCTAACATTCCCTAGACTAACAACATCTAGAACATGGTGAACTTTGCGTAAATATGGAGTACGTTTCTTTATTCCATAAACAAACAAATTAAATACAAAACCGAAATACAACTGGTATTTCAATTTAATTTGTCTATTAGCAACACTTATTACAAATAACATAATGTAAGCTTACCATGGCAATGTTTTGTTTCAGGTAAATACTGATGATATTACGGGCCTTACAACTCTATGCCTCAGGACGACGGGCGCAGTTCAATCCAGCGTTGGTCACGTGCTTCGTAAACATGATCACCGCGGTACTGCAGTTGTTACAGGTAGA
This sequence comes from Pasiphila rectangulata, assembly GCA_963082625.1. Lineage (NCBI taxonomy): Eukaryota > Metazoa > Arthropoda > Insecta > Lepidoptera > Geometridae > Pasiphila > Pasiphila rectangulata. The sequence continues at coordinate 23,058,433 of OY720236.1, read as the reverse complement.
GGTTACCGCTTAACATCTGGTGGGCCTTCGGCTTGTCTCGTCATTTAGTCGTATAAAAAACCGAAGTCAACTGTGTCGTTACATGTTCTCTATATAATGTTCGCTCATCAATATTATACACATTTACGAACACGCTTAAACATCAAAGATGGCGGTATGACATCAAGTACGTAATGTACGGTAACCACGCCTCTCAAAAATTAAATTTGCTTATTAGTGTTAGTGGGACTAGCCCCACTAATATTATAAAGCCGAAAGTTTGTTTGGATGGAGGTTTGTTACCTCTTCACGCAAAAACTAGGCTACGGATTGAGCTGAAACTTTGCACACGTAGTATTGTTTACCAGGATTAACACATAGGCTACTTTTTATTCGGGTACAACGCATGCGAAGCGGCGGGCAAAAGCTAGAAGAAAAAAATATTATCTAAAACAAAGTGTGGTGATAGTTACACCACTTATAACTCGAGAACGGTGCACCTATTTCAATGATCTTATATGTTTTAGATTTATCTGAGCTTGGGCTAACATAAGGGCTACTTAAACATAGTTAAAATTCTCATAATTATATCGTACATAAATTTTCCCATACATTTTACACGGATGATGCGATGACATTTTCTGGTTGTCAAATATTTAAAGGTTCGTTCAGAAATGTTATATTGTAATTAAATTAAAACTTCAGTTGTAGTAGTAGTACAGTAGCAGTGGAGTAGTAGTAGAGTAGTTGTAGTAGTAGGTGCGATACGAAGTTCGCCGGGACAGCTAGTATAGAATATTCTAATATTGAAATAACTGCGCCTCGGAGGTCATCACATGGACTGAGATGCACAATACTTCACCTGCGAGCCAGGTTTTCCAAGACAACCGAATCGACCGTGTCAATTTCATATATGATACGCATGTCCAGCTTCAGCCAAGAGACACCGAGACACACGCGATATGTTTTCTTATATCTCAGACCCGTCATATTTTTCATATAAAATATCAGGTTCTCTGATGAATATCTTGTAACACGTTTAGAGATGTTATCGAAAGGTTGGACAACTGGTTCAGCAGTTCTTCGGACGACTGTACTTTGCATTTTATGGGGTTGACACGGATATACTTTGACCTTCCAACACCATCCAAATATTCTAAGTACTGTTTGTGTGAGGCTTTTTAAGTTGTTTTTATTACCTCGTCGTTACCAGCTACATATTTGAAGTAGAAACGTGAATACTACAAAACATAAAATATAAATTTCTAATGTTTTGTAACTGCTGAAGAAAGCTGAAAGCATCATCACCAATGCATCGTTTTAAAAAAATACTACCATTAATGCTAATGCTTAATGCTACTATTAATGTGGCCGTAGGGTGCCAGCAGGCCGTAGGGTGCTGGAAGTAGAATGTTACCCCTCTTCTCATGCACGTGGATGCAGTAAGAGCTAAGGATACCTCCGGAAGATGGACAGCAACGTCTTTCCGTGTATCAACACCCCTGCCAGGCGTGGTGAGTATGGCAACTACCGAACTATTTGCGAAGAACTATGTCCATCAGTCGACGTTCTACAGCTGAGATGATTATTATGATGATGATTACTAAGTATAGGCTATATAAAACCTTTAGGCTGTATAATCCTCACTGATCATGAGGGGTTTATGCCATACTCGCCACGCTTGGCAGGCAGGTTGGCGAGCCTATATTAATGGTATAAGCTTATAAGCACTCAGGGCACAGATTACAGAACCTTAGGAGCTCAGGGGTTAAAGAAACTAGTGCGAGACTGGGCTGTTGCTTAGCTTAGAACTGCGGTTATATAGGTACTAGGGCGCCACTCGTTGAGCAACCCGCATTCCACACCTATCAGCTAATGGCCGGCCACTGGGAGAAAATAAATAAACCACGCAAAAGTCAACCTTAAACGATGATATGCAACATTTAAACTAGCCTTTTTAAATCGCTAGAAAGCTTAGCTAAATAGATTAAGATTCTTCTCTTGGGATAATACCCACTAGGGTAGGTACTAAGGTAGGGTAGTACTAGGGTATTTTATCTTCACAAAAAAGGTATCTTCTTTCCACAAAAAGACTTGTAAGACATTTCTAAAGACCTTGGACTGTGACGTATAAAGTACTCGTAGTAGTACGCGAGAGATACTAGAAGACGTTAAATTACTGGCGGCAAATTATCTAAAACAGACCAAAATAGCAATTGCTCGGTCCGATATGAGAAGTTGCCATTTTAAGGTCTGTCTTACTGTGTCCCTAGCCAAGACATACTGTGTCTGAGCGATAGGATTAAAAGGCCTTACACATAATTGAAGATGATTTATACAGCAACTATTTGAAAAAGTAAGGTTTCATTGTCTCTTCTTTCCGAGAGGGAAAGAAAAGAAGTTGGAAAAACAAAGTTGTCCGACCCGAACGAAGTAAATTTACATGTGTATGTGTTTTGTTTTCACTTACACGCTACACTTAACTTTTAACTTTTTATTCATGGTGTACTATGCTGCAGAGCAGAGCTAATAATTTGGAAATCATCTAATAACTTCTCCCGCTCTGGGTGGAGCGGAAGGGCGTGTCAGACTTTTACTGACTAAAACCACACCTGTGTCCTTCAGTTGCCCCTTGCGTTCTAGGACTACGGGTTTCCTTTTCAGAAATTCCCCGCAGTCCTAGCTTGCGGGCATCGGCCCTGTTGGGCCCCTACGGTTTGTAGCATCTCTTTGAGGAGCGCGTGGGACACTACGCGCTGTTGACGACTGGGCTTGGTCTGGTCGATTACCGGACAGCCGGACGGCGAGCTACCCATTGCTCGGCGTCCGCAAGCCCAAGCTACAGAGCTTGTGACATCGTTAGAACGATTAGCCTTGCCCAGAACCTATACCGTCCTCCCAGCTTATTAAGAAAAAAGAACAGGTTTCCTGACGATGCTAGTTATCCTTTACCGTTAAAGCACGTGTTAAAAGTAGACATAATTTTTCTAAGCAAGAAAAATCCGTTTTTTTACCGCCACCCAGCCAGTATCGAACTTCCTTCGAATCGAAAGTCTCAGGTACAAACCACTCGGCCAACATGGCTTACACGTTGAGTAAGTAAGTAATATTATGGGAATATCTACAGACACGACCAAGATAATTAACTCTTCCAGAAACTAAAACTAAAGGCTCTCAGAAGGCTCTAATGTTTTGTTCACGAGGCGATTACAAACAAGCTTGGCATGCTTTTAGATAAACGTTAAAAGCTTCGGTGAAGGGTGACCATGTAATTGTTGTTTGGTTTGTGAGAGAGAACCAAACTCTTTTTATTGTCTGCCTTTAAGTTTAACGACTACGATGGGATGGTATACGTGCTGGGCAAGCCTTATCTATCTAGCCACGTCCCAGGCACTGCAGCGTCCCATATAGCTTAAGGACCAGTTTCTAACAGACGTAAAGTCCATAGATTCGAATATATCTATACTTCTTATAAAACGAAGTCCTCCACGCTGTATAAATCATCTACAATAGATGTAAATGCCTTACTTTTTAACTTTCACGATCACAATACGCATTTTTAATGAAACAAGGTAAATTGCGTGATGCCCCCTCTTTTGTATAAAAATTTCAAATCACTTCCTCAATTACAAATTATGTTATCATAATGACTGAAGATTTTTCAGTCAATATTATTGACATCTAATTAGTTACCATTTTACTGGGATTGTGAATTAAGTACCAGGAATAATTTAAACTAATTCATGATTATGTTGGTGACTACCGCAACTGTCAGATTGCACAAAATGGCGTAACCACTCTACAAGGTAAGTGCCAAATGAGTACATTGCCAATTGGTTTAAAGTTAATAAACGATCAATTTACTTATAATCATACTACACCTACTGGGTATTTTTAGAAAAATACACAAAAACCTATTTTTTATTAACAACGCACGATAAACACAAACTATGTAACAGTTTTTTAGCTTCGACAATTAACTTGGCTAACAATTACGTTCCTACTCTATGTACGAAATGTTCTTCGAAGTGTATACATATATTAAAGGCCGAATAATCAACAAGTAAAAACGCGCTTCCAATATCAAAAATATAAAACTATCACCAAAGTATAAAAAACCGTGTTGGCCGAGTGGCACCCCGACGCCCGACATTCAATCCGAAGGTGGTCGGTTCGATACTTTCTTGAAAATTTAAATGCACACTTAGCGCTGCTTTATTGTAAAGGAAAACATCGTGAGCAAACCCGCGGCTTAGTTAGCTTCAGGCGTTTTTTCCCATACATCATGCATACAATTGAGACGGCGAGAGGATGGATTTTCTTCCGTTTCTCATCAATAGATAAGTGATTCTTAAAAAAAAATATATTACTTCTTCCATTTTAAAAACCTTCGTAAATGTTGTCACCCTAGTTTAGGACAATAAAAAGAGTTCCAGTCCATCCCTTTGATTTACAACCTTACGTTCTCCGATTTCACGCTGTCCCTAAGAATACAGGTACGCGAAGTACTACGTCACCTGTGGGAAAGTGCAATTTGAATTCTAAACAAACGTGATAAAGCTCAAAACGGTAAATAATGCGTGTGACGCAGTTTACACTACATCGTTTTATTTCATTATAGATGCAATTTTCGTACAAAGTTTGTATCAGGAAAGTACTGGATATGATTTTTTTTAAAGTTAGTTTCTTACTAGTATTAATTTAATTTTAGTATTAGGTTGACTTAAACCTAAATGTAAACTGTGCCGAGGTAGAGACCCTCGCGTCTTTATTAAAGTCTAGTACTTAGAGCGATGTGTTGAAACTAAGATTATGTCTTCTGCCATACTCCTACGCTTAGCAGACGGATTCGAGCGCAGTATGAGATTTTGATACACGGAAAGACGCCGTTGCCCATCTTCCGAAGATATCCCTCTGCAAATTCTTACAACATCCACGGTCAAGAGGCAAAATTCTACTGCCAGCGCCCTACAGAATATTTTATAATAACATTTCTTCAATATATGCAAACATAAAAAACTCGTTCATTCTAGGCTTTCAGCGCCTACTGGCGTTAATTCCCATTTAAATGGATACATGTAATTAAATTCCATTAGTATATAAAATATATGACATTCCTTCTAGAATAATAGCTGGCGCCACTAACTTATTTGCATTTGGAATAATCATTTATTAGCTAATTTCGCATTAAATAGGCGCCACGGAGGTGGCAACCAGCGATTTTACAGCATTGTTTTAAAACATACGCTTGTGTAAATACTATACCTACTATAAGTGCATAAATTAACTTTCGGCATCATTATTGGGTTACCCTGTTGGCATTCATTAAACTGTTTGTTTTACTGGAAAATAGAGGGAACAGGCGGCAAGATTCGGCTTGCCAAGGACCTCTACCATCCTCTTAGTTAAGTCAGCTATATCATACAAAACAATTTGGATCGTGTCACAATTCAATACAAAGATTAAATAAGTACAATGTTTTTCTTCTCCTCCCAGCCAGACGGTTTCCAAAAACTCTCTAAATTTTCTCGAGCGCATTTTAATGGTTATTTTTAATAATTTGTACCATTAACCGGAGTGGTCATAAAAACTGATAAATGAACGATGTCCCAGCACGACTTGGGGTCTTCGCCGAGGCTTTTAAATCTGTCAGGAGGCACTTCTACACGAGATAAAGTAGAAGCCAGACGGTGCGATGCAATGGTCTGGTATGGGAAGTGCGCGCGCCCCACCTCAAAGTACGAGTAATTTACGTCAAAGCATTCACTTCTATCATCATCACAGCCTTACGACTACTGTCCAAGTCCACTGCTGGACATAGGCCTCCCTCGTGGATTTCAAAGATCGTTAGGGGGCTTGCCATACTCGCCACTCGCGGTTGGCGAGCGCAGTACGCGATGTTGATATACGAATAGACGCTGCTGCACATCTTCCGGAGGTATCCCTAAGCAGATTCTTACTGCATCCACGGGCAAGAAAGGAAATACAACATTCTACTGCCGGCGCTCCACGGCTTAACTTCTGTTTTTACCTAAAATAGCTTATAAATATTGATAATACATTTTAGGAAATTATATAGTGTACTATCCTAATGCCGCGTGACATGAGCGTATTAATACCGAAAATGAAGTTCTAAATGTTATAACCAGGAAATTGTTCCTTTATTAAAATACTAGCTTGTGCCCGCCACTTCGCATGCGTTGTACCCACATAAAAATAGCCTATGTGTTAATCCTAGTCAACATTTATACGTTTGCAAAATTTCAGCTCGCTAGTTTTTGCGCGAAGAGGTAACAAACCTCCATGCAAACAAACTTTCGGCTTTATAATATTAGTGAGATAAAAACTTTTCTTTCGATAACACGCCAGTTGCCACGTTATAAAGCCGTGTAGTATTCAAAGATTACATTGAAATAAAACCGGGCAAGAGCGAGTCAGACTCGCGCATCGAGGGTTCCGAGGTATCATACAATATAATATAATGATAAAGGCGGTTTATATTTGTTGGAGAACCTTGACAGCGCCATCTCTTGTCTGATAGCGGAACTTATGTAGATTTTTTACACTTTCGATGATATTTAAAAAAGTATGCTAACTAGAGAGTTCGTTATAATTTTTCCGTAATCTTTACATATACTTCTAATTGCTATAAAAGTTTTAGAGGTTTATCTCTGCAAACTTCGGACAAAAGTGGAAATTTTAAAAGAGATAAATTAAAGATTAGCGATAAGGGGAACGCTATTTTTTTAAACGTTTTTATAAATAAGTTGAAAACTGTACGGCTAAAAACAAAACTGAAAACTGTTTATTAATGTGCTAATGAATACCTTTCATATGATACCCCACATGACCTAGTAACTCCACATTTTTTTTTAAACCCCCTTCCACCCCCCCTTGTCTAAAAAACTATGCAAATTAGAGAGTTCGATACGGCTTATCATCATCATCATATCAGCCCGTTAACACCCACTGCTGGGTATAGGCCTCCTCTTCAGCACGCCAACGTAAACGGTCCTGTGCAAGTCTCATCCACTATCGTCCGGCAACCCTGGCTAGATCGTCCGCCCATCTGGCAGGTGGTCTGCCTCGAGGCCTTCTCGCTTCCATCGGAAACCACTCTGTTACCGCCTTGGTCCATCGGCTGTCGTCTCGCCTGGCAACATGCCCTGCCCATCTCCATTTCAAGCTTGCGATCCGCATACCTACGTCTACGGCTTATAGGAAAAATAAAAACTGTTTAATGTGCAAATGAATACCTTTCATATGATATCCCACACGACCTTGTAACTTCACAAAAAATTTAAAAAACCCCTTTCTTCCCCTTGTCTAAAAAACTATGCAAATGAGAGAGTTTGCTATAATTTTCCTATCAAGTTTACATATATTTCTATAAGCTGTTAAAGCATCACGGGTATAGGTGAACGAAATAAAACAGGCGTCTTGGTCAACGAGAGAAAAAAGCTGAAGGTGCAGGCAGATGATGCGTTTTCAAAAACCGTATTTTTACAAGAAATATCGCGCCGCGTTGATGAGGTCGTGGCTAGAGATTCGCGACTAACTTCGCTCCTTTCGCTAATTGCTGCTAATTGATTACCTACTCCATGTGGTACCTGCGTTCACCTTCGACTTACTTAAACTTTATTTAAACAACAAATAACAGATGGCGTTACAGGCTTCTAATTAGATCTTAGATAAATAATAAAACTAGATAATGCTACAAATATAATATGTGGGTACCTAAAAACTTGACCAATTAAGTTTATCTAAAAAATACAAGATTTAACAAAATATTAAATAATGTGACGTGTGTCGCCTACAATCCACCCTCTTAGTGCTGAACTGGCGGTAACAAGACAAGCTTTACAATTTTATATATAACAATAATAAAAAATATAAATAAACAAAAGTTCACATCAGCACTACTTTTCCGTTGGTTCAAGAAGGGCGACACGTGTCACCGGTCGGCGAACTAGCCCAGTGCGTGTGCGCACATCGACCACTCGCACTCGTCCATCGTCTCCCGCGCAGGCCGCACTCACCACTCCATGCCGCCCACAACCACGGTCTAAATAGGTTCCATTATAAGAACATAATCTCCCTCTCGCAACGCTCTCTGTTCCTTACACCATTTCTGCCTAGGAATTAAAGTAGGAAGATATTCTTTAACCCACCGAACCCAAAACATATCAGTAGGTAAGTCGCTGTGCTATACGCCATTGTTTGCGTAGGCACAGATCATCATCATCATACCTACCGAATGTTGGACTGTTAGATGATGAACCTAGCAAAAAATTATTAGGTGTTAAGGCTTCCGGGTAGTTAACGTCGCAAGATACATTCGTGATAGGGCGACTGTTCACTAGGGCTTCTACCTCCGCAAATAAAGTGGCTAGTGTCTCGGGGTGAGGCGCGCGTTCTTTTAGAACAACTTTCAATGAAGTTTTAACCGTACGTATCATACGTTCCCATGCACCACCCTGTTCGGGGGCGCCGGGTGGTATGAATCTCTCATGCAATACTACATCTTAACTCATTATCCGCTCCACGCAGGTTTTTGCCGTTATCTGAATAGATAACGCTTGGCGTACCGCGGCGGGCGATCATGCGCCGGAGTGCCATAATAGTCGAATCTGTACTTAAGTTCTCACAGATTTCTAAATGAATAGCACGAATCGTGAGGCAAGTAAAAAGCACACCATACCTTTTACATCTCTTTCGACCAATTGTGACCTCCAGCGGACCGAAGAAATCGACCTCTGTGAATGTAAACGGGCGACGGTTGTGCTGCAAACGAGCAGCGGGCAGGTCGGCCATGCGTTGCAGCTGCGGCGCGGCGCGGCGGTAGCGGCAGAACAGGCAGCGCGCTCCGATCGCGCCGACAGTAGGTCGCAGCTTCAATATCCAGTAGCGCTGGCGTAACTCGTTCACTACTAGCTCGTGTGCGCCATGCATGGCTTTTCTATGATAGTGTTCGACTAATAAACGAGTAATATGGTGACGACCATCGAGGATAGCGGGTCTCGTCGTTGAGTACGATATCCCGTCGACTTTGTCGATTCGTCCACCAACTCGTAACACATTTGTATCATCTAAATAGGGTGTTAATTTTAACAAACGACTATTTTTTGACAAAGGCTGACCGAGTTTGAAGTTTAATTTATCACACTTACGTAATTTACAGATAAAGTGGATTTTGTCCTGTCCACTAATTTCTACTTTTACACTGGGCACTTCCGATTGATAAACTGACATACCGAACGCATCTGTAAACCGTATAGGCTGTGCACTAACACTATCTAGGCCTAAATGTTTGATATTTCTAATACTCTGCCAAAATTCAAAAAGCAATTGAAAGACCTTATTAATTAGTTAATAATTTTATTCAAGACTTCTTTATAACTGTACGTCTGCATAATATTTGGGTATTATTTAAATACATTATTATTAAATATAGTTTTAAACAAAATTGTAATATTTCATATTATTCTTAGTATAGTTTGTTATTTAATTATCTATTGTATTAGATTACTATTACTATTGTATATATGTAATTACTATTGTATTATGAATGCGCTTTTCTATGTTTCACTATTAGTTTTTAATCACAACTCTTAAGTTGTCTGTTGCCTTGTTTTCTTGCATGCTGTGGTACCCTTTAAGTACGGGAGCACAATGCTATAAATTTTTTTTGAATGTTTTCTTATTATTTTATGTGTAAACCTGTGTTGGGTATCCTATTATAATAAATAAATAAATAAATAATATATAAATAAATAAATAAATAAACTATCTGCTAAATGGGCGTCGATCACTGAAACCTGAGCACCGTCGTCCAGTAACGCATAAGTGCTTTCCACACCGCGCGGGCCGCGTAATTGAACTGGAATCACTTTCAGCAGGGCGGATCCTTCCGGGGCTGTGAAGTTCGCGACGTCCCGTTGTGTAACATGCATCACCGACTCCTCGGGTGTCGCAGGCGCCGCCCTCAGTTCGGGGCTCGCTGTTGTTTCTCGTGCGTTATCAGCTGATTGTGACGTCACCACGGGTTTCGTCCAGTGCAGCAGGCGGTTATGAGCCCTGCCACAATTATCTATGTCGCACAGTGGTGCGAAGCACTATATATCTTTATTGTGTCGTTTCTGTAGACAACAATAACATAAGCCGCGCGTCTTGAGGTAATTCCATTTATCTTTTCGCATAGCATGTTTAAATAAGCGACACTCAGTAAGAGCGTGGCTGCCTTTCTGGCAAAACTTACATGTTTGTGTTTCTTGTCCTGTGTCCGCTCTAGAAGTATTAACTGAGCGATGTCGGTACTTGTCATCACTACTTGCGTGTCTGCTGGCTTTTTCTCACGTGGCGGTGTACATCCAACCAGAGATAACATTTCAGCTTCTAGTTTCAGAAATGTGCTAGTAGTTCTAGCTTCGGTCTGCCATCTCGGAGCCGATTGTAGGCAAACTCAGTCCACCTACCCAACATAGTGCTCGGCAATTTGGACACTACAGCTGCGGCGAGCTCGGGACTCCGTAGGTAGTCGTTCTGATCCAGGGCTCGTATTGTAGCCACGCAGTTGTTCAGTTTGACGGACAGCAGGTCAATTAAATCATGTTGTTAATTTGAAGGTAAGGAAGGTAGCTTTCTCAGTTGCATCGTTATGTTGCTAATAATAATATTAGCGCGGCCAAACCTTAGTGCTAGTGCTTCCATGACTACTGACGGGGGGGTGTTCCCGATCAGCAGGTCAGTCACTGCTTCCTTGGCCTCACCTCGCAGAGATTTACGAAGTCTCCACAAGTTCTCGCTGTCACTGAATCTGCATACACGCGACGAATCATCATAGGCACTTTTAAAATGTAGCCACTCGGCACTATCACCACTGAAAGCAGGCAATTCTCGTGGCGTAGTAAGACGGCTCAGTAGCTTGTCTTCATGCTTCCCACATGATGAAGATTGTGCGATCAGATCTTTCAGTGTTTGAGCTAGTTGTTGAATGCTGTTGTCGTGCTGGACGGGTGATAAACAATTCGTGTCCAGCCATTTCTCCACATTTTCCTGCACTCGAATCTCGCCTGGATGGGACGAACAATGGCTGCCAACAGCGTTTTCTTCAGGAGCTACGTCGGTGCCGACTTGGTTAGCCTTTACACTATCCCGGTCGACCCTGGCAAGATCAGCTTCCAGCTTCTTGTCAATTAACTCTATCTGAATGTTGGCTTTAGCTTTCGCCGCTTCCAATTCGAGTTGCCTACGTCGTGCAATAGATGATGCAGTAGATTTCTTCGTATAAACTGTGGTATTTGATTCACATGTCGAATGCTGCGCAATACCGTGATCCGCCATCTTGTCCGGCATTGGCGTCGATGTGTATTCTTCCCGCAATAATTGTGGAACATTTAGTTCGCGATGAAGAATCGATTTCAACTCTTTCTTCATAGGTGCACATTCCAGCTTGTTATTTTCCATTAGTTCCTGGCGTTGACGGCGCGTGAGCATTTTCGTTGGTGTCTCGTTTGACATGACGGGACGTTTACTACGTAGCTCGCTGATTTCGATAGATCGGGCTTGAATGACCAGAATTATAGGTGAACGAAATAAAACAGGCGTCTTGGTCAACGACAGAAGAGAGCTGAAGGTGCAGGCAGAGTGTCATGTGTTTTCAAAACCGTATTTTTACAAGAAATATCGCGCCGCGTTGATGAGGTCGTGGCTAGAGATTCGCGACTAACTTCGCTCCGTTCGCTAATTGCTGCTAATTGATTACCTACTTCATGTGGTACCTGCGTTCACCTTCGACTTACTTAAACTTTATTTAAACAACAAATAACAGATGGCGTTACAGGCTTCAAATTAGATCTTAGATAAATAATAAAACTAGATACTTAATGCTACAAATATAATATGTAGGTACCTAAAAGCTTAGACCAATTAAGTTTATCTAAAAAATACAAGATTTAACAAAATATTAAATAATGTGACGTGTGTCGCCTACAACGGGGTTATCTCTGCAAACTTCGGAGATAAAGGAGGACCGAACGACAGTTGCCTAAGTTTGTATATGTCTAATATTATAATATTATACAGAGGCATAATTTTTTTTGTAAAGCATGTAAAGTAACGCCGCCATGCCCATCTACCGTGAGATTATTATCTGCATAGAAATTGAAAAAGAATAATGCATTGGTCGCTCATTACTAGATGTCGCTAATAAAAAGGTTCGTAATGTAGAACGCGCTATCGAAGCGTTTCAGGAATTTGGTTGGGTCTCGGCTAAACCTCCATTAATAACATAATCCAATAGCAATATAATTACCTTAGTATTTTTTTTATGTGCCTTAACACATTAAGTTGTGTAGGCCAGTAATCAGCAAAGATTTCTTAGTGCCACAGTCCCAGTAACGTACTAGTACTGGTGTATAGGATAGGCTGCTTCTGCAGTTTTATAATAATTACCTACGTTATGTTTTTAACAAAATCAGTTTTTTTATACGTATTGACGCCATTAATATTGGAACCAAATTAATTGGCTACATACATATATACAATGACATCCTCCAGAATTTTATTACAAAAATTATGAGTGACTTAATTTAAGGCAATAATTCCTAGTGTAAAGAGGAGTTTTATTTCATTGTTTGTTGTTTTGCTTTTATTTTGACAAAGCAAAGACACTATCAAGAATAAGTCGATCATTTATTGAAACGATATTTTATATATTAAAGGTACATCATGTAAACTCCATGAAAACATAACTAACTCTTAAGAATAGCAAAATTTATAGATTGACGTAAAACCTAAAATCAATATTTAAAAAAAAAAACCGGGCCAGAGCGAGTCGGTCTCGCGCACCGAGGGTTCCGTGCCATCATAAAATATAATATACGACAAAGGCGGTTTTATATTTGTAGGAGAACCTTGACAGCGCCATCTCTTGTCTGATAGCGGAACTTATGCAGATATTTCACACTTTCGATGATTTCTAGAAAAGTATGCTATGTAGAGAGATTGTAATAAATTTCCTCTAATCTTTACATACACTTCTAATAGCAATAAAAGTTTCAGAGGTTTTTCTCCGCAAACTTCGAAGATAAGGGGGGGGAACGCTGTTTTTTTTTAAACATTTTTGTAAATAACTCAAAAACTGTACAACTTAAAGGAAAACTAAAAACTGTTTATTAATGTGCAAATAAATATCTTTCATATGATACCCCACATCACCTAGTAACTTTCCAAAATTTTTGAAAACGCCCCTTCCACCCCCATTGTCTAAAAAACTATGCAAATAAGGGAGTTCGCTATAATTTTCCTATAAAGTTTACATACACTTCTATTAGCTATAAAAGTATCACGGGTTTATCTCTGCAAACTTCGGAGACAAGGGGGGGGGAACGGTCGTTTTTTCAACATTTTTGTAAATAACTCAAAAACAATACGGTTTAAAGGAAAAATAAAACCTGTTTATTAATGTGCAAATAAATACCTTTCATATGATACCCCATATTACCTATTAACTTCACAAAATTTTTGAAAACCCCCATTCCGCCCCCCTTGTCTAAAAATCAACGCAAATTAGAGAGTTCGCTATAATTTTCCTATAAAGTTTACATACACTTCTATTAGCTATATAAGTATCACGGGTTTATCTCTGCAAACTTCGGAGATAAGGGGGGGGGGGGGAACGGTCGTTTTTTCAACATTTTTGTAAATAACTCACACTGTTTATTGATGTGCAAATTAATACCTTTCATATGATACCTCACACGGTCTAGTAACTTCACTTAAAATTTTTGAGATCCCCTATCCGCCCCCCTGCAATCAAAATAAGAATAATTTTTAACATTTTCATATATGCTATATTAGTAAAAAAGTGTTGTCTTTTACCATTTCAAATTTCAAGTCGATAGTATCAGTAGTTCTCGAGATATCCACTTGTGACAGACAGACAGACAGACAGAGTGATTCTATAAGGGTTCCTTTTTACCATTTTGGTCCGGAACCCTAAAAAGACGAATTCACCCTGTAAACAGGTTGTTAGTGATCTTACTGACGTTCGAAGCCCACTAAATGTGTTGCTACAAATTAAAATGTTTCTTTTAATAAAACGGTCGCGGTTGGCCATTAAAATTTTATTTTTTGACCATTGAAAACACGTAGGTAACTCAACACCAAAACAAAGTTCCAAATTAATGGCAGGGTTCTGCGACTAATCTTGATAGCTTTATTTTAGACATCGAAAAAATAACGCCCACATTTCCGTATAAAACAATGAATTTTACTGGCAACATTATTTTAGCCCTTCGGAAATGTATCCTTTATTCTTTTGGGTTGGAACGAGTCGCTTAGTTAAAGTCTGTTTGGAAAGATGGAATGATTTAAATTAAGTGTGCACAATTAAAAAAAATATTTGATTTTGCCCATGGATGCAGTAAGAGCCTGCTAGCGGATGCCTCCGGAAGATGGACAGCAGCGTCTTTCCGTGTATCAACATCCCGAACGCTCGCCAACCCGCCTGCCAAGCATGGTGAGTATGGCAACTACTCTTCATGGGGATCCATGAGAGAGGCCTGTGTTCAGCAGCGGACGTTTTACGGCTGAAATGATGATGATGATGATGTGCACAATTGACAATACACCAAATGGATTTTTCTTTCTTGAAAAATGTATGTTCACATTTGAAAGGTGCTTAACGGTGAAGGAAACTGAGGACTATTGTATATTTTTCTTTTTAGGTTATGTTTTTATTGTATGTACAGTACACACCACTGCCTCTCTTGCTTCTATATTTCTCACCATCCAAAGGTTGTTTGGAAGAAATCACTTCGAAGCAATAAGACCACCCATTGTACCAATTTTATTGTAATTTTTTCTGTTTTTTTTTAAGATGTGCAATAAAGTGTGTTTTGTTTTCGACTAAGCTGGGAGGATGGTATAGCAAGCCCAATCCATCTAACAATGTCCCAGGCACTGCAACGTCCTGTACAGCATTATTACCAGTTGCTGACGCGGTATAAATCATCTATAATAGATGTAAAGGCCTTACTACGTATACCAAAGGCAAAAATGTGTACAAACTTATCAACAGCAAAAATATTTCTTGACGTCAAAGCCCCACAAACAGATAATGTTTATTTATGTATTCTCAAAATTTTTATTTAAACGGAAATGTAAAACGGATTTCACTCCACCTATGGCCCTGCATTGTGTTAAATGTATTTACATAAGTTCGATATAACACAAACCTCTGACGCTGTTCTGTATTCGTTTTTGAGTATGTGCATAATTTGGACTACTCGTTAGTTGGTACACAGTTTGTCAGTTATGGCGCCTGGTTTTACAAGTATAGCGCGACACCCTGAGTGGATCAGTTTGTCTAAAAGCCGGCTGAGACACAGAAGGTTGCGGGTTCGACCCGGAATACAAATTTTCGCTATATCTTGAGATTTGTATATATTGTCTCGGGTCTGGGCGTTTTTAAGTGTGTTAAGTGAAACAAAATAAGGTCAATATCAGCTGTTATCTGATTCAAAATTATGTATTTTAATTATGATCCATAAACGGGTCTCGTTACATTATTTTAAAACTTATAATGTAATTTTCGAACAAATTAATATCGTACGCATAAACATATCTACTAGGTAAATAAAAAGTTCGTTCATACCGACTTAAAATAGAAATATTAACAGAGACACAAAAACACTAATCAGTAACAATAACTTAACTAAACTTCATATCAAATAAAACGTTTTGTAGGTTGAAAATAGTATGTTAGCATTGAAGAAGTTAAGTTGAATTAAAATCCTTGACTTCAAAGAATTATGTGTAACATCGCGTACGTACACGAAAATTGAAAGAAGGAGTTTACACAACATTAAGATGAGGAATTTAGAGTCACGTTTCCAAATCTATGTACCGAGTACCATACGAGAGTACCTGTCAATGTGTGTGTCGAGTCAATACAAAAGGAAGCATTTGGAGATTTAACGCTCGACGGTCAAGCGAACGGCCTAGTGGACGAGCCAACCTCCGGACCAGACATTACGTAGTAACACATCTTATCTGTACTCAACTTATACCTTTTTGGCTTGGCTTGCTTCAACTAGCAGTCATGAAAATTTTACGGCCGGGTTTGCTGTTGGCTAAAGAATTATTAAGATTGACTTTTGACTTAATTATATATTTTCAATGAACGTCACTTTAACAATGATAAATCTAATCTATATAAGTTAAAGGAAGCGTTTAAATATGATCTAACGGCTGAACTCTTCGACATTACAAATACACATTAAAACATAGCTGTTTACTTAGCTTAGATTTGTCAGTCAAGAAGGGTTTAAAATGTTCTAACGCTCGTCTGCTTTTAACTTCTCAAATTTACAAATATACACTAAAACTCGACTAACAATCAATTCACTTTTGAGTCCATGCTCGCCAGTCCACGGGCCGACGCGGCGATAATTAGTTTTCGGCAGTCTAGCGGTCACGAGCCGACATTCCAACACTATGTCGAATCATCCAGTTATCATCAGATACAGGTGTGTACGTCTTTAAAGCACTTTGTTAGAATGGTTACTAGTTGAGTGCATTTACTGATATGGAATTTGCCTAACGCACTGTTTGAGAGGGCACTCACTTGATATTTTAAAGATTTGAGCTTTCAACGGGTCTCACGACTTATACCTTCCATAAAATTCTAAGTTACCAATAGAATTTTATGGATCTTTCAGTACCTATCACTTTTTATTAGTAAACTAGTTTATGCAGGCAGTTCCATAACAATAAGCAAAATAAATATATAGTTTTTTTTATAATCTTTTATTCAAAAATGCAGTTGTAGGTACTAAAGGCAAGAGCAACTGCGAGAGCCCAAACTCGAAGGGTTTAACATATTTATTAAAGAGTCCTGACTCCATTATCAGGCCAGCTCCATCATACCATATTATTGTACTATTATGTATACTTATTATGTCCAAAAATACGCAAGTATACCAAATTTGAGTACAATCGACTGTCAGGAAGTAGTTCTAATTTGGCATCCAAGATCCGACCCACACTAACAGACATGGCAGGTTAAATAACTTTTGTAAAGTAAAAAATGATTCGCATTAGTTTGAGTGTGTTACATTTAAAATTACCATTATTGGTCATTGTATTGGTATTTTAACAACAGGAAAAACTTGTTGAAACTTCAAACATCATTAATCATTACAAAGAAGTTGGTGACAAAAAGTGAAAGTCATTGTTAAACAGTATTTTAATTTTTTATTTAGAATGCGTGGTGCAACTGGAAAACTAATTAGCACCACAAATCTAATTATCCATTGAAAGTAAAACAAATTTAATCTGCTCCGATGGAGACTTGGACAAGGTTCATTGTCCGAATTTTGTGTTCAACTTCGATTGGACTCAGTTTCCACAGACTCTTTCATCGACATCTTTCATTTACGGGTTGTACCAATTGCGATTGCTGTTTGAAAAATAATCGGGAATTGTGTCAGCGATTTCCTGAATGATATGTGGTTTTTTATCCGAGATAACTTATAGATGTGCGAGTGTCTTTAAATTTATATCACTTTCTATGGGATATTCTGATACTGCAACACTATTTAACTCTAAAAGATATTCAATAAAAATGTTATTGTTTTGACCACCTTTTATACATACTGTAGTATTGGGTACGTAATTCTGAAAAGATAATTTAGCTCTTGATATCCTTTGAATTTCAATCAATACGAAAAGAATGTCTTTGAAGAACTTAACTTCTCTCACAAAGTATTTTGTACATTGTAATGTGTTGCGTTGTGTAAAGTCGTTTACCTAGTCCCTTTACGACAGAGTGTTTGTGTCCTGTTATGAATCCTGTATACCGCACTGAGAAGACCGCCACCGGCCAGGTATCCCTCGTCACTTGTATAGACTATCATTGTTATTAGTAATGTCTTTAAAAATCTCTGTTAAGCATTTTGAGATACATATCAGAAAGCGTTGTCGACCATATCATTTTGGCGAACTGAGGAACTTGTTTGAGATCCAGGCGTTTATACAAATATTCTTATTGGCAAAGTTGTATCGTCTTATCGCATGTCAAAATGTGATGCCACTGCCACTTTAAAGAAAAAAAATATGGCTCTAAAAATAAAAATTTAAATGTTTGTTAGGAACAATATGTTACAAAAACAATAGAACGTTGAACTACTGCTACTGCAAAAGTTAAACGAAACTGTGCTGCAGAGTCAGCGCCCTCCTCTGAACATGAGGATACACAACACAATATCGTGCCTGTTATATTACTCAAATTTATAATTTTTATCTTTAACTTAAGTTTTTTTCATTTTGTTTTTTTTTTACTCTCTTGTTTTTATGTTATGCATCCGTACTGTGGCGACCAAGCTGAGGAGAGGCCTGGTGACCTGTAATACAGGTTCAAAAGAACCTACATCAGGCACCAGTCTCTCACAAAGCAAGTACGCATACTTACCTGAGTAAACTTTCACTATTTTTTACAATTTTGTTATATTGTACTTTTGTGAGAGAATATTAAATAAACATTTTATTTATTTTATTATTTTTATAAAAGAATGTTTTAGAATTGATTCGATCGCGCGATATCGATTTTACTGGAACTCCATATAAACAACACTGTCTCAATACTACACTTTGACACGTTTCATCATCAATTTTTGCTATAACAGAAGTGGCTGTAGAGAGAAGTGTTTTGAACAATTTTCTAGCATTAACCGTGCATTTTACTTTTTGCATGCAATTTCTAAGGCAATCTGAGATTGTAATGGGCCTGAGGCCGACTGGGATAATAGAGCACTAAAGTACAGGGTCGTGTGGAGGCGGCGCGCGCGCCTCACGAACCCCCGCCGGTCGCGCTGCTTGGGAGTCGATCCTCATTCCAGATTCTCGGTACTTCTAAACTACAACAAGTAAATGTATAATCTAACAGTCATCTATTATCGGTGATGCACTTCTCTGTATTTTAGCTATAAGGTATTTTTCAGTTCTCTTTGGAGCGTTGTTTGCTTGTACGACCTGACAGTGACTATGTCAAAGACTCGGGTAGAAGCTACTTGCAAGTTACGTCTAATACGCGTATAATCTCGGCAGTTTTTGGGATAAGTGAAGGAGTGCCAAAAATGGAGAAGACCTAAACCCAACAGTGAGTTAACACGGGCTGAAAATTATGATGATGATGAAATACGCAAATAACGGCAACAAATTTTCAGTCTTCGAAGAACTTAACTTACTATATGCTGATGATGCAACCATTACGACATTTAAACAGCATAACACACAACTGTATTTACACAAACATACAAACATGATGCAAGTAACTAAGATAAAAAAATCACATTAAGGCTTATCTTGTTAACAGTAGCACCTATTTAAAGAACGTTAAGAATGTAAATACAAGAGCAACGGACACAAAGCCTAGTTGGTGTTGATACATTTTCCTTATGACGTTTTCATTATATGACGTACTCATAATAGCCCGCGAGCCGGGAGCAGATTTTGATGACCAATTTCCTCCCTGATGATACCTTGTAAAATTATTAAGAGAGTAGAAATTGTATCATGAAGCTCCGTGAACGTCAGCTGAGGTGCCGTGGGTGTCTTGAACAGCAGCACCCTCTCAAATAAGTTAACCAGGTAAATACGTTACTTTGTCATATTATAGCTTATTGGATTAGCATAAATCATATATGACTAAAGTTTGGAACGCTCTTGAAGAATAAAAAATACCTGGCAAAAAATATATGGTATATACAAACCTTGAGTGGTGGAGCAAGACGCCCCTGCCGTCATACAGTGAAAACTAGTACGGAGGGAAGTCGACCTGACTAATCAACGGTCCTGTATTTTACTACTTGCTTGCCTAGCGCAAAAATAATGTTTATAGCTTGCATATTATAAAAAGACTCTATAGTGATAACCTAGATATACATAGGTTTTTCGTATAAAGTGTTTAGTTTTATTGAGTACTTTTATATAAGTTAGGCTAAGTAAGTCTGTAAACCTCTTTTGAATAAATAAATTATTTTATTAATTAATTAATATTAATACCTGACTCTAGAGTGGTGGAAAAAAGCTGGTCACGCAAACATGAAAAATATACCTATAGGATGGATCTATTAGATAGCGAATTTCACTTAAAATAATTTTCTTTTATTAAACACAATAGCATTCTAAGATTTTACTTCGCTTCCCACACGAACCACCTAAAATTCGAAAAATAACACCCTGAGCATGGCATCAATCGATCAGGCAAATCATAAATATCAAATATCTCTGAGTCTCTAACACACATGGAAAACAATGAAATCTCAACTTATACTATTGGACCCTTGAGTGCTTTGTATTGTCTTTCATTATACTGTTACTGTTAACCCTAATCATCCCATTGTTGGGCAAAGGCCTCCCTCCACTTCATCCAGTCGCTTCGATTCCCAGCTAATTCTTCCCATGTCTTATGGAACTGGTCAAGTTCATCGCGCCAGCCTCTACGGGGCCTACCACGCTGCCTTCTTGCTGTGTCATTATAATACTATACATATAATAATTATAACTATATAAAATTGCAAGTAAAATGTCCATCTCACTCACGAGAATTTCTAAATAAAATCATGTCAGCTTTCAAAATGTTTCATTATTTATTTTCGGAAAACAGAGTAATCACATGGGATTCGGATAAAACATAACCAGTTTAATGTTGTTTTGCACATGGTATCACTTGCATTATCAAGTTTCAGTCGCTTAATCACTTCGAAATGTACAAATAGGTTCACAAGTTTGAGCGCCGTTTATGCAAAGTATCCAATTCTCAGGACTGGATGCCCAAGTGCATCAGAGCATCACAGCGGAGACGCCGGCAATTTTACTAATTCACATCTTGTTTTTTGATAAGAATCGAAATGTATGTGCTTACATTAAGAGGCATAGGATCAATCCGTATGCTCGTAACTTAGCGTTAACGATAATTCTTTGGGTTTTCCGCTTGGTTTTAAATGGGCTGTTTTAGATTGTTAATGGATATTTGCATGTTGCGAATCTACCATTGCTACCCACCTGCGTGGAGTTATAACAACATTGGTATTTTCAGAGTAGTGATCCCACCCGCCTGCCAAGCGTGATGAGTATGGCAACTACCCCTCATAGAGATCCATGAGGGAGGCCTGTGTTCAGTAGTGAACGTTTTACGACTGAAAAGATGATGATGATGATGATTCCATACGTATGCCAACGTTGTCACTCTTTACTTTCAAATTGTGTTCCAGAGTCACGAAAGGGAATATCATCATACCATTTGCCAACCCGCCTGCCAATCGTGGTGAGTACACTACGCTTGGCAGGCGGGTTGGAGAGCGCTGTACGGGATGTCGATACACGTAATGACGCTGCTGAACATCTTCCGAACGCATCCCAGAGCAGGCTCTTACTACATCATCGGGTATGAGAGGAGGGGTAACACTACTGCCGGCACCCTACGGCTAAAAGGACACCTAATTTCAATGAATCCTGTTGCAGTCCTTGTACTTAGCGGTATTTAATATAAGATTTACGAGAGGTGACAGGAAACTGCCCCAGAACAAAGATTGAAATCGTTAGATGTGACCTAACCAAAAACAGTGGCATTGTCTTTATATGTGTGATAACAATAATGCCGACGCACGCACACTGGTTTTGCCAATAAACCAAACTGTTATTGTTACCATTTGTTAAGAAATCATGTTGCACGAACTTTCGTGAAAAAAAAAGCGCGCAACACGTCTGGCTTACACTGTTATTCGAGGTACACTGATTCCAAATCAGCGTGCTCACTCATTTCGTGTAGAAACAAAACGGCGCAGTCTAATTGCGATAAGGGCTTACCTAACGATTAAAATATTTGCCCAATACAGAACAAAATGTCTACTCCTTATGACTGGCCGTCACTTCAAGAGACACTGTGACGCTGAGCCACAGAAGTACCTAATTTAAGTGGAGAAACAACATAAATAATTACAATCATTGTTAATCGCCGCAGAGATAATGACAATACCCCGTAAAACCAGTGAAGCCTAAGATTCCGATGAAGAAAGGTTCAAAACTAAACGAGTACACTTTCACGAACCAACACGTGACAGATCACGTCAGATAACGTGCCTGCATTCAGAGCTGGAGTTAAAACGATTTTGACAGATGCACTTTTGACATACGCTGTCGAACAAAGGATGCTGCTTTCGCACGCTCGCTACAAAAGAGTTTTTTCCCTCGTCGAGCGATTGGGAATGGGATCTAAACGCGAGTCTTATTGTGGGAGCGAGCCGAGACGTTTTTTGAGATCGTCTGGCCCGTTTGTCTCTAATTTCTGGATAGTTCGGTCCTTTTTCGTTTCAGTGTAGGTGGAACTTGCAAAATATATTCTGTAGTTTGTACATCATCATCATTGTCATCAGAAACCCTCGTGCGACTCTTGAGCACTGATTATGAGAGGGTTGTTGATATACACACCACGCTTGTCAGGCGGGTTGGCGAGAGCAGTACGGGATGATGATACACGGAAAGACGCTGCTGCCCATCTTCTGGGGGTATCCCTTAGATTCTTAGTGCATCCACGAGTATGAGAGGAGGGGTAACATTCTACTGCCGGCACCCCACGGCACCACACGGTCAACATTGATCAACATTAATCACAGGATATTAACAATTATGTAAATAATAGGACGTGATTTAAAACTACTCGGTTTTTTGTTCGCTGCTGCAAATATGTCACAAGTTAGTTTTTCCTGGTTTACCGACATTCCTGGCCATCGATAAAGTTCAGAATGTACACACTCATATTTATGCGCGTATATGATCTTTGATTTGCCGGTTATGATCTTATTAATCATCATAATATCTTGAAAACAAAACTTATGAACTGTGATTACAGACATTACGTAGTTTAGTTAAGAGTGCGGTACTACTATATGGAAACCAAAAACTTACGTCGTCTGCGTCGGTGGCCTCCATTCGAGAACTTTGCAGCCCCATCGGCCATCTATTCTGCGCACTATAAGACCTGCCCATCGCCACTTCAACGTGTTAATCCGTCTGGCTATGTAGGTGACCCGAGTCCTTCTACGTATCTCCTCATTTCTGATTCGATCCCGTAGAGAAACCCCGAGCATAGCCCTCTCCATAGCTCGTTGAGCGACTCTAAGCTCATTCATAAGACCAATAGTGAAAGACCACGTCTCGCACTGATTGAAGACTTTCGTCTTCAGGCACTGAGGTATGTTGGACGAAAAGACGTTGCGAAGTTTCCCAAACGATGCCCATCCGAGTTGGATTCGACGACTGACCTCTTTCTCGAAGTTGGACCTACCAAATTGTACAAGTTATACTCTTCGGTTTTCTGTATGAATTGCTGCAACGTATGTATGGTACTGTAGCCTTTACGGAACCCGGCTTGTTCGGGATGTTGGAAGTCATGAAATCTGCGTTCGAGACGGTTCGCAATGATCCTTGAAAACAGCTTATAAACATAGCTCAAAAGCGAGACGGTTCTGTAATTCTTACGCAAGGTGTTGTCACCTTTCTTGAAGAACAAAACCACCACACCCTCGTTCCATGCTTTTGGCGTCGTACCTTCAAGCAAGGCGGAATTAAAGAGCTTCTGAAGGACTCTAAATACCGGTGATACACCCGCTTTCAGAAGCTCTGAAGTGATTCCGTCCTCACCCGACGCCTTGTCATTCTTAAGCTGTTTCAAGGCCATCTTGATCTCGTACAGGCTGATGTCCGGGATATCTTCGGTATAATGTCGGGTCAGTTTGGCTCTTGAGAATTATCTCTCGCGAGCACTTTGGAACCTTTATTCCGCTCTATCGTATCTTTAATGCGAGCTGGATTAAAGGTACGAATATCGTGCCGCAAGGATTTCCAAATTTGTCAATTGAGCTGCTTGTGTGACTGAGCATCATCAGGAGACTGCAGTCGCAAAGAACGTCGTTCAGCCATGAGGTTAAGGGTGTCATCAGAATGTTTCTGAGGTCTATTTGTACGGGGGTTCTTAAACAACTGGGACCCCACCGTATGGACGGTTTCTACGAACCTGTTATTGATCTCGTCCACCGATGCATCTACTTCTAGACAATCCAAGCAATTTGAAAGATCGAGTTGAAAGCTCTCGAGGTTTTGGATATGTGCGCGAGTGGGTCGGAGCGTAGACTTCATCAAACGGGACATATTCGTTTCTTGTTGGTCAGGATAAAATCAATCTCATTTCTCGTGGAACCGTTGGGTCTCAGAATGTTACAAAATGCTTAAATGCTACCGTAGCCAGGAGTAGCGAAACCGCCGGTGACTCGGGGCCTGGTTTTAGTTTGTATTGTTATAGACACCACGTCACGGTAAGACAACTTTTAATTCCTTCCCTAATCCTCCGATAGCACTCAGAACTATCCTTTGGACCCACGGATGTATTAACCAAAACGTCGATTTGATAAGGTCTGCGCAATTGAAAAACGGAAAACTGCTGCCGCCAGCAAGCAATTTTACTAACTTAGCAGTATACAACAAAGTCAATAAGGTATTGAACATTTTTCCCCTGACACAGTATAAACGTAAAATAAAAAGTATTGAGTGGCTTAAAACCCTATCCTATGAAGATACGGAGGCTCTTTTGAAAATGACGTGTAAGGTACCGAAATTAATTATGTATAAAATTTTTATTTATTTGTTTGTTATTTATAAGTAATATTATTACAATATTCCTTTAAATCCCTAAATTTCCAATACCACATCACAGTATTGTCTCAATTAAATAATAAATAAATAAAAATTACCATTTTTTTGTCTTTCTGTATTATGCTAACTTTTAATAATTACATGAGCAATTAATATTACCTACTTAGTAAATAATTAGTGACAGTGTATTTAAATATTTGCAGAAAATATATTTTTGATATTAAGATTGTATTTATCGGCAGGCCTAACCACTCGATGAAAATCGAACAAATTAGTTAAAATTTTTAAATATTGTATTATTTTTCTATTCTGACTACATTGTTTTTAGAGTATGGTTTTGATTGTTCATATTACTTTGTAAGTTTAAATCATAAGAGACGCACTAGCATGCGGACAAGACGTTTACGGTTTTTGCAAGCTTTTAGCTTTTAAACTTTATTTTCTGTACAAATAAATCGAAAAAAAATTATAAGGTAAAATGCAGTCCCATGTTTAAACTTATTTAAGAATAATTTAGCTTAACTTAATTATTATAAAGGAACGTGTTTATATTATTTAGGAGGGCACTGACACTGTTACGCAGTTTTCCCCAAACTTTTGCCGTGGCGTTTCATTTTATTAATATGCCATGTTTTATATTCCCATATAACCGTTTCTATATTTTTTTTTATTTTGAATTTTATAGAGTTTTTTTCATTCCTTCTTGATATATTA
Source organism: Pasiphila rectangulata (assembly GCA_963082625.1). NCBI lineage: Eukaryota > Metazoa > Arthropoda > Insecta > Lepidoptera > Geometridae > Pasiphila > Pasiphila rectangulata. The sequence continues at coordinate 23,033,026 of OY720236.1, read as the reverse complement.
AACTAATAACTATTATTTGTGCGCCTAGAAAAGCATACCGCAAAATACGTATCCAAAAAAAGCGAATCCGAATCCAAACTAAACGATACAAGCTACCGTCGTACCCCCAAAATAAATTAGTAATCTGGCATCGTTACTAACCACCTAACAAGCAATAAAACACGCGGATTATTGAAAAAGAATAACAAAAAAAAGGCTGTACAAAATGGCCCGCTTACCTGCGCCAGCGCCACGACAGCCTTTTTTTACAACAGACAGATATAGTTCTGTAGACATGGGTAAAGACAAAAGCGGAGTCGTTGTCTTATTTCAATTTGAAACGTCCAGTATGCCGTATCGTTGTTAACGCCAGAGATTTAAGCTTGTTTTGGGTCGGTATTATAGAACGCTACTCAGACTTAGTGAAAATGTTTAGACAATAGTAAGGCCTTCACATCTATTATGGATGATTTATGCAGCGTCAGCAACTGGTATTCATGCAGTGTACAGTGTTGTAGTGCCTAGGGCATTGTTAGATGGAATAAACTAGCCCAGCACCTATACCATCCTCCCAGCACACAACAACACACTGCTTACCTTGAAGCTAGATGGTGCTGTGTGAAAAGTCCAAAATTATTTAGTAATTTATTATTTCCATGTAATCCTATAAAATTTTGCTGCGCTCTGGCAAATTGCACGACACTGTTTCATCTGTTACCTAACCTCTGATAATAGATGACATACCTACTAGGAACTAAACATAGGATAATGTAAATTTATAATTATAATATAAGAAAAACGGGTACGACGACATTTAGTCTTATTTATATTTTGTATAATTAACACAAAAAAATAATTATAATAATTTGTTAAGTTGAAAATATCGTCCCCACCTTACACGAATGGACCTCCCATTCGTGTAAGGTGGGGACGAAATTTTATTGATTAGTATGAAATTATTATTTTTTTTAGCATTTTTGTAGCGTTACCTCGGCGTTGTTATTCTATAAGTCCATGCAAAATATCAGCTTTCTAGGATCAATAGTCTCTTGCAAAACCAGTGACGGTCGGACGGACGATGAACAGAAGTGAAAGAGTTAGGTTTCTTGTTCGCTTCTTTCGCTAACTTGGAAAAAAAGTTTTATGAAGCGAACGGATTCAGTTATGTGCTTTATTCAATTTGCAAACTGACTATTTTAAGTAGCGTTGTGCTCTATTTAATAAATACTTATTGACTTTGGATAGACAGACAGACAAAGCGAAACTCTAAGGGAACTACGAAACCAAAATACGAAATAAAAAGTAATTGACTTGATAGTCTGAACCGTCCTTAACATCGGTCGTCAGTTGATTTTTGCAGTGTTGTTTTATAAGCTCACACTTTCTTGTTCCTGTGCCATTTAGGGCCGGGCCGTGGACGGGTTGTGCTTTGTCGTCACTTTTAACGCATGAAAGAAGCTAAAGTTGTCTTTTACATCTCATCGATCGAGTACTTTTACAATGGTTTTACTAATTTTATACGCCCATTGAAGGTTTGATTTTTTATTAGCTTATAGCGTACCACTTCTGGGCTATGACCTCATTTCCTCCATTTGTTTCTGTCTAGTGCAATCCTCCGACAATTCCCATAGAATTTAAAAATAATTTTACAAATGTCAAACTAAACGTATAATTATGTTCATGAATAGTGCTGCAAACGCGGGTGTACACATTCGCCCTGATGACGGTTTTCTTGAAAATCTAAACGTGTCGTCGGCATTGACAAGCTCTGTGAGGCAGCGGGCGAAGGTCTGCCTGCGACGCAAGAGGTTGCGGGTTCGATTCTCGCCTTTGTCTGTACGATCTGCAGATATTTGTTCAGGGTGTTTTTCTATACATAATAAAAATATATGTATATCTATGTAGTATAATGTATTAAGTATATCAGTCATCTAGTACCCATAACAAAAGCTTGGGGCTAGATGATACTGTGGGAATTTTCCAGCATTATTTATTTATTATTTATCTAGATTCGAATTTTAATACTCACAGAAAACTGATTTTTGTAATAAGAATGTACAGCAGGCAATAATATACCTATTTAAGATTGAAGATGTTTCATTACAGCTAGTCAAGGGCTCATAAAAATATACAAACTAAGCATTTTATATATTTGTAAGATGATCGATTAATATCATACTCGGTTTGAGTTATTGATATGATTACATGGAACAGTTGGGGGCGGCAGATGCTGTATAGAATCTAACATTCAAATATTCTTTATTATTAACGCCGAATAACTTAAATCTCTACCAAGAACAAAACATACGATACTACACTTTAAAATAAAGACTATAAAGTAACAAATTCTGTGAAAAATTCCTTGTGTAGGTAAGTGGCGAAGGCTGTATAATACGACTTGAACAAGGCAATATGGGCTTAAGTTTCGATGCTTTTTAGTGTTTATAGTTCACTATAGCTTGGCAGGTTGTCTGTTGGGTGAGACTGACTGGTTGTATATCAACGATGGAATCGCCATCCCTCTCAGTGGGATACAAACAGACCCCAAGAATGCGCTTTTTATTGCATTTTATGAAACCTCAGTTATTAACAGTTCTTCGTTTAATATTAATGATCTGAAATTTAATTTTTATGCCTTTGAAGGCGGCTTCGTTTAGTGATGGGGAATGAGTCTGGTATATACCAGACCATTCCCCATCACTAAACCAGACTTATTCTCCTATAAACAGTCCGTAATCGGACTGTTTATAGAGTGTATTAACTTTCATATAGTGGTAAAATTGGTTGGTAAAACATTGTTATGTATATACATATGTATATATATATACCTCTATATCAGTGGTTTATCTAAAAATGTCGTTGCTTTAATTGAATTGTATTTTAATTTTATTTTACTTTAACCTGAAGAATTATAGTCGAGGATGAGACGATTGCATATGTTCAGGAGTACATAATACTTAGGCTCTCTGTGAGGTTTGGCATAACATAAAAATGCTGTATAACGTAGATCACAACTTTCTATAACCTATTATTTATAGGGCAAACGTCTTTTTACATCTGCAAAGGCTTAAGTTTTGTTAAGTATACAGTATTGACAGGCTGCTCCTGTACATAGTCGATCTCATAATTATTGAAAATCGTAAAATAATAAGTACTAATTTCGACGACCTCTGTGGCGCAGCGGGCGAAGGTCAGCCTGCGACGCAAGAGGTTGCGGGTTCGGTTTCCGACTCGGAACAAATGTCTTTTGATCTGCAGATATTTGTTTAGGGTATTTTGGATGTTTTTCTATTTATAATAAAAAATATCTATCTATGTAGTCTAATGTTTTAAGTATATCAGTCATCTAGTACCCAAAACATAAGCTCTGCTTAGCTTGGGTCTAGATGAATCTGTGCGAATTGTCCAGCATTATTTATATTTATTATATTATTTATAATTTAAATACTTATGTGAATATGTTTTCACTTCAACAAACACGTTAAATAACACGTAAGTTGAATATTCACCTAACCTGCATTATTGGTATTACCAAACGTTTTTTCCCTATACTTTAAAATTATTAACAATCTAGTGTTTTATCAATTCAACCGTTTTAGTAACTAAGAATAATCTTATTATAATGCTAATTTGAAGTTGTAATTCTACAACATTAATTCAGCTAAAAAGCTGTTGATAACGTTATACCTGTTTCTAATTCATTTAAGTTATAAAATGTATTCGAGATGTTTTAGAACGAACTTCTCTTATTATTCTTGTTACTCTGTGGGAAGTTGCTCTTTGCAAAAGTGTATGCAAAGAGTACGATCTTGCATTTTTATGTGAAACTGGTCTCAACGAAAACGTTCTAGGCCCGCTTCTGTTGAAAGACGCACGCGTTGACATCTTTTGTATGAAGAAACAGCTCTAAATACTACTGTATTTTACGTTTATTACGTATACGTGTAACGTGTTATCTTAGTATTTTTAAACTCAGGAGGATGAGAGTCAGAATGTTTTCTAATATAAAGAAGAAATGGCTTCGATCATACAGATTCTTTTATTCTTCGAGCTTTAACCACTAAAAATATATAGCGATCGTAAAAACGTGATTTTGATAAAACATTAATCATATTTAATATATAAGTTAGCCTTCCTAGATTTTTCTGTTGTCTTTGCGGAATAAAACAATGCGACGATTTACAATAATATAAAATCCAAAAAGAAATCTACGCATACTTTTATCCGAATTTATGTACATTGTGACGAATACAACCCATTTTTAGACCGAGTTATAATTACGTTGTAATCAACGTACAAAGTACGTTGGTTCCACAGAAACCCAGCGCTCCGGGAAACAGTATTCGAGCTGTCACAGTAAATGCTGCGTTTTGATATGTTTTATTATTACAATTTTCCTAGCTCGACTAAGGCCGGACCGTGGTTAATCTATCGCAAAGACAATCTAACAACAAATATAAGTTTGTAGACGTAATCCGAGTAAAACAATTGTCCCATTATAATGAAGTGCCAACAATAAAAGCACTTGTACCTTTTTGTGTAAGGAACAAACAAGTGAAGTGAGGATTATACCGTGCCGTATTGTTGGAGAGATAAGGTTGAGGATGGTATGTATTAGGCTGGCGTAAGGGCGGTAAGGTACCTGGAACACAATAGACGAAATCAAAGTTCTATTGTGATCGGACAATAGAGTCAAGTGGTTGGAGGCTTTGCACCCGAAGCCTGAAGCCGTCGAGACAACCCAACCGGGGGTCCGCGGGGCTCCGACGCTATGACTTGTAAAATTTGTGTGTAATGTTGCTTTTTAGTTCTTAGACGCACCTATAATGCACAATGTTGGCTTGTTTTTATTTAAGGATATGAACATTGGTGCATCCGTAGCCTGAAGCGAAGCTTTTGGATTTTATAGAACGTCCACGATTGGGAGTTTGTTCTTCTACCTACTTTAATCTTTACGAATCTAATAAACCAAACTTTATGATTAACTTGTGTTACGCCAAAAAACGGATTGTTCGATGGTGGTAATTGAGTTGAGGATTAAATAACACAGACGATAGAAATGCAAGTTAGACCACAAGGCCATACTGAAAATGATATATAAAAGATAAAAATATAATGAATTTGAATGATGAGGGAGATGAGACCTTAGCAGTCAATTAAATCCGTCTGCCTATACTTTATTTAACATACAATATTTTACATACATTAACATACCAATCAATGATATGCTAAACCATTGGAATGCGATGCAAATATATGTGGGACGGAATTTGGAAGATACAGTTGAATGATGGCTAATGGGACACCCTTTAGTCATCAGTCCTGCTGAGGTCCTTACACATTTTAGTTTGCTTAATAAACGCCTATTCATATAAACACTGATTAATCAACACTAATTTGACGGATTTTGTGACAGTTTTTATGAAAATTTATCAAAAAACCGTCGATCAATTATAGATAATTTAACTAAATATTATTTTTAAAATGATCTTGTTAAATTTTATTCCATGCGATTGTATTAACTTTACTCATGGCAACAAATAATTGTATTTTATGAGGAAAATATTGTCATTAAGTACAATTCCTTACGTAATAATTAATTGAAATAAAATTCAAATTAGTTGTAATATTACAATATGTTAGATTTAAGCGTTTACACAACCAGGAATATTAAGTTCCTACCTGTACCTATATGTAGGTACAAATTTATTACATCCAAGGAAACCTAATAAAACCGCACTGGAGATATGAAAAAAAAATATACTACTTTCCCGTTGTGGTTTATTCATTATAACAAGACTCATAATTATTGAATTAAAATATATTTACTCAGATACTTAACAAGGAATAATAAATATACTTAACAATAAATAATTAATTATATGTATAGTTGTAACCTGATATTGAGCTTCAACTTTTAAGCCGCGTTGGCCGAGTGGTATGTGCCCCCGGCTTTTAATACGAAGGTCTTGGGTTCGATACCGGTCGTGCACCAATGGATTATTTTAATGTCTGTGCACATTTATACGTGCTTTAACGGTGAAGAAAACATTGGAGGAACCCCATGTTTAGTCAGCCTTAGACATATTGACATGTTTTTTACTTTGAACAAGCATTGGTACGAGGGTACCAGAAAAGGGGGCGAAAGTTTCCGAAAAATGCCATTTTTGACCTTTGGTGACCTTTTGAGGTCACAATAACTCCGGTCCCCAAAATCAATCAGTTCCCTTCTCTCATTAAGACAGTGCCAACAAAAATAGTTTCATGTAAATCGGTCAATGCGTTCGGTTGTAATCGTGTCATGCACAGACAGACAGACAGCGCTATGCATAATAGGTGGCTTCGCGCCCTAAATATTGCTGACTTTACTGAGAGGATGGTAAAGGTATAGGTGCTGGGCAAACCTAAACCTAATCCATCTAACAATGTCTCAGACACTGCAGCGCCAGTATGACTCGTATTTATTTAAACAAATACAACATGACAAATTTTTAAAACCCTTAAAAAAAATTTTGTTTGTTTTTGCGGAGGTCATCATCAAACTACACAAGTGTAAGCTCATACTCTAGGTTCACATTTCTTAAAGTAACCTCATAATATTGAAACCTCTGTTGCCCATAGGCCAAGAATGCGATACGAAGCTAGCAACTTAGTAACCAAACATTCTCCAGTTATTCCGTTACACTTCTCAAACCGCTGCGGGTCCACTGCGGGTTTGGTTCAGCTATTCAGCTTAGTTACGTGGAAGCTCAGCAATGGTTGCCGGCAGGGCGGTTTGACCTCACCTTTACACAACCAGCGGCCGGTGTAGTGTGTCGTTGCGGGGACCAATCGACTTTCGTAAGGAGTTCAGCGTACGAAACTTGTCATGTGTTCTAGTTATCGTCTAACTACAGGTTTTGAGAAACGTTTTATATTATTATACAATCAGCTTTTTAATAATACTAGCTGTTTCGGCGAACTTTGTACCGCCCAGAATCAACTACCTACTACTACTTCTATACTACTTCTCTGCTAGTACTCTACTCTTTAGCGATAAGGCCGCCAATTGTCACTATGTTTTCATGTTTCTCTTGTTATTATGTTTAGTTATAAGGTGTGTAATAAAGTATTTTCTATCTATCTACCTACTTCTATCCTACTACTACTCTACTACTACGCTACAACTACTCAACTACTACCCTACAACTACTAAATTTAGTCTCATTATAAACTTTTTGAACACACCTTTAAATATTTGACAACCAAGTGACACCGACGACGGGCCGAACATCAAATGTTTGACTGGTAGGAATAGTTTGTATTGAAAATTTAAATTATATTTCCCGCAATTTTTCCATATGTTCTTAACGTTTAAACCTTCCCTGAACTACGACAAACATTTCAAATCCAAAATTACCGAAATTGGTCCAGCCGTTCACGCGATGTCATGACCAAGGGAAATAAGGATAGGGGTGGGGTCGCCACGGGTTTTACGGTAATGATTAGAACTACAAAATAAAACCGGATAAGTAGGAGCTGAACTCGCCCACCGAGGGTTCCATAGGTATGTAGGAACATAATAACCATTATAAATAAGCCGATCTGATATAGTAAAAGTTTTGGTCAAAAAACAAAAAGATATGGTCACCCATCCAATGATTGATTTCGTACAAAAGTATGAAATCAGTCACTTTCGTCGTCTTTGCATATGTCATGCACACAGAGGACTTTTTACACGACTGGCAGATGAAAAATGGATATTAGATTTTTATAAATTTGGTATTAATAGAAAATATTAAATACATTAGATATTCTTAGACCAGAAGTACCTAAAAGGCTATAAGTGTTTCTTTTATTGTTACATGGGAAACGCAAAGTAGTCTTTCTTTTCTAATCATAGAGATAATAATAACATTATTAGGGGGCGAAGCCTCCTATTATGTCTGCCTGTCTGTCGTGTCTGAACGCGTTGACCGATTTACATGAAACATTTTTTGTTAGCACTGTCTTAATGAGATAAGGGTACTAAAGATAGATTTCGTTGGCTAGGGTCACAGGGACCGTAGTATTTGTGACCTCACCAAAGGTTAAAAATGGATTTTTTCGGAAACCTTTGCCCCCTTTTCTGGTACCCCCGTACCAATTGTTGTTATATACATACATGGAATGCCCAGACCTGGAACAACTACCTGAAACAAATTATAAAATATATAATATATAAATATTGAGATACATATGCCTGGGTTATCATCAGAACAAAAGGTTTAAGTTTCCGTCACATTCGGATGTGATTCTAATTCAAATTAAAAGACCTTAACCTGCTAAGATATGCTGAAAGTTTAATAAGAAAGCCAAAAGGATATCATACGTCGGATTTCTGAGGTAACAAAGATTAAAAAACATAAAAATACAGACGATTCAAAAATCTCGGTCGGTTAAAAATGAAAGACGACATGAGTACCTGAATAATTAGACAAAATATCTGAAATAATTACCAACTGTTTCGTTTATTTTTGACTTGTCTGCGGAGAGTTACTTATTTACATAGAAGTGTAACATAAACAACTAATAACCTTTAAAATATTTTACATCTCAACATTTTTGGTTGTCGTTTATTATAACAACAAGATATGAGTTTCCCTAGAAACTATACAAACATAACTTACCCATTAATAGCGGACTTTGGCTTTCGCTTAATAACCATTTTATCTCATGTTAATTATAATTTTACTTTACGACGCACATAAATGAGTTTGCATAGGACTAGATAATTTAAATTGCTAGCCTTTAAGATAGTTCTTGCAAGTCAGGCTAGTCTTTGTAGGCAGGTAAGTAGGTTTTTAAATAATATTAAGTAGGTACTAGCTGTCCCGGTGAACTTCGTATCACACCTACTACTACACCTACTACTACAACTACTTAATACTTCTACTCTCCTACTTACTCTACTACTCATCAACTACTATATCGACAACTACTAATATCGCTATTAATATAGATTGCTGGTAGAAATGCAATATTTTAGGGTGGACCACCTTCATCAAGGTATGAAAAATGGTTTACGTCCTATTCTTAGACCTAGTAAATATACACACAAAATTTCATAAGAATCGGTCAAGCAGTTTCGGAGGAGTTTCGATACAAACACTGTGACACGAGAATTTTATATATTAGAAGATTATCTAAAAGAGCATGCATAACAGTTGTACTAATATTTTTATTGAATTTTGTACCGCAGTTCTGGATATATATAAATACTAAGTGGTTTATATAAAGGAGGTTATGCCTCCTCCCATAACATAAGGCTTTTAACATTTATTATAGATGATTTACGCGGCGTCAGCAACTGGTATTTAGGATGCTGCAGTTCCTGGGACATTGTTAGATGGATTAGGCTTTCCCAGCATTAGTTGCTGGGAAAGCCTAATCCGTCCTCTCCGTCTGGAAAAATTACATGGAACTTCATACAATTTTGCATTATGATCTGTATGATCGGATGAACGGTTGGCGGTATCGGCGGCGGTAACTAAACATAAGAAATGTTTATTTTTATATGTTTGAATAAAATATATTTGAAAATATTTGTTTGTTTTGATAAAAGCTAAAATAAACACCGTATTTAGTGTTGTAGTAGTGTGTGTGTAGTAGTGTGTTACCAAACGTTATTTTTTATATTTTTGGTTTCATAAGCGTAATCTCAAAAACTACATAACTTAGAACTGACAAAAGCTAGACACTATTATGATAATTATATTTCTACATAATATATATAAAACGCTCGTACGAATAGCTCTACCAACTACATACGGAATAGCTTTCGACAGTCACTAAATTCTAATCTATATCCTTTTCCTATGAATTTATTGACCGTGATCCACAAAGCCTCAGTTATTAAAGTTTCGTTACAAGGCGTTTTTTATTTCGTGGACGTCGCATACCTGCTCTGAACTTACCTGTGCTTGCTGTTGGGATAGGAACCGGCAAGACACGGCAGATTTTAATCTTTACAACTTTTGTAAACTGCTAGACTGGTGTTTTGGATAGAAATGTTTATAAAATAAGTTTATTACATTTTTATATAACAAATTATACAAAAATAAAATATAATATATTACGTTTTGTCCAAACAAAAATTGTTAACAGGGAGGGAATAAAACAAGCAGCATTCTAAAATGGATTCAAGTTTACTGCGCAAATCACCAATTTATCACGCTCAAAAACTTGCTTTCATGAAGGTTGATAAATAACGTTATTGTTAAGCCGGGTCCGCAGCGCCAATTTTCTAACAAAACATGTTAAGCAAAACATGTTTTTAAAACAGCCCGTCTGGTGTGTTCTGTTTTGTTTATTGTTTTTGTTTCATTCCAATTCATTTCAAAAATGAGTTCCGACGAAGAGGACGTAGAAGCTGTAATAGCTATAGTGGATTTAGTTCTACAAAGATGTAACCGAAATAGATTCCGGGTCCGACCCTACCTGCTACCTCGTTCCTTCAATATTTATCAAGAACTGAAAATCGATGATAGATTCGGAATAAAAACATTTTTTTAGATTTTCGGAGAGTGATTTTGAAGAGCTGGTATCATTAATTTCACCAGATATAGAGAATAATTATTAACTATTCAAAACATAACCTCAACGAGTGAACGAACGAATGACGTCTTGCTTCAATGAGCGCGAACATAAAATGCAACGCTTCCCCTCCCCGCAGGCGAACGCGGGTGATGTTATCCATTTGTCTCGGCAAACATGTTTTTGTGTTTTGCTAACAAAACTGTTAAGCTACGCCCCTATTCTGTTTTGTAAACATGTTATGATGTTAGAAAACACGAAAACACGGCGCTGCGGACCCGGCTTTATAGTAACATGCCAAAAGCAAAACGGTTGACTATTCACCCGCCTTTGAAAGGTAAGAGGTTTCGCGCCCGCCCAAAACTCAATAATTGGTTCAATAAGTAACCTTATACAAGTAGAAATGTAATAACTATATAACTGAACGAAAATATATCAAACCAAAAACAAAACTGTTGAAAATTCCAACCCAACTTTGTCGTATTGTTATTCTCAATTCAAAACTTAAGGCTTTCGCGCCCTGTCTGCGCCAGCTTCGCTCTACGGGTGCGCGCACGCCGAGGCTTTCGTACCTGGCGGGCCAGTTCACGATGGAAGCCCGCTGCGGCCGGTCGCGTGTGTAGTGTAGTGATGATGCAGCATGGTCGCTGCGCGCACTTTCTGGTCCCTGTGCCTCGTCGCATTCGCGGCCCAAGTTGCCGCCAAGGATCGACATCCCCACCCGCACCACGGCCACCATAACTCGAGACATTCGGAATTTGTTAAGGGGAAGAGTAAGTGCAGTGATTTTTACACCTGGATCTCGAAGTGAGAGTGGCGTGGCTTGTGCTCTGTACTCGTATGTGATGAAGTGGCAGTTGATTGCTTGGATTGAGGCTGGAATAGTAAACTGGTATTTCACATATTAATAGATTTATACACCAGCACCTGTTAAGCCAAGCTCTAATGGACGCTGCAGTGCCTGAGTCATTGTAAGATGGATTAGCCCGGTATCAAAACATCCTCCCAACTTAGTAGGCTGGGGAAGGAACAACAAACACTTCTCCGACTTAAACACTAAGGATTTTTATGCTCATTATAATACCCATTTTTCTTAAAATCGTTTATTACGACGACACGTTAAAATATTGGTCAAGAATCATCTTTAGATTAAATTATGGATTTTCTTACCTTATTTGTGTCTATATCGGTAGGCGTACTTTTATTCCTTGTCTCAGCTATAATGATAAAAATATACACTGAAATAAAAGCTTATCTAAATATATATGTTATTAAGAGGCTTATCCTTATCTATGAGCCTGTAAAGCTATAAAAAGTTATAAAAAAAGCTTTTTTAGAAAAATTACATTGAAATTAAACCTTTAAAACTAAGTATATTTTTGTTGTTTTTTACTTCATAACATAGCTTCAAAAAGCACGCTTGAGATCGTATCTGATGCTTGCGGTAATTCATTATAACCAAGCGCTTAAATAAAACAGCACTATACGTGTGTAAAACAGCGTTGTTAAGGTACGATCTAATCGCAGTAAAGTATATAAAACAAACAGAGCTTATCTTGTAGCAACAGACGAGGCCTTATATAGCTCGGGAGCAAGTCCCGGGGACGGTGAACCGGCGGTGAGCAACGAACAATTAAATCTGTAGTGTAGAGTGCTTCTAAAGAGACAATATAAAGCTTTACAAGCTCCTTTGAAAGCAAGGTGCGCTTTGTGGCTCGGTTTCTCTTTTGTGTGCTCGCAGATTTTGAGATAAAAGCTAAAGTTTTTGTATGTCAGTTTTCGAAGCGCTTCGAAATTTGACGCTGATCAATAAGCCTTTGTAATGGGGCTTTTATTTAAGAGGGTTTGAAAAGGATTTTCATTGGGGCATAAATCTCATTAGCCCCAAAGGAAAGCATTTTCAAACCCACTTACTTATGAGTTAAATACACGCTATGAATACACTTGCTCAAAATAAAACTTTATAATATAAGCGCGAAAGACGTCTTTAACTAAGCTTTAATTATTATTTACATTACACTACATTATGAAGTAGTAAAAATAATATGTAAAAAAAAACGAATATGATAAACTGGAATGTCCGTATTTGTTTTCTGTAACCTACTGCAACTACTAACTACCACCATTCTACTTCAACTACGTAACAATTATTATTGACTAGAGGACATATTCAGATTAGCAAAGCAACATACGTAAATTTCCATAACCGAAAATTTGCTAATAATCCATTGTAATTATTGTATAACTTATAGGCGCGACAAGGTAAGCCTACATGAAAAACAAATACTTTTGTATACAAATACTAGGTACAGCTTAGCATCCCGCTTAGCACCGCAGTATACCTAGCATAGATTTTAAAATGATAACGACATGTTTCATATCATGCGTTTAATTTTTGGCGGCATAGGTTGGATAGGTGTACCTAAGTTGTCCAGGAGTTACATCAAAATTTCAATTCTCAACATATTTTATATATTTATTTATTTATTTAACACTTTAACACAAAACAATTGTGTAAGGAGGACTTAATGCTAGAGCATTATCTGCCAGTCATCCTGGGCGTACAGATGTATGTATTCTAGTATAATGTAGATACTAGGTGTTGACAACAGTGTGAATTCATCCAACTGCTTAGAAGCAATGCGGTAATAAAAATAATACATACATAATCGTACAACCTGCGACAAACACAAACAGCCTGCCCAGTTAGCCGTGTAATAAAAAATCGGCCAAGAGTAAGTCGGACTCGCACAAGAAGGGTTCCGTATCATCAAGCCAATAACGGCAAATAAAATCACGTTTGTTGCATGTGAGCCTCAAATATTTATTTTATTCTGGTTTTAGTATTTGCTTTTATAGCGGCAACAGAAACACATCATGTCTGAAAATCTCGACTGTTTAGCTATCACGGTTCATGAGATACTGGCTGGAAACAGACAGACGGACAGACAGACAGCGAAGTCTTAGCAATAGGGTCCTGTTTTTACCCCTTGGGTACGGAATCCTAATAACGATATAGGTGTATCGTTTAATAACCATTTTATTTAACTATTTAAATGTTTGAGAATAATACTCAATTTTAAATTCCTGCACGCCCGTTTTATTTAAATGGTAATAAAACACTATATCAAAGTGTTGAATCGAATATCTCCTTTTTTAATTCAAAACCTTCTCGTTATAAAACCATGACAGTAAATTAAGTAAATAACTTAATATAACTAAATAAGAGATTCGTGCATTAACTTTATTTATTTTTTTGATCATCACCATGTCCCCGGCACAGCAGCGTCCCGTACAGAATGAGTACCAGTTTGAGTTTGTACGCGGCTTAGTTAGCTTCAGACGTATTGACCTGTTCTTTCCTCTGAATAATAGCTAACTAAGCTGAGAGGATGGTATAGGTGCTGGGCAAGCCTAATCCATCTAACAATGTCCCAGGCACTGCAGCGTCCCGTACAGCATGATTACCAGTGGCTGACGCTGTATAAATCATCTATAATAGATGTAAAGGCCTTACTTTTTTTTGTACTTCTAGCAATAACTTGAGAAACTTGTAAATAAAAAGGTTTTTAATAACATTACCTGTTTCGAGACTTCAAAATATCAGGTATTGTTTAAGGCTGGCAATTGGTATAACTCGTAAGTTATGTATACATACAAATGCCAGTAACTTTAAACTTTTTATATTGTTATAGAATCGATTGCTTTATGGTGCAGGTCAAAAGCTCCTTTGTTTAAATTATAATCTTGTTTCTCAGAAGCTCAGGTTCTTCGCTCACTGTGAGGTCAAAAACGAAAATGTTTGCTAACAAAAGCCCACTGTGATATTTGATATATCTACGCCCTGTCTGAAAGCGCAAAGGACCAAAATGTTTGAAATGCATAGCGTCGTCACACATACTTTTACGAGTAAACCAATTTCCAGTAATTATCAATCGCTAAAGGTACTTAAACCGTAAAATTTTGAATGTACGCATATTGGTTTATAGGAAGGTCCGCCTGTGTAGGTAGATCCTAAGTTTTAAGGAAAGTTTAGTGGCAATAAAGTATTTTTTGTAAGTGGGTGTAAATACATAAAACCTACACAGAACAAGTTTAAAAATGTCACTTGGCTTTATTATTATGGATTATAATTGCACATAAATGATTGTAAAACGATTACGCACTGCCTGGTTTTAGATTGGAATGTTGGAAGAATTGCCGTGTAGTTAGGAACGAGTTGGCCAACGGTATTACCAATTTTCTATGGAAACAATTAAAAAGCCAAAACCGACTAGGATTTAGGTTTTTGATATAATTGACTGAACAGATGTGTGGGTCAAGTTTAGCCGTTTCATTTCTCTTTATTTAATTGACAGACACCTGGCGATTAATTAATCTGTCTGTTTTTAATGTTTCCTACTATTTGAATTAATGAGTTAATATTTTTTTGATTCACAAACAACACAGATTTACTGTATTTTGGCTTATAGTTATATTATACAATTAGGTGCGACTGCGAAAATCGCATAGGGAAAAATGGTAAGGAAATTAGCTGCAAGGAAACGTCTACTCCGATATAAATATTTATTTATTTATTTAAGTTTATTTGGGAAAACACACATAACAATAATACAATCTAAAGCTTAAATATAAAGTATTACACAATCCAATAAAGTTTCCACTAATTTTTAAAACTTATATACGAAGAATTGGTGGAAATTATGTTATACCTACCTAAACAAAACATAAAAATACTAAGTGTCTTACAATTAGTAATTAATTTAATTTGTTCAGGGTGTTCTGGGTGTTTTTCTATATATAATAAAAATATCTATCTATGTAGTATAATGTATTAAGTATATCAGTCATCTAGTACCCATAACACAAGCTTTGCTTAGCTTGGGGCTAGATGATGCTGTGTGATTTGTCCAGCATTATTATTATTTTTATTAATTGTGTGACTAAAGAAGGAATAATAAATATAACAGTATTCAATTCAAAAAAATTAAAAATTAAATTGGAATAAGGTTACACAGAATGCGATGAGTATACCCTAACAAATCCTTATAACGTCTAAAAGAGTAAATAGAAAATTTAAGTGAATAACAAACCAAGTTTACAAATGTATTTAAAAGTCTGTTTGTAATTTAAAAGCACAACCCATTTTAAATGTTAAGTAGCACACGAATGGCATATATGAAAAATATAACCTTTAATATATGTATTTTACTGGCAGTTTTTATAACTTGAATTAATTAAATATCAATGATTTTTATAAAAAATCCCGTTATTGACTATATTGCCGTTATAATAAATACATAATAAATCCTACTGATATTATAAACGCGAAAATTTGTAAGCATGTATGGATGTTTGTTACTCTTTCACGCCAAAACTAGCCTACGAATTGAGCTGAAATTTTGCACACGTATTAGACATTAAGCAGGATTAACGCATAGGCTACATTTTAACCGGGTAAAACGCATGCGAAGCGGCGGGCATAAGCTAACACTATATAATTTAATCGAAACATCTGACATCACTATTATGAGAAATACACTCAGAGTAAAGTTTTATTAAGGAAAAAACACGTCGCCAAGTCATTACATAAATATTTAATACAGGTCCAAGGAAAACATGAACCAATGAAAGCTGGCTCCGCGATCAAGACCATATGAGTCTATCTTACCCAATTTCAACATTTACTGGGTACCTGTATATTATAATTGTGATCAGTACGCAGTGATCCATGAGGAGGGCCTTTGTCCAGCAGTGGATGTTCTACGGCTGAAATTGTGAGAAATGCTGATTTATAATTATTTAAATAATAATCACAACAGTAAATAAAAATATATATCCATAAGTAAAGACGGTAAAATATAAGCTAATTGACAGTTGACCAGGATTTAAGCTGCTTTTGGCAAAATACTATCATTGCTCTATTGTAAAGCCTCTTACTACTGTACTTACCTGTACACTGTTCTGGCTACTTACCTCTGCACTAGCCCGTAAATCAGCCAAATATGAAAGCTTTTTTAAGTTGTGGCACTGCAGTAGAAATCCTTTTTGAAACGTAATCGCGATAACTAAACCGGTTAAACAGTTCTCAGAATGTAAACTGTAAAGACTGCGCTTGCAGGCCTTTTAAGCATGTTGGAGTTGGTTGAATAATAGTAACAATAGGCCGCGTTTTATTATATATGTAATATGTATATTATTTTCGTGAGTTTTCAATTCCTTGAGTATTCCTATAATTCCTATAATTTCAATATTTCATATAAACTTTCTAGTTTTCAAAATCTTTTGAAAACAATGTAGGTACCAGATTCTCTTTCAAAAAATTTCATCAAAATATAATAATAAATTTAATGATATGCTTGCTTATAAGGTATATTAAGATACAAACTAAGGTATATTAAGATACAAAATTATGGAACGTGGAAAATAAATCAACCTGTTTTTTTACCACACCGCATTTTAAAAGCCAAGTCGAATTCTTGCCAAGTTGGTATAATGTAATTTCTAAAACACCTCAGATTAACGGCCATTTCAGATCTAATTAAGTAATAATTACGAGTATCATAAAACGGTATTGAATAGAGATGAAGGAGGCTCATAAAAATATGAAAACAAGAATCCTTCTTTTCTATTATTGTAAAGGTGAAAGTTCATCAGAAACGTTAAGATGCTGAAACTCTTGAAAGGATTAACTTGTATTTTGGCAAAATATGGATGAAATAACCATGAATCAAATTAATCGGCGAATAACTTTCGGGGAATGAGGACTTAAAATGACACTATAATTAAAATTTCCACGCAATATGACTATAGAGATTTGCAGTTTACAGAAGGTCGCATGGCCATGCCTACTACTCTGTCGAACATGACGAGCTCTGTGGCGCAGCGGGCGAAGGTCCGCCTGCGACGCAAGGGGTTGCGGGTTCGATTCCCGCCTCGGGACAAATGTCTGTACGATCTGCAGATATTTGTTCAGGGTGTTCTGGGTGTTTTTCTATATATAATAAAAATATCTATCTGTGTAGTATAATGTATTAAGTATATCAGTCATCTAGTACCCATAACACAAGCTCTGCTTAGCTTGGGGCTAGATGATGCTGTGTGATTTGTCCCGCATTATTTATTATTATTTATTTTTATTATAATAGATGGGTATCTATTATTAGGAGGAGAAAGGTTGTACTGAAGGTTGTTTCTTCTGTTTCTCTAACAAAAGACATCAACGCGCACTTTTCAGGCAATTTTATATTTATGTTACAAAATTGTTGAGTCATAATATATTTATGTATGTTATTCCGACATCAAATATTTTTTTCACAACAAAAATAAAAATATCTTGATTTAGGTTGAATTAATTCGGTAACCTATTTTAGGTTACCGAATTGATCAAACCTAAAATAAGTCCCCTTTAAATCTAATGTTTTAACAACGTACATGCGTAGTCCCGTTTGTACAAATATAAAATGTGTTTCGTTTTCAAAATTTATATATTCCACCAAAGCGAGGTCAAGTTTCACTGTTTTACTTACTCGGTAGGTGATGTTCGCTCGCACGTAATCTGACTACGTAATCACAGCACCGACAAAGTATTGAATAATGCTTAAGTGTTCTGTCCAATCAAATTACTTGTCCAAATTACGGCTAATGTTCACACGCAAATAAAAACGGTTGTACAAAATTAAAGTTCAAGATCACTTTCCAGGAAAAGTTTCATTTGATTTTCGAAAGCATCAGACGATCTCGTTCTAACAATTGCAACAAACGCTATCCATTGCCGGTTCCATCCCCAGACCGCAGGAAAACCATAACCGCGTGCAGCAAGCTACATAACACAATAAGGGATTGTAGTGAAAGGTCGAATTACAAGAACGAAATGGTCGCTGAGCGAAACTGGTTCCAGTGCTTTAGAATGCAAGTAACTGGATAAAAACGTCGGCAGGAGACAAACCAGTCGAGGCGGGCACTTGTACTGAGGGATTGCTCAAGAGCTACCAAAATTGGTTGTATCTGAAAGTTTCCACAGCTGCTAGCGCGTCAGTTATGAGTATGATAGTTAGATATTAAAGGGGATCGTATCGCGGGATCTGTGTTCGTCGACCACATCCACATTATCGGGTATGTCATCAGCAGAACTGGGTCGACCGGACACCAGCTCGCTGCCCACACAGAACGCAACTAAGTTCAAATGTGTGTAAATCACAAGCAGGGCTTCACCGCGACGTGACATTTAAAATCGGCCGTTTAACGTAGGTGTCGGCCTCACTGGAGGCTGCATGCGACGCCGCTTTCGGATCACTGAGCGTATGAGTATTTGGAAAGTTTTACATTTGTTAGTATCATTAGGCACTGTTTTAGCATCAAAATGGTCTCAAAATTATCACCTCTTCCGTACATAAACAACCGCGAACCTAGCAAGTTTACTAAAACCAAATCGGGTCATTTCCTCAAAAGAAAATCTAATTTTGGTTTCATTGATATAAAATGTATCTTTTTTGCTTATAAATGCCGCGAATATTATAATTAAAACAGATGGTACCGTCACCCCGACATCGATAAAAAATTTCATTACTTCTGAGAATTTCGTTCGATACCATCCAAGTATCGAATGCTCATTTTGAGAGTCATGCGTAGGAGGTGCTTGCCTACGGTAAGCACGAGGAAAAGAAAAAGTATCGCCTGATCTGACGTAGTATACAGGAGGAGTCATATCTTATTCTTCTTAATTCTTAACGTTTACAATGAACATAAAATATACAATAAAGGTCATCTGCAAAGGCGAGCTTAACCCAAGTTTTAAAGTAGTTTTATGTAAAATTGGCCAACGTAGATTTTTACTAGGTGTTGGTTTGACTAGTGTTTATAAACTTCCTAATCAAATAAAAACATGATATTTCTGGTCCAAATTAGTACATTCAGCACGGCAGAATTAAGGTTATCAGCTCAAAAGGCTGGTAATTAGTTACGTGTTCTACGTTTACATTTGTTAAAATATTCAACTCAAAAAAAAAGTTTTAAACGTACTTTATTAAGTTTCCTATATTATCTTAAAGTTATTTGAAGTGCTCTTAAAACGCCACGAAAACGTATCGTATGACAGTAAAGATACTGTAGGGTGTACATAACTCAAGAAAAAAAGCTATTATTTAAACAAGCAGGTAAAATCTACCTTCAACGCGGGTTATACTCGTAAAGGGCAGGTGAAAAAATGCGGCTATTATTTGTTCGTCTATTACTGGTGCGGCCATAAGAACCTTCTAATACCACGGTTATCTTGGCCCGAGACTTGTGGTTGACGTCAAATTACGCAAAACATATCGACGCAGTAAAACATCATTTCATAGGTTATCTTTGTCAGGTTACGCAAATAACTGGCTATATGAAGAACAATGTTTATTACACAGGTACAAAAATACATTGATACAATCTATTTTAAGTAAAGGAAACAACATCAGCTATTTTGTTTCTAAATAGACACAATCATGTATTATTGTGCGTTGTAAAAACAGTGTGTTCAACGATTAAACTATCGACGCGTCTCAACATTCTGATAAAATCACATGTACGCTTTACATAAGCGCTTTAGTTCGGCGCGTCGACTCGAACGCCAAAGCTAAACGGAGGTGTAAAGTTTTCCGAAGTCAAATCGGAAATAGCGGTGTTGCTTGTGGCGTAGTAGAAGAAACTCGCTTCAAAGCCCGCCCACACGGCACGCCTCTTCTTTAGTCGCGCACAGCTTGTCGGACGTAAACCAATAATAAATAAATACATTGTTTTTTATGATAAGATCGACAGGCATCCAATTATGTAACCGTACTAAACATTTACTGCTGTAATCTGTTGTTTATTTTTAGTGATGGTATTAAAATAAGACTTTCTTTATTTTCAGTATGCATCGGGACGAATGGTCGCATGTCGGTGCCCTCGAATCGCGACACCCACTACCGCAATCTTCGCGATCGGTTCACAAATTGTACCTACGTCGACGGCAACCTCGAGCTGACATGGCTTCAGAACGAAACGCTAGACTTGTCATTTCTCAAGTACATCCGAGAGGTGACCGGATATGTACTCATCTCGCACGTGAACGTGAATCATATCTCGATGCCTCGGCTGCAGATCATTCGCGGACGAACCCTCTTCAAACTAAAAGTCGCCGTGGAAGAGTTCGCCCTCTTGGTGACGATGTCATCAGCGCTGACGTTGGAGCTGCCCGCGCTGCGAGACGTGCTCCGCGGTAGCGTCGGCATCTACAATAACTTTAACTTGTGCCACGTGAAAACTATTAATTGGGACGAAATCATCACTGGACCCAAATCATCTTACGTCTACGTCAATAATTGTACAATTCCAGAACGAGTATGTCCGCAATGTCACCCCAAATGCGAAGCCGGCTGCTGGGGCGAGGGCGAAGAGAACTGTCAAAAGTTCTCGAAAACGAACTGCAGTCCGCAATGCGCACAAGGCCGTTGCTATGGGCCGAACCCTCGAGATTGTTGCAACACTTTCTGTGCCGGAGGCTGCACGGGTCCTTTGCCGAGCCAGTGCCTCGCATGCCGGAACTTTTACGACGAAGGCACTTGTTCGCAGGAATGTCCACCGATGCAAATTTACAATCCTACCTCTTACTCGTGGGAACCAAATCCGAACGGCAAGTACGCATACGGTGCGACTTGTGTGAGGAACTGCCCCGAACATTTGCTGAAAGATAACGGAGCCTGCGTTAGAAGTTGTCCGCCGAACAAAACTGCCGTGAATGGAGAATGTATACCCTGCAACGTAACTTGCCCAAAGACTTGCCATGCGGAGAAACCAATACACTCAGGAAACATTGCCAGCTTTAAAGGGTGCACCATAATAGATGGTTCCATAGAAATTCTAGAAATGACGTTCACTGGGTTTCAGCAAGTGAAACCCGACTACTCATTTGGTGAGCACTACGCTAAAATGGAACCTGACGCGCTTGAGGTGTTCAGTACAGTACGCGAGGTTAGTGGTTACCTGAACGTACAAGCTCATCATCCCAATTTTACGAGTCTTTCCTACTTTAGGAACTTAGAAGTCATAGGAGGACGACAGATGGTAGAAAATTTATTTGCCTCCCTCTACATTGTAAAGTCGTCGCTGAAGTCACTAGGGTTGAAATCCCTGAAACACGTCAATTCAGGAGCCATCGCGATTATGGAGAACAAGGATCTTTGTTATGCTGACAAAATAGCTTGGAATAAACTGGTCAGATCGAAAGAGCTTCACAAGCAAGTGATTCAGAAAAACGGAGATCCGGCAAAATGTGGTGAGTTGCTTGGCGATATAAATTTTTGAGGATCCTCATAGTAGAGTCATAATTTTAAGCTATAATCTATAATGCCCCAGCGATCAATTTGTATTTAAGCGAATTTTTCATTGTATGTTATCCCTTACCAATAATTTCACACTTCTACAGTTCTTGTAACTCAACATAATAGACATACACAAACTAACCTCATTTAACTGCCTATGCAACCAAAGTCTGCGCGTTTTAAACTCCCCATTGGCCTTATTATAGCGATTTGTGTTTTTACATTTTTTTTCTAATGAGATTATGCTCCACAGAAAAAGCGAATTTGATGTGTGATCCCCAATGCTCATCCGACGGATGCTGGGGTCCCGGGCCGGACCAGTGCCTTTCCTGTCAGAATTATAAATTCGGCGAAACCTGCATCCAAAACTGCAGTATTCAACCTGGGTAGGTTTTTTAAGAAACTTGTGTTTAGTCTTAGGAGTATGATATTCCTTTTTACTGCACAGACATCAGCCATGAAGATATGTCACGTAAAATCTTTATCCCTGTTCAAATCCTTTTTATTTTTACCATTGCCAGGTTAAGGTAAAAGTAATTCGGTGAGTATTATACGAACTTAAGCCAAGCGAGAGTCCTTACTGATTCGTAATTATGACATGTAAATAAACGTTAGATTTCGCAATTAATAAATGCATTTATAGGTTTTGGTAGCAGCCTTCATTAGATCTGACAGCCTTATTAACATAACAAAACTCATCAGTGTGTAGGTAGCATACTTAGAGGTTCGATGTACCAACGTTTAACGTCTTGACCTAATTGTGTGCCTTATGCCGAGCTCTTAAGCAGCTATGATGTAAAATATGTTAGTTACCAATTATTTAAGATTTATGTTATTTTTTTTCAGGTTGTACAAGAGTGGACCAAAGGCCTGCAAGCAATGCAATGCAGAGTGCCAAGATGGGTGCTCAGGACCAAGTCGAGCCAACTGCACGCGCTGCAAACATGTTCGGGATGGCCCGTATTGCGTCGCTAAATGTCCCGACTCCAGATACTTATCCGAGAATGGAACTTGTCAACCTTGCCACGACAACTGCCCAACTGGGTGCGACGGCCCAGAGAACACGGTCGGTAAAGGAGGCTGCAACTACTGTAAGAAAGCTATCCTCACAGAACAAAACACTATCGGCAACTGCCTCGCGATCAACGAAACATGCCCGGATGGCTATTACAACGAGTGGGTTGGTAATGTCAAAGATCTCGGAGAGAAAGTCAACATGGTTTGCAGAAGATGTCATCCTCGTTGCTTAAAATGCACTGGATTTGGTATTGACATACAAGTTTGCAAGGAATGCAAAGGATTCCAACGAGGAGACCAATGCGAAGATGAATGCCCATCAGATCACTACACTGACTTAGTCACCAGAACATGCACGCCTTGTCATTATGAATGCCGAGGATGCACCGGACCATCCTCCACAGACTGCCTCAAGTGTCAAAATCTAAAAATATTTATGGATTCAAATACTGGCGATAAAACCGCTTACAACTGTACAGACACTTGCCCAGAAGATATGCCACATAAAATATACTTCGATGAGCAACTACAAAATCCAATAGATGAGCCATACTGTTCAGAACTGGCAAGCGGCCTTACGACTATGGCAACAGCAAGAACACCGACTGTTTTATTTATAATATTGGTACTAGCATTCCTACTGCTCATAATACTGGGGATTATCGGCTACACTTGTAGACAAAAAGCCAAGGCAAAGAAAGAAGCTGTAAAAATGACAATGGTTCTTACAGGTTGCGAGGAT
This sequence comes from Pasiphila rectangulata, assembly GCA_963082625.1. Taxonomy (NCBI): domain Eukaryota; kingdom Metazoa; phylum Arthropoda; class Insecta; order Lepidoptera; family Geometridae; genus Pasiphila; species Pasiphila rectangulata. Next base: position 23,009,398 of record OY720236.1, on the reverse strand, counting down.
AATGAACCTCTACGACCCACGAACGTAAAACCGAATCTTGCCAAGTTGCGTATTGTGAAAGAAGCTGAGCTACGTAGAGGGGGAATGCTCGGATTTGGCGCATTTGGAAAAGTATACAAGGGCGTTTGGGTTCCAGAGGGCGAGAATGTCAAAATTCCGGTAGCTATTAAAGTTTTGAAAGAAGGAACGGGCGCAAATACTAGCAAAGAATTCCTAGAAGAAGCCTACATAATGGCTAGTGTAGATCACCCTAACTTACTTCAACTTTTGGCTGTGTGCATGACAAATCAAATGATGTTGATAACACAGCTGATGCCGCTGGGTTGCCTGTTAGATTACGTTAGAACACACAAAGAAAAAATTGGGTCTAAGGCCTTCCTAAATTGGTGTACACAGATAGCACGTGGTATGTCTTATTTAGAAGAAAAGAGATTGGTGCACCGAGATCTTGCCGCACGCAACGTATTAGTACAAACACCAAACTGTGTTAAGATCACAGATTTTGGTCTAGCTAAACTTTTAGATATAAACGTGGATGAGTACAAAGCAGCTGGAGGCAAGATGCCGATAAAATGGCTCGCGCTGGAGTGCATTCAGCATAGGATATTTACACATAAGAGTGATGTTTGGGCTTTCGGAGTAACAATATGGGAGATACTGAGTTATGGTGCTCGGCCGTATGAAAACATATCAGCTAGAAATGTTCCTGAGCTGATAGAGAACGGGTTGAAGCTTCCGCAGCCCAGTATTTGCACTCTGGATATCTACTGCATAATGGTGTCGTGTTGGATGCTAGATGCGGACAGCCGGCCCACGTTCAAGCACCTGGCGGAGACGTTCGCAGAGATGGCTCGGGACCCGGGGCGCTATCTTGTTATCCCAGGGGATAAGTTCATGCGACTACCATCCTATTCTACACAGGTGTGTATTGTAAGTTAAATTCAACACTTTTTACTATAATCTTGCTTGCAGTTATCGTACTTATGTCCTGCTGCATGTTTAGTTCACATAAAAAATATTTATGTTTATGCAATGAGTCACTTTTTCAAGAACTTAAAGCCTCGCTCAAAGAGAAAGGGTTTCGGGAATAATTTTATGAAAAAGTTTTGTGCTGGATACCCACGATACCCAGTCACTGGGGAGTCTGTAGATAGGTATCTGTCTTAACTAAGGACTCAATTTTCGACAAATGGGAAATATAGTCGTAGTTTTTGACATATTATATTTAAATATCTTTACTTTACTATTGTAGTGTCATCAAGTAATTGCTATGTTGCTTTTTCAGGATGAGAAGGAAATGATCAGAAATCTTTCTTCGGCAATGGAGGGACCTGAATCGCTGGTCGAGGCGGACGAGTATCTACAGCCAAAATTCAAGACTCTACCTGGAACGACTACCACTAATTCCGCGCTAAGCACTGGATTGGAAACGCAAACTAGCTCTCTCAAAGCATGTACGTCGTCTTCTTGGGCCAACAACGGACCCGACCCCGAAGGCGCCACGCCCGACGGCTTCAAGCCTGAGGCCTCCTGGGACCACGAGCTCCTCCGATACAGCTCACAGGCTACGCCCGACGGGGGCGAACTGAGGCACTACTACAACAACGGCGTATGCCCCTCGGACACCTCTAGTTCCCGATACTGCAGCGACCCAATGAAGACCAGACCTGACGATGGCAACTTCGACAGCATGTCAAAGGTCAAGGAGGCCCAGGTTGGCAACTTAAAACTGAACCTGCCTCTCGACGAGGATGACTATCTGATGCCGTCGCCGCAACACAACCAAATTGCGTCCGCTTACATGGACTTGATAGGGGAAGGCGGAGAGAGTCAGGACGTTAAAGACTTGAGATTCAACAGTTTCGTGGGGCCAAAACGCTGCATAGATAATCCGGAGTATCTGATGTCGGAGGAGAACGTGCCCACTCAGACGCTGGGGATCCCGACGACAGAGGCGGGCCCGCCGGCGTCGCTGGTCCCGAGCGAGGGCAGCGAGGGCGCGCCCCCCGGCAAGTACCTGCCGCAGCGCTCCGTGGAGGAGGAGTCCATGTCCGACCACGAGTATTACAACGACCTGCAGAGGGAGCTGCAGCCGCTGCGCAGGAACGAGACCACGGTGTGACCGTAGACTGATCTCCGCGTACTGTTTACATATAGCGCCCGAGCGCGACTCGTGCCATCGCGATGGCTAGTGTTAGCTACGTCAGCAGAAATCTATCATAGTTAATGACCAGTTTGTTAATTTTTATACATAAATACTGTGTAAGTAGTGTTTGTAAAAATATAATATGTTTTATATAGTGTGTCGATGGATGCATTAACAAAGTTATTTATTAATGTAGAGTAAGGAAGGCTATGTTTACGATTCCAAGATGATGTTGGTAGATAAGTAGAGTAGTGTGTGTTATTTTAATTTTAAAACTGTGATAATTAGATTAATTAAATATAAAATCGGACCAGTGAAGTAGTAATGCGAGGCCCGTAATTTTTGGCCTCTTGTTGAACTACCGTGAATAATGATAGGTACTACCATTTTGTCAAAGGGCGCTCACAAAACGATTGGCGATTTTGCCAATTTGGACATTATCTCGTGTAATCTGATAAACGATTACTATTCGTAGATATTTATAAAAAAAACCTTTTGAATTGTATAATTAACTTTTGAACGTTCCGTTAACATTCCTAAATAGTAAAGTTGACATTCGAATTTGATAGTTTAACATTGTTAAAATGGAAAAGCAGCACCTGCCAATTATAATCAACTGCGAGATATCCATAACAATGCAATTTATTATCTTGCCATTTGAATATTATTTTTAATTCAAGACATGATGGCCATCACCTCGCTTATTCTCTTGTCTTTTGTAACCTGACATACTGCTCACATAAATATACTACTGTAAATAAAATATATTCGTGGCAAAATGCAAAAGACATTTATTGTAAGATTAGCTGTTTGAGAGTATACTAGCACAAAGTAAGCTCAAATTATGAATTAACATGCAAATATTTTATGTAAGTTATTTTTATGTTAGACCAAACTCGTTTGCCATGTAACATGTAAATAATTTTATATTATTATTGTAAATACTAAGTGATAGATACGATTTATAACGATAACAGTGGCGTTAGCAAGCATTTAAACCATAGTTCCATACGGGGTTTTAACTTAGAACTATGGTTCCCGCAAAATCAGGGTTATGATTTGAACTGGAACTATATGCTTGCTGCCTTGCATGCGTCAATGGACTAAACATTCAATACTGGGGCCACATTACTAGTATGAAAGCCCTTGTGTACCTATGTACCTCTATATTAAAAACAGCGAAACAAAACTGTTATCGTAGGTTATGTCGCGCAAATATTTTTACTACCTAACATATGAAATATATAATTATATTATTTATCCGTTTTACATATTGCTGGTACAGCTCTAAATTATAATTGTGCCATTATGTAATTGCGTATCCCGAGACTTATTATGAAATCTTCAATGTCAACTGTGCATGTTTACATAGGATTACCTATATTTAGATACTACTTTTATGTAGGTATATTTTCTTATATAATTAGTATTATTTTAACAAAGGCGGCTGTTCAATTATCTATGTAAACATGTGCTGTAATGTTATTACACACATCACCACAAAAATATATGAAATGACTTTACTACAGGCCGATACATTGAACTAGGAACGTTTTATTATCTAAATTTACTTTTAATCTCAGCATTAATATGATACGAAAACAGCTGATTGTTCAATCCTAAACCGCACGAGTTTAGGGTTACGTTTCGGGCAGGTAGGTGAAGCAAATGTATTCGCAACAAAGCGATCTACTTTTATCCTCGTTCAATAGATCGGCCTGTAATCTATGAAATATCAAATACTTAACAAATATGGTTTTTATTAATTTTAAGTTTTACATGGCGTAATTTGTTTTCCTGTAGATATTTGACGGAAAGATGTTCTAATTTAGGTACGTGTACCTTGATAAATAAAATTTTTAAAATAAACCGTTTCTTTATTGTCGTTGTGTCTGAACTGCTTAATAAATTATCTGCTTAATAAATTATCACTAGTTATATTTAATGCAAAAGTGGCTCCTCAATCTAAACATCTGAATTGATGAGCCACCTGGAACTCGTTAAGTAATATAAGAATATTTTTTTTAAAATGTCGTATCATTTAGCAGCAATTGTGCATACCTATAACCGTCTAAAAATTTAGCTTCTGTAGCGTATAAATGAAAGAAAATACAATAAATAACATAATAAATTGGCCTGCTACAATATTTTATTTAGATGGTTTATACAGCGTCAGCAACTGGTATTCCTGCTGTACCTACTGGAGGCTGAATCCATCTGAGAATGTGCCAGGCATTGCATTGTCAGATGGATTTGGTTCGCCCAGCACCTTACCTATACCAAAGTCAACAATTAACAAAGTCGGCTATATCCAGGTGAAATAACATGTCATTATGTCTGAAGCTGATTAACCCCGGGGTTAGTTAGCCCACTATGAGCCATTAAGAGTCGATACTACCTCAGCTCAAAAACCCTTTTTACCCTCGCACCCGACTTGAATCCGGGGATCGGACGGCAGGGCAAACTTATGTAGGTACACTGGTTTCTACGCACGATAGATGATTGGTTTGTTACGACGAAAATAATGTATTAGGTAATAGGTATTTTAAAACTTGACTCATCTCCAAGGTATATATTTCAACTTAAGCTTTTGAGATATGAGACATGTATTTAATTATTTTATTTCTCAACGTTCGTACATATCATCGCAGTCGTAGGAACGCTGCCCACAGGTGGGCATAGGCCTCCCTCCCTCATGGATCTTCAAGATCATGAGGGTAATGTTGCCATACTCGCCACGCTTGGCAGGCGGGTTGGCGAGCGCAGACCGGGATATTAATATACGGAAAGACGCTGCTGCCCATCTTCCGAAGGTACACTTTAGCAGATTCTTACGGCACTACACGGCAGGGGATGAATTAAAAAAAGTATAGAAACACGTATTTAATTTTTTATTTGACAGTGTTGTTACCAATTTTCAGGGATCTCTATCTCAAGTGAACAATTATGTTTCTCGTACCTCGTGAAGACGTTTCATCCCCTATATTTTTATTTTTACCAAAGGGAAGGGCTGATTTTTTAAATATTCTGAAATATGTTTGATTATTTTTATCCAATCTATTATCCAAATCGGTTCAGCGGTTTTGACGTGAAAAGGGAACATACATACATTCTTGCTTTCACTTTTATATATTATGGTAGGATTTTATGTCATAATAATTTTGCATTGTGATTTACAAAACTAATGGTAGACGAACTATACGATAATTATTAGGTTATAAGCTTTTATCATGTGCTCAAGCTTTTCTGCTGTGTTTCCCTTTTGATAAGTAAAGTCACCTTTTAATTTTCACAGTAAGAGTTTACTCTTGTTCGGGGAGATGTTATACCCATTTCACTGAACCCTAAATTCCTTACCTTTGCTCCCTAAACGCTAACGTCTAGACAGTACATCCTTTGCATCTCAAAGACCTCCTACAGTCAGTCCATATACATATCTTTCTCACATCTCATTATAACAGTACCTTAAGAACTTGTAGATTACCTCTAAGAATTGTTGTGAGAGAAAAAATAAACGTTTTATTTATTATTTATCTCTCGCGCTGAGATCACGTTTAAAACCCCGTTTATTTACGTAGTTTAATTTGATTTAAAACGAATTTAAAAGTGAATAAACGCTTCTTTTAACAGTTCAATTATAATATTTTTTAAAGATCCAATCAGATAACCGCATAACACCGTAATCCGGAGACGGACTGAGGTCCAAGACGTCGGTATTCAGATCATGAGACTGAAGTGGAGATGGGCGGGACATTTTGCAAGACGTGGTGACGGCGGATAGAGCAAGAGCGGAGACCGTATGAAAACCCAAAGATCTTAAACGCAACGCTGGCAGACTGAGAAATTGACTGACTAAAAGTATAGCATTACTTTCTATAGAAAGGATCGTAAAAGTTTGTTTACCTGCAAGTTCAATACGACAGACCATCAACCAGATCGTAGGCAAGGATAACCAATCAAAAACAAAATATTTGGAATACTTGATATATTTATTCATGATCATAACTAAGTACATGTTGATACTGTCGTCGACAAAAGGTTTAAGTAATTCTTACATCTATAATAAATAACTACGCCACTATTACATTGTTACATAACTATTGACAATTAGGTAAGTAAGATCTATTTTCCTTATAGCTCTAGTATACATTATCAACAAGTGAATTATTAACAAAAGGAGATGTCTCAAACTTGCGTACGTTACACAGAAAAATCGGTATTTTTCGGAAAATACTTTAATACTTTCTTTTGATAATTCAGAGTTAAAAAAGTGACTAATAATTTTCATAGAAGACGAAGACTTTTAACAATCTATCACTTTAAAAAGTCTTCGTCCACGTCTCTGCCATCAATTTCTAGGCCATTTTTTTAAGTAAATTTAACAGTTTTTTTATAGACATGGTCGAACAACGCAAAACGACCTAGGCTGGTCTCCATTTATATAAACATCTCCTATTTATGACATTTAATTTGACGAAGTCAGTTTGACAGAAGGAAAGAGTTGGGTACTTGTAGTTGAAGACATGACGAAAACACCTATAAGAGAACCAATTCCCAGTGATAAAACCTGAGACGGTTCGTATTTAGAGATCCCGGCAGGCAGATTACGAAACTCGCTACCATCGATGTCAAACGTATATTCCTTGCTGTTATCTAATACGAAATTTCAGCTGCTTCATTCGTAATCAGCGTTCCGGTCATCTAATATACCAATGAGCTTTAATTTGAGCTATATTAATAAATATTTAACAGCTACATAAATGCAAGAAATCTTATGAAGCTACAAGATCTTTTTACTCTTCAAGACAGATCTCGAATCCACTTAAGATTAATGGTATACCTAGTAGGCCTAGACGCGCCTAGTAATTGTTAAGTGATGCCTTCGCACTGTTTGGCTGTCAGAGTATAAGATCGTCGTGTCCTTTTCTCTACCTGATTCCAGCTGAAAATCTACCTGTTTCAACTAAAGCAAACTTAGGCGTTTTCATAAAAAATAAAAAAAACGTCAAAAATAGTTCCCTACCGCCTGAAAGATGGCGCTTGTGTTCTTTTTCTGTTAGTACATGACAATTTATTTACTTTTATTTTGACTACTCTGAGAAACTTGTTTAATTTAATGAAAAGTTATCATTAAGTATGCAATAATAAGTTTTTTTTATTAAAATTATTATATTTCCATTTCCCAAAACCCAATATATCCGCTTTCCAATTTTTATATATATACATTATATAAAATAATGGGTTAAAAATAGTAAATTTATGTAAAAACGCGGTGATTACAAATTTTATTTAAGTAACTAGCTAGGCCGAACCGTGTCGTTATTAATATAATGTGTTATTAATGCATTTTACATATAAAATTCTGCATTAGTAATGAAATTCAGTAAATAATTGACGACTTATACAAACTACGAACGTTTCTTATAATTGACGTAAATAAAATGGAAACACATTTTTTTAAATAAAAATGGGACGGAGAATAAAAGTAACCGCAAGGCGACTAGCCCAGCACATTAAAACCCATGCTGCCAGGCAACTTACTTATAAAAAATATCACCTATAAAAATAAAGATGCCATCCAAGATCATTCCTAACACCCACCCATTCTCTTCTTCTAACCCTATCACCACTCTGTTGAGTGTTGAAAAAATTAGCCTTTAATTTTTTTCAAGTCAGTACATTCTTATAATTTTATAATACAGTAAAAAAACATTTCAGTACGAAGAAATGTGCTCTACCTGTATAAGATAGCTAAATAGGTAGGATAGAAAATACATTCTTTCAAGGATAGAAAAGCTCTACATTTCAATACTCCATAGGTATAAACCATCCAGTTTAGACACTGGAAGAAAGCTCGTGCAAGTATTGTTATAAACCGTGGTTTGGCTGAAAAGGTTTTTTAGCCATTGGCCCTGTCGGGCATAGCCGCCTCTAGAAACTCTAGATACAAAAGCTCGTCTTCAAAATATAGGCCAACATCTAATTCAATGGCATCGCCAGCCATCATTCCCTGACGACGCCTCAGTTCACACATAAAACGCTCCCACTCCTGGTCAACCAAATCGTCGTGAATGATCGTCTCATATAGATTACACTGCGTCGCCATGGCCAGCCTGAATGCAGCGACGTATATAACCAACAGCCCTTTCCTGAACAAATACAAGAGGCGGCCGTATTGCTGTACAGTGTACAGGTCAAATTCCGATGGATAAGGCGACCTCGCGTAACTTTGAGTGAAATTTCCGTAGCGGGGATATCGGTCAATAATCCATAACTGACTTCTCAGATTCGTAAGTCGGTCTAGGTCCATGCGATGGATGGTAAAACGAAACATGATACGAATTCTCGGGTTCGCCGCTGGTATAATGCCACTTGCCAATATTAGATCCCTGGTCCTGTGCAGGGTTTCAAAAATGCCGACTTCGTCGGACGCAGTTACAATGGCCAGATCGAGAAATACTCTTCTGTTTCTAATAGAACATGTTCTCATATTAAGAAAATATATGGAAGGATTCCTGCTTGGTGTAGATGGATCTATGAATGAGATTTGAATCATTCGATCAGAGTCATTCGCTCCTTGTCGTAGGAATCCATTCCGGTCGTGAAGCGTTATAGGATTTTGAGGGTATGACATCAGGGATTGGTTTTCCACGTTACCTAACCTTGGGTACTGATTTTGATATAATTGGGATCGAAGAGAAGGAAAGCTTTGTCTGTTCCGTGATAAGATAGTTGCGTTAAGGTAAAGTTCGGTTGTTAGCTGCGCTTCCCGTTCAGCCAGCGCCCTGTCTCTACGGGATACTACGTTGGAGCTCCGGTTCCTACGCGGCAGCGGCGCCTCGACCTCATCTGACCTTGAAACTCCGTAAAATAAAACCAAAAAGTAACCATACGGTGGCAGACGCAGTCGTCCTATCCATCCAGCTACACGTATCGTATAAAATTCAGTTTCAGTTCGTATTGCAAAAAAATAGTCAAAGTCAGATAATCTAACCAAATTCGTCCGTACAACCAAACTTTGAGTTGTATCATTGCCAAAAAACGGACGATCACCGAACTGCCTGTTAAGCTGATACATTTCTGTATTTTCTAATAGTGGTGAATATGCTCGAATAGTCGCGTTGAGTCCAAGCGATCCCGGCCGCAGCAGTATGATCTGGTCCCTTAGCGTTCGGTAAGCCCGATCCATTGGAAAATCGACTCCGTCGAGCGATAATAGTTGTGCAAAAGGCGCAAAATTACGATCCATTTCAGTGGTTTCTGATTCCTTTATCACGCGCTTCGAAGTTAAAGGAGTAATCTCTAAAGCGGAGACACTTGGGACGTGAACAACAGCAAGGCAGAAGATTATCGTCAGGACAATTCCTTTGAGGCCAAAAGGGTTACTATTCTGAGTTCTGCTGAAATTCAAGTTAGATCGTTTCGCATGTCTTGAAGAATCAAGAGATGCTTTTGTTTTTGAGCTTCTCTTCAAATAATTACGATTAACGAGATATTCTGGTGGAAACCCTACATCTTTGTGGTCATTGTAGGTATACCGACTAGAGCATAAAGACAGAGAGCCAGATCGACTGCCGGTATTATTTGATGTGCTACTACTCGTTCTAGTACTTTGGATTTTGTTGACCTTGCTATGTCGCTGTTTATAATGAACATCGGAATATTCATTTTCATAGAGACGATTAAACATTGGACGAACATAGCGACGAATGACTACATTTCTGTGTACCGTCGTATGGCGATTTTCATCTACAGTTAGGTTAGTGGTTCCGTCGGTGGAATATAATGCGTTTAGCCGTTGATCAACTATGCTTGAAATGTAACTATTAGCGTCGCTGTCATAGTTTGCCCGCGAAGGGCTGCTCCCGTGGCGCAAGCCAGAGACGGGAGCGCGGACGGTGTATCAAAAGATGGGGCTGTTGTCCTTCTTGTTCTTGCGGTTGCGACGGCTCTTGCTGTTGGAGAGGAGCTCGTACGCCTGCTGGATGTCCATGAAGCGCTCCTGAGCCGAGCGTCGCAGCGCCTCGTCCTTCACCTTGTCCGGATGGAACTCGCGCGAGAGCCGGCGCCAGGTGGTCGTGATCTCTTGCTGCGAGGAATCCGGGCTGATGCCGAGTACCTGGCGGGTAGGTGCGTGATCTATGAGCGTTGATACTAAATTAATTAAAGCTAGAGCAAGGCTTGGATGCAGTAAGAATCAGCCAAAGGAAGATGGGCAGCGTTTTTGCTTGTACCAACATTCCGTACTGCGCTCGCCAACCCGATCAGTACAAAGAACCATGAGAGAGGCCTATGTCCAGCAGTGGACGTGCTACAGCTCAGGCAATAAGGATGATGATGAGAGTAAGGCTAATGAAAAGCTATACAAAAGGTCATTCACGTCAAACACGACTAGATTATTATTGTATATGGATTAATTGTAAATTGTGTGACAAAATAAACGTATCTTTATCTTTCACAATGGATGTGTGTCGTAACGCTTCACATTGGCCGCACTTCACTTTAAAAGTTTTTTATAGAAATAGGTTAAAAAAACACATGTGTAGCATTTATAGAACTCTAAATCTATGATATCGTTTTTAATTTCTATTTCCAACAAGTTATTGTAAATTAAATTACTTTTTTTTATTAAAGGCCTCTGCGGCCGCACTAAATAAATAAATAAATAAATAAATAAATAAATAATGCTGGACAAATCACACATCATGGCATCATCTAGCCCCAAGCTAAGCGGAGCTTGTGTTATGGGTAAATAAAGTATTTTTTGAGTTTGAACTGAAAATTATATTTGTTTTTCTTTCGTTATAACGTTTATCAATGCAAAAAAATCACGAGTGACTTTATTTGGCCCAAAATTTAAACATATTTGATTTAATGCCTATTAATTTGTGGTATCTGCAGACCCCACGCGACTAACAATGTAAGTTACGGTCAACGGAATCTTTTTGCACTTACCTTGTAGGCATTCTGTTCACCGTGGGGATCGGAAAGATCGATGATCTGCTTCCAAACTTCGTACCAGCCGTGGTGCTGGGCAAAATTATAGGTTTCTATGAGACATTGTTTCAAATCTAGCCACCTGAAATAACAACAAAAAATTTTTACGGACACATCAAACACGGAAGAAATGCATCAAAAGAAATCTACTCTAGTACAGTAAAGGGAGCGATAATGTGCAGATAACTACTAACCACGGGCTGGTGAAGAAGTGATGAACAGCTTCGTAGATCGGTATCTCGTCGCCCTGACTGTCCGTTATGGTACCCTGGTTGTACAGGTAACTGCACCACAGCGACAAGTACAGTAAAGTGCAGACAAAGATCACAGTTACGCGTCTGTAACAGAAAGAAGAAAACTATAGGGAATTGCTCACTGATAACTTGTATTCAAACATGTCAAACAACTGATGACTTGTCATTGAACTTTGATTGTTGTAGATAAGTTAAATTTAAACAGCTTGTGGATCCCGCAGCAGACCTTCATCAGCATTGTTTTTATAAATAATGGTAAAATAACGGATAAGAAAATCAGTACATGAAGCAAATTGGTCTTTCGCGGCTATTATAGACGATTTTACAGCGTCAGCAACTGGTCATTCCTGCGGTAATAACGATGATAGGAGCTAAGTCTGACTCTCAGAAGGGCTTCCCACTTGGTAAGTTCTTGCGCAGGCACATCAAGCTTATTTCATACAAATAGATTCATTAATTCATTCATTTCAGCCGTAAAACCTCCACTACTGAACACAGGCCTCTCTCATGGATCTCCATAAGGGGCAGTTGCCATACTCACCACGCTTGGCAGGCGGGTTGGCGAGCGCAGTATGGGATGTTGATACACGGAATGACGCTGCTGCCCATCTTCCGGAGGTTGCTCTTAGCAGGCTCTTACTGCATCCACGGGCAAGAGAGGAGGAGCAACATTCTACTGCCGGCACCCCACGGCACACCAATAGATTAATTCATCATTATCATCATCTCAGCCGTGGGACGTCCACGGCTGGACAAAGGCCACTCTCATGTATAACCAAGTAGTGATCATGAGGGGGTCGTAGCCATACTCAGCACGCTTGGCAGGCGGGTTGGGTTGGCGAGCGCAGTACGGGATGTTGATACACGGCAAGACGCTGCTGCCTATCTGCCAAAGGTATCTCTTTGCGGATTCTTACTGCAACCATGGGCGAGAGGGACAAGACCTTACGGCAATAGATAGATAATGGGAGTAGTAAAACGATAGATGGATTAGAGTTGTTTAACTACATGAAGTGTGTACCTGGCAATGTGGTGTTTCCTCGGTTTGCGATCCCATTGTTTGGAGAAGGAGTCAAACATCAACGACGACACGATCACCATCGCCATGAAACAAATGGCTTCGTCGAAGATGTAATATCGTAGTGGGTATGCTGCATACGCGCCCATCAGCGGCCACTTCAGCGCGCCACGCTCCCGACCCACATTTCCAACATTCCATACACCTTGAAATATTAAATGATGCTTTACTTACTCTAAACTTAGTTGTATGTCAACCGAGAACCTAGTGTCTTGTATGTCAACCGAGAACCTAGTGTCCTGGACAAACCTAATATAGGTTTTTTGGACACTAAAACCGAATAAAAATGTACCATTTATCCAATAATAAAAAACCGGGCAAGAGCGAGTCAGACTCGCGCACCGAGGGTTCCATGCCATCATACAATATAATATATGACAAAGGCGGTTTTATATTTGATGGAGAACCTTGACAGCGCCATCTCTTGTCTGATAGCGGAACTTATGTAGATTTTTTACACTTTCGATGATTTCTAAAAAAGTATGCTATGTAGAGAGATTGTAATAAATTTCCTCTAATCTTTAGATACACTTCTAATAGTAATAAAAGTTTCAAAGGTTTATCTCCGCAAACTTCGGAGATAAGGGGGGGGGAACGCTATTTTTTTCAACATTTTTGTAAATAACTCAAAAACTATAGGACTTAAAGGAAAACTAAAAACTGTTTATTAATGTGCGATAGAATACCTTTCATATGATACCCCACATAACCTAGTAACTTTCCAAAAATTTTGAAAACACCCCTTCCACCCCCATTGTCTAAAAAACTATGCAAATTAGAGAGTTCGCTATAATTTTCCTATAAAGTTTACATACACTTCTATTAGCTATAAAAGTATCACGGGTTTATCTCTGCAAACTTCGGAGATAAGGGGGGGGGAACGGTCGTTTTTTCAACATTTTTATAAATAACTCAAAAACAATACGGCTTAAAGGAAAACTAAAAACTAATAATTAATGTGCAAATGAATACCTTTCATATGATACCCTACATCACCTATTACCTTCACAATTTTTTTGAAAACCCCCCTTCCACCTCCCATGTCTAAAAAACTATGCAAATTAGAGAGTTCGCTATAATTTTCCTATAAAGTTTACATACACTTCTATTAGCCATAAAATTATCACGGGTTTATCTCTGCAAACTTCGGAGATAAGGGGGGGGGGGGGAACGGTCGTTTTTTTAACATTTTTGTAAATAACTCAAAAACGATACGGTTTAAAGGAAAACTAAAAACTGTTTATTAATGTACAAATAAATACATTTCAAATGATACCCCACACGGCCTAGTAAATTCACTTAAAATTTTTGAGATCCCCTATCCACCCCCCTGCAATCAAAATAGGAATATTTTTTTACATTTTTATATATGCTATATTAGTAAAAAACTGTTGTCTTTTAGCATTTTAAATTGCAAGTCGATAGCATCAGTAGTTCTCGAGATATCCATCTGTGACAGACAGACAGACAGAGTGATTCTATAAGGGTTCCTTTTTACCATTTTGGTCCGGAACCCTAATAAATAAAATAATAATAAATAAAGTTCAAAAAAGATTAAATCGGTTTTTTGTTAGGTCTAACTAAACGTGTCTCTTAAATTTCAGGTAGTTGCAGCTTCCTTCATCAGCTCAGCAACAAGAGATGATGACTACCAGATGCGGATATCTGTATAGCTGTAAAAAATATCTGCAAAAACATTGTATGTTGCCTATTTTTAAACCCCGACAAAAATGAGGGGTTTTATAAGTTGACCGCTATGTGTGTGTGCCTGTTTGTCTGTCTGTGGCACCGTAGCTCTTAAACGAGTGAACCGATGCATGCAGTTTTTTTTTATAAATCAGGTTATCTGGCGGTGGTTCTTAATAATGTTTCATCAAAATCGGTTAAGAAGTTTACAAGATATGGGGTTGACATTGAGGGTGAAAAATCGAATGTTTTCAAATACACCCAAGTGTGGTATCAAATGAAAGGGCATGATGTGTAGATACCAAAACTGAGGGGACACATAAAAAAAATAGGTTACCTTCGAGACTAGGTAGTGTCGTGGTTTACTTAAAATTTAAAATTATTTGCAGGCTGATTTCCCTGGGTTCTCATCATCTTGGTTTGGTGGCAATGGGACCACTTCAGAAGTATACTCTTCACAAAAACAAAATTTGAAAAGCAGTCCACAATTTACGGAGAAATCGATAAACAAAAAAAATCGTTGTATAAAATGATACATACAATAAAATACTGTCGAACTACTTCTTTTTTGAAGTCGGCTAATATAGAACCTCTTCTGTCGGGTAGAAACTAAGGGTGTGAAGTTGGATTTTGTGACATAAGATGATACTTGAATTTTTTTTGATTCCACTTGCAGAAATGTAAGTGTAATGCTTCTCAAGAGTGTAGCGCCTGTCTACAGACTTGACAATACCCGATTAGATTCGATAAAATTTTAGTATAGCGCCGTAAATCCAAAGCTAAGAAAATAACCGTTACACAAACTTTTGGCTGCTTTTCGAACGAGAGAGCGAAGCGAAGTTCTTAGTTGCAACTAGGCGATTCGGCGTTGAATGTTTTATGTCTCATGTATAAATCAATCTTTGTCCGGGCAAAAAAACAGACTTATGATGATAACACCAATACAAATCGGTTGTATTAGGGGGGGGTTTTAATTGAATGAAAGAAAGAAAACGCATTTATTGGCACACAAGACATACAGGTGAACAACAAAATAAAAAAAATAACAAAACATAAAACATCAAAAAGAAGAATTGACCTTTTTTCTGTATGAGGATAATTTTTGAACCAACGATTTGGTTTTGATGAAAGATTACACCAATACAAACGATTATTTTTTCTCTCTGATTTTTTTCAACGTTTTTGTAAATAATCCGAAAACTATACGGCTTAAAGCAAAACTAAAAACTGTTTATTAATGTGCAAATGAATACCTTTCATATGATACCCCACATGACCAAATACCTTCACTAAAATTTTTGAGACCCCCTTTCCACCTAAAAAAACTAAGAGAGTTAGCTATAATTTTCCTGTAATCTTTACATACATTATTAATAGCAATAAAAGATTCTCCAAACTTCCGGTGCAAGCGTCATTCTAATCTCCACACAAAAAACAAGGGAAACTTTATAACTTTTTCTCAAAAATGTGGAAAAGGTGACGAGTTCACGCATCCACTCGGATAGTTTATAGCGTTAGTGAAGCTCATAACATTGGATTGAGAAGACTTGTACGCGATTTATGAGTTAACAAGAGCTAACCTATCTAACATAAAAAAAAATCAAATGGCGTAAGTAAAAAAAAAATTCATCTGTCATTTACTGATTTGATTTTTAATAAGTTGTGTTGTGGTTGAGATATGGGGGTTCATTAATCAATGTTTTTTGTCCAAACGTAACTCTTCATGCCCGGATTTTCATGAAAATTTAATGAAGGGATTCTGGTAACACACAGTTAGTAGCCGATTGATTGGAATGACAGTGTCGCGATATAAGGTAATACACTCTCCGACCCGCGCGGTGGAGGGCGAATGTAGGGCGTTTGAAATTGGAAAGTGCTAATTTTTGACATTATTTTGACAGCCGGGTGAAGGGTTAAAGGACACCTAGGCCTCAGTCGACATGCGCAGTTGGCTGGGTGTGGCCATAAATCAATGATTATTATCTGAAATGCGACGATGCAGGGGGCGGATTTCCGATATCAAACAACATTTAACAACGAGATGGTGCTCGTTTGAGTTACTCTAGACTGGTTTTGATGATAAAGTATTTAACAAAGGCCGATTTGTAATTGAAAATCATTAAGAATTAGCTTTTGACATGAATAGTTTTCTGCGAAGTATGTACAGTCACACAGTATACCACTGAGGTATGAAGGATACACTAAGGTTAAGTAAGACCACTAAGGATTACTGGTATCCTTTACTATGTGTGCGACTGTACATATTACGAGTACATGTATTTTTTCTAGCATTAACGACCTTCTTTAATTGAGGAATATAATGTCTGCGAAGAGCCAAAGCACCTGTAAATGTCTGTGGAAGTTTTAAACCCAGCAGTGCAAGTCAATAGCTATAATCGTTTTTCGCGTGTCATAATAGAATCGAGAGAACA
This sequence comes from Pasiphila rectangulata, assembly GCA_963082625.1. Taxonomy (NCBI): domain Eukaryota; kingdom Metazoa; phylum Arthropoda; class Insecta; order Lepidoptera; family Geometridae; genus Pasiphila; species Pasiphila rectangulata. The sequence goes on along the minus strand of OY720236.1, from coordinate 22,992,805 downwards.
ATAAAAACGCTGCAATATGGGGCCAATAGGGCCTAACTTTGCTTGTTAAGGCATAGAAGTAGACCAAAGTAGCGATGACGAAGATGTCTCGTTCCTGGAGAACCTTGATAGAATGTGAGTCTAAGGCCTCTGCCTCGAATCTTGCGGGCAGTGGGGCGGCGGCGGCGGCGGCGGCGCGGGAGCGGCAGGATCTTATGCGTAAAATCAAAGCCCGCGCCGCTGCTGCGCCGCTGTTTTCAAGGGCCGGTCCAATTGATTTTACTCATAAGATCCTGCCGCTCCCGCGCCGCCGCCGCCCCGCTGCCTGCAAGATTCGAGGCAGATGCCTTAGAACCACATTCTACTAAGATGCATAGGAGACCTATAGTCCATTGTAATATTTTGAATCATCTTACCGAGTGCAGCAGCGAGGGGCACGAGCAAGTTGAGGTACCGAAGGCCGAGGATCCAAACGCCATCGGGTGGTATTGCGTAGGACGCCATCTGGGCCCAGGAATAGCCCACCATCAACATCCCAGTGAATCTATTCATGGAGAACGGCGGCTGTGAAACAAAGAGACAGTGAGAAAAGATATGGAAATGTGTATCAAACAAAAACAAATAATGATGGACATTACACAGAGCAACAACTAACTCTGAGCAGAACTATGGGAACGTGAAGGCTGATGAAATTCGCATCTATAAAAAAGCTTAAATGATACAAGCTATAGATATAGAAAATTATACAAGCCGGTTTTTTATTAATCTAAAACAAGTCCGCGGCTTAACAATTGCATGTATTTTTGCATTCATCAATCCATATTGCTTACAGTATCGGTTCCATTGTTCATGTCATGTTCGGTTGGTTCATTGCTTGAATTTGTATTTATAGTATGTTGTTGTAATAACGTTGAGTACTTGATTATTAGCAGCACTGTTAGAGCACTACTAGTTAAAAACGACATGGTTTCGAATGCTAACCATTACAAAATGTGGAAATTTAAGTGCACGGATGCAGCGCGTTGCCCATGATGGCCCGCGATGTAATGCGCAACAGGGCGGCGGTGGGTGCCGGCCGGTGGGCGGCCAGCAGGTGGGGGTAGCATGGGGTACTTATTCTGTGAGCTTTCGAGTTGGGTGATCCTTACTAAAACATTTTATAGAGATCTCATTTCAGCCTCAGGACTGCTGTCCACCTCCACTTTACCTAGTCTCGGAGGTTTTCTATTTTTTTTTTGTAATGTGTTCCCTCAGTTTTGCAATCTACACATTATGCCCTTTAAGAATCAATCAAAGAATCAAAAATATACTTTATGATAGATAGATAGATAGATAAAACGTTTATTTAGGACTGCAGACACACATACAAGAAACAAAATTCAGTTATTACTTTATTCAGTGCGGCCGCATGGACCTTATTGACGCGTCACAAATTATTAAATAAAACAACACAGATAAATATAATAAAGCACATAATTGAATCTGCTCACTTCAGATGACACGCGAGTTAGGAAAAGAAGCGAATAGAAGAACCTAACTCGGTCGTTATAGTCATCATTCAACAATTTTATTTTGTCTTATGTTACGTTTGACGGAGTTGGAGCAGATTCCGTCCCAAGTGGTTTTGTCCTCTAGGTAATCTGATATTTTATAATAAGCTTTATTGCACAGATTGCGTTTGATAATGTTTTTGAATTTATTCAATGATAACTTCTGCAACTCACTTGGGAGTTTGTTGTAGAAGCGTATACATTGCCCTTTAAAAGATATTTTCACCTTATGGAGCCTAGTAGTAGGCACAGCGAGTTTATGCTTATTTCTTGTATTTACATTGTGATTGTCGCTGTTTTTGAAGCAATATTTTTATTTTTTCATTTGATACCACATTGGGTATTCAACCTCCATATTTTATGAATCGCTGGACCGATTTCTATATAACTTTTAGTTTTGCATTCTACACATCATTCTTTTTATTAGATACCAAACTCTATTTGGAAACGTTCGATTATTCATCCCCTCTTTTACCCCCCATCCCATATCTTGTAAACTTCTCAACGGATTTTGATAAACATTATTAGGAACCACCGCCAGATGATAACCTGCTTTAAAAGCAAAAACTGCATGCAAATCGGTCCACTCGTTTAAGAGCTACGGTGCCATAGACAGACACACACTGGCACATAGCGGTCAAACTTATAACCACCCCTCTTTTTTGTCGGGGGTTGGATGTTGATGATGGTCACTAAGAAGGTGTAAGTATTATAAGACCCCCGTATATCACAACAAGATTCAAGATTATTTGTTAATTTCATCATTCAACCCATATTTTAACCCACTTAGGGGTCGAATTTTCAACAAAAAAAGAATCATCAAAATCAGTTCATAAACGACGAAGTAATCCGCGAACACAAATTTGTTATAAAAGGAGGTAAAATGACCCATTACATACGAGGTAGTTTTACTCCCAAGCTTTAGCGAGGGTGTAAATAGAAACAGAGTTTTAATGGGTTTTTAGCGCCGTGTTTTACACTCTACTTTTCACTACGATTGCGAGAAAATAAAATAATCCATTACAATATTATTTATATTAAGAGCCTGTACTGTCTCACTGCAGGGCAAAGGCATCCCTTCCTTCTTTCCACCTTTCTCTGTCTTGAGCTACTGTGGTCCAGTCTTCCAAGTATGCGTCGAGTTCGTCTCTCCATCGACGTCTCGGTCTGCCGCGAGGTCGTTTCCTGTCTTGTATGCGAATGGATCCCATTTGGTAGTGGATTTAGCCTATGACTTATCCGGCCTGCGGCAGATGTGACCCGCCCAATCCCACTTCAATTGGCCCGATTTTTGGGCAACGTCTGCTATCTGTTTTAGAGCAGTTTATTTTATCAAAAATTAAATGTACAATTTGTGAAATTTTTTTTATGAAACAGTAATAAGTCGAGTCTTTATTCATGATTATTCTACTTAAGAGTAGACTTTTTCGTTTTTGTAGGCATTGTCACTGGACAGAAAAAAAATAAAAAAAACCTTTTCCCCTAGAGGAAGAAATGCTATTTTTTCTTTGCTCTGGTGCGCCACAAGTCTTTTTGAGCAAGAGGAGTGAAAAAAATTATATATACGGTCGCATTGAGAAACCTCCGTTTTTTGCGTCGGTTAAAAACGACACCGTGTATAAATTAGATTTCTGAGATTTTAACAGGTTTTTTCTTAAGTGCGGTCAAACTGTTGTTTGTCTGTTTCACACAAAACTGCCAATTAAGTGTTGATTAATTTAAACAGCGTTTAAAACTAAGGGGATAAGTGAACTGCGTAAAATCGCGAAAAGCGGAAGAAGGGTAGAGCAGATACCTTGCAGTGGAGCAATAATGGTTGTAAACAAATAACAAAGTGAACTCCGATCGACTATCCAGAATAGGAGAACGGAAGCTTACAGATTCTGAAATCGATGAAGGGTGGCTCCTGTATTTGTGAGGCTGGGGTTCTCAGAGAGCTGGGCAGCGCATGCGTATCCCAGCCGAAGCTTCGAGAAGCTCAAGGGAGGATATATTATCTAGGTCAGTGATGACGCATTTATAATGCAGGAACAGGCAACATTGATGATTTGCAAGAGCAAAGAGGATGCACTAACTTCTCTGTTCAGTAGATGAAAGGCAACATATATATTATCGTTAGGTACTTACTTTACCTACAAGTCGTAACGATAATATCCAACGATGATAATATCCAAAGATTGAAGTTGCTAAATTCAAAGAATTTGATCTTTACAAGCTAATCGATGTATAGTATGTACACTGCCGGCCAAAAGTTTGAGACCACCTACATCTAAGTAGCAAAATGAAATAAAACTCAAAATATAAATCAAGAGGTTTAGATATTAATTAAAATGCTTATTTACTAATACACATTCATCAAGAAGAAAAAAAAATCAAGAAATATCAACCATTTACGTTAAAAATGACGTTCATATTTAATAAAATCATTAAACGGATTTTTCGTCAAAAAAGCCTCCCTTGCATTTTATAACTTTTTTCACTAGTCTCGGCATACGAGCAATCAATTTATCAATTGTATCTTGTGAGATATTGTTCCAGCTTTCTTGTAAAGCCTTCCACATGTCTTCTTGTGAGGAGGGACAACAACTGCGCACATTTCTGTCAAGCTCTTCCCACAATAGCTCAATGGGGTTGAGATCCGGACTCTGAGGGGGCCACACCATGTTTTTTAACACCCTTTCTGTTTCTTTATGTTCTAAATAACCCCTGCATAATTTTGAACTATGTTTAGGATCATTATCTTGTTGGAAAAAACATCCATTTCCAATTAATCTTAAACCAGACGGAACGGCATTTTGCTGTAGTATTCGTTTATAATGCTCCTTTTTCATGATTCCTTCGACTCGTACCAAATCTCCGGTTCCATGGCCCGAGAAGCATCCCCAGACCATAATGGAACCACCACCATGCTTAACTGTTGGCACCACACAATCTGGCATCATCTTTTCCTCGGCGGTACGTCGAACAAAAATTCGTCGTTTTGAACCAAATATTTCAAACTTGGATTCATCTGTCCAAAGAACTTCTTTAAAGTCTTCTTCAGTCCAGTCTCGATGGGTAAGGGCCCACTGCATCCGTTTCTTTTTGTTTTGTGGCCTTAGTAGTGGTTTTCGAACGGCGACGCGACCAAATAACTTAGCATCTCTCAATCGTCTTTTTACTGTAGTCAATGACACAGGTTTTGATCGGGATTTGTTCACTTCTGCGCGGATTTCTGGTGCGGTTAGGCGTCTATTCCGCTTGCTGGTAACGACGATGAAATTATCCTCGCTAGAAGTGGTAGCTCTCGGTCTCCCCGATCGCGAACGATCTTGATTACTGCCATTCTCCTTGTATCGGGTTATTGCGTTATGAACACAAGTCTTCGACAACTTAAGTTGAGAGGCAATCGCACGTTCAGATTTGCCTTCGCCGTGTAAAACAACTATGGCAGAACGAGTTTCAGTGCTAATTTCGCGCACTTTTCCCATTTTAAAATGTCTTCACTGTAACAACGACGAGCTCAGACTAGTTAAGATAATGAAAAATTTACTCCATCAAAACTCAGGTAAAAAATATGTTTAAGGAAGCTAAAATAATCCGGAAGTACGGTTACCGCAAAACAAAACCAAAATAATTAGAAATGAGCAGGCCATAAAAAATATAACAATGACTCTGTCACCTGGTAAGCGCGCGGTACTCATTTATGTTTTGAAACAATAGACCTTTAAAGGATGATAACTTAAAAATATACAATAAAAATGACTCTCAGAAATTCTTTGATAACAATAGAATACGCAGGTGTTCAAATTAGCTCTTTATCATGTGTACTTTTGAAATATTTTGGTGGTTACAAAGATTTTTACAAGTGGTCTCAAACTTTTGGCCGGCAGTGTATGTATATATCTACAATGAAAACTATTTAAAAACATTTATTGATCCACATTCGTGCCGTGGGGTTCCGGCAGTAGAATGTTACCACTCCTCTCATGCCTGTGGTGGCAGTAAGAAATACCTCCACAAGATGAGCAGCAGCGTTTTTCGTGTATAAAAATCCCGTACTACGCTCGCCAAACACGCCGCCAAGCGTGGTGAGGATGGCAACTACCCCTCATGGAGATCATGGCCTATGTTCAGGAGCGGACTTTTTTACGGGTGTGATGATGATAATGATGATGATTGATCTACATAGAAAAAGATAATGTATCGGTATGTACTATTAAAGTGGACCATAATGTCCTACCAAAGGAGTATCGTAAGCACCGAGAGGATGTCGACAGCCGTCAGTAAAAGCCCAAATTGATAATAATCTGTAGAATCATCTCAGAAAATACTTAAATCTTTATTCTAAACTGTCAAAAATCCTTCAATTACGTGCTGATTAGTTAAACCAGCGGTCTTACAAAACGTACCATGGGACCAAGCTTTTATCAAATACAAAGCCGTCATATGTCATCTCTTGTTTTGATTTGTGCGTCAACAAGAATGCATGAGCTAGCAGCATGTTTACGAATAGTTCTCACTTTAAACTACCATTATGCATTATTTATACCGTTTTATGCATCATTTGTGTAAGCATACATGCAGGCGTACTAAAGTAAGGATTGCATATCCTTTCTTTAGTATGCCTCTAAGGTAGCTCTTTTTAAAACATCGAAAGAAACATGCTCGAACCCGGCGTTGCGCGGGAGTCGGTCAAGCGTCAAGAAGTATGAGCATAACACGTGCTTCATCACCCTGAGGCAGCCCGCGGCCCAGGCCCAAGGTGTTAGGCAAGCCATCTAACAATGTCCCAGGCACTGCAGCATCCCATACAGCATAAATACCAGTTTTTACACTGCATAAGTATCTTTTTCACAGATGTCAAAGGCCAATTGACTTTTTATGCAATTTTGTTATGTTATAGGTGCATCTATACTCATGTTACTTTTGTTGAGCAAAGTATCCAAGTGTTCACACTTCACACACATACTTTATACATTTCACAACCTTGTTTTGTCTGTATGCTAGTAACAACTTTTTTATTTTCCTTTGTTGTAAAAATTGGAACTGTGTTGTCTTTACCATGGAGTTGGTACTTGCGACACAGTAATTTACTTTTGCGAGTACCTACCATCGTTTTTCATATTATTTGTCAAATTGTTATTGTTCTAAATAAATATTTTTTTCTCAGCTACAATGGATCCCCAGGTGTTAGTCAACATAGGTTACCATAGATCGTGGCTGTGCTTTATTATTTATAAGATCGATATGTTTTTACCCATGTATCGCAAAATAAACGCTTTGACTATGTACTGTACTGATACAGCTCCATTATACGTTTATTATGTCAGTAATCAATTCATTAAGTAGTTGCGAACAAGAGTTTAACGCTTCTGGCAGGCCAGTGCCCTGTAGCGGGAAACATCAGGATTTTAAATACCTACATGATAATAGTAAATAACTGCAATAATTCTGAACTCGTATTTTTAATTCCATAATCAAGTAGTTGTTATCGCGAGCTCATGTGAAACGAAAATCATAGATACCTACTATAAAAGACGCAAACGTTTAAAGAGTCAGATAGTCGTTGCTATTGCTACCCACAAATGCATTATAGTCATGCGAAAATTGAGGTTCTTATCGTCATGACGAATTTCAGCTTGATTTGTCTTGATGCAAAAGTTGATTGAATTAGTGGTGTATCTGTATCGGCGATATTATTGCTTGTTTAACACTGAAGTTTACAGTAATTCCTGTATATTTCACCTGCCCCATATAATGTTCGCATCTGATTTGGTTTTCAGCTTGATTTGACTTGATGCAGTTTTTTTTATGCTTGTTTTCAACCTGCAATCAGTAGACTTTTAGCAGATGTTTTGGGTGTATTTCCTTAATGACGTGTTAAGTGATCTCTCAATGAGAGCATCTCCTTATATTTTTCTCATCCTGAGGGCCCTGGGTCAGTCTCTGGGCATCACATTTCTCCGTAGTCTGGACTTGTATTGCCGGGTTATTAGGTTTATGGCTAATGCATTGGTGTGGCTTGCAAGTTTATTGTAGTAGGTGTTTGCTGTTGCTTCGATTTCCTCGTTAACTGTCTTCATGTTTAGATTGGTGTGTATTTCCTTGTTTGTAGTGTAAGATACTCCACTAACTGCCCTAAGTAAAGCGTTTTGCATTCATTGCGATATTGAGGTGTTTGTTTTGGAAGCGGCCCTCCACAATTGTATACCATGTAGATCAATCCAAATAGGTTTGAGCACACTTTTGTAGATAAGTAATTTGTTGTCTGTGGACAATTTGCTGTTTCGTCCGAGAAGCCAGGAATAATAGAATCTCATTTGGTCGTAATATGATATCTCCAGGTAAGTCGGCGATCAAGATGGATGCCAAGGTATTTTACCTTATTTTGGTGAGGCAAGCTGACGCCTTCTAATGTGACGGGAGGACAATTTTCTTTTCGAAGAGTGAAAGTTACTTGGACTCTCCATTTTCTCAGCCAAGCTGTTATCTCGTCTAGACCTGTCTGACGTTTGTTAGAGGCTTTTATATGGCTAGGTCTGCTGGCGAGGATAGCAGTATCATCAGCGAATGTTGCTGTGGTAACGTTCTTAATTTGGGGGCGATCTGCTGTGTACATGGTGTACAGCACGGGTCCAAGTACTCATCCTTGCGGTACGCCAGCTTTTATGTCAAAGAATAATGAAGTGGCTTTCCCTTCCCTTATCTGAAACAAGCAGTCCATCAGGTAGGACTGCAGCAGGAAGAAGTAGTTGTGGGGCAGGTAGGCTTTCACTTTGTATAAGAGTCCCCTGTGCCAGACTTTGTGGAAGGCCTGTTGCACATCCAGGAATGCTGAGGAGCAGTACTTCTTTGCCTCAAGAGCTTTTCTTACATGTTCATAGACTCTATGTACTTGTTCTATAGTAGTATTGCTTCCTAAACCCAAATTGATGGTCTGGATGCAAAAGTTACAACAAACAGTTAATACTTTTAAAAATAATCTAAAAAGACTGCTAGAATCACAGCCAATTCGACTAGTATGACAGTCTGCTGTACTAGGCCTCGTACCATCCATAAATAATGGCTTTTATATTATTATTATTTTATTTTTATAACCTACATATTGTTAGAATTTGGAGAAAAAACATTTAAATTTATATTTTAGTATAGTTTAGTTTTCACTATAGTAAACTAATGTTCTATTTTTGTATATCTGTTGCATATTAAGCTCGTGTGAAAGAAAGAAAAGGAAAAAAAATAGATATTTATGTCTAATTTATTTTTATTAGTTATGTCATTTTATGTTAATTAGTGTGCTGCAGTTGCCACCAATCGCAAACGATGATAACTACGGAAGACCAGCGCTGTGGTACGACCTGCTCTGCCACAGCAAATGCTGAGTAGTGCCTTTTTTGTCAGGGTATTATTCTACCTAAACTTAATTATATTGTGTTATTTCTGTGACAAAATAAACAAATTTTTATCTTTAAAAGTTAGTTGAATTAGTGGTGTAGCTATAGCGGCGACATTATTGCTTGTTTAACACTGAAGTTTACAGTATTACATACTTCCTGTATAATTCGCCTGCCCCATATAATAAATGTTCACATCTGATTTGGTTTTTAATTAATTACTTGTAATATGAGTGACAAATAAACATTATCTTTTTCAGTAATTGTATGTTTTTCATTAAAAAAATATGCATTGAAAATGAATCGTGAAAGGGTCGAAAGCTCTTGGCTCAGTTTTATATTGACTTTGTTTTTCATAAAATATATTCTTCTAATTTATGCAGTTTTTGTTTTGCATTTGGATAAACTCACAAATGTGAACTAGTAAATTGCAATACACAATTAGGCGTCAGGTACCTTTATTAATACCTCGTTTTCTTTTTATCCAAATGGGAAAGTAAATTATTCACCAGTGTAAATACTTTTTTCAATTATACATTTTTTCGTGTAATTGAATTTACCACTAAACTAACTACCACCAAAGCTGAAACTATGTAATAATGTATGTATTATTCATTAATTTTATTTTAACTTTCAGCCATACTTAGCTAATGTCAGAGTTCTATTTAGGAATGTGTGTTCTGATCTCGGTTGGAAATAATCTGTATTCAAGTCCCATCAGAAACTTGATTTTATTTTTGATGACAGTTTTTAACCACAACTATATCTGTAAAAAATGGAGCAAGACAAAGATGAAGACAATACATAGCAGTACAATGAACAATCACTTAGGCTGCCAGTCCCAACAGAGTTGACAGAAAAGAGAAGAGTAGAACTGGCTAATAATATTGCATAAAAACTTTTGGAGAAGAGTTTTTAAGGTTGAACGAGTTGCCCATCTTTCCATACAAACATGGAAGGGTAACTACTCCACTGTTTGACATTGACCATCCAACACTAAGAATTATAGCAATTTATATCATCATAATCTATGTTTGTATACACCCCAAACCATAAAAAAAGTATTTATTTCAAAAATACAAGCTTCTAAACTTTCGTATTTCAACACTGATTTTACCCCAAATTTGGACAAAACTAAATAATATATGGAGAAAGAAAACTCAAAAATAAACGCCGTTCCAACATAGTTTTATTATTCAAAAGTTGAAATAAATGTTATTTTGAAAAGATTACACTCAAGTTTTTCTATAATAACCCTTGTGCTAAAAGTCTATTCATATATTTTTGCACGGTCATTTTAGGAATGAATCATTGTGTATTTCATTCTAGCGCGCGGGTACACACTAGTTCAGGTGAGATAGCATACATTTAGGCCACACCCACTAACAACTTTGCCTCCACGACTTGTTGAACCTTAAGCAATTCTAATCAGCTCAACTCTTCTCCCCTTTCTACCCTGCTCCGATGGACAGGAAGCCTAAAACTAAATGTAAATAATGGGTATTTGCTAGGCATTACATTATGTTATGTGAAAATTCATTTTGATTTAATGTGGATGATTTTACAGACGAACTTATCTAAAATATGCCAAGACAAAGCATTGTCAGAAATTAGTCTATGTGTTATTCCCATTTTTATATTTAGACTAAGACTGGCTTGTGCTTCAATCAATCAATTTGTTTTAACAGCTCATTAATGTGCATGATAATGTAATGTGCATCAATCACTAGATAGAGTATACAGCAAACTTAAGGTAAATTAAATTAGTGAATATTCACCAGGCTGACCTAAGAGGTGGTCCATATTGAATAAAACTCTCAGAAATTTGGTAATAGAATCTTCGTCAGAATATTAAGTGATTTAGTGTAGATAGATATCTATAGATATGGACTTTTCAGGCTCAAGGTATAATGAACTGTTTTCATTTTCCATGGCTTACTAAGCTGACAGAATAGTATAGGTACTGGAAAAGCTTATTTGACCATCATCCAACTAATCATGATTTAGCAAAAATGGCTGGCCGCCCAGCCACTCATGTTTTTCCAATAACTACAGCATGAATCACCAGTATATAAATTACCAACATGTTCCCACCAATTTTGTGGTAAATGATAGACTTGGTAAACTTCTTACTATAAAATAATTAACAAAAAAGTACTTTATTGCACACCTTACTAGTTACTTTGGGTGCTTAAATGAAACAAACCATCAGCCAAGCCAACTAAAATGCTCTATGAATGAAAACAAGGCAACAATACAATCACAATCATTACACAACACACATGCATCACACCTTTACTTACTAACACTTTAACTGGGCCAGCGGACGAATACAGAAGATGTTTTAGAGGTTATCTAGAGAGAAATGACACAACATCAATAACTAGAAATTATGCAAATAATAAGAAAGTAAGCCTAAGTGACCTATTTAGGACTCACCTTAGGATTCCTTTGCATTTTGCCAATCAACTCGCTCATGTACTTGTGGTCTTCGTTCGCGTCATCCACGTACTTCCGGATCTTGAATACCTCACCGAACCAGCCCACTCCGAACCCTCCCAGGGTCGTCCACCACACGAACCCATGCCTATCCCTCCCAAGGTAATAGTGGTGCAACCCGAATAGACCCCCGAACATCCATAGCAAGTATGCCACATAGATAGATTTCTGAGGACGACCAGGGTTCTGAACCACTCCAACACCGTTCGAAGTCATTATCACTGATGAAAAACTGTGTCAAGTAACGTTACTTCCTTTCCGACTAATTTACATTTGATCTATTAGTCCTATACATATCCAGACCGACTTTGAGCGGGCAAAGTCTAGCTATGCGCTGACAAATGTTAAATTTCCACAAAGGCAACCAATTACGGAGAAATTCATCAAGTCAACAAAATTTGACGCGATATCGTTACAATTTAGTAAACATCAATGACGTGACGTGTCAGTCTGACATAGGTGAAGAGAAGAAGATTTTCAACTTGTCTTGTCTATGTCATTTGAATGAACAAGATTTCTCGCTCTTTGGTCTTTGGTTGGAACCTGCGGCCCGCAAAAATATGTATATCTTTTATGTCTTTTTCTTCATCGCGTGTCATTTGAAGCAAACAAACTGTTCATTAAAAAAATTACTTGACACTTTCAAAAGGTTTATTTTTTTCAAAAACGTCAAACTGCTATAGAGCAAAGCTAAATCTTAGAATAATAACTAATTCTAAGAGCTAAATAGTATAAAATTGAGTTTTATCGACGTGCCACTAAGTATCTGCTCAAGAAATGCAATTTTTGTCTTCTTAAAAATTCAGCTCCCTAGCATGAGGATGACTAGTGTATTACTTTATCTGTGGCATGATCAATATCTTTAATGGACGTTTGAAGTACCTACTTGTTAAGTTTTCAGATAACTCAGATATATTTACATTGTTTATAAAAATAATCAATTAAGTAGATCAAGTTACAGGTAAATAGGTAAATCTCGCGACAAGCTTTTTATTACATATATTGTGTAAAGACATTTTTAAGTTGATATTAAGCTATAATGGAAAATGTTTATTTTTTTATTTATTAACGTTTATTTTAAATGTGCCTCTAAAAATTCGGTGATCACTGCTAGTTTTGACCCTGTAAATCACAGAGACTTATTTGAATATTCGTTTCTTGCTGGTTAGGATGAAATCAATCTCATTTCTCGTGGAACCGTTGGGACTCATCCAGGTCCATTTCCTGTGAGGCGGCTTCTGGAAAAAATAGTTCATCATAAAGTGTCCTTCTTTATCTAGTAAAACGGTCAGCCTCTGTCCCCTGGGGATCCGTTGCCCATATCCAAATTGCCCCACTCTCAACTCATCATCACTTCTCATGCCTAGCTTGCATTGAAGTCCACCATAACAACAGTAAAGTGAGTTTTGTTCGTATGTACGGCACTACTGATGTTCTCATACATAGACTCTACTTCTTCCTCTGGATGTTACGAGGACAGCGAATTTACCTGAACGACCTATAACGAGTATCGCTTAGATATTCCGTCCGAGTGTTAGGTACGCGACCCTAATCGACACACTGTCGATGGTGATAATGTTGTTGATGAGTGACTTGTGAACGAGAAACCCAACTCTATCTTAGGACTGTTGGTCGCCCTCTAGTATATTAGATTACGAGACTTGAGGGATATCGTGTCCTCGCTCTCTCTACGGTCTTCTGATAATCCCAATATGTCCCAGTGCAATCTACTAATTTCTTCTTCCAGCTAAACAACTTTTTCATCTGTTCTCAAAGTGCAGCTACCGTAGCCAGGATTAGAGGGGCCGCCGGGAACTCAGGTCGTTTTATGGTTTCTGTTGCAATATCATAAGGGGGTTGTTGCCATACTCGCCACGCTTGGCAGGCGGATTGGCGAGCGCTGTTTATGGTATTGAAAACACGAAAAGATGCTACTGCCCATCTTCCAGAGGTATTGCTTAGCGGATTCTTACTGCATCCACGGGTAAGAAAGGAGGGGCAATATTCTACTGCCAGCGCCCCACGGCGAACTGAAAGAAATTGAAAATAAATGAATGACTTCCGGTAGTATTTTATCTGTGATGCAATGTGACCAGTGTGACGATAACAAAAATTGTCACCTTGCGTCAACTTGTCAAAACATAGCGATCTGTGGCGATCTGTCAGTTTAATTGATCGCCAGTCTTCACTCCGAGCCACAAAAGCTTTTTCTTTCCAACTTCTATCTTTTTCCGTAACGTTTACAGGAGGACACAAACGAAGTGATACATAGAAGCGAAATGCTATACCTTTAGCCACAACTTACACAGCCTTGAACTTACCAAAATATATCGCGTCATCATGCGTAAAACCCAAATCATCTATCATGTTTTCGCGTAAAATTCATTAGACGACCTCGGTAGGGATAAACGTAATTTCCTCGCAGTACGGATATTGTGCGTTTCCAATATGAATTTCGACGATAGTTCCAGTAGTGGCTATGTCACTACTGAGACGATATACGGTACGCACGAGGATTCCCACGTAGTGATGTCTGAAAAGGTGCAGTCGTTAGCTGGGAGTATCTATCAGGAGTTCGAGCGTATGATAGGTCGGTACGACGAGGATGTGGTGAAGAGCCTGATGCCGTTGTTGGTGAATGTGCTGGAGTGCTTGGATTCAGCGTACCAGACGAACCAGGAGCACGAAGTTGAGCTGGAGCTGCTGCGGGAAGACAACGAGCAGCTGGTGACGCAGTACGAGCGCGAGAAGGCCGCCAGGAAGCACTCTGAACAGAAGGTAACAACACTATGCATCTGCTAGTATTAAAAAACCTTGATTCAGTTTCCTTTGTACATCAAAGGCAGTTATTGTGTTGCAGTATCTTACTGTACAGCAATTAAAGTGCATGTTAGTGTTATTGCTCAATTTTAAATTGTAACATTTAAATTTAGAATTGTTATATTGGAATGTGCCAGCCATTCTGTTATCCAAACCTCAAGGTAAACAAGCTCAGTTAGTCTTGTGTAATAACTAACTTATAATATGTGCTCATTAATTGTATCAAGGACTGTGATAATATTAGCATGTGTGAGGGACCTGTGTTGATTGATGTCATTGTTTTCAACAAACTGATACACACATTATCTAGTGTTTGTTTTGATTCAACTCTACAAATCAATATACATTGAATTGAGAGTTAAACCTACGACTACTTTTCTCTAATTAACAACCATAATGGTTTAAATCTGTGCAGTGGGGTGCCGGCAGTAGAATGTCTCCCCTCCTCTCATGCCTGTATGCAGTAAGAGGGTGCTGAAGGATACCTCCGGAAGATGGACAGCAGCATTTTTCCGTGGATCAACATCCCAAACTGTGTTTGCCAACCTGCCTGCCAAGCATGATAACTATGGCAACTTCCCCTCATCGAGTTCCATGTGGGAGGTCTGTGTTCAGTAGTGGACGTTTAACGGCGTAAATGATTATGATGAAGTTTTTTTTAAATCAAATACAAACAAAGTCGCATTTAAAATAAATCGGTGCTCAACCAATATCACCTTGTAATGAATTTCACGGGCTCTACTTAGAGATTAAAGGATAAAGGATGTGGGTTCAAATCCCACTGGAACCAAAAAAAAATCAAAAGGTTTTTTCATTTCCTTTAAATGTTCTTCCTAAGTGTGGTTAAACACTATAATAACTACAAACTAAAGTTGCATCAAGTCTGAAATAAAAGTTATTACACAATTATTAGGTTTATTACCTGCCATCCCCCTGGACAAGGCCTCTGTAGGGGCAATAAGGAACATAACACATACTTACGTGGTTCGTGCAGAGACCTAAAGTGATTATGCATCCAATACCATAAGGCGGTTATCACACTGCCACGCACCACGCTGCATGTTTCGTGTCGACGCACCTACGCGCGTACTTGCGGGAGTGCAGATCTGCATCATCGTGCGGGTTTTTCACGCACTCACTCGCGTAGTTGCGTTTTGTGGATTCACGGCAGCTCTGACTCATTTAATTCAAAGCTGTTCGCTAGACTGCGGGACTCGGTGTGCCATACCTTGCGTCTCGCCCCGCACCTACGCGCGTATGTGCATGTTTCTCCGCGCTTAAGCGCGTGATCTGCATGAATGCGCGTAGATGCATTTTGGACTGTGCGTGTTTTCTATACAAACGGAGATACTTACAAGCAACGTTAGAAGACGCATTCACGCAACATGCAGCGTGATGCGTGGCAGTGTGTGAATCGCCTTACTCTCCACTTGCCTCCATCTATTAGATCTAACTAGTTGAACCTTAATTAATTCATATGAAAAGAACATCATCAACAACATCTTTGAAAACCAGCACCATGGTAGGGTTCTTATAACTATTATATAACTATTATATAACTATAGGTTCTCTGTTATTGCCTGTGCTGAGTGACAACCAAAGTTTGTTGTCAACAATTTTTAATCTGTTAGTTTCATAACACAATTCTATGTATGACACAAAATAAACTTTCTTTTTCTTTCTCATTCAGCTCCTAGAAGCCGAAGACCACTATGAGGGAGAAAGGAAGGACCTGAGCGGCCGCCTCGAGGCCCTCGACAGCATCGTAAGGATGTTAGAGCTAAAGCATAAGAACTCCTTGGACCATGCCAGTAGGCTGGAAGAACGCGAGAATGAACTCAAGAAGGTATGTACTATTTTCTAAAGCATTATGCGGGGTAAAAAGCCGTGTTGCCGAGCGGTATGTACCCCCAACTTTTAAGCTGAATGTCGTGGTTTCGATACCGGCCATGCACCAATGGACTTTTCTTTCTTGAAAAATGTATGTGCATACTTAACACGTGGTTTAATAGTGTATGAAACTTCGTTAGGAAAATTCGCGGCTTAGTTAGCTTCAGGCGTATTTACCTGTTCTTTCCTCTGACTAATAGTTGACTAAGCTGAGAGGATGGTAAAGGTGCTGCACAGCATGATTACCAGTTGCTGCGCTGTATATATTTATTTATTTTCCTTTAACTAGAATGATACATGTACCAATTACACTAATTATAAACATAATTACATTTCCTTACAGACAATACAAATTGACGAGTCAACATAAATATTTTAATTATAAAAACATAAAAAAAATATATAAATAATGTATAAATTATCTATAATAGATGCAGAGGCATCTCTTTATGCAGGGTGCAGACCAAAGTTTGATGATGACCATGTACTAAGATGTAGATTTCCCTCATACTTAAATTCACAGTTTACTAGTTTTTCATTATTATAGCATAAATAAAATTCTAAGCAAAGCGTTATGAGTTATGATCTAAGCTTACTTTCTTCATTACTCATCAGCTACTTAGATTAAAGAGACGCTTAATTGACATATTTGCTTTGTTCTAAAGCTTGCATGAAAATAGATATTGTTTTACCGTAACTTATATAACATCAGCTTGCCTAATTTAACCTATTGTTTAAAAGTTTAGAGAGGTCTTTGGTCTAAAAATACGATGTATTTATTTTTATGTTTGTGAAGATCTAGCATAAAATTTATACTAAAAATGTACTTTATCACTTCTACTTTAATAAAGGTCCTTTAAAATGGAATTGAATTAAAACTCTTACAGCATTAACTGTCTTACTAGTGCAATTTCAATCATCAATGAAATGCGTAAAAGCAAGAAATATTGAACTCAAGTCAAGCCAAATTAAATGTAAAGCTATTTTCTTACCAAAATCAATCTATCTAATCTATACAGCCTGCTGGATCCATAAGCAAAGGCTTCCTTTCTCTTCCACTTATTCCAATCTAGGGCTTCTGTCTGCCAATCTGCGAATGTCGCACAGTTCGTCCCGCCATCTCCCCCTGTTATATTATCTACAAAAAAAGAAAAGATAGCACTTTCGTCTAAACTTTGGATAACCAACAGTAACCTTAAATGGTGCCTACTGAGGTGCCAGAAGACTTAGTCCCTAATTTATACTCGTAGTTGGGTTTTTAATTAATAATGTTTGCTTTGTTAGTTTAGAACATATTACCCTCTTACTTATAGAAACTCATGCTAGTTTAGCGGCCTCTTAGTAATGGTTTTATGAATTAACTGTTTATAAAGGTCGTGACTGTGCGGCTTTTTTAATGTAATTTTATATGTAAGAATCATCATCATCATTTCAGCCATAAAACGTCCACTGATGAACATAGGCCTCCCTCATGGATCTCCATGAGGGGTAGTTACCATTCTCACCACGCTTGGCAGGCGGGTTGGTGAGCGCAGTATGGGATGTTGATACACGGATAGACGCTGCTGCTCATCTTCCGGAGGCATCCCTTAGCAGGCTCTTACTGCATCCACGGGCATGAGAGGAGGGGTAACATTCTACTGCCGGCACCCCACGGCCCCTACTGTACTTTATACTTAATAGGTACTAGTGGGCCCTCGTTCGGTGACGAAGCGTTATACTGGACTCTGAGCTCAGCAATTAATATGACACAACTGAAGTAGGTGCAATCACCTGATACCGTGTTAATACCGAAGTTATAACCGTGTAATTCCAAGAAGACCTTACTCACAAGACTATACGGTCGTTAATCAAATGGATTTTAAAATGCCATGGTTCAATATGGTACCCGTACACGCATTGCAAGAAATAACCCCGTGTCGTGCGTTGGAGATTCTACGTCTCACTAAGTACTTTGTGAGTGACGTAACCCTGTTTGCTAATCTTATTCTGTTCACCTATTTTTTACGCTTCGTTGTTTTGTTCGTAACACTGGCCATTTCTCTCCCAAGTTGCCTTTCTAGAGATGAGCAAGATATTATATTTATTTAATAGACATCTGATGATACTATTGGTGGCTAGGTGTGAGCTTAGAAACGCTATTTATTGGAGAGGCGCGAGATATTAACATCAAACGATGCTATTAATGGATATTAAATTACATGCCAATCTAGGTGTCCTATAACATACTTCTTACAAGGTTTACATAACATGCTTCTGTATATGTAGGGTATGTTTGTAACGGTATCTATGAACGTTTATTTTCACTAACTTTTAAACGTTTAATTAAACCTTAGCACACTTATCAAACCACCAATGATAATATTTTAGGGTTTTTTTTAACTAAATTATTAAACTAATTATATGATTTGTCCCGCGGCGGTAATCGAACCCGCTACCTCCTGCGTATCTTTCAGCTACAAGACCAACTGAGCCACCGAAGCTGTGTACATTTCAATGATTTGCATAATCATTGAAATGAACAAGATGTTCTATCAAGATCAAACTCTCTAACTAAAGAAAGCGATAACTTAAACATCACTTAGGTAATGGTTTTATATTGAAATAATTAAAAAAATTGGTAATTACTAAGATGCTGCTTTAATTTAAGCAACGTTTATAAGTAAGGTTGTTCATATTTACAAGTGACATCTATGGTGTTGTGTGTTATGTCTAGCATTATCTACTGTATAACATTACCACGTAAACCGAAATTCATAGAAGTGGTAAAGGTTATAATTTCATAGATCGTCGGCTTTCGTTTCCACAACCTAGTTACGAACGTAATTGAACGCAAACGCCAATCAGAAGCGTATTTGCATTCGTTAATTAACTCGGTGCAGTAGATCAGCGGTACCTAGCGTGTCTTTGACCTTAGTATTTACATGTTTACGCTAAATTTAGCGTGCAAATTCAAATCACAGAAGGTCGGATGAACAATATGTAAGTACCAGTTTTGTAGCTATTCACGCGATCGATACGCATTAATAGATCGGCGACCCATTAGTAAACAATTATTTAAATGTAGGTAATTATTCCAATAACAATGGTAAAACGCGGACCGGCGGACCGAGGGGGAGGCCAGCATACAAACTGACGCGAAAAGCTAGCTTGAAATTGAAATTCGTAAGCATCAACAGTTGTTAATTCTCGTTTAAAATAAAAACGATTGGTAAAATCCAACCACCATTTTGAAATCTCACTAATATATAAAGCCGAAAGTTTGTTTGTATGAAGGTTTGTTACCTTTTCACCCTAAAACTAGGCTACGGACTGAGCTGAAATTTTGCACACGTATTGATCTTGACCAGGATTAACACATAGGCTACTTTTTATCCGGGTACAAGCGAAGTGGCGGACGCAAGCTAGTAGTGTATAATTTGAACATAAAAACATTAAAAAATCAAAACATAAAATATAAATCGAATGTTTTGTAATTGCTGAAAAAAGTTTCCTAACGACAAAATCGCTAATGCGGCGCCCTTAAGGCCGGGTACTACCAGATTCCATCATTGTTAAGCAAGTATTTCTCAATAATCATTAAACATAGAATTCTGAAATTCATACCATATTAAAGTTCAGGATATTACCTAGAGAATGGTAAAGTTAATATTGATTAGGGAATTATAAAAAAAATATATAAGTATTTATATCCGCTCGATGCCCTTTGGGGACAAATTTTAGGGACGTTTGTCCCATGCTAGCACGTCACCGTGGTGCGGGGGTAGATTAACGCTCTTTAGAAATAAGGCTCTTTAGAATTTTCAACTAAGCAACATAGTTTGTAACACAACTATACACGGAAAGACGCTGATGCCCATCTTTCGGAGGTATCCCTTAACAGGCTCTTACTGTATCCATGGGCATGAGAGCATGGGAACATTCTAATGCTGACTCCCCACGGCAAGTGTTTTTAACGTACCTAATGATAATGTTAGACAGACACAACACAATATGGGAAGGATGGGGTCTAATGAACCGCGTAGAATAGATGTGGAAGAATTTAAATGGATAAATGGGACAAAAAAAACTGTAGACAAAGTTTGTGTGTGTAAAGTGTGTGGTGTGTATAGCATCAGACGTATGTATGGTAGGTAACTACGTGGATTAGAACTACGTAATTCTCTAGGCGTGCATGTGAAAAATATTCGAAGACACGATAAAAAATAATAATAAAATAATACTATAATGATCATTAAAATAATGTTTTTGAGTAACGAAATTTTTTTTAGTGACTATTGTTTGAAATCTTGTCTATCTCTGTCTATCTATAATCTCTAAATGTAAACCTATTGTTACAACTTGGTGTACCATGTTTTTTACGATTACCAAAACGTATGAGCAGGAATTAATTGATTTTTCGGTTTAAAGTATACCGGTATGCTTGGACAACCGCATCACTTATTTGAGCGACAAAACAAAGCAACTTATTTGAGCGACTATTTCTTCGAACCAAAAAAAGGTAGCTCAACCGTCATAGTTTTTCTAGAAAGTTTATAGTTAAAACTGTATTCATGATTTTTTCCGATTTTTAATGCTAGCAGTTTAGATTTTAAAGGTTTATTTTATTAGATCAGTTATCCTAATGAAAGCTGACCTAGAGTCTCTATCTCCACGTACGAGTTAAATCATTTTGAATCTAAAAATTCAACTGAGAAGACACCAATGAAATACCTTACATGATTCGTCTCCGTATAGTATTGTAGTTTTGAACAGGTCTGCTAAGTCGCGGCTGTAATTGATATTAATTAAATTTATTTATTTACACATTCATACACATTACAGATAACAATAATACACTGCGTTATATGAAAGTTACATATGTATTTTAATATACCATTGTGAGCCGGAACAGCACATCCCTCGCGTCTACATATGTACATAAAAGTACATACAAGTACAAACTTAGACCGAGCCGACGGACGTTGTGTAGAATTACAAGTTTTATTTATAATACCAAAATATTTTATGTAAAAATATTTGCATCTCTATACTTAGTCAGTTAGTTATAATTAAGTTTAAATATAAACCTTTTACTTTTAGTATTATTGTATTAAGGCCTTTGCATCTATTATAGATGATTTATGCAGCGTCAGCAACTGGTAATCATGCTGTACGGGACGCTGCAGTGCCTGGGACATTGTTTGATGGATTAGGCTTGCCCAGCACCTATACCATCCTCTCAGCTTAGTCAGCTGTTTGTCAGAGGAAAGAACAGGTCAATACGTCTGAAGCTAACTAAGCCGCGGGTTTCCTCACGATGTTTCCTTCACCGTTAAGCACGTGTTAAATGTATTATTATTAGCCGTGGGGTGCCGGCAGTAGAATGTTACCCCGCCTCTCCTATCCGTGGATGCAGTAAGAGCCTGCTAAGGGACACCTCCGGAAGATGGGCAGCAGCGTCTTGCCGTATATCAACATCCCGTACTGCGCTCGCCAACCCGCCTGCCAAGCGTGGTGAGTATGGCAACTACGCCTCATGGAGATCCATGAGGGAGGCCTTAGTTCAGTAGTGGACGCGTTTTACGGCTGAAATGATGAAATGTATTATAGTATTATTGTAAGTTAACGATTATACTGTAATCATATGATTGAATTCAACAGGAATATGCCAAGCTGCACGAACGGTACACGGAACTGTTCAAGACCCACATGGATTATATGGAGAGGACCAAACTGTTGCTCAGCACTGCCAGCGATCGCAGCGAAGTCCGCGGCCGGCTGGGACTCAACCCTGTCGGGCGATCTAGTGGTGAGTCCATCTAATTCAACAAACGGACATGGGCCACCTTAGGCTAGTTGATCTTGAGCGGTGCACGAAGCTGTTTAAGGCACGTGGATTACCTGAAGAGGACCGACCTGCTGTTCGGCAGTGCGAGCGACCGCAAAACCCCTACCGACTAAGGTTCAACCCTGTGGGCAGATCTAGGTGGTGAGTCCATCTTATTCAACAAACGGACATAGGCTGCCTTGGTCTAGTTGTTCTTGAGCGGTGCACGAAGCTGTTCAAGGCACACATGGATTGCATGAACAGGACCGACCTGCTACTCGCAGTGCGAGCGACCGCATCGGAACCGCGACCGACTGGGACTCAACTCTGTCGGGAGTTCTGGTGGTGAGTGGTCATACTCAACAAATAATCTTGACAGCTGCCTAACTACCAGCTGATACACAGGTGTAACTGTTCAAAACCAACATGGATTACATGGAGCGTACCAAGCTGCTGCTCAGCACTATGATCGATCGCAGCAATGTGCGCGTGTCGGGAAGTCTAGTGTTAAGTGTCAGCAAACTGATGTGACGAGCTTCGTGGGCAGTTGGTCCACAGCAGCGCACGTGGGCCACACCTGTACACGAATGTGTATCACTCGTCACGTTACGGTACAGGTATGCATTATTGACTACGCTGCGTACTGCTGTGTATTACAGCAGTACGCGTGGTCAACCGCCTTCGATTACAAGTTGATGAACTACACTATAATGTACATTGAACAAATGTACATACATTTTCTTATTTTGAGAACAGCTTGTGCTCCTGGCACACCTAGTTAAATCCTATTCTAATACAAATAATAATAGCATACCGTGGTGAAGACATGCTCAAATTACAAATAATTTTGGTTCTACGTTTGTACGGGAAATTCAATAGAACCCTCCTGCGTCGTCATCATCATCATCATCTTCATATCAGCCGTAGGACGTCCACTGTTGGACAAAGGCCTCCCTCATTGATTTCCAAGTACTGCGGTTGGAAGCCGACCAGCAGTTCTCACCAAGTCGTCTGCCCATCTTGTTCATGGACGTCCTACGCTGCGCTTGCCGGTCCGTGGCCTCCATTCGATAACTTATCTGTTTTGCGCGCTATAAGGCCTGCCCACTGCCACTTCAACGTGCTAATCCGTTTGGCTATGTTGGTGACCCGGGTTCATCTAAGTATCTCCCCATTTCTGATACGATCCCGCAGAGAAACCCCGAGCATAGCCCTTTCCATAGCTCGTTGAGCGACTCTGAGCTTATTCATAAGGCCAATAGTGAAGGACCACGTCTCGGTTCCATATGTCATCACTGGTAACACACACTGATTGTAGACTTTCGTCTTAAGGCACTGAGGTATGTTGGACGAAAAGACGTTACGAAGTTTCCCAAACGCTGCCCAGCCGAGATGGATTCGACGATTGACCTCTTTATCGAAGTTGGACCTACCTAATTGGACTGTTTGTCCTAGGTTACGTACGCGTCGACAACTTCACGAGCCGAGTTCTCAACCATAACTGGGGCAGGCACGACATGGACATTTGACATGATTTTCGTCTTTTCCATGTTCATTTTAAGCCCTACCAGTTGGGAGACTCAATAGAGGCCTTCGAGCATCGTGCTGAGCTCTTCCATTGACTTTGTCATGACCACAATATCGTCGGCAAATCGAAGGTAAGTGATGTATTCGCCGTTAATATTGATGCCCAGCCCTTTCCATTCCAGGAGCTTGAAGGCATCTTCCAAAGCGGTCGTAAACAGTTACGGAGAGATACGTCTCCCTGTCTTACGCCTCTTTTTAAGGGAATCGCCTTCGAGATCTATTCTTGTACTCGGACTGACATAGTGGCGTTTGTATACAAACACTTCAACACTTCGATGTACCGATGGTCAATTCGGCATCGTTAGAGAGATTCAAGCACCGCCCATGTTTCGATCGAATCCAAGGCTTTCTCATAGTCCACAAACGCGAGACATAGCGGCAAGTTATACTTTTCGGTCTTCTGTATGACTTGCCGCAGCGCATGTATGTGGTCTATGGTACTACAGCCTTTTCGGAACCCGGCTTGATCGGGAGGCTGGAAGTCATCAAACCTGCATTCGAGACAGATTGCGATGATCCTTGGAAACAGCTTATAAACATGACTCAAAAGCGAGATGTGTCTGTAATTCTTAAGCAAGGTGTTGTCACCTTTTTTTTTTTATTCATCTTAGGGAAACTATCAGCACAAGATACACAATAGTTATAAGTATAATAATAAGTGGCTATTAATAAGTTTCCACTTATAGATACACAGTAGTGGTTTACAAAGAACAAATGAAAAGAAATGAACAATAGTAGGCTAGTAATTCACACATACCCGAATAGATCCACATAATTCCACATTGTCTTATAAATGATCATTTATATAATTAGGCATTCGCATCTGTTTTAAACTTTTCAAAGAAGGAGTTATTAAGTTTGGTTTTTTAACTACCAATGCTGCTATGGAAAATATCAAGGTC
Organism: Pasiphila rectangulata; assembly: GCA_963082625.1. NCBI lineage: Eukaryota > Metazoa > Arthropoda > Insecta > Lepidoptera > Geometridae > Pasiphila > Pasiphila rectangulata. The sequence continues at coordinate 22,968,393 of OY720236.1, read as the reverse complement.
AAGCTCACTATCTAGGAGGTTAAATTTCTTCTGTGCTCGGTACAAGAAAGAATTTTGACAATAGTTAGTCGATACTAAAGGAAGATAAAATAGATTGTTTTTACGAAAAGATCTAGTGGGAATAGAAAAATTAATTTTGCTCAATAGCTCTGGACAATCAATTGATGAATTTAATATTTAATATTTTATCTTTCTTGAAGAACAGACTACCACTACGCCCTCGTTTTTTCTCCCAAAAACATGGTTTTGGCGTCGGACCTTCAAGCAAGGCGGAATTAAAGAGCTTCTGGACTTTAAGTACCGGTGATCCACCCGCTTTCAGAAAGCTCTGAAGTGATTCTGTCCTCACCCGGCGCCTTGTCGTTCTTAAGCTGTTTCAAGGCCAACCTGATCTCATACAGGCTGATGTCAATGTGAATCACAGAGATATAATTGAATATTCGTTTCTTGTTGGTCAAGATGAAATCAACCTCATCCCTCCTGCGTATTTAATACTCATACCCAAAATGTCTCAGGGTAATCTACAAATTTCTTCTTCCAGCTCAACAATCTTTTCGTCTGCTCTCAAAGCGCGGATGTTGTGTGTTATCTTATCAGGGCCAGTGGTCGTCGTAGGGGTTGGTAGCCGATCGTCTCTCGGGAATTCTTAGCACCTAGCCCCGCCGTTACCGTGACTGCTACCATAGCCAGGATTAGCGGGGCCGCCGGGGTTGGCGAGCGCAGTATATCGTATTGGAAATACGAAAAGATGCTGCTGCCCATCTTCCGGAGGTATCCCTTAGCAGATTTTTGCTGCATCCGCTGCACGGGCAAGAGAGGCGGCATTCTATTGCCGGCGCCCCACGGCCTACTGCGTGTGTGAATTATTTTAATCTTTGATTAATACTGTTATTTTATTAATCTTCTTGCAAATATCAGCAAAAACTCTTATGTGGAGAAAATATTTGCAAGTAAAATATCTTATGTGTAGTAACAATCTTAAAATGTCAATTAAGTAGAAAACCAATTAAATAATTAGAACTACTTGTTAAGTATACATTTTTTAATAATATTTTAGTATGAAATTCAGTCAAAAAATAATATATAGTGTATGATTTTTTTTCAATTAGTAGTTTTTCGTTTTTTTTGGGCCGTCCACCATCCCGATGGGTTGACGATGTGCGGAAGACCGTGGGTTGCACCTGGCTAAGAATAGCTTATGACAGAGGCGAATGGCGAAATCAAAGGGTATTCCCAACAGTGGGTCGATAAAGGCTGATGATGATGATGAAGTAGTTTTTTTTGTTTATTTCTGAAAGTAGCTCGGTGCACATACGATGTTTTAAATTTGCAACGACGATTAGCCGGTTATTGGACCAACTGAGGCACCGAGTTAGTAATTACCACTGTAAAACATCATTGTATTTGTACGCTCTTTCGCAAAAATCTACACGGAAACAATCTACACGAAAACGCGCCACCTCTTCCGTTATTGAGCGATAACCTGCACCTGCAATTCGACTTATTTGGGCTTAAATCGGTTGTTGAGTGCAATGAACGACGCACATTATATTTTGGTACATGTGCAACGACTAATACGCAAAGTACAGACGAAATAGAAGGTTCACATCGATGTCGCTTTACCACTTCACACCTGAGAATAAAGTCCTGGCTTATTTTGGTTTTAATCGGTTGTTGTGTACAATAAATGATGCACACTATATTGTGCCACAACTACAACTAATATGTACAAATTACAGTCGAAATAAACGAGGACAAGGTTCGAATCGATGTAGATTTTAAAAACTTTACACCTGAGAATGAAGTCTTCCTGGCTTTACATATAATTTGATAATTGTATTCGATGAAAAACACTAGAATAATCCTTTAATCAGCTCGACCGCAATGGGTTTTTACTGAATGACGCATTATACACAGGACAGTGTAAAATAGCACAGATTGCGAGAGGCTATATCCAGCAGTGATAATGATGAATTTGTCAATCTTTTTTAGCCACTTATTCCTTAAACTTGTACCACGACATGTATTTTTTTATATACTACTAAATGACGAGACAAGCCGAAGGCCCACCTGATATTAAGCGGTAACCTCTACCTATAACAATTGCAATGCCGCGGTGATCACGTTCACTAAGCACGTGACCAACGCTGCACTGCAATGCGCCCGTCACTCTGAGACAGAGTTGTTAGGTCTCATGTGCCCGTAATTTCACCGGCCCCCTTGCCCTTCAAACCGGAACACAGCAATGAAGACATTACCTACTGCTTGGCGGCAGAAATAGGTATGGTGGTAATACTTCCCCGGATGAACCTTTCACAAAGTTCTACTACTACTAAATATATTATGGAAGGTCATCATCATCACCCACAAACGACTGGTGAGCATAAAACTTTCCCATGCCGAATACAGATCATATTTCCATATTTTTTTAAGTCTACCAACCAAGACACTTTAGTAGTAAACCTTTTTGCGAAGAGTTCATCCAGGGGAGTACTATCCACCATACCTATTTCTGCCGCCAAGCAGTAATGTCTGCATTGCGGTGTTCCGGTTTGAAGCGTAAGGTGGCCGGTGAAATTACGGCCACATGAGACCTTACAACATGTCTCAGGGTGACGGCCGCAATGCAATGCAGCGTTGGTCACGTTCTTAGTGAACGTGATCACCGCGGTAATGCTGTTGTAGATGTTACCGCTTCACATCAGATGGGCCTTCCGCTTGTCTCTTCATTTAGTCGTATAGAAAAAAAAGGCAAAAAGAAAATGTTGTACGTCTTGTCATTTTTACCTTTTATGTTCTGTCATTTTTAATTCAGGTTTAGTTAATTTTTGCCACCAGCCACTGTCTTGTGCTAACCATTAACAATAATTCCCAGGTCCAATATCCTTCGGCTTCGCGTCTCTGGAGAGCTCCGTCCATAACATGGAGCAAACTGAGAGTATGCCGGGCAGTCCGGTGAGCCTGTCTTCATCGCCGTCGTCACCGCCCATTGGCTCCGAGCTCGCCGCCGTCAGGACAGTGGAGCGGTCTCACCAGACCGACCCCATCACGCAGACCACCCAGGTACTGCAGAGCACAGAGTATTACATTAGTAGACAGGGTATGTCAGGCAGTCCTATGATCACCACGGCCCATCGGCTCCAAGCTCGTCACCGCAAGGCACTGAAGCGGGCTCACCAGACCCACACCATCAGGCAGACTACCACCCAGGAACAGTAATCGTTTTATTAAGTAACCCCCCAGGCGTGTACGCCGTAGGTATTTGAGGCTGGGTGACATGGTCAAGGGGGATACTTATCTGTGACGCTGTCTGTACTACACACTATGTTAGAGCACAGCGTATATACTATACGTTCCACTGAATATTTACCATTTACCCCGCTCATCACGAAGACCAGCCTACAGAGCACAGAGTATTGACAATTGGAGGGGACAGAATATTCACTAAAGTAGAGCACAGAGTATTTACTATAGGGATAGACGTAGGGTGCCGTGGGGTGCCGGCAGTAGAATGTCACCCCTCCTCTCCTGCCCGTGGATGCAGTAAGAATCTGCTAAGGGATATCTCCGGTAGATGGGCAGCAGCGTCTTTCCGTGTAAGAACATCCCGAACTGCGCTCACCAACCCGCCTGCCAAGCGTATCTCTATGTCAATGAGGGAGGCCAATGTCCAGCAGTGGATATCTTACGGCTGTAATGATGATGATGATGAGACGTAGAGTGTACCAGTCAGTCCAGTAAGTTTGTCTTTATCGCCGTCATCAGATCGCAGCAAAGCTCGCATCAGATAGATATATACAAAGCAATCTTATTATAGCCTAAGAGGGGCCAGAGCAGTTACGAATTACAAGGGAACGCAGAGTTCTTAATATGTACACAAAGTATGTACTTTAGGAATCTTACTATAGAATGTATAGAGTATTAAACTTACAGGAGAGCCAGATGCGGTAACCTCTGATTCTCACAATCATGATAACTTTCACGAAAAAATGCACTGAAACTAGTGTACCTATCGATATTCTACGCAGCCTCTCTATAAATTAGAATAAAGTTCAAATCTGCCCAAATAAAAAAAAAACAATTAATTGTAAGTAATTTTCCTTCGTTTTAGAATTCTCCGTATTCGTATTGCTACAAACCTAGTTATATAGTCGTTATAAGTCTTTGTCCGTAAGAAACCTTACAAAGTACAAGTTAAAACAAGTTTATTCACGACTCAGAAAAAAGTTACGTTATTATTCAACAGGCTTTTATTTATGTCCGTAAGGATTGAGGAGCCACATCAGATTTTTAAAATCTGATATCACCATTATTTAGCAGCAATGTAGCTGATTTTGCACCACGAATTCTAGATTTAGCAGCAAAATATATCACTAGTTATATCAAAAATATTCATCTATTACTTAACGAGTTCCAGGTGGCTCCTCAATTCAGACGTTTAGATTGAGGAGCCACTTTGCATTAAATAAATATAACTAGTGATATATTTTGCTGCTAAATAATGGTGAGATCAGATTTTAAAAATCTGATGTGGCTCCTCAATCCTTACGGACATTTTTTTTACTCTTTCACTGTGTTAGATGCTAACCGAGAATCACGCGGCATGTAAAGCGTGTGATGCAACGATGTTGGTTAAAATTAAATTCTAAAAGTAATTATCTAATAACTGATTTAGGCACTTACAAATATAAATATTTACCTCAACCTCACCTAGCCGCTGTGGGCTACAGTGTACTTTATGTAATGCCATATTAAAGGACTTGGTTGTTCGGCCCTCATACGGTTAAAGTACACTCTACTTTAGCGCAAAACGTGCGCGCACCATTGATATAAAAGCATAGATGAGCCCTCACATCAAAAACTATGGCATTGTGTTTACAATATTGCCGACGAATGCGCAACACGCCACACGTACCGAAAAAATAGTGTTATCTCTTTTTCCCCCACATTATTTGCAAACACTACTTTCTCTTTCTTGCATGAGTGAGCTCACTCATATCGTTTGGAAACACAACGGCGCGGTCTCAGTACGGTGAGGGCTCATCTATGCTTTTGTATCAATGGCGCGCACACACCCTGCACGTTAGGGTACCGTTAATTGTTGAAATTGATAATTACATGCCAAAGATTACTACAATGAAAAAATATCTCTAGATTATGCCTGCCTCTTTCTAAGGTGCTAAACACAAACACCGGTCCTTTTTCGATATTGCGCTAATTTACACGAATCGTTTCAAATCAAATCACAATAATTTCAAATATACCGAATAAACTTGAGCGAAATTAGCTTAGCGTTTTACTTGATTAGTGGATAGATAAGACGAAGACGAGGTTCGGGGATTATCCGTTTAGGTTAACGTACCACAATCGGCTTGTTTGTGGGTCTTCATTAAATCAACAGTACTCTATTTGCTACATATCTGCGGCGTTGTCACTCTTGCTCAAAGATATTAAGTTTTTTTTCCTGTCCCCTGCGGCATAAATACCAGGATAGTCAAATGAATAACTATTTTAATAATATTTGTAATGTTTATTCTATTTTTAATAACTGGGAAGAAGGGTACTATAGACTCGTTCTCTATTTATCTACTTAGAAGAAAAAAATGATTCATACCTGCCGAACTGAGTAGGCCCTTATAAAATAAAATACAAACTTCATATAGAAACGATTTATTGTACGAATCTAAATTATAATCCACTTAAAAGAAAAACTAGAGCGACCAAAACAAAATTCTCGCGTCCATAGCTCGCTGAGTTACAGCCGTCTTCACTACACTCGCATGCAATCGAGTAATGGAGACCGCTGAACCTGGACTGTAGGCATAGCAGCGGCTCCTCGTAAACGTATGCGCATTCCCTCATAATCACCAAGTCCTGGTCCGGTGTGAAATATTGCACCTGTAAGAATAATTACAAATTCGTAATTCAAATTATTTTTAAGTCGACATTCTCAGCTTAGCAATGTAAAGCAAAGTACTTAATTGTGGACGATCGATATTTTGGGCATAACAGTCAGACATGTATAAAGAACTCTCGTTAAAAACACTTTATACCCCGATTATAGCTGCGATTGGAAATAAAAACAAATAACTACAGCAAAAAAACAAAGTAGGTCAGGTCAGGGGTACAGAAAAGGATATTGAAAAGGAAAAATAAAGAGAATTAACTGCAAAGAGATACCCCCGGAAGATGGGCAGTAACGTCTTTTTCTGTATGATCATTTCGTACTGCGCTCGCCAACCCGTCTGCTAAGCCTTGTGAGCATGGCAACAAACTACTCATGATCACTTGGAGATCCATGACGTTCAGCAGTAGACAGACGTTGTACGGTTGATTGGAATACATGTACTGACGTTTAGCACTAACATCTGTTACTGTGATATTTTATGTATACTGGCAAATAAATGATTGATTATTATTAAATAAATAAATAAATAATAAATAATGCTGGACAAATCACACAGCATCATCTAGCCCCAAGCTAAGCAGAGCTTGTGTTATGGGTACTAGATGACTGGTATACATAACACATTACACTACATAGATAGATATTTTTATTATATATAGAAAAACACCCTGAAGAAATATCTGCAGATCGTGTAGACATTTGTCCCGAGGCGGGAATCGAACCTGCAACCCCTTGCGTCGCAGTTCGCCCGCTGTGCCACAGAGCTCGTATTATATTATGATTATTGAATTAGAAATACCTGCGATATAGATCTGCATACTGGGCTCCTTGTGGTGTTCGCACAGGCCTTCAGATGTGCACTATTCAAATTATAATTGAAACACCCGTGGGCTGATAAAGAAGAACACTGGTAACACTTCAGACATGCAACATTACTGCACGATATCAATAAGCCAATAACGAAGATATACATTGGAATTCTTTGTTCCTAGCGTTTTGTATGTCGCGTTTTAGTTAACAATTGACGTTTATTGAAGCGCCTCTTGTCAGTTTGATGGGTTGTGTTGTGTTCAATGTATACTTTTTTGTTGAATATCCATGTGACCTATTTTGACGTGGTCAAGGTGCATACCCACTAGTGTGCGGCGCTGTTGTGTTGTACTGGCTATAGTCTGCAAAGTAAAATCAGTTCAGTCAGTTCTGCACAAAAAACGATTGTGCCTCAGTTGGTGTAAGGTCGGAAAGTCTTACGGCGAAAGCGGGAACTAAGAGTAAACTCTACAGTACAGTTTCTTGTTGTTATTTGGTATTATGATAGCAGCGCCGCGATTTTCAAACGTCGGTGGCTCGGATTCTGATAGCCGATTCAGACGCAGGAGATGCAGCTATGATTCCCTCCATGGGATAAATGTAATACTTACACGAGATGGATTTTTAATTTACTTAGTAAATGACGAAACAAGCCCAAGGTTGTTTCGTCATTCAGTCAATTAAAAAAAGTTTGTAATGTTTCTGCAGATATTTGTTCCGGAGTCTAGGTATTTTTTTTAATGAAAAGCATGTATTTATAAACCACCCTTTGGGTACGGAACCCAAAAAAAAAGGTGGAAAGTATAGGTACGCCATAATACAGGTTTTATTAGCTATTTTATTGTATTTATGCATCATCATTTCAGCCGTAAAACGTCCACTACTGAATACAAGCCTCCCTCATGGATCTCCATGAGAGGTAGTTGTCATACTCACCACGCTTTGCAGGCGTGTTGGCGAGCGCAGTACGGGATGTTTGTACACGTAAAGACGCTGCTGCCCATCTTCCGAAGGTATCCCTTTGCAGGCTCTTACTGCATCCATGGGTATGAGGAGGTGTAACATTCTACTGCCGGCACCCCACGGCGTAATTCATAATTCTGTAATATGTGTACTTGTGGATGTTATAATGTGTGTTTTCCATTATTTTTCTTTGTAATTTTCAATTGTGTAATGCTAAGTCTATAATTATTTAGGTTTTTCTGTGCTGTTTCGTTGCCAAATAAATGTATATATATCTATCTAACTACTCCTATTACCTACTCCAGGCAACATCGCCAGTGGCCCCGCCACACACAAGCTCCGGGAAATCCCAGACGAAAAGCGAGAAGAGAAGCGGCAACACCCTGTATCAAGAACTCGCCTTCCACGATACCGACGCTAGCATGGTCGAGGGTGACGATGGTGCTGATATTACAGGTATGGTATTTACAACTACTACTAAAGGTGTGCTTACATGGGCAATAAAAATTGCTCAATAAACAACTAGCTGTCCGGGCGAACTTTGTATCGCATCTACTACCACTACTTACAACTTCAACTACCCTACAACTACTTTAAGACTTAATAATGTTTGCTTGCTTTGAAACCCCAAAATCTTTACATTAATCGAACGAGTGAGCGAAGCGCACGTAGTCCTTAGTGGCAACTAGGCGTTTCGTCTGAAAGTTTTTGTGTCGTTTTTTGATCGGATTTCGATGAAATTTAAAACTCAAACCCAGTTCTGATGATGGGATCCATGATGAATTGAGGGAAATATATAATAACCGTATCTAGGTAGGTATCGGTTTGGGTCTTTTCAGCAACGAGAAAGAGTTTAACTTAGATTTTAGCATTGATCGGTTGTTTTTGTAAAAAAATAAACAATTATGTACTGTAACTTTTCCTCCCATAAAATCAAGTACATCATCTCTAATTTAACTGATTGCACTGTTTACGTCTGAGCTTAGATTTTTAAACATGTGTTTGTTTTCTCACAGGTAGCTGGGTGCATCCTGGCGAGTACGCTTCGTCAGGTACGTGCCTTTATGTGCTTATGTTTAATTTGCAGGATTCGGTATACCGAAGTGAGAAGTAACGTACTTTAAGATGTCAAAGATAAATGATTTAATAATCCTCTTAACCGTTTTCGGCTGCGGCGACTATATTCCTGCTTATGAGTGTGGATGAACTCTAAAATGACATATGTAGCCAATTATGGCTTATTAATAATTTCTGTTTCTAGAATCTCATTGAATATGTTTGCGAGCTTTGTAGCAATCACTGGTTGCGTAGTCTTAAGTAGTTCGTTAGTCACTAGGTCCGATCCGGGGGCTTTATCTAGTTTTTGGGAGTTTATGGCTCTTACAGTTTCGTCTTTTAGAATTGCTGGAACTAGTTCTATGTCGTCTTTATGTCTGACTGTGGGTTGTTCTTTTTTATTGCTTTTGTATAAATTTCGATAGAAGTTTGTAGCAATGTTTAGTATTTCTGGTCTCTTTCCAGTAGTTAAGCCATCTTTGCGCTTCATAGTTAGTGTTTTTCGTCATTTAGCTTTTTTAGTGATTTTCTAATTCCTCCACTTCGTTCTATATGTCTTTTCATTGTTGATAGTCTTTTTGTTTTTATTTCCTTTCTTATTTGTTCGTTTAACTTTTTGTTAACTTATGTTAACATTTGCCGAATATCTTTATGTTCTCTTTGTTTCATAAGTTCTTTGCGTTCCTGTAGTAGCTCTTTGATTTTGCATGAGACTGATTCCTTACTAATTGTATTAATTTTTGTAGTTTCGTTAATAATTTGGTTAAGTAGTTTATCATATATGTCTTCTATCGATGTACACTCTTTGTTTTTATCTTCAATTACGATTTTTTGGTTTTTAGAAGTAGCTCGGTATTTCCTATACATTCAATATTTTTGTTTTTTGTATGATATTTCCTTGTCTTTGGGGCACGCGCCCCTAGCTATATCGCCCTGACCATTCTATGATCAGTGTTAAAATTGAGATTGTGTTTATATCAGATACATCTTTAAAAACTTTGATGTTATTTGACATGATGTAGTCAATTCAATTTTTGTAGAGTCTGTTAGGTGATGTCCATGTCCATTTCTTCGTCTGTTTCTTCTTTTAAAAGCTGTTAAGTATATTTAGCTTATTTTCTAGGTATTTCCGTATTCTGAAGGTCTTCATAGAATTTCTGTGTTTTTCTTTTGTCTTCTTTTTTGTTTGCTTCTGTTGGTGAATATGCCTGGATAATTGACCATTCTTCTTCTTGCTTCCCATGTATCGGTAGCTTCATATTGAGCAGTGCAATTCTTTCAGAGATTCCTATAAATTCGTCAATGTTGTTTGCAAGTTCTTTTTTGATCTTGAATCCAACTCCGTACATCCCAGGCGTCTCTCCTGTATGGTGTAAAATGTATTCCCCGTAGTCCGCTATACTTTCTCCTAGTTTTCTCATTTCACAATTTTTTATTATATCCCATTTTATTTCTTGTAATGCTAGTTCTAGTTCTTGTTGTTTCTCCGAAGTTCTTATTGATCGACAATTGATGGTGGCTGTATGCCTTCATTTCCCTTAATAATTCTGTCGTCGATTTTTCCCCCTCATTTTTTCCAAATATAATTATGTTGTTCTGTTTTCTATCTCTATTCAGATACTCAATTTCCTTCTCAAGGTTTGCGACTTTAATGTGTTTTATTTTATGTGTTTTATCAATATATTATTGGCAAAATTTGACCGGTCTCACCGCTAAGATATCCGAATGGATCTGAACTTTTAAAGTCTTGCTTCAACAGACAAGTTAATATTTGAAGAATTAGTCCCACCACCTTCGTACCACTTTGGTCTACATAACCTTCTGTTTTATATTTAATAGATAGTTTATTTGTAATTTAGTTTTTATGTGCCTCCCAACATCTCAAGTAGACCTGATAAAAACTGGGTGCCTACTATGTACTCACTACAATCAACATGTACAGAATAAATCCATGCTTCTGCTTACTTGTAAACTATTTAAAAATTTGCATTCAAATCATTGGATATAAAAGTATGCTTGCTTAATATGTTGTCAAAACGACGTGTAATTGAAACAGAGCTGGTCCCTAAATGTAGAAACAATAAGTTGTTATTAGATTCAGTAATACATATGTTATTTGCAAAACTTGTACAAAAGATCCCAATTCAGCAGTTGGTACACTTGTTTTATTACTTGCCCATTATACGACCTATATGGTTTGTTGGTCTAATAGCCGGCTGAGAAGCAAGAGGTTGCGGGGTTGATCCCTGCCGGGGGACAAATGTTTGTCATTCTGCAGGTAGTTGATTGGGTCTGGGTGGTTTCTATGTACTTATGATAAGTATGTATTCACAAAAAATGGTTTCCGGTTTAATGTATAATGCTGGACAATTCACACAGCACATCTAGTCCCAAAGTAAGCAGAGCTTGTGTTATTAGTATCAGATGTTTGGTAGTATACCTAAATACATTTTTTTGTAAGTAAATACATACTTATCATACATTGAAAAGTACCTAGACCAGGGACAAACATCGTAAAATAACCACAAACTTGTCTCGCGGGAATCGAACCCGCAACCTCCTTCGTTTCAACCGGCTACTAACCCAACTGCGTCACGCAGGTCGTTATCGAGTAAGGCCAGTCTACCAGCGTAAGAGTAACTGTTACTTTGTTATTTCCATTGCACGTTGTGTTCTATACCCAGTGTTTATTTTTAAAAACGTTTCCCTAACCATTTCGTCGCACTAATACAGTTTTCGTTCTATTTACATGCGTCCTAACAAATGTCGCAACGCATTGCAGTTAACGATAACTACTTTGGTAAGTGAAACAAAATCGGCTTTATACAACGCGCTGTCTTAAACTAAGCTATGTATACATATACTACTTACCCCGCTAGTTCAGTGACCCAAAGTGGGTCTTGGCCTCTGATAGAACAAGACACCATTTTCTCCTATCCGGAGCTAGGACATAAAGATCTCTTTATTTATATGTGTAAAAAGAAGTGGATGTGTGGAGTGATGTCCAACAATGTGATTTTGAAATTTAGGCTGACAGGAATGGTGCACGTGCTTTAAGAGTGAGGTTCCTTCTTCGCTTCTAAAGCGAACAAATACAATTATGAGATCTATATTTATTTGTCACTTCCCTACATTATGACTTGAGTTTATGTATTATAATATAATAACATAAACACGGGAATTTATCGCGTAATACCTTTGATTATTCCCGACGTTTCGACTGTGTTTCAACAATCGTGGTCGCGGGTTGACTAATATTTATATTTACTAATACGCTTGAGTTTATGTAGTAAAATAATTAGTAAATAACCTTAGTATGAGACAGCGTGCGATAAGATAAGACATTATTGTTTATATTTAAGTAAAATATTGGGGTTCGGGCACCTATTATTAATGCAATCACACAGTTTTTATTATTTATGAATTAGTTAATTATATCCTTTCGTGGCTTTACCATCAATCGCTATATAGTTTTATTTGCAATTTTATTTGCCTATTTTAAAACTGTCGACTAAACAAGCCGCCAAAATGTACAGGTTAAAAATTAAACTTCCCTACAATGTCAATATGCCGTGGGGTGCTGGCAGTAGAATATCACCCCCTCCTCTCCTGCCCGGGAATGCAGTAAGAATATGCTAAGGGATATCTCCGGAAGATGGGCAGCAGCGTCTTTCCGTGTAAGAATATCCCGAGCTGCGCGGCCAAGCGTGGTGAGTATGGCAACAACCCCTCATGCACTTGGATCTCTAAGTCATTGAGGGAGGCCTATGTCCAGCAGTGGATATCTTACGGCTGTAAAATGATGATGATGATGACAATGTCAATAAAAGAAAAACTAAGATCGCCCTAATCCTGGCGACACTGTTCCCATCCGGAAAGAGATTCAAATATAGTCTTAAAATCATGCTATTTAGTTTTCTTCACAGTTCGTCTATACCTTACATTGGCATAATACATGGCTAGATCGCGGTAAGCTAACCGTCGCACTGCTGTTCATTGTAATGTCGTTGTGAAGTGTAACTAAGTGGCGCGACCTTTGTTTGATTGTTAACTTTTTTGCCGGACGGAAGTGGTGCGACTAATCTACGTACGACCTTATAAAAGATTAACGCCACCTCTATTGCAGGCATGGGAAAAGAGGTCGAGAACTTGATCCTCGAAAACAACGAACTACTGGCCACCAAGAACGCATTAAACGTAGTCAAGGACGATCTGATCGTGAAGGTCGATGAACTCACCGGCGAGCAGGAGATACTGAGAGAGGAGGTCAACAACCTCTGCTCGGCGAGGGAGAAACTCAGGGAGAGAGTCACTCAGTTGGAAGACGAGCTGAGGCATTTGAAGGTAAGATTTAGCTCTTTCATCATTTCAGCCGTAAAACGTCCACTTATGAAAAAAGGGTAGTTGCCATACTCACCACGATTGGCAGGCGGGCTGGCGAGCGCAGTATGGGATGTTGATATATGGAAAGACGCTGCTGCCCATCTTCCGGAGGTATCCCTTAGCAGGCTCTTACTGCATCCATGGGCATGAGAGGAGTGGTATCATTCTACTGCCGGCACCCCACGGCGGTCCTTACCCCTATGCAATCTTAATAAAAAAGTTACTTTTCGCACTTATGGCAATACATAAACGATGTTTTTATCCAACAGGAGACCGTTAGCAACAATGCCGGAGGCGGCGAGAACGAGGACGAAGCGGACGTGCCGATGGCTCAGAGACGGCGCTTCACCAGGGTCGAGATGGCCAGAGTGCTCATGGAGAGGAACCAGTACAAGGTAACATAGTTTTTATTCACACACAGCTTACGAAAAACAATACGAAATAAATACATGTTTAGTTCCACTATTTTAATAAATTCGAATGTTTCAATGGAAGTTTGTACTATTGTGTGTTTGTTTGTGAACCTTTTCAAGCAAAAATTACGCAACAGTTTATCTGAAACTTTGCACTTTTAGTTCATATTTTTTTATCTCCCCGGAAAGAATGGCGCATCAAAGAAGAGGCCTACAGCTAGCTGTGGGTGCAAACGGGCTGAAACGATGACGACGATGACCCCGTCTCGTCCCACTGCTGGGCGAAAATCTCCCATTTTCGCTGACCTTTGTTTGAATTTCAGGAGCGTTTCATGGAGCTGCAGGACGCAGTTCGCATCTCGGAGATGATGCGCGCCAGCCGCGGCGACGCCACCCTCAACAAGAAGAATAAAAGCATCTGGCACTTCTTCAGCAATCTGTTCAGGTAACGCAACTGCTCTTATTGTATATACCCATGAAACGACTTACGTTATTGTTAAATCATACATAAATCCATCAAGGTTTTCGATCAGAGAGGACGTTATAGGGATTCTGTGGTTCCTCCTATACCATTATGACGGCTTTAGGAGGATCAAACTCAAATTCAAAGCATTTATTTGTTAGAATGTAGGTGATGCAATGGTGAAAATTTATAAACAATAGAGTCCCTGTACATTCTTAAATAGGCATACAAATGTTGAAATAATGATCGCTTGATCAGTGCGGTTTCGAATCCCGTCCGTATCGAAAAACTTGATGTACTGTATTTATGATGATATATTTTGCTTTCTAAAGTAAATCAAATATTATTATTTTATTTACTTTAGAATGTGGGTCGTTTTTATACGGCTTTTGGTTAGTTTATGGTTTCAACCATGCATCGAAAAGTAACTATTTGTTGAGCAACATTATGTTGTACCTAACACTATAACAAAAGCGAATTACTATGAAAATTTCCATTATTTGCTTTATTTTTTTTTTCAGCCAATAGTAACTTGCGTTTACAATAACTACAAATAAGACTTTATAAACTGAAAGTTTTAACTAGCAACCAAAAACCCGAAGCAAAACTACGCAGTAAATTAAATAGCACATGATAATCGTTATTACCTACTATTAAGTATAGGTTATAACGTAAAATAAAGTAGTCAAATAATACTAGCTGTGAAAATCGCGTGACCTTAATTCGCTAATCGTTTTGCTAAAGTTAAGACCGTACGCCAATTATGATTATAAGATGACTGTTACACTTAGTTAATAATACACAAATTTCACACAGCTCCATTGAGTAATAGTCTTAAATTAAGTAAAGCTTGCCTTAAGGTGCCGGCAGTAGAATGTTGCCATTCCGTCGTTGTTCATTTCCATTGTTGGGGTTGCGGGTTCGATTCCCGCCTCGGGACAAATGTCTGTACGATCTGCAGATATTTGTTCAGGGCGTTCTGGGTGTTTTTCTATATATAATAAAAATATCTATCTATGTAGTATAATGTATTAAGTATATCAGTCATCTAGTACCCATTATACAAGCTCCGCTTAGCTTGGGGCTAGATGATGCTGTGTGATTTGTCCAGCATTATTTATTATTTATTTATTATTATTCCTCTTGCCCGAGAGTGCAGTTAGAGTCTGCTAAGCGATGCATCCGGAAGATGGGCAGCAGCGTCTGTTCGTGTATCCACATTCCGTACTGCGCTCGCTAACCCACCTCGCAAGCGTGGCGAGTAAGGCAACTGACGATGATGACGTCTGATTTTGGTGAAGTGAAGCTTGCGCTATAGAAGCTAGATCTGTAATATCTCGCAAAGGACAACGTCCCAGGACAATTCACTGCCTATAGCGATTTGAAGGACGCTAAACGACGATGAACGCTACTATACTGTCAGCTCGGCGAATATATTCTATGCACGCTTGCATTTAGGATATTAAGGGTACTTTTTTAGGAGTGGCAAACCATAGAGCATGCGTGCACCAAACACCAGTTGGTTGATACAAGCTGGCATGACGGTGAAGAGTTTACATTCGTAGGGTTTATAGAAAATGTATGCCATCTGACGCATTACAAGTTTATTGAATGTAATCGACGACCTCTGTGGCGCAGCGGGCGAAGGCCTGCGACGCAAGAGGTTGCGGGTTCGATTCCCGCCTCGGAACAAATGTCTGTATGATCTGCAGATATTTGTTCAGGGTGTTCTGGGTGTTTTTTCTATATATATAATAAAAAATATCTATCTATGTAGTATAATGTATTAAGTATATCAGTCATCTAGTACCCATAACACAAGCTCTGCTTAGCTTGGGGCTAGATGATGCTGTGTGAATTGTCCAGCATTATTTATTTTTAGTTATAATTATTGAATGTAAATAATTAAGCAATTTGCTTATTGCACGATGGTCCTGCAATAAGCGACAGCAACTGTATTCTCTGTCACTTAAGTTTAGATTTGTCACTAATCTGCAAGACCCTATTTATCACTAAGTAATTTCAAATCCGTGCCGTGGTGTGCCGGCAGTAGAATGTTACCCCTCCTCTCATGCCCATGGATGCAGTAAAAGCCTGCTAAGGGATACCTCCGGAAGATGGGCAGCAGCGTCTTTCCTTGTATCAACATCCCATACTGCGCTCACCAACCCGCCTGCCAAGCGTGGTGAGTATGGCAACTACCCCTCATAGAGATCCATGAGGGAGGCCTGTGTTCATCAGTAGACGTTTTATGGCTGAAATGATGAATGAATTTCAAATCAGATCAAATCCCTTACAGAAAAAAACACATTCTACTCTGTGATTCAATTTAGGTGTGATCTAGTATTTATTTGTTAAAAGTAAGGCCCTTTGCATCTATTATAGATGATTTATACAGCGTCAGCAACTGGTAATCATGCTGTACGGGACGCTGCAGTGCCTGGGACATATTAGGCTTGCCCAGCACCTATACCATCCTCTCAGCTTAGTTAGCTATTATTCAGAGGAAAGAACAGGTCAATACGTCTGAAGCTAACTAAGCCGCGGGTTTCCTCACGATGTTTCCTTCACCGTTAAAAGCACGTGTTAAGTGTGCACATACATTTTTCAAGAAAGAAAAATCCATTGGTGCACGGCCGGTATCGACCTTTGGATTGAAAGTCGGGGGTACATACCACTCGGCCAACACGGCTTTTTATTATTTGTTAAGGTAATCGATAATTTAGGTGATATATCCCTTTTTTGTGCACATATCTACTATTTTGTACGAGTATGGTAATAATTCCCTTGTGATCTTGGATATGCATGAGGGATGCCTATGTACAGCAGGGTACGTCGACAGCAGTCCTAAGGCTGAGACGGTGATCTACTATTTAAGGAACAAATATATTTAATGTAGATTTATAATATCATACCCTTTGCAAACGCCTTGTAATATTTGCGAAATCTGTCCATGCCAATGTATTTTCTATCTATTGAACTCTTTTTTATGGAGTTAGATGAATGTGTTACTCAAACATCTTGCTGTGCCAACCTTTGCGCCGCAATGAGCGAAATGCCAGCTGAGGCGCAGAAGGTTGCGGGTTCGATTCCCGCTGCGGGACATATCTTTTTAGCTGAATATTTGTACAAATATCTGGAAAAGATCCAGATGTTTACCAATTAATTATAAGTAGGTTCAATATATTGTTCAATACAAGTTTTCATTAGTTTAAGGCTTGGTGGTGCTGTGTGAAACTACAAGCAATATTTATTTTTATAAACATATCTTTAGTAAAGTCATATTAAAATGCAATGGTCCTTTTTGATTAGCTCGCGCCGAACGTAAAAGGACTTACCTAGTCGTTTATTTTATATCAAACCCTAACAGCTCGCTTGATCCCACTGCAGGGCAAAGGAAATAGATAAGCTCCCGCAAAATTAAAAAAAAAAAACAGTCCTTGATTGATTAGCTCGCGCAAAAGGTAGCTGTTTTTTTTACATTTATCTTCATAGCTCGCGCAACATTAAGCACTCTGCAATTTGAACCTATATTTAACTTTCAAAACTAAAGCAGAATTAAACGTTAAACAGAATCCTCATCGGGGCGATGAGTCGCTTATGCTTTATCACTGCACAGCGAGCTAAGTCTCTCTTTCACTTCGTCGCCTTCATAGTTTTTAAAATTTCGGCAAACATTATTTTCGTATTCATCATACAATTACTATTAGAATTCAAAGCAAATCTTGTTATGCGATATAAACTTCGCGCACGCTTCAATTGCGACGTCACAATACCACGCCGTGGGGCGCCGGCAGTAGAATGTTGCCTCTCCTCTCTTACCCATGGATGCAGTAAGAATCTGCTAAGGGATACCTCCGGAAGATGGGCAGCAGCATCTTTCCGTGTTTTTTTTTCACTACCCTATACTGCGCTCGCCAACCCGCCTGCCAAGCGTGGCGAGTATGGCATCAACCCCCTCATGACAACACAACAAAAAACCAGGCCCCGAGTCCCCGGCGGCCCCGCTAATCCTGGCTACGGTAGCAGTCACGGTAACGGCGGGGCTAGGGGTGCTAAGAATCCCCGGGAGACGATCGGCTACCAACCCCTACGACGACCACTGGCCCTGGTAACACACAACATCCGCACTTTGAGGACAGACGATAAGATTGTTGAGCTGGAAGAAGAAATTAGTAGATTACACTGGGACATTTTGGGGCTATCAGAAGTCCGTAGAGAGGGCGAGGACACGATATCCCTTAAGTCCGGTAACCTACTATACTACCGGGAGGGCGACCAACAGTCCCAAGGTGGTGTCGGGTTTCTCGTTCACAAGTCACTCATTAACAACATTGTCACCATCGACAGTGTGTCGAGCAGGGTCGCATACCTAACACTCAGAATATCTAAGCGATATTTGCTGAAGGTCGTTCAGGTATATGCGCCGACCTCGTCACACCCAGATGAAGAAGTAGAGTCTATGTATGAGGACATCAGTAGAGCCATACATACGAACAACACTCACTTCACTGTTGTAATGGGGGACTTCAATGCAAAGCTAGGCATGAGAAGCGATGATGAGTTGAGAGTGGGGCAATTTGGGTATGGGCAACGGAACCCCAGGGGACAGAGGCTGGCCGATTTTCTGGAGAAAGAAGGACTCTTTATGATGAATTCTTTCTTCCAGAAGCCGCCTCACAGGAAATGGACCTGGATGAGTCCCAATGGTTCTACGAGAAATGAGATTGATTTCATCCTGACCAACAAGAAACGAATATTCAATGATGTCTCTGTGATTCACAGGGTGAAAACCGGCAGTGATCACCGAATTGTAAGGGGCACATTGAATATGAACGTTAAACTTGAAAGGTCCCGTTTGATGAAATCTACGCTCCGACCCACTCGCGCACATATCCAAAACCTCGAGAGCTTTCAACTCGAACTCGCAAATCGCTTTGACTGTCTAGGAGTAGATGCATCGGTGGACGAGATCAATAACAGGTTCGTAGAAACCGTCCATACGGTGGGGTCCCAGTTCTTTAAGACCCCCCGTACTAATAGACCTAAGAAACTTTCTGATGACACCCTAAACCTCATGGCTGAACGACGTTCTTTGCGACTGCAGTCTCCCGATGATGCTCAGTCACATAGGCAGCTCAATAGACAAATTTGGAAATCCTTGCGGCACGATATTCGTACCTTTAATACAGCCAGTATTAAAGATACGATAGAGCGGAATAAAGGCTCCAAAGTGTTCGCGAGAGATAGTTCTATTGGGCAGAGCCAGATGACGAAGCTGAAGAGGGAAGATGGCAGCATAACGTCAAGTAAAGCAGAAGTGTTAAGGGAAGTCGAAAGGTTCTATGGACGGCTCTACGATTCGGTCACTAAACCTGTTTGCAGTGCGGCCAACGACCCAAGAGCTAAACTGACCCGACATTATACCGAGGATATCCCGGACATCAGCCTGTACGAGATCAGGATGGCCTTGAAACAGCTTAAGAACGACAAGGCGCCGGGTGAGGACGGAATCACTTCAGAGCTTCTGAAAGCGGGTGGATCACCGGTACTTAAAGTCCTTCAGAAGCTATTTAATTCCGCCTTGCTTGAAGGTACGACGCCGAAAGCATGGAACAAGGGCGTGGTGGTTCTGTTTTTCAAGAAAGGTGACAAAACCTTACTTAAGAATTACAGACCCATCTCGCTGTTGAGCCATGTTTATAAGCTGTTTTCAAGGGTCATCGCGAACCGTCTCGAACGCAGGTTTGATGACTTCCAGCCTCCCGAACAAGCCGGGTTCCGAAAAGGCTACAGTACCATAGACCACATACATACGCTGCGGCAAGTCATACAGAAGACCGAAGAGTATAACTTGCCGCTATGTCTTGCGTTTGTGGACTATGAGAAAGCCTTCGATTCGATCGAAACATGGGCGGTGCTTGAGTCTCTCCAACGATGCCGAATTGACTATCGGTACATCGAAGTGTTGAAGTGTTTGTATACAAACGCCACTATGTCAGTCCGAGTACAAGAACAGAGCTCGAAGGCGATTCCCTTAAAAAGAGGCGTAAGACAGGGAGACGTAATCTCTCCGAAACTGTTTACGACCGCTTTGGAAGATGCCTTCAAGCTCCTGGAATGGAAAGGGCTGGGCATCAATATTAACGGCGAATACATCACTCACCTTCGATTTGCCGACGATATTGTGGTCATGGCAAAGTCGATGGAAGAGCTCAGCACGATGCTCGAAGGCCTCAATCGAGTCTCCCAGCGGGTAGGCCTTAAAATGAACATGGACAAGACGAAAATCATGTCAAATGTCCATGTCGTGCCTGCCCCAGTTATGGTTGAGAACTCGGCTCTTGAAGTTGTCGACGCGTACGTATACCTAGGACAAACAGTCCAATTAGGTAGGTCCAACTTCGAGAAAGAGGTCAATCGTCGAATCCAACTCGGATGGGCAGCGTTTGGGAAACTTCGCAACGTCTTTTCGTCCAACATACCTCAGTGCCTTAAGACGAAAGTCTACAACCAGTGTGTGTTACCAGTGATGACATATGGAACCGAGACGTGGTCCTTCACTATTGGCCTTATGAACAAGCTCAGAGTCGCTCAACGAGCTATGGAGAGGGCTATGCTCGGGGTTTCTCTACGGGATCGAATCAGAAATGAGGAGATACGTAGAAGAACTCGGGTCACCGACATAGCCAAACGGATTAGCACGTTGAAGTGGCAATGGGCAGGCCATATAGCGCGCAGAACAGATGGCCGATGGGGCAGCAAAGTTCTCGAATGGAGGCCACGGATCGGCAAGCGCAGCGTAGGACGTCCACCTACAAGATGGGCAGACGACTTGGTGAGAACTGCTGGTCGGCGGTGGATGCAGACGGCTTCCAACCGCAGTACTTGGAGATCAATGAGGGAGGCCTTTGTCCAGCAGTGGACGTCCTACGGCTGAAATGATGATGATGATGATGAATACCACGCCAAACTTATACATAAACGCTAAAGGTACACCATCAGTTATATATAAGCCTACATTGTCAATATCTTGATTCCTTGCTAGAGAACGGGGATTACTAAAATGTATCCAACATTTTAGAATGTGACGTTACATTAGTGATAAGTATGATTCTGTGAGCAGAGGTAGGTTGGAGAAAAGATGTGTGAAAGATGTAATAGTGTAATGTGTATCGATGTCTCTAGAGTGTACAATTTGGGATAATGGCAACAGTTGCTACGAAATAGAAATGATTGAATGGAAGTAATAATGACTTCAGTTTACCGTCATAATGGCGCGTGAACTGCGGAAACACTCTGTGTTTCTCAAACCGTGGTAAATATAATGTATAGTTTATAGAAAATTATTTCGGTTCAGTTTTTTAATACTTGAGGACTGAAATTGTCGATTAAACAAAAGGAAATAATTCAAATCAGTTCCTAGTCAGTATTTGCTGTAATAATATAACTAAGATGCTAGTGGGTTCGATACTCTCCGCATTGCTAACGTTTGCATCATTGCCTTTCCCGATCTGGTAATGATGCCGACACATTATGACGTCTTTGTTTCCTACTGTACGAAATAGGACATTTTACACTTACGTTGATTTTGCGGGAAAGAAGCAAAGTATCCTTACCCACCTTTATCGCATAGATACTGTTGATATAATATTTGAATCGTATTTTGTCACTCAGTCAGGTCACATAACAAGGCCAAGGTCACGTCATTTTAAACAATAATATTAATGATCAACCAACATTATTACAAAATCCACACAAGTTTTGGAAAATTCCATTTAAAGACCTAAAACTCACGTGCTCCCATTTCGTATAATACCATGAGTTTTCACTGTTAGATCGCCTGCCGGTACTACAATAGTAGGACGTTACTATGACATCTGTCAGATTTGTAACTCATGGTACCAAATTCTAAGCAAATGAAGTCCAAGCTACAGTCGCCGTAGTATAGTTTACTGCGTATTTTAGTACCAAACTATCCACTTGAGGCGCTGTACAAGTTTTCATACAGTTTTTGTAACTGCACTCGCTAGCGAGTACAAAAGTAATAATAGACCTAATGGATAGAAATGTCAGTGTAGAAGCCGGCCAAAATACACGTGACCTCTGGCCGGCTGTAATTCATGTCAGGCTGTTCAGTAGAAGGCGTTACTTGCTTGGAAAATGTGATTCACAACAAGGCTGCAGTCATCGTGCATATTACACTTTCCCGTGTTAACTAAATCCCCTGTGGTTCCAGCAGCAGCGACCGACCGCAGCGCCCTCTGTCCACGCCGCACATGCGCGCTGTGACGGGCCAGCCGGCGCTTCGCCACTCGCGCACGCAGGCTGACTTCCTGGAGACGCAGCTGTCGGATCACCATCACGCGAGGCGGCACGACCGGAACGAGCAGTTTAGACAGGTTAATCTAAATAATATTAACTCAGCCTCTACACGTCCTGTCCACTTCTGATCGTGCCCATCAGAACATAGGTATTAAATCCAACTTGACGATGAGCAGGAGAACTTTTAAAATGTAAATGATGGCGCTTAATTCGTACTCAACCGATACTGTCCTATCAGGCCCGCCCCAAATCTTGATAAGATCATATTATTCAAATCAAATTATTTATTTGTAAAGGTTTTAATAAATAAATGATATGATTTGATTAATATCTTATAATCATGTTAAACTTTCGCGATTTGTTAACATATTTGTTTTAGTTTTAAAATTACAGGATTTTATCGCGTACCTTTTTATTATTTTCGGGAGGATAGGGAGGACTCCCGCAACCAAGAACGCTTAGATGTGTTCGAAACGTCGGGAAAATAATAAAAAAGGTACGCGATAAAATCCTGTAATTTTAAAACTAAAACAAATATCTTATAATCAAATCAGACCGAATACCATGGATATAAATCGTTAGATGAACCAAAAACTCTAGCATTGTGTTTACAATACTGCCGACGAATGCGCAACACGCCACGCGTACCGAAAAAATAGTGTTATCTCTTTTTCTCCCACATTATTTGCAAACACTACTTTCTCTTTCTTGCATGAGTGAGCTCACTATATCGTTTGGAAACACAACCGCGCGGTCACAGTACGGTGAGGGCGTATCTAACGATTTATATCAATGCCGAATACGAAACTCAACGTTGGGCTCCCAGGCAAAAAATTTCGACGTTGGCATTAAGTCAGCCCAGCTTAAATGGGACTGGGCTGGACATGTCTGCTGCAACAATTGGGTCCCCGACGTAAGGCCGCCACGCGGCAGACCACGACGGAGATGGCGGGACGAGTTGGATGTGCATTAGCTGGATTGGACCGCTACAGCGGGAGCCCGACACGGCTGGAAAACGGGGAGGGAGGCCTTTCCCCGCATTGGGGCAACACGGGCTAAAAATAATAAAAAATAAATATCTTATAAAAGTTTGGGGGTTGGCCCGATAGGGTTCTGTAGTTTAGTCGGTTAAAGCACTCAAATCTCGCGGGTATATAACAGAAACTCGGAAACATACATTTATATCCATAGTTTGCAATTACAAAGCATAGACACGTTTTGATACAAACATTTTGATAATAATGTAATTTCCATGAAGAGAAGCTCCTCGTTTATTGTACACTTTGTATTACTAAACGGGGATTGCCCTGGGGTGCCGGCAGTATAATGTTGCCTCTCCTCTCTTGCCAGCGGATGCAGTAAGAATCTGTCAGGGGATACTTCCGGAAGGTGGGCAGCAGCGTCTTTCCGTGTATTAACATCCTGTACTGCGCATGATCAGTACTCAGTGAGGGAGGCTTTTATCCAGCGGTGGATAACTACGGCTGGAAGAGAGAGAGGAGAGATGAAACGGCGGTGGTGACATAGCCGCGGACGCCGGTTGACTATCACTATCATGATTAGTAAATTTAAGGTTGAACAAGTCGCAGAGGCAAAGTCGTCAGTGGGCGCGGCCTAAATGTATGTATACTATCTCACCTGACATAGTGTGTGTACCCGCGCGCTAGAATGAAATGCACAATGATTCATTCCAAAAACGACTGCACAAAAATATGTGAATAGACATTTAGCACAAGGGTTATTATAGATAAACTTGAGTGTAATATTTTGAAAATAACATTTATTTCAACTTTTGAATGATTAAACTGTGTCGGAACGGCGTTTATTCTTGAGTTTTTTTTCCGTATATTATTTAGTTTCGTCCAAAGTTGGGCTAAAATCAGTGTTGAAATACGAAAGTTTAGAAGCTCGTATTATTGAAATAAATACTTTTTTTACGGTTTGGGTTGTATACAAACATAGATTATGACGCGATAAATTGGTATAATCCTTAGTGTCTGATGGCCAACGTCAAACAGTGGAGTAGTTACCCTTCCGCGTTTGTATGGGAAGATGGGCGACTCGTTCAACCTTAAAGGCTCGAGCAGACCGGATGCGTATACGTAGACGTAAGCGTAGACGTGCACGTACCACTGTGTTGTAATGTATGGAACTGTATGAGACAGGACACACCGCTTGCGTAACGTAGACGTGCGCGTCATATATCAGTTCCATACATTACAACTCAGTGGTACGTGCACGTCTACGCATACGCATCCGGTCTGCTCGAGCCTTAACTCTTGCTTGTTCGTCAAGGTGCGAGCCCACGTACGTAAGGACGACGGCCGCACGCACGCCTACGGCTGGAGCCTGCCCGGCAAGGTGGGGCAGGCGAAGGGGCCCAGTCCGTGCACGTCCCTGTCGTCCGGCGGCGTGCCCGTGCCCGTGCCAGTGTTCTGCAGGTGAGTTGTGACGCACTACTGGAGCCTGCCTAGATAGAGAACGAGACACATACTGTGATTGAAACATACACAAACTACTATGACATAATTCAGGGCTAGCATGGGCTGGGGATAAAACTTTTGTCCTCCGGTTATTTCCACTGACAAGGGACAACATTATTTTATCCACCTGCCAAAGCACTGCAACAGGGGGAAGGAGAATTATATCACTTTTTGACATTAGACGTGGATACTCACCCCCCGCCTATAGCATGTCTGTCCACCGTGAATAGTTTATCCACCAATGTCGCCATGCTCGGAGGGTGGACAAAATTGACAGAGGGGAATAGTATTTTGTCCTCTCCCCGTGGATAAAATATCTCCGGCCATGCTAGCCCTGGATGAAGATATTTTCCTATGTTATTGCAAATAAATATTTTGTTCACCTTATAAATGTGAGTTCGTAAAAACATTCCTTTTATTATCAACTAGCCGCACTTCGCGGTTTCACTTTTCGGTTTGTAATTTCCTGATCTTTTCTCGTCTGCGTTCCAGGTATGCGATTCTCGACAATTTTTATAAAAGCCTTGTATAGACTTAGAACGATAGATTCCGATATCGGATTTGTCACCTTTTTTATGCAGTAATATGATTTTTGAGTGACAGAGAGTGTTCGGTAGTGTCCCTTTGTTTAAAATAGATTTGTGACGTGAGGGAGCAAAATTTGCTTTCCGTTTTGATGCCGACTTATTCCTCTTACGTCAGATACCACTTAGGACAGAAAAAAATTGTTCCATTTAGGTCATCTCTGACCTAATTTTATATTTTGGTTTTTATCAAGGAATACGTTTAACTTAAAAAGACGGCGTCTTTTTCAACGACTGTTTACGCGTAATTAAAGCATATTCCTCGCTAAAAGATTCAGTTTGAGATATATATATTTTTTCACATAATTGAAGGAGCAAACCGTAGTGGTAGAATATTTTCGAAACTTTAGATAAAATTGACCATACATGCTCTAAAACAATGCTGTCAGAATAGAACAAATCAATAGATCATAGAAGAATAGATAAACGAACCAACGTTGCTCGCCAACAGGCCGATAGCGGAGAGCGAGCCGCGCATGTCTCTCCTGTGCGCGGCGGCGGTGGACCTGAGCGGCGGCCGCACGCCCGACGGCGGCTGCATGGTCGGCGAGAGCGTCTTCTACGCCAAGGAGGAGGCGAAACCGGAGAACGTCATGTCTTTGGGTGAGTCTAGCGCAAGAGGTGGCGGGTTCGATTCCCGCCTCGGGACAAATGTCTGTATCATCTGCAGATGTATGTTCTGGATGTTTTACTATATATGTATATTACTAGCTGACTCGGTGCCCACTTCGTTGGGCGGTAATTTATACAATACACAAATACTGTGGCTTTCTATTAGTAAAAGATTTTTCAAAATCGGTTCAGTAGATCCAGAGACTAATAGAAATACTATATCAGTAGAGAAATAGAGAGTTTCAGTAGAGAAATAGAGAATTTCATAGAGAAATATTACAGTTTTTTTTTATTATATCAGTCATCTAGTACCCATAACACAAGCTCTGCTTAGCTTGGGGCTAGATGATGCTGTGTGAATTGTTAAGCAATATGTTTTTATTTTATCTCCTTGCTGCAAAATGAGAAAAAGAAATTCACCTAATTTAAACACGTGCAAACTTAAACATGGCTATAACCCAAACTCTGAAATGTCGATGCCTACGACTATTATATTATGCATCATCATTTCAGAGATGAATATTTTACTAACTACAAACAAAAGTTATTGCCTGTAATATATAAAACTGTGTTATATAAGTTTAAATTTGTAAGTTAACCGTTTTTCACGAATGACGCGTAACGATGAATTACGCAGTCGTTTAACTGTTACTGTTACGGCCGTGCACCAATGGATTTTTCTTTCTAGAAAAATGTATGTGCACACTTAACACGAGCTTTAACGGTGAAGGAAACATCGTGAGGAAACCCGCGGCTTAGTTAGCTTCAGACGTATTGACCTGTTCTTTCCTCTGAATAATAGCTGACTAAGCTGAGAGGATGGTATAGGTGCTGGGCAAGCCATCTAACAATGTCCCAGGCACTGCAGCGTCCCGTACAGCATGATTACCAGTTGCTGACGCTGTATAGATCATCTATAATAGATGCAAAGGCCTTATATTTTTTTTAACTGTTATATAATGTTTCTACTACTTTTATTGGTGCTTTGAGTCGGTTCGAATGTTTTGAGTCGGTTCGAATGTTTTGTTAAGTTTCACGTTTTGCTTCTCGTTCCAGCTCTAGAGATCAGCAAGGCGACGTCCGTGCACTCGCCCGAGGTGGAGCAGATAAATCGGCAGCTGCAGTCTACGCAGAGCGTCGAGTATACCGAGAAGAACCTGTCTTCGCTCGTGTGGATATGCTCTAGCACGCAGTCTAAAGGCGTTGTTATGGTATGTGATTACTGTGACCGCGTATCGTGCCATTATTGGGCGGAAGCCTTCGCTCGTTCCCTTTACAGTTTTGCCAGTCTCTTGCTGTTTTACTGTTAGGCTCAGCGCAGACAGAACGGAGCGCAGCGGAAAGATCTTTATTAACGTACTTGAAAATAAACTTTAAAATTATTGCAATAAAGTGCGTAAATGCATGAACCTGACAAAAAATGCTCGCGCGTCCGCGAAGATACGCGGGTATTCCCGCGCGGCGTTTTGCACTTTATTTTAATAATTTTAAAGTTTATTTTCAAGTGCTTTAATAAAATCCTCTCCGTTGCGCTCCGTTCTGTCTGCGCTGACCCTTAGCCTGTGTCGTCCCATTGTTGGGTGAAGGCCTCCCCCGTTTCCCGCCACCCGCGTGCCGAGAGTGTTGGCCGTGTGGTATGTACATACCTCCGATTTTCGATCCGAAGGCAGTGGGTTTGATACCGTCCGTGCATCAATAGATTTTGCTTTCTTAATAAAATTATGAGCACATTTAACACGTGCTTTATTGGCAAAGGAAACCATCGCGGCCTAGTCAGCTTCAGACGTATCGACCAGTTCTTTCCTCTGACTAGTAGCTGACTAAGTTGAGAGGATGGTGCCTAAATAGATGTCAAGGCCTTACCTTAATAGCACTTTAGAATCTAATTGATAATCTTTTCATCATCATCACAGCCGTAAGACATCCACTGCTGGACATAGGCCTCCCTCATGGACCTTAGTAGTTGGATCTTGATCCAAGTACTGATCATGAGGGGTTGTTGCCATGCTCACCACGCTTGGCAGGCAGGTTGGCGAGCGCAGTACGAAATGTTGATACACAGAAAGACGCTGCTGCCCATCTTCCGATGATATCTCTTAGAAGATTCTTACTGCATCCGCGGGCAAGAGAGGATGGGTGACATTCTACTGCCGGCACCCCACAGCATCGTTATTTATTTTCCCCGTGATGAAATTCATCTTTTTTTACTTTATGATTGTAAAGTGGAATAAAGTTTTTGAGTAAATAAATGTATCTTTGGGTTGTTGAAAATTATCTCTTAGCCTATTCTAATAAGACTCAACCTTCCAGATAATAGACGCGAACAATCCCGCGGAGGTGATAGAGTCGTTCCCAATCGCCGACAAGCACATTCTGTGCGTGTCGTCTGTCCCCGGCGCCACCGAGGAAGACTACTTGGAGTACGAGGAACGGATGAACAGCTCCGAGCCTGACGCCAAACGGCTCTCACGGCACTCGGTAAGAACACTACCATGTAAGACGACTATTACTACTTTGAGTACGAGGAACGGGTGAACAGCTCCGAGCCTGACGCCAAACGGCTCTCACGGCACTCGGTAAGAACACTACCATGTAAGACGACTATTACTACTTTGAGTACGAGGAACGGGTGAACAGCTCCGAGCCTGACGCCAAACGGCTCTCACGGCACTCGGTAAGAACACTACCATATAAGACGATTATTACTACTTTGAGTACGAGGAACGTACATATGAACAGCTCCGAGCCTGACGCCAAACGGCTCTCACGACACTCCGTAAAAACACTACCATATAAGACGACTATTACTACTTTGAGTACGAGGAACGGATGAACAGCTCCGAGCCTGACGCCAAACGGCTCTCACGACACTCGGTAAGAACACTACCATGTAAGACGACTACCACTACTTCGATTACGAGGAACGGGTGAACAGCTCTGAGCCTGACGCCAAACGGCTCTCACGACACTCGGTTTGTCAACACTGAGTTAATATGCCTTTCATATTCAAGACATAATATAAAAAAATAAAACATTTAAGTCTAAAAAACAATTACATTGTACTTTTATGGCATCAACGATAGAATCAATAAGAAGGATCAACGGTCTTTTACAAACATTGAAACAGGATATTGTTTTTGGTTACAAAAATAAAGGAATGGCTTCTTTAAGCGAAATTAGCTTTCTCCATTGTGAGTAATTTTCCTCCAGATGGCATTACAAAATTCCACCCTGCATAATATATCGTTTAGTTCACGGTTGGAATCGAAAGTCGACATCGACCTAAGATCAAAAGTCAGGCTTCTTCATTTTTAGGTCGATTCTTCGGCCAGAAATGCCACGAGAAGTAAAATTTTACGACTCTACAAGCCTCCGAGGCGGCGATAAAATCTCAGTCCACCGAGTAATTGTTTCATGTATGAAAACTGAAACAAATCGTAATGGGCCGAATCCTGAAATGGGCTCATTGTGACAGCTCGCGCGATAGTTAAAGATCGCTCGGCAAAAGTAGAAGGGGTATGCGCAGTATTCAATTCTAATGTCTATTTGGTGATGTGCGGAGTGAGGGGGGCGGGTGTGCGCTGACGGCGCCACGTCATTGGTAGAGCAGTCGCTCTCAAGGTCACCTCCCGCGTTGCGTTCGCGCGTCTCGATTCGTGCGCGATTGGACACATGCGCCGATTGCCCCCACTAGATTCATCGAGCGATCTTAAACCACCGCGCGACCTATACTTTGTATTATTGTGTGTTGTGTTTATGTTGTGTGTAATGTTTTATTCGATGTCCAGCAGAGTCTATTCGGTGGAAGTAAGAGCGAGTCGACGGACGGCCAAGCCAACGGGACCTCCTCTGGCACTGCCAGCGACGGCGGAGATAAGGAGGTCGCTGTGGGGACTGCGCGACTGGTAACTATACTACCGTCATCATCATCCCTTCTCCCATCAACGCATGCGCGATATCATCATCATCTCAACCGTAAAACGTCCAATACTGAAAACAGGACTCGCTCATGGATCTCCATAAGGGGTAGTTGTCATACTCACCACGCTTGGCAGGCGGGTTGGTGAGCGCAGTATGGGATCTTGATACACGGATAGACGCTGCGGCCCATCTTCTGGTGGTATCCCTTAGCAGGCTCTTACTGCACCCACGGGGATGAGTGGAGGGGTGACATTCCACTGCTGGCATCCACGGCAATGCGATATGGTCGCGTGTAATTCGTCTGGTGTCCGTTATAGAGTGTCATTTCGCTCCGAGCTTTGAAGGTTACGTACCCTTGCATCCGTCATCGAAAACTGACGGCTCGGTAGGTACCCATGGCGACCCACAGACAAAAAATTGTGAACATCGGTTATAGATTGACTAGCTCTCAGCTTAGTCAGCTGAGAATCAGAGGGAAGAAACAGGTCAATACGTCTGAAGCTAACTAAGCCGCGGGTTTCCTCACGATGTTTCCTTCACCGTTAAGCACGTGTTAAATGTGAACTTACACTTTTCAAGAAAGAAAAATCCATTGGTTCACGGCCGGTATCGAACCCACGACCTTCGATTAAAAGTCGAGTTTTAATGTTGTGTACACTAGTACAAATCAAATACCAAAAGTCCCCATAAATCCCACTTGTCCAAAAAAGGTTGTTCAACGTACACAAATGTCAGATTTATCAGTTTTTTTTAATTTCGTTCTTGAACGATATACTTTGTCACAAAAATTAGCTCCACAGAATTGTATCTGATATTATCATATACAAAAAGTTCACGTCACAAAGAGTCACCAAGGCAGGAGGGTTGGTGGGCGCAGTATTGGATGTTGTTACACGAAAAAACGCTGCTGCCAATCGGTATGCCTAGGCAGATTCTTTTCGAAGAGCTCGGTGGCGCAGCGGGCGAAGGTCCGCCTGCGACGCAAGGGGTTGTGGGTTCGATTCCCGCCTCACGATCTGCAGATATTTGTTCAGGGTGGTCTGGGTGTTTTTCTATATATGATAAAAATATCTATCTATGTAGTATAATGTATTATGTATATCAGTCATCTAGTACCCATAACACAAGCTCTGCTTAGCTTGGGGCTAGATGATGCTGTGTGATTTGTCCAGCAATATTTATTTATTTATTCTTACTGCATCCACAGGCAGGAGAGTAATGCTACTGCCGGTCACCGCAGAAATGGGCGTTGGTTCTATTCACATCCTTTTCCAGGTGATGGCAGCGCTTCTATCCCCGCCGACCACGCCGCTGAAAGAGCCCGCCAACCAAGAGGCCGAGGAGACGGGCGCCGAGCCCGCGGTTAAAAAGCCGCAGTCCGTCGAGATCGCCAGCGATAGCCCGCCGCTGAGCTCCACGCCCGTTGCGAGTGAGAACCAGACTTAAAGGCTCGAGCAGACCGGATGCGTATGCGTAGACGTGCACGTGCCACTGAGTTGTAATGTATGGAACTGTATGACGACGCGCACGTCTACGTTACGCAAGCGATGTGTCCTGTCTCATACAGTTCCATACATTACAACTCAGTGGTACGTGCACGTCTACGCTTACGTCTACGCATACGCATCCGGTCTGCTCGAGCCTTAAACGTCGCTAGTTCTGTCAATACAAGTGTATTTTTATTATCTGTATAGTATATAAAAATGAATCCCTTTTTCCCTTGGTCACTGCATCATGCGTTCTTGATCACGGCTGGACCGATTTTGCTAATTCTTTTTTTCGTCCACACTTAACGTTCGGATTCTAAATGATTGAAACTAGCTGTCAACCAGCGGTTGACGCGGCGTCGCCTAGCCGTAGCCGAGTCGACGTATCGGAGCTTCTGATCCGCTTTGGTTTCGTGCTTACATACGTTAGGTTGACGACTGTTTGACGGCGACGCGTACGGCGATACGGTTACGATCCCTTTCCGAGTTGATACGTGTGCCGACCTTTAAGCGTGTTGCGCCTGATTATCCCGTCTCGAAAAGGGCCTTTTTAAGTACGATATCATCATTTCAGCCTTCTGTTGTCTCCGTCCACTGGAAATAGGCAGCTCCCTCCTAAATCTTTTAAGACATGAGGGGGCTGTTGCTATACTTAACATGCTTGGCGGGCGAGTTAGCGAGCGCAGTATATTGGTACACGGAAAGACGCTGTTGTCCATTTTCCGGAGGTATCCCTTAGCAGGCTCTTACTGTATCCACTGGTATGAGAGGAGGGGTAACTTTCTACGCGACTATGTATGATAGCCAAACGGATTAGCACGTTGAAGTGGCAATGGGCAGGCCATGTAGCTCGCAGAACAGATGGCCGATGGGGCCGAAAAGTTCTCGAGTGGAGGCCACGGACCGGCAAGCGCAGCGTAGGACGTCCACCTACAAGATGGGATGATGACCTGGTGAAGACCGCACGTCGACGGTCGATGCAGATCGCTTCCAACCGCAATAACTGGAAATCCATGAGGGAGGCCTATGTCCAGCAGTGGACGTCCTACGGCTGAAATGATGATGATGATATAATGATATTGGTATCGTATTAGTTATATTTAAATATTAATATGTATTGATGTAGGTTAGTTATGTAAGCTTTTATAGATAATCATTTGTATTTAGTATTTGTGTAACTATTATATATAAATATATATTTGTATATGTATATAGTACATATATATGTTAGGATTTAAATATGAGGATATTAACACTACACCCCATTCTTCCATTCAAATCCTCTCCATCCAAAGGTTGTCTGGAAGAAATCGCTCTAAGCGATAAGACCGCCCATTGTGTATTTCTGTTGTTTTTTTTGTAGTTTAAGTTAATTTTAGTTATTTTTGTTTTTATTTTCTGTATGAATTACACAATAAAGAGTTTATCTATCTATCTATCTATGATAGCTTGTATTCCTCTATCCACAGCGGAGATCCCGCTTAGTTCCCCGGAGCCCGGCGTAGACGCGTTCGCGCAGGAGCAGTCGGACGCGGAGCGCCGCGACGTGCCGCACGACCGCAGCATGTCGACCGTGATGGCGACCGTCTGGCTCGGCACCAAGAACGGACATCTGTACGTGCACTCCGCCATCGGTAACTACAGCCGCTGTCTCGCAAGGTAAATAGTTATATCGAATGAAAGAAAATAGGTTAATCGATTTATTTTTTACATAGGTACGCAACACATACAAAATGGCAAGGAAGGGAATACATTTCAGATGGACTTACAACTAAGGACGACACAAATATTGTAGGTAAGCGTGTTGAATGGGGTCAAAACTGCCACACTGCCACTGCCTCAGTATTACCGCCACCGTATAGCGAGCTATGAGGTTGTGGCGCTGATTTTAAGGCAGGTTTTTAACGCGCGTTGGTAGGCGACAAAAAAGAAAAATATGAATAAATGGTGATGGCATCCACCGTCGACCTGCGGTCTTCACCAGGTCGTCAGCCCACCTTGTTGGTGGACGTCCTACGCTGCGCTTGCCGGTCCGTGGCCTCCACTCGAGAACTTTTTGGCCCCATCGGCCATCTGTTCTGCGAGCTACATGGCCTGCCCATGATGATACAGGGTGTAAAAGGACGACTACCGAAAACTTCGGGGGTCAATGTACTCATCAATATGAACAACTTTTACTGAGGAACTTTCGCGGTAAAAAAAATGTGAAGAAACAGCTGTTCCATACAAAAGTACAATACCTACTTTACTAAAATATATGGAACAGCTGTTTCTTTACATTTTTTTTACAGCAAAAGTTCCTTTGTAAAATTTGTTCATACTGACGAGTACATTGACCTCCCGAAGTTTTCAGTAGTTATCCTTTTACACCCTGTATACAAGTAATAATGAGTATGGCAGCAACCCCTCATGATCAAAGGCTTTTTCTAGCAGTGGATGTCTTACGGCTGGAACAGAAGCTCTTTCCTTAGGCCGTAATTGTGCCGAGTGAAATGACCAGCATTATCAATGTGTCTCATGGCATAAACTTGTTCGATCCGCAGTGTGAAGCTGAACGACGCGATCCTGTCCATAGTGTCGTGCGCCTCTCGCTGCATAGTGGCGCTCGCGGACGGCAGCATCGCCATCTTCGCGCGTTCGGCCAACGGACAGTGGGACTTCACGCAGTACTGGCTGATGACGCTAGGCGACGCCAAGTGCTCAGGTGCGTTCGCTGTTTATGACGGCAAGCGTCGCTAGATATTGTACTTTTTACTATTTATTTATTTTCACAAACAGAAAAATGAAGCTTAAAAACAAAAGCAATTACAGAGTTACGCTTAATCCAAAAAAAGTTTCCACTATTAATTCACGCATAGGCGAATGCTACACGCTCGATATGTATCGCGATATTTGGATCGTGATCCTGTAGGATATGTGTAGATGTATCTTACTTTTTACGTTGTTATGTAATGTGACTGTGTTTGCGCATGCATTATTCGTACATCACCGTCTTTTGATATGTTTCTGTCCATCCAAATGTCCGCCCATTGTACGTTATTATCTGTCTCCTTGTGTTATTTATGTGTACGCGTGTAAAGAGTTAATAAATAAATAAAATAAATAAATAATGCTGGACAAATCACACAGCATCATCTAGCCCCAAGCTAAGCAGAGCTTGTGTTATGGGTACTAGATGACTGATATACTTAATACATTATAACTACATAGATAGATGCTTTTATTGTAATATAGAAAAACACCCAGAACACCCTGAACAAACATCCGCAGATCATACCCCTGGCGTCGCAGGCGGACCTTCGCCCGCTGCGCCACAGAGCTCGTCAGTTAATCTATCTATTGTAATTGCAGTCCGCTGCCTCAGCGCAGTCGGCTGCACCGTGTGGTGCGGCTATCGTAACAAGGTGCACGTGGTGGAGCCTCGCTCGCGCGCCCTGCTGCACTCGCTGGAGGCGCACCCGCGCCACGAGAGCCAGGTCAGGCAGATGGCTTGCGACGGCGACGGCGTCTGGGTAACGAAACTCTCTAAGCTCTTTCTTGACGACCGGACAAGATGTCCTCCGTATCTCATAGTACATTACTCATCATTTGCCTGCTTTTATCGCACATTACGTGTACCATGTTCTCTTCTTCCATTCTTCTCTGTCAGAAGTCAACTCGATATTCACTCCTTTAACATCATTCACACAACCCATCCGTGCCGTGCCATGACGTGGGGTGCCGGCAGTAGAATGTTACCCCTCCTCTCCTACCCGTGGATGCAGTAAGAGCCTGCTAAGGAACACCTCCGGAAGATGGGCAGCAGCGTCTTTCCGTATATCAACATCCCGTACTGCGCTCACCAACCCGCCTGCCAAGCGTGGTGAGTATGGCAACTACCCCTCATGGAGATCCATGAGGGAGGCCTTAGTTCAGTAGTGGACGTTTTACGGCTGAAATGATGATGACACAACCCATCCATCCTTCCTTTGGTCTACCTCTGCTCGTATATCCATCCTCATTCATATTTATCACTCGTTTTGTAACATGTCACAGTCCATCACTAGTTAAAGAGAATATAATGTATTTATTCAGAAAAAAACATGCAATATAAACGCAAATTGTATCACTACATAAAATAACCTGAAAGGAAATTTTACAGACCTGCTTTAATACTGTTAGGATTCTGTAGGTCTACCGTGAGTTTTCACAATATATCCTCGCTTGAGACTGTAGTTTAAAAAAATATGAAAACTTATACAGCACCTCTAGCGGATAGTTTGGTACTAAAATACGCAATAAACTGCTCTACAGCGATTGTAGTTTGGGCTTCATTTGATTAGAATTTGGTACCGTCCGTTACAAATCTGACAGATTTCACAGTAACGTACTATTACTACCGTAGTAACGGCAGGCGATCTAGCAGTGACAACTCATGGTAGACACACTGAACTTGTCAAATACACACGAGCAATCTTCACTTCGACTTAGTGTCATATAGTTCAAACAATATACAGATGCAACTAGGACGTTTAGCCATCTCTTTTTGTTCTACCGACGTCATAGCCCTTTTGGTGTCCAACGTTTAACGAGAGTTGGCCTATATCCTTCCTACATCTGCAATGCCAGTTTTGGCTCGTATATCGGTACACTTATGAATGGCGTTGTTCATAATACGATCGGTTCGTTTGACGCCGAGGATGCTTCCATCTGATTATAATGAAGTTTTTACTACATAGATAGATATTTTTATTATATATAGAAAAACACCCAGAACACCCTGAACAAATATCTGCAGACCGTACAGACATTTGTCCCGAGGCGGGAATCGAACCCGCAACCCCTTGCGTCGCAGGCGGACCTTCGCCCGCTGCGCCACAAAGCTCTTGCTTCACAATAAATACACTATACTAATAATGTCTAATGTATTACATCAAATAACAAGTGTACCGTGTAAATTACAGGTCACGATCAAAATGGACTCCACACTGCGTCTGTACCACGCTCACACATACCAACACCTCAAGGATGTTGACATCGAGCCCTACGTCAGCAAGATGTTGGGAACGGGCAAGCTTGGCTTCTCACTAGTCCGTATAACCGCATTGCTGATCAGCTCCGGGCGATTGTGGATCGGGACAAGCAACGGGGTGGTCATATCGGTGCCGCTGTCAGATTGTTCCAGCAGAGATTCTGTTGGGGCACCGGCTAATAGATCAGGTGAGTCTTATTGTTTTGTAGTGAGGTTTATTTTTGAACAGCAAAACCGGATGACACGAGATCGCTCGACACTCTCACTCGTTCGTGTAACTGCATCGCTGATCAGCTTTGGGCCACTGTCCAACTCTCCGCTGTTCCAGAGTTATATTGCATCGTGGCAAGGTGTATTTTAGTTTGGAACCAGCGTCAATAACCAATCGTCCTCTTATTTGAGGTTTTATTACGGGTCGTGATATTTGTTCTGCTAACTAACAGTTATCTTTTAGCTACAACGAATTGACGCAAGCATTAATCAAAGAAGGGTGACGTCAGATAGACAACTAGTCAAACACATAGATATTTTACTTTTTACACTCGAAACAAGACGATGACTCTTCCAACTCAATGCCATGTTGTGATGATCCCAAGGAGAGTAAGTAACTTCGCATATAATTTATTTATCTTATTAATTTATAAACACTCCAACAACATCTTCACATTGCATTCAGAAAAGAAAACTTACATAAAACAAGTCCCGTGTAAGACATCATTACAGGAATGTACAGCACTCACCTTACTTAACTTAAATTATTCTAAGTTATAATTATATTAATCTTGAGGCACTGAAAATAGTGCAAATGTCTAAACCCGTCAGTGAATAGCCAAAGGGCTTAAATGATAATGATCGTGACTGTCATATAAACTTGTAACCTAGTAGATCCTTTTTGAATAGTGGTTTTGCTGTCAATATTTGTTGTTTAGTTCATAGTTCATTTTACGAGTATTTATAACATAGGTTAAAGGCTCGAGCAGACCGGATGCGTATGCGTAGACGTGCACGTACCACAGAGTTGTAATGTATGGAACTGTACGACGACGCGCACGTCTACGTCACGCAAGCGGTGTTTCCTGTCTCATGCAGTTCCATACATTACAACTCAGTGGTACGTGCACGTCTACGCTTACGTCAACGCATACGCATCCGGTCTGCTCGAGCCTTACATGTCAGAAAAATGACATTAATAAACAATAATTAGAATAAACAAATAAAAAAATGTAAGAAGCAAATAGATGCAAACAAAGAAATATTAACAATTGAATTACAATAATACATAAAATCTCGTCTAAAATATAATATATAAAATCTGTATGCCGTGGGGTGCCGGCAGTAGAATGTTTCCCCTCCTCTACTACCCGTGGATGCAGTAAGAGCCTGCTAAGGGACACCTCCGGAAGATGGGCAGCAGCGTCTATCCGTGTATCAACATCCCATACTGCGCTCACCCACCCGCCTGCCAAGCGTGGTGAGAATGGCAACTACCCCTCATGGAGATCCATGAGGGAGGCCTATGTTCATCAGTGGACGTTTTATGGCTGAAATGAAATGATGATAAAATTAAAGCACACACAAGTAACATAACCAAACATTTTTATTAAATGACGTCTCAACTCCAGGTCACAGCTCGCTGGTCCGCCCAGGCAGCCCGACCGGCTTCATCCCCTGGTGCTCCATGGCTCACGCCCAGCTTAGCTTCCACGGGCACCGCGACGCCGTCACCTTCTTCGTCGCCGTCCCGGGCGCCAGCTCGCCGCGCACGCCCGACTCGCCACGCCACTCGCCGCGCCACTCGCCCCTGCCGCCGCCGATGCTGGTCATATCTGGCGGGGAGGGGTACATCGACTTTAGGATAGGTGAGAGTGAATTAAGTTCTCTATATCACCACAGACTATCTACAAATAAGTTACTCTATTTT
The DNA here is from genome assembly GCA_963082625.1 of Pasiphila rectangulata. Classification (NCBI taxonomy): domain Eukaryota; kingdom Metazoa; phylum Arthropoda; class Insecta; order Lepidoptera; family Geometridae; genus Pasiphila; species Pasiphila rectangulata. The sequence goes on along the minus strand of OY720236.1, from coordinate 22,930,053 downwards.
GATTTTTACAGTATGAAAGTCCGAGGAGAGGCTAGGTGAGAGTAAATTAGGTTTTCTATATCGGCACAGAATATATAAAAATATGTTACTTTATTTTGAGTTTTACAGTAGTATAACGGTAGGTAGAACAGGCCTTGAAAGAGGTCCCCTGCGGCCGCAATGGATAAAGAATTTAATATTGATTTTATCTGGAAAGGAGCTTGAAGTAGGGTAAATATGTTCTTGTGAATGTTAAACTAGATTATACTTAGATATGTATCACATCTTTGTAAGGTATCTATAAGTGTGCGTGATTGGAGAGACTTTACCTTCCGTAACATAGTTTTTAACTAGCACGGGAGGAAAGGCCTTGAAAATTGCATTTAATTTGTAGTACTATTTAAAGATTTTAAATGATTGATATATTGATGCGCCATGGCGGTAAAAACAACTGATTACGTTCAAAGCGTTTTGTTTTAGTATGCGTCATGGCATTGTAAATAGCAAAACCATGTTTTATATCAGCCTAGGTCCGTGACGGTCACCTCTTTTCAAACTTTATTACAGTCAGGTTATCAGGAGTGAATGAGCTCTCAAGCTGATGATTAGGACACGATTGCTATATCAGTGAGGCCGCAGCTCATCCCTCCATCTCGGGATACCGAGGTACACTTTAAGGCTTGTAGACCGTGTATGGGAATTTGACTTAAAAGAGTTCATATTTTTACCGTTTCTTATTTACATAAATAAATAAATAAATAATGCTGGACAAATCACCCAGCATCATCTAGCCCCGAGCTAAGCAGAGCTTGTGTTATGAGTACTAGATGACTGATATACTTAATACATTATACTACATAGATACATATTGTTATTATATATAGATCAATAGAACATGTGAACCAACAAGGTTTAAATTACATGTATGTGTAAATACTGAAAGGTTCGTGTCATATTTTTTACTCCATCAGGACATTAGACATGTTTACATGTAACATCTTATAATAGTGTCTATCTATCTTATATTATAACAGAAGAGAAGCTCCATACAGGTACCATAAAACAATTCAAATTATATCAACAAAGCGACCAGTGGCAAGAGCTAGCCGAGGACCAGGTCAAATGGCGCCGTCTTATACAAGAAGGTCAATCAATCAATAAATGTATATTCTATTCTATTAAAAATCACGAAGATACCTGGTTCAGATTAAAAATCAAAGAAAAACCCTCGACCGCCTGGGAGAACATGCACTTATCGCACATGCGACCGAGGGATCCAATAGGTCTTTATAGCCACGACAACAAGTGCCGCCTTCGTGATGCCGATTTAAACATCTGAATCAGATCGAAAGGCGTATTATTATTATTACATTAACTTTACACATTCAGATAGACAAGCAATATGCACGTTAGTGTGTCAAAGTGTGCAATGTATCGGCTTCGTAACGTAGGTATCGATAGTTCGTAGCGCTTTCATGCTTCATTGTTACAAAATAGTTAAAGTTTACGCCAATAGAGAGTTCACAACATTTGTCCTTCCGACACGCTAAAATGTTTAGATTTATCGAGCAAGAGACAAAGTGAAATGTCCCTTAAGTTCTCACTGGCATTAATCTATAGCTATTTTCTGATACTTTCATGCTTAAATATCGTATAAGATTGTCTTTAAGTGAAAATTATGCTATCAATATTGACTATACAATATGCTATCTAATCATAGACTATGTAAGTGGTAAACATCAGGACATTTTAATATTATTTTTAAGTTTATTCAAACCCACTGGATTTGTAAAATGTTGTGCCTATTGTTTGATTTTAATTTCAGGTACGGTATTCTACTAAAATAGGCTTCGTGTTCATAAATAAATACTAATGGATATCTCACTGGTTTGCTACATAATAATCAAACTTACAATGTATAATTATCACATCATTTTCAATTGCTTAGGCAGCATGCCCACCATAGTGGAGCGGAATAAATCAACGATGTGCACATCGATACTATTTCAACCATGATGGTTTGCTATGGCAGTCACCAGGCGGCAGCACTTATGCAGATAGATGTGGATTTGACATTTCTTGATTTCGTTTTAATATCAGGTGTCCACTTACGGATTTTCAATTGGTCAAAGACACCCAAAGAAGTATAATGTAATGTCTATGACGGACGTTCTGGTGGTTAAATTATAAATCCCATCGTTGTTATATTTCGCTCTACTTAGCAGCGTTTCGCTTTTCAGTAGATATGGGGAGCGCCCAACTTTTCTGATTGGCTAAAGCCACAAACTGTTGTGTAGTATCACGGCACATTTTGGTAGAAGAAACGTACCTAATTAGATGAAGTTTCATTATAATTTTCCCCGTTTATTTTCTTTTTTTCGGCGTATAGAAGAGCACGCAGATGACGTAAGGGATACAGCATCCCACCTCATTGTGTGGCAGATAGCGGGCGATACCTGACTTACCTGATAGAGTTATAAACTAGTCTAATACATGGGGTACGTTGATTTGTTTTAAAAGCACGGCTTCGTTCGTAACTCACTTACGCTATGGTGCATGTAGCGTCACTGGCATTATCATTATGTTTATTGGTGAAACGGTTGGTGGTTTGTATACAACGAAAATAGGGCTTACAAGATTGCGTAAGGGTCGTCAAACGCGTACTGCTTGCATATTATGCATTGTGACAGAACAAATGATAAATTAACTTAGATTTTGATTTGATTTAACAATACATTACATTATTGAAATTCAATTGTTGAAATTAAAGGGGTTGTGGGTGAAATTAAATGGGGTTGATAAATTCAGGCAGATCCGCTTGCGAAACATTCCTCATTCCATATATTTTTTGTGAGTATTGAATACAGTTAGATATGAAATAAAATCATTGAAACTAATATGAATGAAAACGCACATTTGAATCATACATTCAACGCAATTTTTCAAAGAAATTGCATTGAAAAGTCAGAATAATACGTTTCCCCTCGACATTTCCTATTTGTAAAGCCACGCATGGCATTCATAGCTCGGCGTAATTACTCACAAAGCGAGGCCTTGCAGCCTTTTAATCGCGAGAACTCAACATAAGCATTTTGCTCGTTTGACTTCACTTTTCATAGTTTCTATTGAAGTCAGACTCGCTTGAATTTATTATATGTGTGAAGCACTGAACTGGCATGCCCCACTACCGGCGGTGGGTATAATATTGTTACCACTCAATATATGAAAACTGATTGTATAGGAGAAAATTTAAATTAAACAACATGTTATTTCTGGCCACAGACAATATAAAGAAAATATGCAAAAACTAAAAAGGACCAGACAAAGACAAAAATACATTTATAAATAAAAAACGAGATTTTGAACAATTGATAAAAAATATATGTATATTATCAAAACTAAATAAAAAGAAAAGGAATGGAGGCCTTTTCCCAGCAGTGGTATCCGATGGGATGTTTCGATCAGATTAGAAATAAAAATTACACAAAAGGTTGACATTCAGCTTGTGCTGCGGCAAAGTAAGTCGTACCAGAACGTAGATCATCCATTTGCTTTTACTTTCATGAATTTTTACTTATATTATTTACTTTATATTTATCACCATGTGTATTTCAGTAATGTTGTATACTCAAATCCAGCCGTTTTATACAATTTGCATTATATCTCACCCCTCAGTAACCAATAAAATAACAGTACTAACAGGGTAGGCAGCTATGGCAATGTAAAATAAAATTAATATATATATTCTTAGCTAACGTGTATATTGCTAATACTGTGAATATTAACCATTTAAATTAGGTATTATATTAACTTTTTTTGTAAATAGTGATTAGGAGAGAATATAGGCTTTTCAAAATTTAACTACGAATTTTAACAAATGTTATTTTTTCAATTCTTTGCAGTCAACATTCAACTAAGAAAAGTCTAAAGTGTGTTACCATTTTTACAAGTATTTCATGCCATTATATGATCTACGCTTACTGTATCGAATGCACCTAAATTTGATGTCTGTCTTCGGAAGAATAGAGTTAGATATAACATTATAGAGGTATAGTCACCCAAAGCGTATGCATGTGGCCTCTCCGTGGCCAAATTCCATACAATATGAAAAGGACCAGAAGTTCAAAAGTAAACATTAACACTATTCATGCCGTAAAGTGCCGGCAGTAGAACGCTGCCCCTCCTTTCTTGTCCGTGTATGCTGTAAGAATACCCACGGAAGATGGGCGGCATCGTCTTTCCGTGTATCAACATCCCGTACGCGCTCGTCAACCCGCCTGCCAAGGGCAACGAGCATGGCAACAACCCCTCATGCTCAGTACTTAAAGATCCATGGGGGAGGCCTATCTACAGCAGACGAAGTCCTACGGCTGAGATAATGATACATTATAATCGCATGTAGAGTTTAATAATTTAGGACGCATATTTTGGCTTCTTATGACCCAAACGATTGAAATATTAAAAAAAAAACACTTAGTCTTTTTAATATTGTATGGAGTTATGCCCTTAAGCAGAAATGAGGCTGTTCAAATACTGCTCGGGCTTCAATTGTTCAAACCGAAGGTTTAAACAATTGAAACCTCGAAGCTGTCTCGGTGTCGGTAGAATGCAGAAAACTCGTTCTTCCGTAGACAGAAACTAGTCTATTACCACAGCTATTACGTCCACGGTATTCAGGCACGTTCATTGTATTTAAGCTAAAAGGTGTTTCACATTTTGTCGTGTGGTTTGGCCATATATTTCGTACACCATCCCGTTTAGTGGTACCTATCAGAGGCTCTATTTTCGCCTATGACCCGTATGACATTTTCACTCAAAACGCATGGTCTCGACTAATCATGTCGATTGGCTAGCGACGATATAACGAATATGTCACGCGATAGACGTCAGGCGTCCGTTTTGTTTACCAACTGTATTGATACATTGAATTGCATAATTGAACAAGTCAAAACATCAAATGAGAGATTAAATAAAACAGACTTTTTTATCTAACCTAGTGATGCCCTGTCAGGGTGCTTTCTCCTTACGTGGCCCGCCCACTTGAGCCTGGCCATAATTTTGGCCACATCTGCAATGCCAGTTATTGAACGCAGCGTGGTATCATGTCCGTTCGCTTGTCCCCAAGCAAGCTGCGTTGCATTGCTCGTTGGCAAACCTTGAGTTTGTATAATAAATATTGCTAGTACATTTCACACAGCATTTCAGATAGCTCAAGTTTTGGTAGCAGAAGGGTATCTAACTCCAAAGTAAACAGAAGTTGTGTTGTGGGGTCCAGATGGTTTGTAGAATACCTAAATGCTTTTTTTTGTAAATACATTCGTGGAAACCGGCAGTAGAAGGTGGCCCCTTCTCACCTGCCCGTGGATGTAGTAAGAACGACGATCCTTGTGGGAGACCTATGTCCAGCAGTCGACGTCCTGCGGCTGAGATGATTATCTGTGGGGTGCCGGCAGTAGAATGCTGCCTCTCCTTGCCCGTGGATGCAGCAAGAATCTGCCAAAGGCTATATCTGGAAGATGAGAGGCAGCGTCTTTCCGTGTATCAGACGCCTGCAAAGCGTGGCTATCTTGCAGATCCATGAGGGAGCCCTGTCTCCAGTAGTGAACAAAGACAGCAGGCTGAGATGAATAGAGTTTTATGAATAGAGCGATCAAATCACCTGGTTGATAGAATAGATATTGCATACTACGAGTAAACATTATGTGAACAATTTTCTGACCATCTTACTGTGATTCTTGTAGGTATACTTTCTTTATAACATGCTAACGCTGCAATTTTCCTGTATAACTTTATTTACTTCTTTTGTTCTAATTGTAGGCTTAGTTGGGTTTTGCTATTTATTATACGTGTTTCTGTTTTCATTTATGTACGACTTTTGTTTCCAAACAATAGACATTATTAAAATCGACGCAGTTTTATAAAGATATTTTGCTTTTGTGTTTGCCATGATACGTAAAGCTTATGGTATTTACCGTAACGTAAAATATCATAACCTAAATAACGTCATCAGAATTTTTAGCACTGTTATAATCACCTTTATATACAACACGGCAGCTTTTTGTAATGATTTTAAAATTTGTTTTGGTGTACAAAAAAAGCATAACGCTACGATTCTTAACTTATTCAGTTCGCCGAAACGCTCCGCCCGCAGCGCCACCTACAATGCAGTTTTAATTACTTTTTCAGCCGATTCTGAGATGGAGGACAGTGTGGTGGTGGCCGAAGACGGTTCATCCAGCGGCCACAGCTCACTGGCGGAGCGGGCCGCCAAGAGCCACCTGATCGTGTGGCAAGTGGCCACCGCCTAACAGAACGCACGCCGCGTACGCATTGAGTCCGAGTCAGACTTCGTATACGTGTGTACCTCGACGAAGCCGGAGCTCGTCCTATAAGCGGGCCCGGCGAGTGAGTTGAGACGCTCGACGGGGGTGTACTAAGTTTCAACGAGTGTAAAGTGAAATGCACTTATTTCGAACAGACGTATTGCGTTACCTGTTAAAGGATTTGGGGGTTTTCTTAGTGATTTTTAGTCCTGCTGTAAATTGAGGATTATCCATTTTGTAAAAACGGGAATTACGTAGTATTGTAACGTCGAAGATTATTCCGACACGTTTCGCTTCGTTACGTGAGTAATTCCCGTTTTTACAAAATGAATAGTATATCTCACGTTAATTTTGAAAGTGAAATTGAAGATTATCGTTAATAAGTTCTAACTTTAATACCTTCTTCGTGATGACGCTTTTACCGGTCAAACAAAATAGATACTAACGTTCTCAGACGATCAGCTAATTGAATAATCCACCATAAGCTAAGACCATATATGTAAACCCGTAAGGCGATTCAGAATATACACGTACGAAGGTAAAAATATTGGTCTATGAGATGTTACATATAGTAACGAAAGTTCTTCCGATCAAAAAGAAAATTTCTAAAACTACTGCTAGTAAAATGCTGTAAATAATAATACAAATGTACACCCCGGTCGATCGACGACATCAATGGATTTGCGCGAAGTGTGTTTGTTAGAAAGTATGGTTGAACGATAGCGCGGGTTTGGTTTCAAGTTGGTCTTCGTAATCCTTCATTATACACTATCGCGGTATTGATTTCATCGAACCCACTTACTAAACATGCGATCGTCATTCACGATTTCAAATAATATAGAATCATCATAAGATGTACAGTAATTTTAAATAATGGGTAGGACATTATTAGCATTTGCAGAGGGAGACTTGAATATTTAATTATTGTGTCGAATATCATCGAATATCATAAAAGGACAAATCTTGATTAAAATCCGTTGTAAATGCTAATATTATAAATCGTCCGTGATGGTCTGAGATCTCCAATCTGTGCCAAGAATACTTTATTTTTCAAATTATCACGTTATTAGTTCAAACTTCTGGCGAAAATACCTAAAAGAGCAGGGCATGCGTTTTTGTATTCACTCTATAGAAACTTCAGAAGGGATAATTTTCCGACTATATAATAACTATTAAGGAGTTATTTATTCGAATAGAGCGACCAAGCCAAAGCATTTTTTAATTGTAAGGTTAACTATATTGCTGTTAAAGCATGTTACAACATAGCTAAAAAGATTTAGAGGAGTTCTTATTAGCTTACGGACGAAGTATACCTAAAAACAACGAAATAACAAATTTTAATAAGCGTATGCTACAAGACTAAATATATAGTAAGTGGGTTTGTTGAAATTGAATCGCGATGTGATCATCACTCACGCACGTCTAGGTATTTTCATTCTCGGAATGTGTGCACGGCACTGTGGACTTTAGTATCATGTTTTTGTGTGCTTTATTTGCCTGTAGGATAAATGGCGCCTTCAAGATGTATCTTCAGGGTCGGCATCATACATTTCTAAGCCGGCCGCTTAAATTAATCTCATTTAGTATTATGTACAAGATTTAACCACCAAATAATATATGTTAGACTGAGGTTAGTTTTGCCACATCTTGTGTGTCTACTAGCTGTACACTGTATCTTAAGTAGAGCTCAGGACGATGGCAAAACCATCTCTATGTAGTTAGGCTTAAATGATTTAATTGTAGGTTTGTATCTTATTATATTTATTACTTATATACGTGATTATTATTACTCATGAACTCATTTCGTATCTGAAATCCATTTTGGGCTGTGGTTGTCATCTGCATTACAATTTGTTTAAGCGTTTGTGTTTTTCACTCGTGTTTAATTTGAATAGTTTAAATCTTAAATAATTGACAATAAAGTGTGCATTACGTCAACAAGTACTTGAGGCTACAAGTAGTTTGAATGGAAATATTAAGTACCTTTGGAAACTGTAATTTTGATTTCAATTTTCAATCTTGCTGAATAATGTTCACTTTATTTTATGAATTTTTCATTCGTAGATATCGAAACTTGTAAGCATATAAATAAATGTTGTTATTTTATTTCGTAATTAACTGATGGTGCAAATATTATTTAAGACTACTTTATCCTCTGATAAATTATAACAAACTTGTCTTTTGAAGTAGCAGTTATAATAATTTCTCATAAAAGTGACTTGGACTAAAACTATTTGTCGAACTCGTGTCGTCGCATTGTCATCGACTGAAGAAAATATAATGTGAAATTGTAATTTCTTGGGAATTGGTAATTCAATCTATTTAATTAATATTTTATTGATAATTTTGCAATCAACGACATGGATAGATGAATTTTATGATTTAAATTATGATTAAAACAGTCGACAGTTGGGAAGATGTATATACAAAAATAATATTGGAATCATGTTAATTGAACTTTTTACTTTTGTTCAAATGTATGCTCTCCCAGTTAGTGTAATAAGTTAACGTTTAGTTTATTTGTAAAAACGCAGAGAGCGCTAGTTAAAGAACTCATTCATTAGAACATAAAGTCGACTCAATGTCAAGTCAGTGAGAACAAGTCGCCGTTCTTCTCGCATTAGCGTTCGAAAAATATCACATGTCATCAGCGTGGCTTTATTTACTAACAAAATACAATACATTCCATAACCAGCGTTCTCTGTGAGACCTAGTCAAACTATATCGATGTAGGTGTATATAAGCTAGGCTTACATTGTTTTGCTATATATAAAATTAATTATACACGGTGCGAGATGAGTATTATCTGCGTAAATTTAAGGATTACTTGCTGGCTAAGGTTACCGCTTACTATCAGTCACTATTAGAGTCGGTTTAACTTCTTCGAGTTAGATTTTGGGTTCCATAATGTTTAACCCCTTACTTAGAAACTATTAAATTAACGAAGATTTTGAACTGTCAGAAATTCGTCATGTAAGTGTTGATTAAAAATATATCTTTATAAGTAAGGGGGTTAATTAGTAAACAAAGTGTTATTTTAATCATCATCTTCAATCTCTAATGAAATAACGTCGAAGCGTTGACCAACCTTCTAAGAGAATATAACTAGATAGTATTCAAACAATGCATACAATCCCAATGTATAATCACATTGTAAATCGGTGCAACAATCTATATTCTCCGTAATAATAAATTATTGTAATATTTCATTGTTTACAAACTGATGCAACATTTTTGATGCTGTATATTCTAGAACTCCATTCAAGTGACTGAGTGAAAAGTGTAAAAAAATGTTATGCTTGATTTTTTTATATACCGGAATATACAAGTAGAGATGAACCATTTTAAAAATGCACGCCCCTCCACAAAACTTAATAATTACAATGTGTGAGAGGAAATACTTATTGCATCTCTATACTTGTGTGCGTGCTGCAACTTTACTGGAAACATGGAATAATCTGCGCACTGACAAGTCAACTAATCGGGCGTTCAGTCGAGCTGTAGGCATTGTAAGTCGCGCGCTCGGAACACTAATGCACTAGTTGACCGACAGATCCAATCCAGCTTTTTTTCCTAGTGATACCGTTTGTGTCTAGCCGGTGACTGAACGAGTGTGAACCAATGACAAATACTAATTTATCTGTATTTCGTATAGAACACCTATTTGTATATCCGAGTAAACGCTGTGGAGGGGCGTGCATTTTTAGAATAGTTTATCTCTACCTAAGTCTCAATACCGTGACTGATATTGAAACATAAAACAACAATGTAGGAGTCAAGTGTTACCAGCTTGAGTTGATCGTTTAGTGTTGAAATCGTGATTTACATTAATTTTATCAATATAATAACATTATAAAATTCAACTAAATTATTATCTTACGTTTTGTACTTATATTATAGGATTATTTATGAATTTGGCCGTCGTTATTTCACGTATACACTATTTTAATTTACATTAATATATGACGGGTTTTGTTTTATGAAAATATTTTGTGGTGTTTTTAATAAATTATTATTTTGATGAGTTTCGTTTTTTTCGTTTTGGTTTATTATAATTTATACGTACCTACTGTTTGTACTATAGAAAAAAACACTGTAAGCCGCATTCAGTACACACATTAGCTATAAATGTTTAAATAAATAAATAAAATTAAATATGATTATTGTCAACAAATAATTAAAATGTAAGCGACTAAAGAGTGGGTGTAATAACACCCATTTTTGAAAGATTGATTCTTCCAAGGAACGAAGGCCTTTTGTAATTGTAATCTTTGTTGAAACATCTACATCACTTAGAAATTTACCTAGTAGTTTCTCAAATGTAGTTTCCTATAAATCTAATCTTTAACCGACGACTGTAAACCCAGTCTTTCCAAATCTTTTAAGTAACTAGTAATAGGGTACTCAATATTTGTCATCAGTATTACCTTAGGCGTTTATCACCCTGCACCGCGCTCCGTCGCGTAGCGCTGTGCCGCAGATTCTAACGTTTTATGCAATTATCTCAAATTGTATAGAAAACATGCCTACAACACACTGGCAAAGCGTCGGCCGGCGCGGTTTTGTAACCTAATTCTCGTGAAGATGATAAAATACCACAGTAGATAAGAGTCAAACTAACGTTGTCTTTAATACATATTTGACAGTTTTCATTATATTAGATAATGTTTTAAATCCTCTCGAGAATTAGATCCCTGTGATAAGTCGCACCGGACGTGTTGCTAGTGGGAGATACGCCTTGAGTTTCAAACTTGCTATTTTCTGGCCGGAATTCTTTAAATGTTTGTGATCCGCTGTGATATATATATTCGTGTTATGCCAGCTTATAACGTGGTATTTAAACACAAACTTTATATACACATGTAACGCAAAAATACCTTTATATTCCGACGTGTAGACCTGGAGAGACCACGACTGTTGCAACATAAACTACGCTATGAATAGGGAATAAGCATGAGATTTTAGAAACGAGCCAAATATTTTTCCTTTGCCTTATAAATTAACTAGAAGTCGCCCGCGGTTTCACCCGCATCTTTGGTTACTGCTCCGCTCCCGTAGGTCGTAGCGTGATGTTATAGCCTTCCTCGATAAATGGGCTAACACTGAAAAAATTTTTCATATCGGACTAGTAGTTCCTGAGATTAGCGTGTTCAAGCAAACAAACAAACAAACTCTTTCGCTTTATATATTAGTATAGTTATACTAAATGTGCAAAAAAACTGGAAATTTCAAGTATCAGAGACGCGACGGCACAATCCATGAGGAAAATGTCTGTGATTATGACGTGTGATTATGGGCCTGTCAAATACCAGGAGAATATCAATACCATACCGACCCGCTTTTTCAACGTAAACTCCTTACATAATGTGTTGTGTACTGTTGATTTGTTGTCATTATGTAACGTTTAATTAAGTAATTTTTTTTATTTGTTTTCGCGGGTAACTTCTTTTTACGGACCGATTTTGATGATTATTTTTTGTTGGAAAGGGTATATCCCAAGGGTGGTCCCTTAAGATACCAGGATCTGATGAGGGCATCCTAGAGAAATCGAGGGGAACCTTCTAAAATCGCAGGGGCAACTAGTGCGTTTGTTAATTTTTTCATTAAGTATTAACAAAGCAGTACAATTTAATGACGATCTGATGATGGAGGCGAAAGATAGTCGAGGGAAGTCGGTTTTTATGGTTGACAAATTAAAGAATTAATACCAAAAAATTTTTGAATTACTTTTTTGGAAAATATTTTTTAATTACACATAGCTATGTAAACTAGCGAATAAAAGTATCGATAAAATCATGCATATTTCCCTTTCCCAAGTCGATGTGAATATAAAAATAACTGCGATCGGTTTACGAAATTTTTTTTATATACTCGTCTGAATGCGGCAAAAATGCTTTATGTTCTACCGTACTTTTTAGTGACTTGCAAGCATGTGTATACGCAGGCATCATCGATATCTCAGTTGTAATGCTAAATAAAGATTATGCTGCAGTACGTTCAATTTATTTTAATTATAAAAACTTCAGTCAGCGCCATACAAAATTAAAATGACCAGTAATGAATATTATAGCAATTAATCTGTAAAATATACACGATAACGCCTATTTTACTATAATTTTATTTTAATATGATACATTCAACTCCTAGTAGGTATTTTTAAATTTGTATGGCGCCGCTGATAAATCATCTACCTTCCTTAACCTGTACTCCTGACTTATGATTTGGCTTCCGTGCACTAAAGCATTTAACTTTACGAAAAATGTAGGTGCACGTTTTACACACGCTATAACGGCGAAGGAGAACCTCACGAGGAAACCCGTAACTTCAAACGTTATATAGCCGATAAAAGCTATATTACACTACACGGTATTCAGGGCCCGGTAGTTAGGGCGATTAGGGAGCAAGGTTTGCCGCGGTCGCGCTAGTTAGGGTCCCTTACGCTCTAACTCTTATTACACCACTCTTAGTTAGGGTAAGGGTCCCTGAATACCGTGTAATGTAATACAGGCTTAAGCTGAGAAAAGGTCCTGTGCTACTGCGCTACATGAGCTTTTGAGGCATCGGGGAAGGTTACCCTTTACTAGATCCTTTGTGGCCCGAACGCTCCATTCCAGGTGTTTTCGGTACGACGACTGGTATTATCTTTATCCTGACCCGACTGAAAGGAAACTATCAGGCCAACGACTCATTGACGCATCTTCCTAATCTCCAACGTATAATTTGCTTTTAGTGCTGATAATAGGTAAATCGTGAGTCAAACTTCGAGACATGATAAGATCATGCAAATTTTTTTCGCGCTCAGACTGAAGTGAATAAAACGATATCGTTGGTAGAACGCAGGTTGGTAAATCTGTTCTTTCGGATAGATAATCAACTAGTCGATCAGTTCTAGACAACGATGCGTTCTGCACACCAATGCTTTCTAATCTGCTCCTATTGCCTAAAAGTTGTCTTTTACTGGATGCTAATAATAATAATACCTAATGATTTTATAAATAAGGATTTATACCATGTTTGAAGCAATAAATATCTTTGAATATTTTTTGAATCTCGATTTCGCAGTAGACAATTTCAAACTATCCACAAGTAAATAAATAAATAAATAATGCTGGACAATTCACACAGCATCATCTAGCCCCAAGCTAAGCAGAGCTTGTGTTATGGGTACTAGATGACTGATATATTTAATACATTATACTACATAGATAGATATTTTTATTATATATAGAAAAACACCCAGAACACCCTGAACAAATATCTGCAGATCGTACAGACATTTGTCCCGAGGCGGGAATCGAACCCGCAACCTCTTGCGTCGCAGGCGGACCTTCGCCCGCTGCGCCACAGAGGTCGTCAAACAAGTCTCACAAGTCTTGTGATGTTGTTTAAAATCTGTTTCCATCATTTATTCATAGTTGCATAAGTCTAGATACTAGATGGCGTGCGCCATGAAAGAGTAAATAATTTCTTATTAGTAAGTAGTAGGTATGAACCAGAGTGTGTCTAAAGCTATTTTGAACACAGAACCTTGAATGAGTGTGATACGCCTTCTAAACCTGAAAATGACCCTGGAAATTGATATTACGAAACATAAATAAAATAAAAATAACCAAAAATATTCAACCCAATTTCTTTTTCAATAAAGAAAAAAAAATCAAGTATATTATAAACATGTATGGATTTAGTAACTATCGTGAGATATTACAATCAAATTAATTACTTGTAGTACTCTTGTTATTGTGGTGGCACCAACTGTTTCGACCCTTATTGAGGGCCGTCGTCAGGGTGAACACATTTGTTAATGATTCAAATATTTGTCATTGTCAAATTGTGTTTCCTACCAGTAAAGAACTAACGCCATCTATAAGGTTCGGGGGACTATCTTTGAGTTTTTAATTTCTCATGAAATCGCCTCATTGCATAAAACAAGTTCTTGACACTTTCATTTACCTACCCACCACCGCCAGTTGCAACAAGTGGCAAGCAACAGCCATACAAATGAAGAACTCATGATATTTGACACTGGCAGAATTGTGTAAAACTAAACACAGAAAGCCATAAAATAAGAATACATTTGTGCATGTAGTGTAGGAGTTAGATAGATCGATAAACTATAATGTGTAAATCATACAGAAAATAAAAACAAAAATAACTAAAATTAACTTAAACTACAAAAACGAAATAAATACACGATGGGCGGTCTTATCGCTTAGAGCGATTTCTTCCAGACAACCTTTAGTTAGGTATTTAATTTGATGGTCAAATTAAATACCTAACTGTAACCTTCAATTTGACTATTTTACTATTCATTTACTTATTTTCGATACGATTACGTTACTTGACGCTGGCAAGTGATGTTAAACCAAACACAAAAGTCCAAAAAAAAAGAGTCGGCGCCACCTCTGAAGTCTTACAAAAGCGAAAACTTAAGTCTAAAATACGGTCTGCAGTCTGTATTTAGTTCTGCGATAGCAGCGCCGCGTCTATTGGACAAGACAAACCGATTAAAACACTTGAAACTTTTAGTAACTCTACCAGTATTGTTTGGACTATCCCTAAAGCAAGATTGGACAATCTAGATAAACTATCTCCACTATAATTTGCCCCATAACAGGCAACAAAAAGCTTACATTAGTTTTCACTCTTCACAAAGCGAAAAAAATAAGAAGAAGAATACTCTTCATGTCAGGATTTGTGGCCTCTAACGCTCAATAGATGTCGCCGTGTGTCTGCAAAATGTGGATATAAGTTCCATAAATTAACTTTCAGAAGAGTTAAAACTACCTGTGGCAGTTATGCAAAGTTGAAGGTAATTAAGTTTTCCACGACTTTAGCGGCCACGAGTAGGTAAGCGAAATCTTATAAAACAGATGGAAAAGTTATAAAACTACGCGTAACTTTTCTGTGACCTTGGATAAACTTTTTAGTTTCGTACCGAGATCAATAGATGGCGCTACATGGTTCATCCTTAAAATGTGTTTGTAATTTATTTATTTATTGTAGTTTTGTAAACTTTTTCGTGAGCTCATTCTTTAAGTATTTGTATAACGATTAGTATAATTTCTTATCTGTGGTATATCGTGTTTACCATGTTCCTAATCAGTTTAGTTAGGGTTTGATAGTCAATTTGTCACTACAAAAAAAAACTATTAGGAACTTCTGGTGAGTTACGAAAACATTTTAAAAAAGGAAGGTCAGTAATTAAATGAAACACCAATATTAATACAGTTTATCTCATGTACTTACAATATATTGAGAACATGATCTAAAAGCTAAACACAAATCACATAATGCAACTCAATTTTGACACTACTAAATTAATATGTTACTTACTGTGCTATTTTTCATAATGTGTAGACGATAACAATATGATCTAGGGGTCGAGTTCGTACGAAACGAGTCAAATCACACATATCTTTTCTCAGGATATTAATGCTCCTTGGTTTTATATTATGAGTAATTTATGGTACCTTCCCTACATTTTAAAGTTTGCGCAAATTTTACCTTTTCACGGGTTTAGTACGTACTCGGCCGCTGTAGGTTTATTTCACCGGACAATACAATATTAAAATCATGAACTGTATGGTCCTTTCTATTGTGCTTACATAAACATTTATTCGAAAATAGAAAATTAATATAGTATTTTTTTTCATTCAAATGAAATAAACAGTTGAAAGACAAAAACACTGAGATGAATATGTTACATAATCGCATTGTAACGGAATTTACTTAACCGAAATCTAGTGACGACCGTATAAATAAATAATATCTATAAATAATTAAAAATAATGTTCACATTATATCTACCAAATTTGTAGCACATGCTACGCCGTAGCTGATGCTACGAATCTCGTAAGCTCTCGTTGTCACTACGATATCCACAGAATAGACACATAAAACAAAACATGAGTTAGGTTAGATTCTAAAAAATGTCCTGATCTATAAATTACGGAAGACATCTCGGTGTTAGTGCCACACTGCGAAAAAGCATGCCTAACTGATGCTCGATCTACATAGGTCTAGACTTTATTTGCTAAGCAAACTCTAACAGTCTGCACTACATCGACTCAACAATTTAAGTGAAAACGTTTCGCAGTGCGTACCTACCTACCTACTTTACTTATTTCTGAGTTGTAGCCAATACGATGTTGTGTCAAGTTAACTAATAATAGAACGCAAGAGAAACTACAATTGCTGCTTTTTCTTACTAAAAGTGGTCGTGAATGTTTCTAGTTGGAAAACAAAATGTTCCCTCGTTATTGTTTAAAGTTAAAATACGTTTGTTAAAAAGCTAGGTACATGTTTTGGGAACATTTTATGATGTACCATTGTACATGGTTGTGTTACTGCTCCATTGAGCAGCAACACAACCATGTTTCTAAATAAAACATTTAGAACTTATATTATGACCTTACAAATAATAAAAACAAATTATAATAATCGAAGAAAATAAAACTTTTATATCCTGGTGTTGGTGGTTTTTTTAGTTGCGTTCAGTAAATAGACTGTAAATTAGTTCATTAGTTCTTATCTGAGTCTACTCTTGAAAGGTAAATAGATTTTTTATTAATAATGGAAGAAAAAAGTTTCAGTGTTTTTGTACTGCCCGAGACATAAATTGGAAAACATACGGCGTTAACAAACTGTTCTAGTTTCTTATTGATATTGAATTATTTTTACTTTTACCTTATTATATAGAATAGCAACCCCCACCGAGATCATGGTCTACGTTCTATTCCAAAAAAGTCGATTAAATATGAGATCAGTTACGGACTATTCCTTAATGAGTTACAATCGAAACTATATTTTGACTATGGATTTAGTAGGATTCACAAAACTTACACTATATTACTTATATATTATGTACTTATATTTCGTAATTATCATGCAACGTACTACTAAGTATTTCTGTACTTTGATTTATAATAATTGCTTATAAGGAAGGAATAATTCAATTGAAAATTGACTAGTCAATGTTATATTAGAGACTTGTTTAAAGCCCTGTTTGTAAAGATTTTTTTTGGGTCCTTCGTTTCATCCAAAATCGTGGGCCTCTAACTTTGCAACCAGTAGCTAGGAATTCACACGTTCACAAATTCCAAAATAAGTGTACAGTTATCAGTAAAATGAACGTCATTATAGCGTAGTAGGTACAGTGTCCGAAAAAAATTCCTACACACGAATAATGTACATGATCATGTAGTTTTTCGAGGCAGGTGACGGGACCATTAGTGCTGAATTTCTACAAGGCAGCTATGACGGCTCAGTTCAGTGATGTGTTTGTTCTCAAACAGATGATATCAAGAGGCGATCAGAAACTAGATCATTCTCTCTAGCCGGTTCTCACTTAGAAGAAGCAATAAAGCCACACTCAAAACGGCATGGATACCTTCAACATCCATTTATGTTTTTCTCTGGTAAAAAACATTTGAGACAAAGCTCTGATAAATATCGGACGTTAAAAAATGTATACGAATGAGTTAGTAAAAATACGCATTTCATGCAATACAATAACTGAACACGCGGGACAGAACCCACAATGAGGCCGTTGTTTATTCAAATATACTTGTTTGAAGGTGAATTATTACTACTAAACAGTGGCTTTCTTTTTATCAAGATTAATTAGTGCATCGTACAGTTTAAATATCCTGCCACGTTTCTTATCAAAGTACCATGGGAAAGCACTTTTCAAACTACTAAAATTATAACCAAAAGTTTCAGCTGCGACGAGGTAAATAAATGAATAATCGTTATTTATTTATTTATTGCACAGTAGATATAAAACATTACGGAGTAAACACCCCAAGACGTTATTTATAATCTATATAAGATAACAATCAAGAACAAAAACAATGAAAGCCAGATACATAAAAATAAAAAAATAAGTGGAAAAAAATGGGTATGACTAGAAATATTATAATATATCAATGAAAAAAGTAAAACACAAGAACATAATCAAAAGAATACACAATACGTAAAATTTACAAAAGATACAAAAAAATACTAATGATTAAAACATGCAAAAACAAAACAACAAATACCTTGAGAGTAGAATAAACAGATTTTCTGATATAAGTTGATGTCGTCCGTAAACAAAAAGATCGTTTATGTGATTGTGGGCACGGAAAATGGGTGATTGTTGTCGCGCAACCGTGCGCGGAGGCACTGGGGCTACTACGGGACGAAACCTACTGCGCTGCTCAGGGACGTAATTTAGGAAACGCTTTGCACATACCTACTTTGTTAAATCAAGAATCACATAATATCTGTAACAGTTATTTATTAATGATTGCTAGAGGTACCTACTGTCGGTCTGGATTAGATATTTGGAAACAAATATTTGCATATATATCTGAACTAATTTTCTCTTCATCTTGGCCGAGCACATATAAAATTATACCCAAGCACACCATTGGTCGTTAGTTTTAGTTTCCAAGACTACCCTATTCGCACTGACATTCACAAAATATTGGTCGTTATGGAATCCACAATCATTTATTTTTACAATCGCTTCCTTTTGGTGTTCAGTTTTTATCACCATCACTTGGTATCCATTACATTTTTAATCCTTTGCTTTGTATAAGAGAGTTGTACGAACAATCTTCAGTAAAATGTTACTAAAATACAATTGATAGACTTTCTATACGTTCCTTTCTTCTATTTAATGATAAATGTATATATTATATGTTTGGCGAATATAAATACGTAATTTTTTTTTTTAGAAAAGGCTTATTATTTTGGGTTTAAATATTTTTTTTAGATTCGGACACCAACTCGCTTATACAAACGTAGGTAAGGTATAAATTTACAATGATTTCTAATTATAAACCGATTGGTTACCATCTAGTCACTTCCACGCCTATGTTTTTGTTTCATCACATTAGTTACAATCACCTTTATTACTACACCTAATAGGTTATTATAACTACTAACTAAAGCTAAACTACGGTAAAACTATTTTTATTTGCCTTCAAAGGACATGTTATTAAGTATTACAGGCTATTTTATGCAAGGCCTTTATATTCAAATACGATAATGGCAAAAACGGTTTAAACATATCGCTTTATCAAAACCTATTTGTTACGATTAGCAATTCCGAAATATACATCGTTGGAATATTATTATTTTTAAAATTAAATTAACTAGGATATTGAATATCCAACACAAATGTTTAATCGGCCGAAGAGATCTACGACAAAAGCTACTTCATATGCATATATTAATATCTAAAACTAAACAGCTATTCAGCACAATACTATACAAAAAATATTTTTTTTATATATAAAGTTGTCGTAGATTCGTTTAACGCACTAATAATATATTAAATTAATTATCCTTAACATAATTCGTTGTGCAAATAAATTTCAACTAAAAATTCGTTGTTAAACTTCGATCTTTTGCTATCGTTGTTCCTTTATACATTTTTGATAATTAGATATTAACATATTTATCTTAAATTAATATGACTCAGATTAGTATGTTCAATTAATCGTATATTTACAACATAGCTGTTAGAATGTTGTATCACTCCTGAGGCACATATCAAATCTCTAATTTGCGAAAATTCAAGATTGAATATAGCCACGACTTGACAACATCAATCGAATGCTCTCATACCGTAATTAACCAACCTTTATCCATTATTGTAATGAGCCTACTAAAATGTAATCAGTTTCGACACGCGGTGAATTACCATAATATATTTATATAATTAAAATCTTGTTTTTACATTACAGGTAAAGCAACTCTCGTTACTGCAAATCCGACACCTTTAAACACGGAAACTGAATAAGATTTAAATCATGGACACCATAAAGCATGAAGTAGGGAAATAGGTGATTGCTCGTGATTGGTAATTAGTAAGCATATAATTTTTGATACAAGACATGGCCGAATAGGAATTTAATACAAACAATGTATGACACTTTTTTAAATCAACTCCCTTTTTAGTTTAAGTCCTAGGCAATAAATTTATAACGAAATAGAATTTTAAAATACTATATCACCTGTTTGCAGTCTACTAATTAGCAGTAAAATTGCTATCATATAAGTCACTTTCCATAACTAAATCTATTAAAACATTGCTTTTGAATTGCATTTCTATATTGCTTTAATACTATCGTCTAAACCTTAATTTTGATTTATATCTAAATATTGCTTAAGTAAAGTTAATTGCTATTTTGGACAACTTTAAATTTATCACTGCCATGCTTAGCCATATAATCTAAAACAAAAGTGTTTAATTTTACTCACTATTTTTAATTAATTAATACTGTATTTTCAATTAATCATACCATACGGCTATTCGAAAGAGTTCACTGGCATTCCGGTATTTCTTAAAATTTACGAAATTAACCGTTGCTGTGGTGATGGCTCACTCATATTAAACTAGTTTACGAAATAACGGGTATTACGTCCGTATAGTTAACGAACTTAGATCACTATAATAATAAGTTTTCTTATGAACTATTTTATGTCTACAACTACAAAAATTGTAAAGAAGGGAAATTTGGTACACAAGGATATATTTACAATCATGTATAATATTTTTGTATATAAGTTGTGTTTACGTTATGTTTACATAATACATCTTACGAAATAGTTTACTAGTAGAATACGGTATAAATATTCGAATAAATTACCGTTATTTTATGTAATTAAGTAAGCCAGTTTTTGCTTACTCTAAGATATTATGCCTAAAGTAGATATCTACTAACGATGGGACGCTAGGTGACGATAGATTAGAATAAAAATACTAAAGAATAGTCAAGGAATATATACGTTAAGGAATAGATAGATAGTTATAACTATATCTACATAGGCTAGAATTCTAGAGTAAGGGAAAGTCGAAAGAGAAATTAAACGAAATTGTCTACTTTATATTAATTACGTAGGAATACAATTTAGCAAACAAATTTCGATCCAAAGTTCGATGTACGTTTTGTTTCGATAAATATTCGTAGTACTCAAATGTACCATATTTTTTTAAAACTACAAATTCTTAATACAAATAAATAACCCTAGATTAATATTGCTTATCGAATTACTTTATATTGCTTTTTACCTTTGTCCGATAAAGCTTAATAGTAAAATATATATTTTTATTAGTAATTTATAAGAGAGACTGAATTATAACTTTTAAAATGTGGCACTACACTAAAAGGAATACTTGGTATAGAGGAGCTGACTAGAGTCCACTGCCCCGGAGGCAAAGCCGGGGCCCCACCCTTATAAAATAATTCACGACTCAACTAAACATAAAAAATGAGATCATTAAGAAAGTAGCTGATTTAAATATTACATTTTGCAAACAGTAAAATTATTACAAACATGTATAATTTTTCAAAAAACTAACGCTAATGACCAGAACATTTGAAATTAAAGTACATATAATTTTGATAGCATCTTTTGGAAAGATTATCTTTAATTGACAGGGTTAAAAGAAATTCACAAATTACGAATTGACATGTGGCACCAATAAAAAACTAGAGTGCAACATCGGCCTCTTAGCTTGAACGTGTAAAGAGCACGTTTCCTTGTATCTGTCACTCGGATCGTTGATTACGAGATAAGTACTATTTATTGTTAATTTTCCAACCTTCATTTAATTTGCCAAATATCAAATTTTTAGGAAGTGACAGCGAATTGAAATTTTCAGCCTTTAATTACGAGTATGAGTTGGAAAACTAAAGGCACATATAATATGACTTATAGACTCTGATCACTAAGAAATTAATTGATTCAGGCGTGAATTCCGTGAAATCCATTATAATATCTGATGAAAAACAAATATTTAGTAACATATATAACATATATATATATATAACATAACCTATATCTCAAGAGCGCTTGAAAAAATACTCAAAAAGAAAACGACACGTGGCGGTCGAGGAGGCAACACGTCAAGGGAGCGTGCTGATGTTCGTTAATGGGCAACTACCTCTTCGTTGTTTTTAGTGTATTGCGAGACCTATTGAGCCTATTCCTCCTGAAGATGCCTTGTAGAGAGGCAAAACAC
Source organism: Pasiphila rectangulata (assembly GCA_963082625.1). Classification (NCBI taxonomy): domain Eukaryota; kingdom Metazoa; phylum Arthropoda; class Insecta; order Lepidoptera; family Geometridae; genus Pasiphila; species Pasiphila rectangulata. Next base: position 22,907,733 of record OY720236.1, on the reverse strand, counting down.
GTGTCGAATTATTTTCGAGTGTTTTTTCAAGCGCTCATTAAATATAGTTTAGCGGATTTGTTACTAAATATTTGATGTTCATTCTGATATTCTGTTAATCAAATCGCATGTCAATTAAGACCGATAATGAAACGAGCTGTATTACATTGTTCAAAGATGTTGCTCAAGACGCCGATATAAAAAGGACTAGCAACTACCACTACGGGATGATATACATACTAACGCACTAAGCCCGCGGCGCCTAGTGGCGACTGTGCGTGACCTAGTACGGGCCTACATTATTATTGCTTCTCGATACCCATCACTCCGAACACCTCGTGTTCCTCCTTAGCCTAGTTATAGCTAACTTTGCTTAATTACTTTATTGCCAGTTACTTTTGACTCTCCTTACACTCCTAACTCCATCTAAAGGCATGCTCGCTGTTGGATCGCGCGGGACCGCTCGCCGTTCTGTACCAAGTGTTATTTTATTAGCCCTGCTTATTATTATTATTATTTTACAACTATATTACATGATTGACGAAAAAAATACTTGTCTCCATCGAAATGTTGAAATTTTATGATAATTATAATTTTGGATGATATGAATAAATTGTCAAAAAAATATTCTATTTAAGTAAGCAAGTTTTTAATTTGTACTGGTATTGTAGAATATTAGGTCAAGGCCAAATTATTTTAATTTTAATATTAAATAATGTTTATGTTATATTTTATTATCGTTCGTTGTTAAAAACACTGCCAGTTTTAAAGACTGAATCTTGATGCAAGTTTATTGATTAAGATTGTTATATAATTGATTTAAAATTTTAAACGAAAATAGTATGAATTATTAACAAATTATTCTTATATTATCGATGAATAAACTAGTTTTGAGTTGGTAGAGAACAGCGCGAGCGGTGCGGGGCCTGGTCGCCGCTAAGGCACTGTCGCGGGCCGACGACGCACTGGCACCTACTGCCAACCCTATTCTAAATGGTTCACTTGCGCATTATTCATCTGTTAATTAATTTTTAAAAACTTACAGGCTTCAAATAGATAATGCCGAGTGGCACCGCATGCAGTGCAACAGATGAGGCGGTTTCCTCCGAGCCATCGCACTGCACTGACGCTCACCAGCCTGTGACTAAACCCTCTCGAGATTATGATCCGAACTGCGAGTAAGAGATAAAATAAAAACTATTTTGAACACCGAAAAATGGACGAGTAAGTATGGCGATTCGCAGGCGGGTTGGCAGAGCGCACGCGGGCGGGCGGCGAGGCGCGAGCGGCGCGGCACTGGGACGGAACGGTTGCGAGCCGCGGCAGACGGCGCCGCCTTCGCGCGGCTCTCGCGTCTCGACAATACACTTACACTTACACCCTAGCCTACACCTACTTTGCGGTTGTAAAAATCACCTACAAAAGATATTAGTTTCATTGTATTTCAATAATTTTATATAAGGGTATAATTTAGCGACAAATATGTACAACTAGATTAGAGGGACGTGTGTCGCGCGGCGGCCTACAGCCGGGCGGCGCTAGGGGTTCCTTATTCATTCGTTGTTTGCGAAACGTTGCTGGTGCGGCGCGCGCGTCCGCCGACCGACGACGTCCGCCGCCGGAGGCGCTCGCTCCGCGCACTTTATCTCGTAAATTATGTTAGTCTAGTAAGCTAAATTCATATGAATACTCTACGTTAAGTGCGAACCGTTCCGCGTCGGTCACGGTCCCTGGTCGGTGCGCGGGCCGTAGTGCGCGCAGTCGCCGGCGGCGGGCGGCTCCTCTGCCGGGTCGTCCTCGTCCTCGTCGTCGCGCGTGCAGGCCGCCTCCTGGTGCTTGTTAAGGTAGCTCTTCAGCGCAAACGACTTGCTGCAGCGAAGGCAGTTGAAATTCTTGTCCATGGAGTGCGTCTGCATGTGCGCGCGCAGGTTGGAGCGGTCCGCGAACGCCTTGCCGCAGTGCGCGCAGCCGTAGGGCTTCTCGCCAGTGTGCGAGCGCAGGTGGCCCTGCAGCAGCCAAGGCCGCGAGAACAGCTTGCCGCAGACGCCGCACACGTGCTGCAGCTGGTGGGTTAGCACGTGCATGGCCAGCGCCGGCATAGACACATAGGCCTTGCCGCACTCGGGGCAGCGCTTGGCGGACACCGAGTCCAGGCTGCGGTGCGTCTGCTTGTGCCGCGACAGATTGGACGAGGTGGCGTACTGCTTGCCGCATTCGCTGCACGTATACTTGGACTTTTCCGCGGGCAGGCCGGGCACGGCACACTCCACGCGCGGGTTGCCGGTTATCTTGCGCTTGGAGCGCCCGTCGCTGATGAAGAACGCGTCGTACGTGTAAGCGATGGTCTCGCGCGGGGGCTCCGGCATAGATGGGGGCGGCGGCGGCCCGGGGAACAGCTCGGAGGGCGAGACGGGCGAGGGTGGCCGCGGTAGCAGGCCGACGTGTACGATGACGGTCTTGTGTATCGGGCGTCGTGGGGGTGGCGACGGCGAAGCCGACGGTTCGGGCGAGAGGGGCTCCGGCGACGGGGGCTCGGTTGGCGGCGGCGGCGACACGGGGGCGGCGGGTGGAGGCGGCGGCCGCGGCGGCAGGAACACGGCATGGTGGCTCAGGTCGAGGATGGCATGCGCCGCGTTGATGTCCTCCTGAGGCCGGTTGAGGTGGAGCCCGCGATTCTCGAGGCAGTAGGGCCTGTAGATGTCTTTCTTCTTGGGCGGCAGAGAGAGAAGAGCGCCGGTGCTCGTATAGCACATGGAGAGGGACTTGCCGCTCGCCGGTGGCGGGAGGGGGGAGACAGGTAAAGACTGGAGCTGGACCTGAAGGAAGGGCGGCTCGACGGAAGCTTGCTCGGAGGAGGCGGAGAGCTGCAGAAGGGCGTAGGAGACAGACTGAGGGGTCGGCTGAGGCGACAGGGGGGCCCTCACCTCCCCCGGCAGCTGCGCCGTGAACTGGCTGGAAGGCTGCTCCTCGGTGTATCCTGCCAATAAACAAAGGTCAACGTCAACATCGTGTTAGATTTATCAATAAATTAATACGAAATATATATTTTTGGTACGTCTAAATAGTATTCTTATCATGTAACATTGTCATCATCGATGTGGGTGGCCCAAATTAAGGCTGCTTAAATAAGGAATACCTCGTTAATTACGATTTAATGACAGTTAGAAGGAGATACAACAAAAACACGATTATTTTAATTTCCCCAAGTACTAATAAATACACCAAACAATAAAAGCTTCCAGAATAAACCTCTGCTGGACTCGGTTAAGCTAGCAAAACAACTCATTCTTTATAGACAGTTGAAAACCACTAAATAGGGAATTCTCGCCCGCATTAAGCTCGACAGAGCTGCGCCGCTGACTTACTAGTTTTTACTTGAGGCACTAATGAGTTAGCCGGCGAAGCTAATGAAGAAACAATACATTTTTTGTCGATGAATACTAGGAATTAGATTCTAACTAAAATGTAGTAAGAGTAGGTTCCGCCGCGGGGTGGCCGGCAGTAGAATGATACCCCTCCTCTCATGCCCTGGATGCAGTAAGAGCCTGCTAAGGGATACCTCCGGAAGATGGGCAGCAGCGTCTATCCGTGTATCAACATCCCATACTGCGCTCACCAACCCGCCTGCCAAGCGTGGTGAGAATGGCAACTACCCCTCATGGAGATCCATGAGGGAGGCCTGTGTTCATCAGTGGACGTTTTATGGCTGAAATAAATGGATAAATGAAGAGTAGGTTCCGGTATAGATTCTTGCCGTAGAACAATATTTTTGGATTAAGTATCTAAAGATCTGTCTCGTCCTGAATTAGGTTCAGAGTAGATAAAAAGTGTAGCAATAGACAGAAATTCTAACCTTATTTCAATACATTTTATCCGTTGTAAATTGCATTCTGTATAATTTTCGCAACGAATGACCTTAAATATTAGAACGAACTAATATTCAAGGTTATTTCTACACTTAAAATTAGTTTATCTATATAATACTAACTAGTGACCGGGTGGTGCGCGAGCTGCTTCGCAGCACGCGAGGGTTGTTTAAAAAGAGTCGAGGGTATGTTGTGCGCGAGCTGCTTCGCAGCACGCGAGGGTTGTTTAAAAAGAGTCGAGGGTAGGTTGTGCGCGAGCTGCTTCGCAGCACGCGAAGTTTTGCAAAAAAAACAAAAAAAGTTAAAAAAAAAATTAAGGGGGTGGAAAAGGGGTAGTTTCAGATTTTTCTCGTACTCACCCCCAGATCCTCTACCCAACCCTTTTTACAGAATCCCGAAATTCCATCTGGAAGTGGGAGAACAATGATGTCAGTCAGTCAGTGAGTCAGTCAGTGGTAGTCTAGTCTAGTTATATATAATATATAAATAATAACTAGATGTCGCTACTGGAAAAATTAGAACGCGCTATCGAAGCGTTTTAGCCGTATGGTCACTCAGAATCTTTTCTTCAGTTTCATTGTATATTGTGTTGTCCAAAAACTTCTGGGCATAGGCAAGTTGCCTAGATTTTTTAAAGATTGTTCGACACGTCGTAGTGTTGAACGCTTATATCTATATGTTACTAATTAGTAATTTATTTATTAACACTTTCGCTCGCATATATTAGGGGTACGTTTAGTCTGGGCAATTTATATGTTTTATTTCTTCATTTAATTACAAAAAATAATTATTGTATTCTGATTCCTATAGTACGAGCTTACTTATTAAGTTCGGGACTAGGCGGTACCGCGTGTTGTTTGGCACTACTTAAATCGTATCGTGAATTCATATTACAATTATACGATCAATATCAAATACCACTTTATCACACGCATTAAGCACAGAAAAGTACTCGAGTGGAGGGCTCGGACCGGCAAGCGCAGCATAGGACGCCCACCCACAAGATGAGCGGACCTGGTAAGGTTTGCAGGTCGGCGGTAGATGCAGGCCGCTTCTAGCCGCAATACTTGAAAGTTCATGAGGGAGGCCTATGTCCAACAGTGGATGTCATATGGCTGAAATGATGATGATGATGATGACACGCATTAAAACACTTAAATAATTCGCCTTCTTTGCACATGGAGCCTATAAAACTGTATTTATTAAATTAAATTAAAGTTTATTTCAGACATTGTACAGGTAAAGAAGAACATATACATAGTTCATATTAAGATTATAAACAAAGAACACATATCGAAAGACGCACATTGCACGCACGCACATTTATGCAAGTTTATTTCAAGTTTATAACTTAAACAACTTCCAACCTGTGGCATACCATTCCGCAAAACTTGCAACCTGTGGCTCAGCATTCCCTCTGAGACAGACTAATTGCAGTGCTCGTCAACCAAGTACCCCCAGTAGGTAATTAGGAGACCTTCCGGCTAAGAATCATGAGGCTTCAAGACTGCGCCACAAACTTCGTAAAAATTCTGTGACGATACATGGGTTTTATTCTTAAACGTACTTATATTGTTGTTGCTTTTTGTTCATCTCTCTAGCAGAATTTAGTAACACGGTTTGAATTTTAATTTTTTCGAAAGAAATACCTACATTTCAAAAATATTTCATTTGTATTTTGTCTTAGAAAATATTTATATATAAGGCTTAAGACAATGTCCCAGGGATAAATACCAGTTGCTGACGCTGTAAAATTATCATCGTAATGTGTTGTTGGCCTTACTTTATTTTCAAGAATTGATTTCTAGAAAATAAAGTATCTACAACGTGTTACAAAATACCCCGTAAAATATATAATTATAATAATAAATAAATAATGCTGGACAAATCACACAGCATCATCTAGCCCCAAGCTAAGCAGAGCTTGTGTTATGGGTACTAGATGACTGATATATGTACTTAATACATTATACTACATAGATAGATATTTTTATTATATATAGAAAAACACCCAGAACACCCTGATCTGCAGATCGTACAGACATTTGTCCCGAGGCGGGTATCGAACCCGCAACCCCTTGCGTCGCAGGCGGACCTTCGCCCGCTGCGCCACAGAGCTCGTCATAGAATTAATTATCCAAGCCGAAAATATTGTCACCTCTAGTAAGCTGTCATGTCAGGGAACCAGATTATTTAACAGAAAGACCTACAAAAAAAACTGAAAAAGGGCGGCTGCGTTTTTCTCACTGAAAATTTTATAATTCAATTTTTAACGAAATATTGGTCAATAGTTCGGCCTATATAGGCCGGTAGCCGTGCATTATGAATGAACCTTATGGTGGAAGAGATTTAGTTCATTATGGCGAAGAAAATGAGGGTGCAAGCACAGTAACGATGGAGGTTATGGATTTTCCTACTCAGCAAGAAAACGGAGAACAGCACAAGAGAAGACTTGAGGAAACATCGTCGGACGAAGGATGGAACACAGTTCATCGTAGCAGGAAAGTTATTCGTAGATCTAGTACAGAAATCGTAGAAAAGATTCAAGTTTATGTCCTGTGCAGCTCCGGCTTGCCCAAACAATTTGCCTTGGCTAAGCTTCTACGTGACAATAACATTAAGGGGAATCAGAGAAGTTAAGTATGTTCACCAGTATAAGATAGTGATTACGTTCGAAGAAGATGGCGATGCGGATCTTCTTATTCAATGCAAAAAGTTTATTGATTTGGGTTGGAGATGTCAAAAGTCGTCGGAGGTTGGCCTTTCTTAAGGAATAATAAGAAACATTGACTTAGATTTATCAGAGGAGGAGATACTAAAAGGTGTTGTAAGTCAATTTGAAATCGCATCGGTTAGACGACTAAACAAAAGGCAGTATGACAAGGACAATAATGCTTCTGGATGGGAGAAATGTGAAGCTATCCGTTTGGCGTTCCGTGGGTCCTCAGTGCCTTCACATGTACACATTATGTGGTTTGCGAGTTAAGGTAGCTTCTTATGTCTTTCCCGTGACCCAGTGTTCGCGATGTTGGAAATTCGGACACATTCGCCTATTATGCCCCTCTAAAAAGGTGATCTGTCCGAAATGCAGTAAAAACCATGAGAACTGTGAATCAGTCAATTTTCGTTGTGTGAATTGTACAGGATCGCACATGGCTTTACAAAAGATTTGTCCAACTTTTAAAAAAGAAAGAAGATTAAGAGAACTTATGTATGTCAGAGTTTAACTGTACGTATCGCAAAGCCCTAGCCCATATGTATGTTCCGCCTTCCCCAGTCCCTGAGAGGAGTTTTTCACCTGGCCCACCACTTCCAGAGGTTCGTAGGCCGCAGTAGCCGGGAGCCTCAGTTACAGGACACCAACACCAGTGTAACACCAACTCCAACTCGGAGGGTAAATCTCATGTCAGAATTATTTACTCACTCGGAGGAAGCCCCATTCAAGCCAGTAATTAGTCGTAAGAAGGTACAGGCGCAGCGTAAAAGACAGTCGAACCCCCCCAACCCCTCTCCCCTTCCTACTTCGACCCCAATGGAGTCCGATTTAAATATTGAATCTGAGTGTTCGGACAGCGAGCCTCAGCAAATCACCGCTAACTCTACACACCGTCGCCCGCGTTCCAAACCTAGCAATGAAAATACTAGCGATATGACGTTTATACGTTTACTAACTAAACTTTTTACGATTGTAGTAGGTAATGATTCTTGGGAAGTTAAAATAAAACTATTACGATTCTAGTAAATATAGTCAGCGGTTTTTCGGCTGGCTCCCTCCTTAATATGTTTACTCGAAATGGATAATAGAACCTATAGTAGTGTCAATTTCAAAATTGTACAATGGAACTGTCAAAGTTTGCGCCCTAAGTCATTATCTCTTGAAACCCTTCTCAGTAAAGAAAAAGTACACATAGCGGTACTAAGCGAAACATGGCTTGAAGCTGACAGCTATTTCAGGATAAATGGATATAATACCTATAGATTGGATAGATCGGATGGGTATGGCGGTGTAGCCATTTTGACTCATATGTCTGTCCGTGGTTTTGCTTGTGTAACAACATGCCCAAATATTGGTATAGAACTTTTACATGTAAAGATTATAAATTGTCACTATATTGAAAACATTTTGTCAGTATATTGTCCGTCAACAGTACATACGAGTCAAAATGATTGGGATTACGTGTTTTCCTTGGTAAATAGAAAATCATTAATTTTAGGTGACTTTAATGCACATCACTTGTCATGGTCGCATAAAACCGACCAAAAAGGACATCAGATTTTTGATTCTATGTTAGAAAATAATTTTAGTTGCTTGAACAACGGCCAACCTACAAGGGTCAGACTTGTAAACGGAATTCTACAACAAACTTCTCCTGATATATCATTTGCTACTACTGACATCATAACACAATTTTCTTGGACTGTCAGTAATGAATCGCTCGGAAGCGATCACCTTATAATTCAACTAATAATCAACATCAATATTTACAAAGAGTTTATAAAGAAAAGGAATTTTAAAAAAAGTGATTGGAAAGCTTATTCTTTATATTTGGAAACTTTATTTACAAATTTTTGTTTTACCTCTGATCCCCAAGAATGTTACAACAAGTTTGAACAATCAATTCAAACTGCAGCCGATAAATTTGTTCCCTCCATTAAAATCCCAAAACATATTTCTGATAAATTTAAGCCTAAACCTTACTGGAATTCCGATCTTTCCAAAGTAATAGCCGAACGGCGGTTAGCTTTGACTAATTTAAGAAGATCTCCGACTCCTGGTAATCTAGAAATTTGGCAGGATAAGGTACGCAATGCTCAAAAATTAATAAGACAGGCGAAAAGTAAGGCATGGCAGGAGTTTTGCTCATCCATCGATTTTACCACTTCGTCGTCAGATATGTGGCGTAAAATGCGATGGGTTAAAGGCCATCACATAAGGTCTAATCACGGTATAAATATCGATAGGGCGGAGTGCTTACTTAATGATCTTACGCCAGATTTTGCATGCCCACCTACTCCTCTATTTAACTCAATTAACAGCAAATTAGAATCAGAAATTACATTACAAGAAGTTGAAAATTCGATTAAGAAGTCTGATAGTGCGCCTGGATGTGATGAAATTTCATTTTCTATGATATTTCATCTTCCAAAGATAGGCAGAAGTGTTTTAGTCAATTTATTTAATATATTATTTTCTTCCAGTTTTATTCCTAGTCAGTGGCGTAAGGTTAATATCATTCCAATACCAAAGCCAGGTAGAGATCCAAATTCAAACTCGTCACTTAGACCAATTTCACTTCTATCCTGTGTTTGTAAAATCTTTCATTCTATCCTCAATAAAAGATTAGAGTGGTACCTTGAAAAGTCGATCTTATTTTCGGACAACATGGTGGGTTTTCGCAATGGGCGCTCATGTTTTGATAATCTTTCACGATTAGTCTCTAGCATTCAAATTGGCTTTTCTAATGACTTAGTTACTGCGGCATGTTTTGTGGACGTAGATAACGCATATAACAATGTTGACGTGCGGTGTTTATTGGCCGTGTTGGACGAGTTAGGCGTTGGGTCTAAGATTTGTATATACTTGTGGTCTTACCTAAAAAATAGGGTGTTGCAGGTAAGAGTAGACGGGTCGGTTTTAGTCAGATCTACAGGCCGGGGTTTGGCTCAAGGTGATCCATTATCTCCTCTTCTTTTTAATGTCGCGACCATAAATATTTGTAAGAAGATAAAGGGTGTAAGTATCTCTCAGTATGCTGACGATTTTGTTTTACATTGCTCACGTAAATCGGTGGATCCGGCGATAAGGAACCTCCGTCTTTCTTGCGAGAAGCTAAATGATTTGTTCGGTAACTTAGGTCTTTCAATTTCTACATATAAATCTAAAATTTGTGTTTTTAAAAAAGGAGGATTTAGAACGCCTATAGATTTTAGAATTAATAATAACTCGTTATCGTTGGTTAATCAGGTAAAATATCTAGGCTTGTGGCTGGATGGATCACTTAGGTGGGGAAAACACATTAATGAACTTATTCAAAAAGTATCTAAATATATTAATTTGTTAAAAGTATTATCTGGTCCGGGGTGGGGTATACATCAAAAACATTTAAGACGTTTATATATTTCGATAATCAGAAGTCGAATGGACTACGCTTCTTTTTTATACGATAACTGCTGTCATACAAATTTACTCAAGTTAGATAGGCTCCAAAATCAAGCGCTACGTGTAATAGGTGGATACATTAGAAGTACCCCCATTCATGTCATGGAGAACGATCTATGTCTACCACCACTCCATGTTCGTAGGAAATTCCTTGCTGGCAAATTTTGGTTGAGATCTAGATCGTTTTCTAACAACCCGACTATAAAGGTAGTTCAAGAGCTAGATTCCGTAAGCAATTCTCGTTATTGGTCCAATAAAAAACTTCCTTTACTTACCTTTACCTATAATGAGCTCAATTCTTTTCCAATGCACAGCTGTTCTTACCTCGAAATGTTTTCTTTAGAGACTTGGGTAAGTAATATTGACTTACAAGATGTAATTTTTGATTCCATCCCATTAATAGTTAACGCTAAGAGAACTTATAATTGTCATCTTCTAAAATTTATAGCTACCGATTATGTAAATAAAAACTATAGTAATTTCTACAAAATATTTACTGATGGATCAAAAGATAATGATGTAGGGGGTGCAGCGTTTTTCGATCCATGTCTTGATTGCTATGGTAGGTTTAGAATTGATGCCAATATATCCATAATGAATATTGAACTAATCGCCATAGCGGAAGCTTTATCATACATACATTCAATTAATTTCGATAAATTTGTAATTTTGACTGATTCCAAAAGCTCATTGCAACACTTGGCTCGATGTACCTCTCACGTGAGAGGCATACCGATTGCATATCAGATATTGCAGTCAATTCTTAATCTTAAATCTCATCACAAGACAGTGTGCCTCCAGTGGATTCCTTCACATGTTCAATTAAAAGAAAATGATCAAGTAGTCCTTCTTGCAAAGCAGGCGACTGCAGATGGAGTTCCGTTAGACCAGTTGTCTCTGTTTTCAGATTTTATCAGGCATGTTAAAAACAAGTGTGCTGATGTTTGGCAAGAGTATTTTGACGAAAGATCACGGGAAAAGGGAATCTGGTACAAAACCATCCAACCTCTAATAACCCAACATCCTTGGATTGATACTACATTGTTCATGCGAAATAATTTAAAATCTGTACTTAGATTGCGATCTGGACACATCCCTTCAAACAAATTTACTTTTCTCATGAATATAGTTCCATCTCCAAACTGTAATGATTGTGGTGTGCTCGAAGATCTCCAGCATATTTTGTTGGAATGTGTCCGTAACGCAACATTTAGATCCACTTGTGTAAATAAGATCCGTCAACTAGATGTAGGTATTGTAAATAGCATTTTATCCAACCCTAGTTGTGAAGAGGTAGAGCTCTTGATTAAGTTATTAGATTTAGGTTTAGTTAAGCATTAAGTTTTTATTTTTTGTGATTTTATGTCATTTCTTTTTATTATACGGACGATGTGGTCGCTAAACGACAAAGTCTTAAATAAATTATTAAAAAAAAAAGACCTACGTACCTATACGTTACCTAATAATTGTCTACTTTAATAGTTTTTCTATTTTTCAGTCATAAATGTTTGCTACCTCAATACAAGGACTCAAGTATTGGCTTCAAAAAATGTCAAGTTGGAAAAAAAATATGTTGTCAATTTCAAATCTTCTAATCGATATCCTACAACTGTTTCGTGTTTTTTTTTTCAACATTTTTGAACACCGACGACGATGGTGCGAAATGCCACACAAGCCATATCCCGACGAGCGAGGTTGTGTATTGAGCAAGGCGGAATACACTGAGGCGTTTCTGTAAATTTGACATTTATTATGAAAAAATAAGTGTTCGTTTAGGTTGTTTCGTTAGGTTAGGTCTTTTAAATTTTTTGTCGTTCAGCGAATTAGGTGGAATTGTAGGTGCATTCTGCGTAGTTAACTCTTTAATTTTACTGAAATAGTGTTTGCACATCAGTGAAAAAAATAATATTTTTAAATTATTTTTGGGGTATGTTATACAGCGTTACTATGATTCTTAAATATTGTGAATGGACTCGTTATGAGGCCCCATTTAACCTCCTTTTGGCTTTACGGGTAGTTTTGTAACACCCTGTATATCAGTGCTAAAAAAAGATTTAAAACTTAAATATTTCGCAAACGCAATCCTAAATCGAAAATTTGTCTTTCAAACCACATAATGTTTTTAGAATACCTATTCAACGATACCCCACACGATGGAATAAGTAAGACTAAAAAAGTTCATCTCCACGTATGGGGTATACACGTAAAATAATTATTTTGGGAAATTACTGATTTTTTCAGCATTTTTTTGTACCGTTATCTCGGCGTTGTTGTTTTTCATGTCCATGCAAAATAACAGTTTTCTATCTTCTTTATGTTCTGTGTTTCTAGGACTAATAGTCTCTTCGCAAAGCCGACGGACAGACAGGCAGACAAATCGAAACTATAAGGAATTATATTTTACTACGGAACCCTAAAAAACGCAAATGTAACATTTAAGAAATACACAGGCTACGTTCTGATCTCAATTAATCTATCAAACTAAACGTGAACAGGAACCCTCGTAGACCAAACCTAAATAAATTGCATGCAAAAATAATTTCCCTATCGATATACGTTCAGGGGTCAAGAGATAATTGCATTCAAATGGATTGTGATGGCACATTATGGTAAAAAAGTAAAAATCAATGCTATGTACCGAAGCATTTTCCGAGTAAAACGGGTGGACCGTTTATAGCCACGGGGTATAAAATCAGCCAGACTAGAGCGAAAGGGGGCCGTTAAACCAATTAATTGAGTGGTGGGTCTCTCGAATGGAATTAAGGTGGAGTGCACCACAAATTATTAACCAGGCACAAGCTTCTTCAGGCTTCGAACGAACCGATAAAATGATGATATCGGCGTCGGTACGCTTGCTCGCTATTGTTACATTTACCCCGATGTTTTTAATCACCGCTATTCAAAACATCGGGGTAAATAAAACAACAAGTACGTAAATAAAATGCTGTTTTATTCCGTTATTTTATACCTGTGTGTAACTGTGTACATTGTCCCGTAACACCGAAGTACAAAAATATAAGGTATATGACATCTATTCTAGATTAGCGTTAGCAATTTCGTATATACACTATTGTTAGAAGTTGATGTATTGTTTTCACGTTAACTAAACGTAAAAAAACATATTTTTTATATTATGTATAAAAAAAAAAAAAAATTTTGTACCGTTAGCACGGCGTTCGTAACTTCATGCAAATTACAGCAAAGCTACAAATAAAGCGAATCTATAAGGGTTCCATATGATTATTCGATATTTAGCTTATTTATTTAAATGATTCATCAATAATATGAAATTATAAATTCCTCAGCAAAAAAAAAAACTTATAAACAGTTAAGATGTTAGTTTTATGTTTTAGCATAAGTTTTGCTGTAGTTTTTTGTTGTTGTTTTGTGTTGTTGTCCGTACCCAAAGGGTAAAAACGGGACCCTATTATTAGTAATAGGGTCCCGTTTTTACCCTTTGGGTACTCCGCTATTCGTCTGTCTGTATGTCTGTCTGTCACCAGTCTGTATCTCATGAACCGTGATAGCTAGACCGTTGAAATTTTCACTGATGATGTATTTCTGTTGCCGCTGTAACAACAAATACTAAAACAATAAAATAAATATTAAAACAATAACTTATTAACATACCGACAAAACCGAAATTATCAATTTATCATAGTCCTTTTATGAGTATGTATGTATATAAAAATGCATGTAACTATTATCTCAGTCGTCTAGTTTCCATGGTACAAGCTTTGTTTAGTTTTGGAGTTGATAGTGCTGTGTGGAACTTCCAGCATTATACTTAAAATCAAAATAACATTGACATTTAACAATACTATATAAAACGTATATCTTGTGTGTAAACAAGAATGCATGCTTCAAAGACTATGAGAAGAATGTTAGCTTAAAACAATTTAACTCAGGTGAAAGACGGCTACCCCGTCTTTAAATTCCACTTTGTAAAGTATTTGCGGCTTTACAGTCTGCCCGAGATAATGTTTTTAGCCGTACACCACATTCCTGGTGAGATCGATCCTATACACCATTGCTGATCCCATAAATAAGAGTTTTTATGGTTTGTTTGAGATATTATTGCTCACATAGTGAGTGCCTTTAACATTGATAATAGAATATTTATACGACTTTTGTTACTGGCTTCCAAGCTGTAGCAGCGTCCTTGCAGTGTCTGGGACAGGTGGATTAGGCTTACCCTGCATCTATACCCTCCCAGCTTAGTCGGCTATTAGTCAGAGGTAAGAACAGGTCAATAAATACTAAAGTTATATACAAGCTTTGTCTAGTTAACAAAGCTTGTCTAACAAAGCCGGTTTCTACACGATATTCCCTTTCACCAATAAAGCACGTATTATATTTTTGCCTCCCTCATGACTCTACAAGTAGGTACTGATTATGGGCGTCGTTTCTATATTCACAAAAAAGTTCAAAGTTTCAGTTTGATCTGTTCGGTAGTTTTTTCTTGAAGAGTTAACAAACATCCATACAAACACAATTTCGGATTTATAATATTATTATTAGGATGAATGAAGGTATGAAAATATCTTCATTGTATACCATAATTAAAATTAAATACATCATGAAAACTTAAAGAAATCACTATTGTACAATGGGCAGCTTTAACGCTAAGATCGATCTCTTCCAGGCAACCTACTAGGCTGGAAAGCGTGAACTATATAAAGTCGGTCCAGTCGGCGTAATTAGAGGTCAATATGAAAAAATAAAAGTAAATGAGAAACTTTATCTAAGTAGATACCATATTATATTTTCAATAAAATTTATATTTCTTCGAAGTAACTAAATATTGAAAAAAAGTTAGGATAGACAAAGATTCTTAGATCAGAAAAATTCGCTAGAAGAAGACAACTTTTATAATATTTTACCTGCAAGCTTTATCTCCAATACCGTGCTAATTATGCCATCAATGAGTCCTTTCATCACGAATTTCTCAGGTTTCTAATTAAAAATGAAACTTAAAAAATGGAAAACTTAGTGGCCGATACGATTGATTCATTTGATGAAAGAGGAAAGAAAATTAAGCTAAATTTGAAAAGTAATTGGATCCATTGAGATGATTCGTTCACAGTTGTGCATCAAAGGCTATTCAGATCCTTTAGGTGAAAATCGTTCAAAGTGCAATCATGAATTTTCGTTTACCTGAAATGTTTTGAAGCCATAAAATACTTTATACACGCTTTGAGGACAACTCTTTTTTAGTTTTAATTTATTAAGAAGAGACAAAGTGAAGAAACCAAAAAAAAAGTAAGGCCTTTGCATCTATTATAGATGATTTATACAGCGTCAGCAACTGGTAATCATGCTGTACGGGACGCTGCAGTGCCTGGAACATTGTTAGATGGATTAGGCTTGCCCAGCACCTTATACCATCCTCTCAGCTTAGTCAGCTATTATTCAGAGGAAAGAACAGGTCAATACGTCTGAAGCTAACTAAGCCGCGGGTTTCCTCACGATGCTTCCTTTACCGTTAAAGCTCGTGTTAAGTGTGCACATACATTTTTCAAGAAAGAAAAATCCATTGGTGTACGGCCGGTATCGAACCCACGACTTTCGGATTGAAAGTTGGGGGTACGTACAACTCGGCCAACACGGCTTTTTTTAGAAACAAAGTGTTCATATTAATTAAAAAAAACCTTAAACAGATAATGATCTAATTGCAAAAATAATTGTAAAAAAAACACCAACCTCTATAATAATCTTGTCAAGGAATCCCTAAGAGCACGCTGCAACATTATCTCTAGACTACGTTAAATATTTCCATTAGTTATTGGAAACCATTCTTTGCAAGCATCTTTCCATTCGTTTGCTCAAGCTCTATCTATATTAAAATAACTAGTTCAGATTTCATCAAACTCCAGGTGGGAATTTTGTACAATAAATCAGATTCGTTTAAATCTGATTTATTGTACAAAATTCTCGAATGGAGGCCACGGATCGGCAAGCGCAGCGTAGGACGTCTACCTACAAGATGGGCAGACGACTTGGTGAGAACTGCTGGTCGGCGGTGGATGCAGACGGCTTCCAACCGCAGTACTTGGAGATCAATGAGGGAGGCCTTTGTCCAGCAGTGGACGTCCTACGGCTGAAATGATGATGATGAAGCTGTGCCGTCCTATTACTAAAACAAGCATTGGTACGGGGGTACCAGAAAAGGGGACGAAGGTTTCCGCAACATGCTTTTTTTTGACCTTTGGTGACCTTTTGAGGTCACAATAACTCTTTTGCATATACTCTCTTTTGGTGACCCAACGGTCACCATAAGAGAGAAATCAATCAGTACCCTTCTCTCATTAAGATAGTGCTAACAAAAAAGGTTTCATGTAAATCGGTCAACGTGTTCGGTTGTAATCGTGTCATGCACCGACAGACAGTTAGACAGCGCTATGCATAATAGGGGGCTTCGGCCCCTAGAAACACATAGCCCCTAAGACTACTTAGACTGTGTAATATTAAGTTTCATATGTTTTTTTTTGTTGGATGTTCTAAAATAAATAAATAAATTCTACTTCGTCTTCGCTTTTCTAATTTTTCTTTAATATTTTTCATCGGCTTTTTAAAAGCATATCTGTTTATGGAGATAAGTGTTAAGGATATGGACAAAAGTGGCGTCGTTTGTATAGTTTAGCAGCCTCAAAATTTATTTATTAATTAAATTAATTTTATTTATTAAAAAGTTTGCTAATTAAATAGTTTGTTATAATTTTCCTTTTTTATTGGTTCTTTGAATCTTTGATTCTAATTTTTCGTCTGTCATGAAGATGACAAACTATTTGACACGTATTTTTTCTTTTTTATGATTATCCAAATATAACGGCGATATAGTATGTGGAAGTGACGTCACGCGCTGAAGTGAGTCGGTATCGTACAAGACTCCACTTCGAAACTTCATTGCGCTTTGTCCAAGTATTGTTTCATTAATTTGAAAAAGCGAAAATATGTATGTTTTATTTTTGTATTATCTAACTGACGCTCTAAACAGAATTGAGATTGTCATAACTTGTTTAATAGCCTACTATTTATTTACCTAAATGAAGCGAGTATATCGCGAAAGCTAAACTGGATTTAATAATAGATAGTGTAAGCCACGTAATTGAGATTTAGCATCCAAAGTCTGCAATATGATATTACAAGCATACAAAGAGATTAATAATCGCATCGCTCAGCACTGATTCGATTAGCATTGCATTTCGATCAGTTCCTCCAAGCAAGGTATAAGTTTGACGTCGTCTTCATTGATGTTGATATTGAAAGGGAACGCAGGGCTTTGGCAATCCGAGGTAATATGTTGGCACGCAGGTTTGCTCGTTGCAGTAGGCAAGTAAAAATCACCCTTTTCAAAGCCTACTGCCAGTCGTTCTATACGAGTAGCCTGTGGGTCGGCTATACTAAAAGATCGCTTAACTCTCTGCGTGTCCAATACAACAATGGATTCAGGATGCTGATGGGGCTGCCCCGTTTTTGCAGCGCATCTTCTATGTTTACGGAGGCGCGGGTCGACGGATTTCATGCCATCATCCGCAAAAATACTGCCTCGTTGCTCAGCAGAGTGCGGTCCAGCACCAACAGCATCAAGTCATAGCGGACAAATACGACTCGCCTGTCATGCGCGCCCTCATTCGGGCTTCAATCAAATGATGATATCATATCATGTCTATTTGGTGGGAACCCGAATGAGGGAATTCGAATTCTAATTTTAATTTTATTTATTTTTTACTTTTTAACTTCCACTTTGTCTATTTTTACTAACATTATAGAATAGAATAGAATAGAATACGCTTTATTGAAACAACATAAAACATACAAACAGGTATTAACAAGTAATAAATAACACATTATGCTGCTCAATGGGCGGCCTTATCGCTGAAAGCGATCTCTTCCAGGCAACCTTTGGATGGACATGAATGGGTTGAAAAAAGAGACGACGGTGGCGTAAATTCTACGTAAAAATAATATTAAATATTCATAATGAATATACTACATACTTAGAAATACATAAATAAACATAGGTACTACTATAATACATAATATATAAATGTAATACATATAATACTATACATACATATTTATATAACTTTGTTCCATAGTAAATATTACGAGTTAGAAACTGAGGAGAGAAAATATTTATAGACCATAGCTTTAAAAATAGGGAGAGATTTTGCTTGTCTTATTATTGTAGGCAACGAATTCCAGAGCTTGCTAGCGCGCACTGTGAAAGAGAGACTATAAGAGTGGGAAGTGTGGACGGGGGTTTTCAGCTGAAGCGAGTCAGATGAACGTAAGGATCTAGAGTGGGATTCATGAAGATATTCAAAACGATCTTTGAGATATCGGGGAGTAACAGGATTAAATAGGATGCTGTAAAGGAGGGAAAGAATGTGTGCATCCCAGCGAAGGCGGATTGGTAACCATTTAAGCTTATTGCGGTACTCAGTAATGTGGTCGTACTTACGTAAACCGAAGATGAAGCGTATGCAGAAGTTTTGAAGCCGCTCAAGCTTATCAAGTTGTTCTTGCGTGAGGTCTGGATAGCTGACGTCGGCGTAGTCGACGATAGGGAGTAATAAGGACTGAGCCAGCGCAATCTTAGTGGAAATCGGCAAAAAATTACGAAGCCGCTTTAGAGAAGCTGCTGATGCGTAGGTTTTCCGGCTTAGTTCAGCTAATTGTGGCCCCCATGACAACTGCCCATCCATTAAAATTCCAAGGTTTTTGACCGTTTTACTGATCGGGATTGGAGTACCATCAAAAATAACTTGCGGGATGTGAGCCAAGTCAATTCTAGACACCATTCTTGAGCTACCAATAATGATTATAAGTACTACCTTGTGACCTACCTTGTGTAATGATTATAAGTAGTACCTTGTGTTACTAACCGAATGGACCATATTGTTGTCTGAATAAACAAATTTTTATTATTATTATTATTAAACACACAATCTAAATACTCGTAAGAAAGACCACATACTTCTACCAAGAGTGCGAACCAAATTTGGAAAAAAAACGCTGAATTTCGAGGGAGTACAAATTTATAACCGTTTACCTAAGGAAGTGAAGAATGAGGAGTCTTACAGCAGTTTTAAATTTAAATTGAAAAAAACATTTACTCAAATAACAACTAGTCCTGCTGCCATTGCTTTCACTGTGACAAGACTGCCGAGCTCCGCATGGCATGCATTGGTGTGCGTGACTACGAATTCATATTTGAAAACTTTTGTGGGTAGCGTTGAACTTTTTAAGCATCTTTTATCAGCTTTACCTGTATAATGTTGTGTTTTTGTTTTTTTTTTAGTTTTATAAAACTTTTTAAATGTTAGTAATCGAACATAATCAACCCATAATCTGTAATTATTTAGCTGCTCGAAGTTATATTAAGTTACTTATTTTAAGTTTCTTTCTCATATAAGTGAAATGTAAGTATTTTTCTTTTGAGAATAAATAATCTATAAACATATCAAGCGATGCTCCTCATTTATCAATAGTACTGGTAAAGAGTGGAACTTGTTGCCGGCGTCTGTTTTCCCAGATCGGTAACCTTGGAGTCTCTAAGCCCAGAGTGCGTAGGTTCTTTTTAGACAAACGTGCTCCATCTTAAGCCACATCTTTACTTTTCTCCAAGTAGGTAAGATGTCATGTAACATGGCCAAAACCTTGCCTATTTTCGTAAAAAAAATACTAATTATACCGCTTACTATCTCGTCATCCGTCTTCGCAATGCGGAATTAATCCATTCTTCCCATATCCAGTAAACTTGTCTGGCTTTCGAGTTAACGGGGAAGCTTATGGTTTGTATCACGGTTCCAATTCACCTATACGATTCAATACGGATACGCTGGCATTTCGGAATGTATACATTGTGGCCACAGCGGGGCTGTGGTGGCGGTTTACTGGCTTTCATATAATAAAGCTATAGTTTGATGTACTGTGCCTATAAGATATATGCTACGCATTGCAGTGCTCATAGCATTTGAGATTAACAATAATAATGTATTTTTAATTTTTAGTGTAAACTCCCTCACCCACACTAAGGTATCATTTTTGGTATATCTCTGAGGATTTAAATTTGCACTTTGCCACACCAAGGCGCAAGGGGCAAAGTGGAATGGAATGAATAGTGCAGTGTAACCTGCTCCATTAAAGCGAGTTAGTGGGGTAGGTTATTTGATAGAATCCTGTATTTTAAAACTAATACAAACGAAGTTCTAACACTGTAGATACCATTAAGGTTACAGCTGATTAGAGCCATCCGGCATCCGTCCCATGCCGCCTCGACGTTCGGCGTCCTTTAGTTGACCACGGGTGGACGCCGTGTTGTCACCAGTGAAGATTGCGTGGTTAACCAGTGAACCTCGCGTGGTCAACGAGTGAACACCGTCGTACAAGAGGTATAACCAAAGTGGGTCTCCGTACAAGAAATGCTTGAATAAGTTGAAGTTTAATGTGGCCGATTCTCTCGACACTTCTCATTCAGACGGTCACCTCACAGAAGGGTTCATAAACGCGAAAAAGTAATTTCATTTAGTATTCTGTATGTCTGTAGATGAAACAATCTGTGTCATAGTACAAAGGCGTGACGCAGTTTCAAAAGCTGTTTTGCCTGAAATACGACGCTCAAAACGCTCAGGTACCAAAGGCTTCGTATGTCACAGACTTTTTTCCTCACATATTCACAAAAAGTTTTCAAACTCGTTAATATAAATTGGCCTTTGACGTCTACCTCCTGTGTTCTACCCTAGCATGAATGCCGTGGAGTACCGGCAGTGGAATGTCGCCCTTCCTCTCTTGCCCGTGGATGCAGTAATAACCTGTTAAGGGACACCTCTATTACTGTTATAGCTACACCTAGACTGGTTTATTTTAGCTACTTACATAGTGTGATGTCATATGGTTTTCTGCTTTGGGGAAGGGCGGCCGATATACAGACAATCTTTGTCCTTCAAAAATGGGCGATTCGTGCCATTTACAAAATGAAACAATTTAATTAAGTCATGTAATTTGCATAGCATAAATTCAAGAAAAAAAATTGCACATCTCTGAATCATGGCTCCAAAAAGTAAATCATTTATGGGAAACTGTGTGCGATTCTATACCGGGTGTTAGTGTAAACAGTCTTATCCTTGAAACCACAGACTAGGTATCAGGAACAGAGTCCAAAACCGATGAAAAAATAATAATTTATTTTTACATAATTTTTGCAAAGAAAATCCTCATAGATCATGAATGCGTTTCACCCTACACACACTACGATTTCTGAGGCTACGAAACACGTGCGTAGGTGCAATGCGCCTTCTCTTTCTCTCAAACAAGCCGCCCGCCGCCTTTCGGCAACTCGCCGTTTCTTTGAAGCGCCGACAAAAACACCCGCCAAGGTCCCGCGGCCAGACCCACGCGAGCGCCCGCGCCGCCACTTCGCCAGTCGCGTGCAATCTCGTGAGGTCGATACATCGCGACCCTTATGTGTGCCGATTCGCGGTAAAATGTAAACTAACTGTGTAACTTATCTGTGCTGTGACAATGTCGTACACAAGCGAACAGTGGACTGAAAAGGTGCGGCTTTATGCCATAGCTGGTGGGTGACCTTGGCACGTAGGATGTACACAGAGCGGTTTCCAGGACATCGTGTGCCAAGCCGGGAAACTATCCTAGCGGCTACACAAAGGCTACGTATGTAAATAAGACTTGTTTGTTAATGAACTTTTTGGTTGGGCGGGCGACGTACGACTGTAATTAGGGTGTCCAAAAAATCACGTTCCTTAGATTAGAAATGAATTATCAAAATGTAACGAAACTAATTGACTATTATTTTTAATTATTACTTATATCAATTCATTTTAGGGTTATACATTCGTGGTTTAAGTGATAAGTGTGTTCACACTAACACACTGTATTCATCTATATTCAGCTTCCATCTGAGGCGACCGAACTACCAATTTATAGGTTTTGACTTTATAATATAACCGCAGCCAAGTGCTATTTGGACTCGCACACAGGGAGTTCCGTGCCATCATACAATCTCACTAATATTATAAATCCGAAAGTTTGTTTGTATGGCCGTTTGTTACCTCTTCACGCAAAAACTAGTTAACGTAACCAGCTGATATTTTGCAAACGTATGGATGTTAACTAGGATTAACACATAGGCTACTTTTTATCCGGGTACAAAGCATGCGAAGCGGCGGGCACAGACTAGTTTAATATATGATAAAGGGGGTTTTATTTGTTGGAAAGCTTTGACACCGCCATCTCTTGTCTTATAGCGGAACTTATGTAGTTTTTTGATGGAGATCTTTAATTTGAGTATAATGTTCCTGTAATCTTTACTTATACTTCTATGTTTCAGGGGTTTATCTCCAAATACTTCGGAGATAAGGGGAATACGGTACTTTTTTCAAATTTATTGTAAATAAGTCGAAAACTATTCGGCTTACAGAGAAACTAAAGACTGTTTATTAATGTGCAAATGAAGCCCTTTCACATGCCCTGGTAGAAATATCCATAAAATCCAATATCCTTGCGGAAATTAAGTATAATAATATGACCAAGGCAAATATTGTAACAAAGAATAAGTGAAAAAGAGAGGCTTCTTTTATGCTTCTTTCACTTGGAAAAAAGTTTTATTTTGTAAACTGACTATTCTGTGTATCTTTTTGCTCCATTGAATAACCACTTATTGACTTTGACTTGGACTCTTGTAAATGGGTAACAGCATTTGTCAACTACTGTCAACTACTGCGCTCGCCAACTCGCCTGCAAAGCGTTGCGAGTATGATATTAATATATATATATATATACATATATATATCCCTCATGATTGGTACGCATCCAAGAGATAGGCCTCTGTTTAGCAGTGCACATAGTATTATATTACAATAATATAGAATATAATAGAATATACTTTATTGTACACCATAACAAACAGGAAAAAAATACAGAAATAAACACAATTTTAAAAAAGAGTTGTACAATGGGCGGCCTTATTGATAAAAGAGATCTCTGCCAGGCAACATATAGGTACGAAAGTATAATTTACCTCGTCCAAATTAGGACGCCTCAGCAACTCCTAATGCATGTTGAATCTGATATCGGTGAGTTTTACCTGTAATGTAGGTCTAAGTCCTACGTGCTTTTATAACATCATCACAAGCTAATCATGTTGTAAATATGCATACTAATACGATTAGAACATACCTACTTCTAAAAGTCAATTACGCAGAGTAACTCCAGTAAAAATATCTCAAACTAACCGACCATTGGTTTCCTATTTCAGTGGAGGATTTCTAAGAATCTGTTATAACAAAGCTCATTCATTCTCTTCAAGAATAAGAGCAAAGATAATTGAGACAACATAAAGAAAACTGTTTGTTTTGTTTGTGTTCCTTGCACCTTGAAAATAAAGTACCGATGTACTCGTTAATTTTTGTACAAAAATCCTGCTTTAATGACTCTTATGGTGATGATCTGCACTAAGTAATTTTGACGACAGTGGTAGATAGATATAGATCTTAACTATGGGTTGATATTGCCACTAGAGAACTATTTAATATTAAAGAGTTTGACGGCCATCGTGTTCCTCTTCATCAGTTACAGTTCACTAAATTTCTGAATGCAAATGTCTGGCTTGTGGTTGATAATACCACAAGCATTGGTACGAGGGTACCAGTAAAGGGGGCGAAGGTTTCCGAAAAAACCTTTTGTGACCTATTTAGGTCACAATAACTCCGGTTCCTGTGACCCTAGGGTCACCAAAATTAATCAGTACCCTTCTCTCACTAAGACAGTGCTAACAAAAAAGGTTTCATCATGTAAATCAGTCAAAGCGTTCGGTTGTAATCGTGTCATGCACAGACAGATAGACAGACAGACATATAGACAGATAGACAGACAGACAGCGCTATGCATAATAGGGGGCTTCACCCCCTAAAAATCGTACTAGATTTCTTTTAGAACATTGTATACTGAGTATAAAATTTATATTTTATTCAGATTTTTGCTTCGTTGTATAAAAAAAAAGGGAAAAAGCTTTACCATTTTGCCGTTACCGGAGCTGGAAGGGTATGAAATATTTAATATTGAATTCATAAAATTGCACTGTAATGTTACTGGTATCCACAGAGTAGTATCTGGTATCAAAAGATGTCTTAAATTGGGCAGAAATATTACTGGTATCAAAGATGTCTTACAGAATATGAACAGGAAAAGTAAAAGAAGTAAGCTGAATGGTACAAGTGGTTTTAGAAAATTCTATTAGTATTTTTCAGTCCTTAAAGAATTATTGGAATTTGTTTCGATTTCATAAAAAAAACTTATACTGCATACATCTACTCACTGACCATTATGGCTGCGGTAACAAGTCTATTATTTGACGACCTCTGTGGCGCAGCGGGCGAAGGTCCGCCTGCGACGCAAGAGGTTGCGGGTTCGATTCCCGCCTCGGAACAAATGTCTGTATGATCTGCAGATATTTGTTCAGGGTGTTCTGGGTGTTTTTCTATATATATAATAAAAAATATCTATCTATGTAGTATAATGTATTAAGTATGTCATCTAGTACCCATAACACAAGCTCTGCTTAGCTTGGGGCTAGATGATGCTGTATGAATTGTCCAGCATTATTTATTTATTTATTTTATTTATTAACGAAAACATCGCCGGTACTAAAGGTGAAGTGAAAATGAGTATGTACAACTGAACTGTGAAAACAATATTCACGATAATATTATAAAAGCTGCTGGATTTAACTGGTTGTAATCCCCTCCCCAATAGCTTAAAAATAAGGAATGAAGCTCCGACTGTCCCTGTTTTGTGACAGGGACTGTTCAAAAAACAAGGATTAATTTGTTAAAAGCGAGAGAGAAGTTTTGAATGCCGGGGATAAACTGGGTTCTGGCATTGCAATTGTTTCGTTGAATTATGCTGACATTTTCGAGTGGCCAATCTCATGACATCATCGAGCCGTTAGGATGAGGCACACGTATATCTCGGTTTTGATTTTGATCTTTCTTGAGAACACATCAAGCAAACATTATAAAGTGAAACAAAAATCACAACTGCAAGGTCCAACACACACTTGGCCGATTTAAAGCCAAAATACGACCATTTGAATGCATTGATTACTTTGTTCGAATCATCATCATCATTATTTCAGCCGTAAAACGTCCACTACTGAACACTGGCATCCCTCATGGGTCTCCATGAGTGGTAGATGCCATACTCACCACGCTTGACAGGCGGGTTGGCGAGCGCAGTAGGGGATGTTCATACACGGACCCTGCTGCCCAACTTCCGGGAGGTATTCCTTAGCAGTCTCTTACTGCATCCACGGGCATGAGAGGAAGGTAACTTTCTATTAACATTCTATTGCCGGCACCCCACGGCAATGATACTCCGTGTATTATTCGAATGATTGAATCAAAATCGTTATGATTAATCCCGCTTAAATTTAAAAACATGACATAATTATGTCTATTTTTGACATCTATTTTAATTTCCTTCCTTTCTCTTTTGATACCGTACTCGATAGGCATGGTTAAAAAAAAATAACTAATTACAATTTGGCACCAAAAATCCCCTGTTTTGTTTTTTTATATTAAATTCATATCTAAGAATACTTGGATTTTTGAGACGAGTCTAACGAGGATACGTGGCAATAAAAAAAAATTACTAACAAATAAACAGAAAATTCGCGCGAAAGACAATCCCTTCCTTGGCAGTCGGGTAAAAAGCGATTTCATGATAAAGGAAATCATCGTGTGCTTCTCCCCGGCTCTAAACAACTAGGAACTAGTAGGTACTGGCCTCTCCAGCTAGATGTAGGAACGTACCGTATTTAGGATTCCTAATAATCATTTAGAAGAGGGCTGAAGAACATTGCTTCACATTGTATGCAGTTTTTAATGCTTTATAACCCCACCAGTAATATCTACATAAGTTGAAACTGAACGATAACAACTCACAAAATCACCCTTTCTTTTGTTATAAGTATTGTCAGAACCGACGAAAGCCACTCAAACTTTCCGTTATCTAAATTTCACTTCAGGCACCATTTTGCAGTTTCGGCTGTTTCCTGTTTAACTCGCTGACAGTTTGCTTTGTGCAGCGGCGGGCACCACTTGTTTTTCACAGCCAACGGTCTGTTTTCGTCACCGACACGGTTTTAGAATGTGCCAACTACGTCAAACCACTTGGTTTTTACATACAACGATTTTTAGACACTCTACTGTTGAGATTTATGCCAAGCTCAATATTGGATAAATAAATATTAAAAGAGAGCTCAGTAGGTATGGTACGATAATTTAGGTTTTTACTGAGTTATTTTACACAGAGCTGTATAATAGAACTAGAGAGAGTAAGCTTGTCAAAATCTATAAAACCGAGCGACTACTAGTAATATCAAGTGAGCATTTAGGGATGGGAACACACGTCGACTCGACGTGTGTCGACGATCGTTATGCAAATCTGATCGATTCGATGAATGTTATGAGAGAATAAGGGCTTCAATGTCGTGGGGTGTCGACAGAAGAGTGTTGACCCTCCTCTCTTACCCGTGGATGTACTAAAAATCTGCCAAGGGATACCTCCGGAAGATGGCAGCATCGTCTTTCCGTATGTTAACAACCCGTTATAAAAATGAAATGAAATGAAATTTATTGTAGAAACTGTGTACAAAAAAGATCTTAAAAGCTAGGTGGAACAACAGTTTATCCATTAATTATGGACGTACAATATTTAACTTATATAACTAGGTAATTTATTGATTATAAAATAATGTAATGTCATAAAATAAATAAATAAATAAATAAATAATGCTGGACAATTCACACAGCATCACCTAGCCCCAAGCTAAGCAGAGCTTGTGTTATGGGTACTAGATGACTGATATACTTAATACAATATACTACTTAGTTAGATATTTTTTATTATATATAGAAAACATCCAGAACACCCTGAACAAATATCTGCAGGTCATACAGACATTTGTTCCGAGGCGGGATTCGAACCCGCAACCTCTTGCGTAGCAGGCGGACCTTCGCCCGCTGCGCCACAGAGGTCGTCATATCAAAACATTTATATAAGAGCCACCTACGGATAAATATAATATGATTAAAAATATTGGAGTTTAGTTTACGTAAATCAACTTTGTTTGTAGTTGCATCAATCCATTTGGTTTTTAAATAAATTAGCCCAGGTGCGTGTCGGGCCAGGCGCTATGCAAGGGTTCCGTAGTTAACCAACGACCTGTGTGAGAAGTTGGTGTATTATATTTCACGTACCTATCATCATTTCAGCCATTAAACGTCCACTGATGAACATAGGCCTCCCTCATGGATCTCCATGAGGGGTATTTGCCATACTCACCACGCTTTGCAGGCGGGTTGGTGAGCGCAGTATGGGATGTTGATACACGGATAGACGCTGCTGCCCATCTTTCGGAGGTGTCCTTTAGCAGGCTCTTACTGCATCCACGGGTAGGAGAGGAGGGGTAACATTCTACTGCCGGCACCCCACGGCAATATTTCACGTATACCAAAAACATATTGATAAACCGGTGTGTTCGGTAAACCGTATCACTTTATTAAGCGACAATTTCTCCGAAACTTTCGAGTAAGTAGCTAGCTTAACCGTTTAGATTTTCCTAGAAATTAGATTAGAATCTTCACGAGATTTCCCCTCACGCGATGAAAATCAAGGTACCATAAATTCATTACATTTTCAGCATTTACGAGTATACCGTTATATCGGCGTCATTATTTTATATGTCGATGCAAAATCACAGCTTTCTAGGACTAATAGTCTTACCGTAAAGCCGAAGACGGACAGACAGACAAACCGAAACTACCTTGATGTACTACGGAACCGTTAAATTCTGTATTTGTTTTTATTTCTTGCATCATGTACAGAATTGTATTAGGTCTAAGCAATACATATTATTATAGCAATACATATAATACATGAACCCTGTTACGCCAATATTATGCCAAGAGATACCTCCGGAAGATTGGCTGCAGCGTCTTTCTAACATCCCGTACTGAGCTCGCCAACCCTTTTGCCAAATGTGGCGAGTATGACTACAACCGTCTCATGAACATTTGCAGATACATGAGGGAGAACAATGTCCAGTGGACATGGAAAGCAGCCCTATGAAAAGTGTGTGCATCCTAACCGCAGTAACTTTTTGTAGAAAAACGTTTCCAAGTGGTACTGAACAACATCCGATAACATAAAAAGGGAGCGACACTGTGCTACGCGGTAACAAGTTAACTGCGGCTTGCGCCGATACTAGTTAGTTGTTCTGCATCAAATGTTTAGTTGAAAACTAATGGTCATCATCATCATTCTAGCCCGTTTGCACCCACTGTTGGGTGGGCACAGAACTCTTTATTACGCCTTTGTTTACGGTCCCTTGCGAAAACTAATGATCCCGCACGCAAATAATGCGTCATTAGTAAACATCGAACATAATTACAATTAAAATCTTTGTAACAGAATCCTGCACACATCCACTCAGTTTCCGAAGAGCAAAATTATTTCAATTGAACACAATTATTTGGGCACCAGTATTTTGTTATAAATGTAACTGGTAAATAACCTGAAATCGCAGAGTTAGGTTGGCGCGGTGCCAAAAACGATGCCGCATCCCCCTATTTTATGCCCTACCTGTATGAGCTCACCCCCTGAGGGTGGCTCAAATCGTAATAAACTAGATTAAAAATGTTTTTGATTCTATTTTACCAAAGATCAACAGTTGACTATTGATTTAGCTGGTTTAGAGGGGCTCAGTGTATTTTTATGCCGTGGGGTGTCGGTAGAAGAATGTTCTCTCTTACCCGTGGGTGCAGTAAGAATTTGCCAAGGGATAACTCTGGAAGATGGGCAGCAGGGTATTTCCGTGTATCAACATCATGTACTGCGCTCGCCAACCCGCTTGCCAAGCGTGGTGAGTATAGCAACATCCCCTCATGATCAGTACTTAGTGATCAATGAGGAACGCCTTTGCCCAGCATTGGACTTCCTACGGCTGAAAGAGAGTGAAACCGTGTATTTTTACTAAATGCTTTTATTGAACTTGACTTGTCAAGCTGACCAGTCGATCTTAATTTTTGATAGCACCTTTAGTTATGATGATATTACAATTATGTAAGTTCAGTATTATTGTTAATCCAATCGGAGTTCATATAAGTTTCAATAGCCATAATATGAGTATCAAATGAGAGGGCTTTGAAACGAGAATAAAGTGCAATAAATTGACAGAAAAGAAACCACCTAATATCAAATCAAAAGTATGAGAAATATTGTATTAGTAATACTATGTACCTACGTAAGTGAAACGCTTTTATCGGATATAAAGATGATGATGATGATAATGCCTGAAGGCTTAAAAATAATAAGGTTGTTCTTAGACATCATACAACTCTGCTCATTCATGTAGGGCATTGAGCAGACGCAGAATAAACATACCTAACCAAAACATATAGAACATCTAAGCGATACAATTATTTTTAAAATACTTTTTAACTTGGTTTAGATGTAACAAAGCGGACTCTCTTTATCTGCCTTTATTACGATTACAATTCTAAAACGGTAATCTGTAATTAAACAACACTCGTATTTAATTGCGAACTACACAAGTCCGCGAACCGTCACGACTGACGGGGGCCATCACGTCTGAAATCTGGTATTCCACTCCGACCAACTAAACGGACCAACTAGTTTTACGGAATGGAACTCGAAGAAGCCTTTTGTTCCAATCTAACCAACTGGTTGGTCAAATACATATTTTGGTAATATTTTGTTTCTGACGAGCCAACTGGCATTGTTATTTGTCTGACATTCTGGCGTCCCTGAGTCAATATTAGTGCAAAACTAACATTTACATAATGACCCAACGTTGATTTCCCTGTTTGTATAAATTCGAAATGCGGGAAACAGAAATGCAAATATTTTATCGAATATCCAGCTAGTTGCAAAAAGCCATGTCAGCGATCGAGCCTCTTCTAATGTGAATGGGTTATACAAGTGGCCCTTAAGACTGTTCAAGCGAATCATCTTTTTTTAACTGAGGGCTGATTTTAATAAAAGGTACCCTACTTTGGAAAGAAAGTCACCAAATTGTAGATATACTCATAATATTTTGAATAAACATATAAGCAAAGTTTAATTACTCGTCATGGTTGTAGGTACTTATAAATATTGTTAATCTTATTGCTCTGCAGTATTGTTTTCCAGAATAAAATTTTAAACCTTTCGGTAGGTTCAGAGTTAGATGGCGCTGTGTGAAGCACCCAACATTACAAAGCATGAATTCAATTTCCAGAAGCTCGTGTGCAGAATACAAATGATGCTGTTGCTTCGAGCTGGATCCGAGGTCAGTACTGCGTCTGTTGCTTGCGCCGTTGGCAACGGTACACACATGCGCGCTTCTGAGCCAGCAATCGTTTTATCACCACCCCAAAACTTTACATATTGTAGAATATCCGGGTCACCCTACGGTCTGTTGGGAATATTATAGCGGCTGTTAGTTTTGAGGTACCTTGTAGAGAGAATATAATATATAAATGGCCGTGGGGCGCCGGCAGTAGAATGTTGCCCCTCCTCTCATGCCCGTGGATGCAGTAAGAGCCTGCTAAGGGATACTTCCGAAAGACGGGCAGCAGCGTCTTTCCATATATCAACATCCCATACTGCGCTCGCCAACCCGCCTGCCAAGCGTGGTGAGTATGGCAACTACCCTTCATGAAGACCCATGAGGGAGGCCTTTGTTCATTAGTGGACGTTTTATAGCTGATATGATGATGATGATATCCAAGACTTGAAAAAGGGCTAAATAGATTGGGATTACAATAACCTACCATTTAATAGGAAGCAACCAGTATTCCTATGATTGAATTAACCTATGTTTTATGTAGAGATAATATTAATGAATCTTCACTTTATTCGTAACGTGGACGTCTGGTTCTTCCCAATGTCTTGTTTCTATAAAACTTTGAAATACCTACCGGTTTCGAAGGTAAATTTTTTTTCTAAGATCATATAAGCTGTTCAGTTTTCTATCTACCCTACTATCATGTCTTTCATCGTTAATTGAACAAAAATGTTAAATTCACTGTACTCGTAAAGTTCATTATGAATCGATACTACTAGCCTGCACTAAATAATATGCCGATTGCATGAATGAATGCATTAATAATATATTTTGTAGTTGCATTCAAAAGTTATGCAATAACAAACATTTTAACTATAAAACGACAGAATCCGCGCCACTATCTAAAGTCCGATAGACGCGGTGCTGCTATCCTATAACTAAATACAGACTACGGTCTACCTCAATCTAATCTAAGTAACAGTGTTTGGTTTAGACCTCAGAATAAGGTGTAGACCTTAGTTTCTGTTTTTGACGTAAGGCTTCAGTGATTTACATATCTGATTGCTTTTTGTTTCGTGCATGACGTCGACTTCAAATTTATTAAAAGAACTATTTTCCTTACAGTTAATATTCAGCTTTATTTACTGCGAGGAAGCGAAGGAAAAAAGTCACGTTACACAAACTATAGGGCACTACTTCTCATCGACCTCGGAAGAAACTCTTTGCCAGAGGGCAGGCGCGTGTGAAACTGAGTCGAGTGATAACCCTTGTGGGTGTTTGGCACTGAAAAGGTCTGGAAGTGTTAATGGATCAAACAACTTAAAGAAGAAACACTCACAGGTATGGTTATTTTTAATCCCCCCAAAAAAGAGGGGTGTCATAAGTTTGACCGATATGTGTGTGTGCCAGTGTGCCTGTGTGTGGCACTGTAGCTCTTAAACGAAGGGACCTATTTTCATTTTTTTTTCCGGCGTTGGCGGTTCAGTGTTAACAGAAATTTACATATTTTCACACAGGAACTTCTTCAGCTTTTATTATAATTTACAAAAGGTTATCTTCCGGTTTCATAAGTTTCAAAAGCTCACTTTAGAAAGAAGCGAGGCGGAAGCGAAATAACTTAATAGTGAAAATTTATGTACATAGTTAGATATGAAGTGGTTCGTAAAGTCTAGACCAAGTGTAGCTAACCGACCTTTTGTACGGTGTAAATTCACTTTACCAATATTTTACAGGTTCTTGCATTTGATAGGACGCGCGTAGCCAGTATTTTAGAGTCTATTAATAACGAAACTTCCGATTGGCTAGTGAAATTGATTGTGGACCAATAGCAGAGATAGACTCCACCTTGTGGGCACATCGTAAAATCAAAGATCTAGGGTATGTACTGTAAATCGATATTACATAGCCTTTTTAAGTGACTTCAAAAAAAAGACGAATATAGAGGTAGTCGTCTGTATTTTTTTTAATCTTGGTACCCCAGAACTTCGTTTTTTTTGAGTATCTTTGCACTAACCAAATAGCTATGTGTCAATTTTACCTGTTTTACGTCAATTTAATTAGCTTTAGCTAATTAGTGCTTGGCAGGCGTGTTAGCGAGCGCAGTAAGGGATGTTGATACACGGAAAGACGTGGTGAGGAACAAGCCCTCAGGACCAGTATTTGGAGATCCATAAGGGAGGCCTATGTCTTGCAGTGGACGGGATGATGAGTTTGTGCAAAACAGAATGGCCACCAATATCAAATATGTTATACATATATATGTACATATAACAAAATAAACACATTTTTATCTATATCTTTTTTGTATAATTAGTTTTTAACTTTATACATAACTGGCTTGTTCCCGCCGCTTCACATGCGTTGTAGTTACCTGGATAAAAATCAGCCTTGTGTTGATCCTAGTCAACATCTAAACGTTCGCAAAATTGCAGCTCGATATGTACGCTTGTTTTTGCGTGAAGAGGTAACAAACCTCCATACAAACAAACTTTCGGTTTTATAATATTGGTGAGATAATATGATAATACGTAAAGGTACACTCCACACTATGTGTCCTGTTCACACTCTGCAATGTCTCGTAAATAATCATAATCGTTACATACATACGTGTTTAAGTTTCTTAAATTAATTAAAATATACTCAGAAATCGCGAATAAGAAACGCGAAAGAAACTCCTAACTGCTGTAATATCTCGGCCTGGTTCTATTACATCTAAAAAATACTACATCCATTAAGGATAGTTTCGAACCTATAGCCTATTTTCTCTCACCGGTGTTGAAATGCAGTACTTTTACTTTTCATTTCCGTAACGACACGAATTGTCTTTTATCTGGCTCATGTAATTGATTCCCGGCCCTCCACTTCCACTCTTACTTCTTTTCTCTTTTATTTTGAGCTCTTAAATTTCTTTACTGCCTGGAGCTCAATAAAAATGCCATTCTATCAATTTGGATTACTATTTATTTAGCAGAGAGCATATAATTTAAAAATGCTTTTTGAAGATTATTTTGTAACATAGATGTGTGCTTTCTATGAGTTTAGGAGATCTTTGTACTTCACCATTAAAAACATTTTTTGCTAGTAGATAAGGTTATTTTATATGTATGTTAGATTGTAAGGTATATTATATTATATGGGCTGTAGTATTTTACATCTTGTAACTTGACTAATGTTGCCTAAATGATTTATTATTTATTATTATTCCTCATTATTTATTTGTAAACTCATAAAAATACATTTTTTACTATAAAGAAATATAAAAACAAATACTCTACAGAAAAAAAAATATCAAAACGGTGAATCACCGGCCGCTAAGAAAGGCTCAAGCGGTCGGTGACTAGGCCTGCAGGGAGAGGAAACTCCTTACTATACGAGTGCAGGAGTACTGCCTTTTGGATCTGGCGCTTGATCCAACTGAATAGCGAAAATCTCTCGAGATGTTGATCGAGACTCTTCGCTGTGAGACCGTTAGCGGAAACGACTATCGGAACAATAGTCGCTGAGTCAACATCCCACGTGGTGGGCTATGTATATGATATATGGGCTAAATCAAGATATTTGCTGAGCTTACTTTTCTCGGCTTTGACGAGATTAGCATCATGTAGAATGGTAACATCAACGAGTATTGCCTTTCGCTCCAACCGATCTATCAGAACGATATCAGGCTTATTCGCAAGAATAGTTCTGTCCGTAACTATAGATCGGTCCCAATAGAGCGTGGCAAGGCCATTTTCAAGAACCGGCTCCGGTGCGTATTTATAATACGGAACTTCAGGGCCCGTAAGACCATATCGAAGAGCAAGTTGCTGGTGAATGATCTAAGCTACTTAATTATGTCTGAGAAAATACTCTGAGTTAGCAAGATGCGAACAGCCCGAAAGTACGTGCCTGAGGGACTTGTCTCATGCGGTGAGCAGTTAACATTTGACGAACCAATCCAGGGCATCCAATTCTGTCTGAGACCATCTTAGTACCGAACCGTTACCGAACGTGTAAATGGGTAGGGGCATAACCCAGCCATTGTAAGCACGCACCTTGTTACCGCCTGACAGAAGACTATTTAGAACTTTTGTACGGCGACAAAAGAAACGTTCCTTCACTGCCTGTTTTATGTCCCTATCCACTATACCCAACGATTCAGATATACCAAGGTACATGTATGTTTCGCCTTCAGAGAGACATATTTTGGGAAAGATGTAAATTTGTTGAATTTATAACTTTTCCATGTTAAATATGTATGATTGCACCAAACTCAATGTTGATAGCGCTGCTAAATATCTGTGTAATATTAAGCAAAGCTATCAACTTTGATTTTTTCGGCGCGAAAAGTTTGAGATCATCCATATACAACAAGTGAGATATGCTCTCACCACCTCTGCGAAGGCGACAACCTAACCCTGAATCCTTTATTATTATTATTATTAACCTTAAAAATTATACGTAGTACCTACCTGATTGATAATGTTTAAAATATCTTAACTAGTAAATTTATTCTGAAATCAAATACTATTAAGTATTAGTATTATTAATCTTCGATGTGTTGTTTTGGTCGGTGATGCTTCCTATAGGACAAATACGGCGACACTGAAATTCAGTGTCGTGTTCTCATGACGTCTTGACATAAATAAACATTTTTATTTCCATTTCTGTTTCAACAATTACCTCCTTAAAAAATCATTCATAACCGTTATTTTATTGCTGATTTTATTATTGATGACCGTGCCAACAACATACAATACAACGCAGTAGACATGACTGTCTACTGTGAGATGCCATGGCTCAGTAATGACTCGTAGGACGTTCACTGCCGGACATAGGCCTCCTTCATGTACCCTTCAGTACTAATCATGAGTGGCTATGTTGCCATACTCACCACGCTTGGCATGCCAAGCGCTCCTACGCTTGGCAACCCGCCTGCAGGCGGGTTGCCGTTTTTTATATTTATTATTTATTATTATTTATATTTAACTTGATTTTTGATAGATCATATTTGATAATTCTTTAATTGAAAAAAACCGAGTTCAATAATAAAATGCTTGACTTGTTGCTGAAAACACCCAAGCCGTATGTATGCTTATTACATTAGTAGTATTTATAATTTCTTTATTTGTCTAAAAGCTCTTCTATACAGATAAACCTGTTATAAAAAATAGGGCCATGCTTTAGTCACAAAAAGTTCTCTGTCTCAGCATAAGTTGATTTATCGTGGATCCCATCGAGCATTTAAAAGCGGTGCATAGTTATAACTCCAGTATACGTGTATAGTTCTAAAAAAAATACGAATACCTACTCGACTTTCTTCTTCTTCTTTTCAGCTCGGAATCACCCACAGCTGGGTATAGGCCTCTCTTTAAAATACTCGACTTCATCCCGACCAATATGTTTGAGTGAATGTCAAATACAATTAGTGTTTATTTATCATCATCATTTTAACCGTAAAACGTCCACTACTGAACAGAGGCCACCCTCATGGGTCTCCATGAGGGGTAGTTGCCATCACCTCATCAGTGGGTTGAAGAGCCCGCACGGGATTTTGATACACGGAAAGACGCTGCTGCCCATCTTCCGGAGGTATCCATTAGCAGGCTCTTACTGCATCCATGGGTATGAAAGGAGAGGTAACATTCTACTGCCGGCACCACGACCAAGTTTTTAAAAAGGAAAGATAGATAGATAGAAAATAAGAGAAACTTGAGAACATGGCGGCCTTATCGCTAAAGAGCGATCTCTACCAGGCAACCTTGGGATGGATTGGATTGTAAAAATACGACATGGTGTTATTATGGTGCACGTTGTGTTAAGAGTAATTACAAAATATACACCTAAATTATATTGAAATACTACATACATAATATAATATATTACACATATAACTTATAAATATATACTCACATATCACTAATAAATATATAAATAACATGTCAATGAACATAGGCAGCTAGTGACAACAGGACAAATAGTGTTCCTTAACCAGAGATTTGAAGATTGGAAGCGATTGAGCACGCCTGATGGATATAGGTAATGCGTTCCATAGGGTAACAGCCTGGATGGTAAAGGATTTGTTGTAGTACGACGAGCTATGCATAGGTGTCATGAGCTGAAGATTTTCAGAAGAACGAAGAGATAGGGAGTGGAAAAGGTGAAGAAAGCTAAATCCTTCCTTGAGTTAAGGAGGAGAGAAAGGTAGTAAAGAGAACTCACTCTTTTACTTCGATCCACTCTTACAACTTCATGTATGAGCATTATACACATTGTAGTTTATTTATTTATTTATTATAATAGGATACCCAACACAGGTTTACACATAAAATAATAAGAAAACATTCAAAAACAATTTATAGCATTGTGCTCCCGTACTTAAAGGGTACCACAGCATGCAAGAACACAAGGCAACAGACAACTTAAGAGTTGTGATTAAAAACTAATAGTAAAACATAGAAAAGCGCATTCATAATACAATAGTAATTACATACATACATATATACAATAGTAATAGTATTATAGTAATCTAATACAATAGATTATTAAGTAATAAACTATACTAAGAATAATATAAAATATTACAAATTTGTATATCCAGTTAACTTATACAATGGTACTTTTTTTTGTTTAAAATTATATTTTATAATAATGTATTTAAATAATACCCAAATATTATGCAGACGTACAGTGATAAAGAAGTCTTGAATAAAATTATTAACTATTTAATAAGGTCTTTCAATTGCTTTTTGAATTTTGGCAGAGTATTAGAATAGTCTGAGCCCCTTTATGTTTAGTACACATTATTATAAGACCTTGTTCTATCTTTATGGAAATCCCATATTCATCCTAGTTACAAAATCAACCCGCTGCGAACCCTGTCTTCCAAAGGCCGTAAATCACATATGATACTAATCGCACGCTGCGGTCTGATCCTAATGAACCGGTCCCTTTCCGATGCTTGATATGTGATTCGCCGGATTTTTATCCGGCATTCAACCGGGTTTCGTGATTAGCAAGCCAAAATCCTAATTTTAGATGAGTAATATTGATTAATATGCATGCTGCGTTCCAGAAGTATGTAATGTTTAAAGTATTGAACCTTTTCAAAACCGAGGTTTTTCATGAAATACTTCTAGATATTTTAAATTGTGTAAAAGTTTGGTGGACCTAATAAAACTGGTTTACATAAAATAAATGGGCACATAAAATTGTCAACGTTGTATCCAACATCTATAAACAAATCGCGCATCTAAAATGCTTTTTCATCTACCTAAAGTTACTTAATCATGCTTAATCTTAATCACGAGCAAAGTAAGTACCATTTGTTTTCACACTTACTACCTTTTCTTCTAAACTGTCAATCACAATATTTTTTTTATCGTCATCACCATATAAAATAAACCAATGCCAAGAAAAGACCTATTTTTGCTTTCTAATTATTTGTTACGTTTTTGACTTATTACGTGCGAGCAAACTGTCTGATTTGCCGTGGGGTAGAATGTTACCCCTACTCTCATACTCGTGGATGCATATCTCCGGAAGATGGGCAGCAGCGTCTTTCCGTGTATCAACATCCCGTACCGCGCTCGCCAACCCGCCTGCCAAGCGTGGTGAGTATGGCAACTAACCCTCACGGAGATCCGTGAGGGAGGCCTGTGTTCAGTAGTGGACATTTTACGGCTAGATTGATGATGAATCTGTCTGTCGGCCCTTCAACCAGCGCGGGACGACACGTTGTGGTAACGACAAAGTTAAAATCAAAGTCAAAAAGCTACATAGAATAGTCAGTTTACATAATAAAAACAAAATACATTTAGATTGAATACCTAAAGCACATAATTGAATTCAAGAGAGATAGACGTTAGCTAGGTAAATCGGAGCCAAATTCAAAATTTAGAATGTTCTATTGTGTGTTGTAGAGGTTGTTGACTTCGCCCACAATAAAGAGTTGAGATCTAAATGACGCCAAGTACTGTAGATAATCCTGAAACTTATTTAAAGAGCTGATAACTAAGTATCAATTGAAGCTCACTAAAATTTTTAGAATAGATAAGATTTCGATTGGTATATTTCTTGATGTAACATACCTCCAATCTTTAAGCAATTCTTAAATTAATTAGGTATAACTTTTTTCTGAAACTTGTTCTCAAGTGACTGTTATTTGTCTTTTTGAGAATAAACGATTTTAAAAACAAAAAATCTAAAACTTCTAGGTCACTTCCAGAAGTCTCACGACTCTGAAATTTGTAATGGTGGGAACCATTGAAAATGCGGGCATATGTTCAAGAGTTACGCTCGGACATAAAACATCGATTAATAACTCCCCATATCTCAACTCTAACTCTCAATAACTACACCACTTATTAACCCGGCTTCATGGGGGGTGGAAAATAACTACACGGACGTGGGTAGGTGGGTCATCATGACCCGATACTTTGACTAACGATATTTATACATTTTCAGAACAAATTATGAATTATTTTAGGATTACAGCTTTATTGTTTTATGGTTAATTAAACTAGAATTTGTATTACCATTATTATATAGTATTTTAATATACATATCTTTAGACCTCTTCAAAAACAGCACGTGGAAAATCAACAAAATTGGCATTCCTTAGCGTAATCTCACTTTTTATCATTAATAAGTATTCTTTAATTTTTTATGGCACTTTTATAAACTTAACTAAGACATCTTAAAAAAATACTAACTTAAAACTAATCAGAATCATCGTTATAAATGCAATCACCGCAGAAAGGTACAACATGTTCAGGTCAAATATACCTTTTTCAACTTTGGACGCACTTAGCTCCAAGCACGGTCGCCGTCGAACTGATACTTTTTAAACAATGCTTAGCGTTACTCATTGACTCCAGCTACTGAGAAGAGCGGCAACGTCACTTGCAAAATTACCAATCTGTAAGCTAACAAAAAAGTCCCGGGTCATTTTGACCCATCCCCCATGACGCCGGGTTAAAAATCTCTCACTACAATAGACTTGTATTGATATAATCTTCTTACGTTTAAAATTTCATCAAAATCGGATCATCCGTTGTGTTCCGAGCAGGACAAAAAAACGATTAAACGGTGTGCGAGTCCGACTCGCACTTGGCCGGTTTTTTTATTTATTTACGAATATACATGTGCTATATACGAAAATAAACCTTGAAGACCTATAAAAAAATTACCAAAAAA
Organism: Pasiphila rectangulata; assembly: GCA_963082625.1. NCBI lineage: Eukaryota > Metazoa > Arthropoda > Insecta > Lepidoptera > Geometridae > Pasiphila > Pasiphila rectangulata. The sequence continues at coordinate 22,868,177 of OY720236.1, read as the reverse complement.
AATGTTCTCGTGTTTTTTTTCTTGTTTTGATTTCATCATCATCATTTCAGCCATAAAACATCCACTAATGAACAAAGGCCTCCGTCATGGGTCTCCATGAGGGGTAGTTGCCATACTCACCACGCTTGGCAGGCGGGTTGGCGAGCGCAGTATGGGATGTTGATATAAGGAAAGACGCTGCTGCCCATCTTTCGGAAGTATCCTTTAGCAGGCTCTTAGCAGTAAGAGATGTTGCCCCTCTTCATGCCCGTGGATCTGCATCCACGGGCATGAAAAGAGGGGCAACATTCTACTGCCGGCGCCCCACGGCGCGGTTTTGATTTACTTTCGTATATATTGATTCTGTACCATTTTAGCTATTTCCAAGTTTCCGAGGTGCAACCATTTTGATTAACGACAACCGATTTTACCGCCGAGTGCCTGCGGGGAAACGGGTAGATTATTCTTTCAGTAGTAACAGCAATGTGTGTATATCAAGAACCCAGTCCCTCTTTCTTAGAAAACGACTTCACGGTTATCGATTACGAATAGAATTCCTTATTAGCTAAGTATAGGTGGCTATAGTTCTTAGAAATTGAAATGAAGTTTTTAAAGCAAAAACAATTTACATAAACGTAGACAATGTCATAAGTGAGAGCTAGATTTTACTTCCTCATAGCTAATTAAAGGTATTTGATAAAGTGACTATAAATATAAATGGATTTTAAAAGCATTTTACTGTTAAGCATAGCTTTAACAAGTCTTGAATATAAAAACAAAAAAAGAAGCAATTAAAATTCAATTTATCACAGACAAGGTCGTCGAGGTCGGTGGGAGAGAAGACTTTTCGCATTTGTTAAACGGGACGAGATGCCTCAACATTGACTCTCGAATGACATTGATGTTGATTCTGTTTATCACTTCCTAAAGAAGACACTAAGCACCTATACCTACACCCATCAGCTGTATTAATGCAGTTTCATCCTCTGAACAAACCCATTACTGATTTTTTTTAAATAAAATTTATTCCAGATAGGCCGTTGGGTGCCGGAAGTAGAATGCTGCTCTTCTTTATCCGTAAATGCTGTAAGAATCTGCGTCACCGGAAGATGAGCAGTAGCATCTCTCCGTGTAACAATATCCCATACTCGCCTACCCGCCTGCCAAGCGTGGTACTTACCACGGTAACAACCTCCTCATGATCCGTAATTGGAGTTTAATGAGATGATGATGATACCAGACAGCACATCAAAGTAAACACAGACATTTTAAGCTAGGGCGGTACCGTATACGTAAGTAAAACATTTAATGACAACGTCAACAAAAAAGCGTGAAAATGCTCCATTGAAATTCACCCCTCAGTCACTTCAGCATGTAAATACTAATGCTGCCGTCTACAATAGGTATCGTACAAGATAACCACGACAGCTCTAAAAATATCTTCCACGTTTTATGTTATCTTCAGTGAATAGTTAATAATAATATAAAATTAATAAAATAAATAAATACATTATTAATTCACATCAATTATTTGTAAAATCATAAAAAGCATTTTTTTACTAAAAAAAATAAACAAAAACTCTACAGTTAAAAATATATCAAAACGGTAAATCATCTGCCGCGAAGCAGGGCCGAAGCGATCGGTGATTGGGACTGCAATGGAGATAATTACATTAGCGAAGACACGGTCAGAAGAAGACTTGCTGAGATAAACCTGAAGCCCTACAGGCCAGCAAATGGTCCCAAACTTGAGGCAGCGCTTCGGGTTAACAGATTGAGGTATGCTCGTGACCACGTACAGTGGGGTGAAGAAGAATGGGGTACAGTGGGGTGAGGAAGTCTTGTTCTCGGATGAGTCACGTTTCTCATTATTCACTCATGACGGAAGGCGAAACGTCTACAGGCGGCCTGGTGAGCGATACGCTCAAGCCTGCTTTGCAGAAAGAGTCCAATACGGCGGGGCTCTGTACATGTATGGGCTGGCATCTCTTCGGAAGGTCGCACACAGGTAGTGGCCATAGAAAATGGCACTCTGACCGGGGTGAGATATGCTCAAGAGATCCTTAATGAGTATGCAGGACCATATCTGGTAAATATGGGTGATGAATCAATTCTAATGCAAGATAACGCCCGGCCACACACCGCTCAGGTCAAACGACGCAGATGACCTCATGTCACACTCAATGATCTTAAACAGGCCCTGATGGAAGAATGGGAGAATATCCCCCAACATCGTCTCCCAAATCTCGTCTTCAGTATGCCAAACAGACTCAAGCACAAGTAGTTGTAGGGTAGTTGTGGGTAAGTTGTGGAGTAGTTGTGGGGTAGTTGTGGGGTAGTTGTAGGGTAGTTGTAGGGTCCACGGACCTGCTGGGTTGTCCCAGTGGGTGGAGAGGTGGGCTCCGACGTGGCGCGTCCCCGGGTTGCGGATAGGGGGTTCCGGCGCATCGTATACCTCCAAATGGGGGTTGCGATGCAAAAATGCTGGCGCGGACAGAAACACTAGGGGGGTGTATGGGGTATAATATATATATTTATTTAAGTACATTATATTATTATGTTTATTATTTATAATATCATATCTATTTAGTACATTTGTTTATTTTATTGGCTTTAGATAAGTAGTTTTAGGGATGTACATATTAAGAATAGTTTTGTGTGGATGGAGCCTCTCCAAGCACCCCTCTGAGTAGCAGAGAGGGCAGTGGATGAGGTAAATATAGGACGTCTTTGGGAGCGGGATCGGAATTGAGGGCCGGTTCCGCTCAGAATTGTATATAGGGGATATGTAGATAGTTTTAGGTAAGAAAATAGTGGTAGAAGGGGGCTCCTGGCTTCGGGAGGTCCTTTCAGAAGGGCAAGGAGTGGCCTGTCTGGGGACTTGCTCGGAGTTAGAGCCCTTTTGGAGGTTTCCGGGTGGAATCGGGAGTTGTGGCCCTTTTTCTCCCGGATTTGTGTAAATAGTGAGGGAGGGCTGGGTTGCAGACACCGGTAGATCTTCGGCCTTAAGCGGAGGCTGGAGACCTCACCGGAACTGCTGCCCATCAGAGGGGGATCTGGGGGTATCGGGAGTCCGGGACCCGATCTCGGCCAGATGTAAATGTTTGTGTTTGTCCTTAGTTTTTAGTTTGGAGGGAAGGATGGGCCCCTACTTCCTGGGGTTGAGTGTATCCCCCGCTGTGTCGCCTGGGTGCCCATCAGGAGGATGTATATTATGTATATTGTTTGTGTTTGTCCATAGTTTTTAGCTTGGAGGGATGGATGGGCCCCTACTTCCTGGGGTCGAGTGTATCCCCCGCCGTGTCGCCTGGGTGCCCATCAGGAGTTTGTACATATATGTATGTATGTATACATGTATTATGTAAATATATTTATAAGTGATGGTGGCGGTGGGGCGAAGGCATTAGCCACCCGCACCGCCTGAAGCGGTATCCCTGTAAAGGGACCACTGGATCCGTGGGCAGCCTGGAGTTAGGGCTCTAGCTGCCCCTGTTACGGATCCAGGGAGGGCGATGGCGCATTGGCCCTGCACCATCGAAGATCGCGAGATGTGGGGGGCGGTTATTTAAATCGCCCCTGGGATGTGCTCTTCGGGGCAAGATGTGAGAGGGGCACCGGACAGGTCTGTAAGAGGAACCGGAGCCCCTCGACATGCATTGAGGCAGGCCATCGGGGATGGTTTTAGTGGGTCGTCGTGTCACAACCCCACATAACCGTGCTGCACCCTTAATGCAGTACGGTATCTGAAAAAGCAGCAGATTTCCATCCTCGTATACAAAAAAAAAAAAGGGTAGTTGTAGGGTAGTTGTGGGATAGTTGTAGGGTAGTTGTAGGGAAGTTGTAGGGTAGTTGTAAGTAGTGGTTGTAGTAGGAGTGATACGAAATTCGCCGGGATACCTAGTTTATAATATCTCTGACAAATTTAATATCTGCTGTTTAAAAATTATTCCCACAGCAGAAATAGGATATAAATAATAGGCAAAAAACAATCAGGTATGATTCTTTGACTATTTCAGATATTAAACATTTTCTGAACAAATAAAGCTCCTCGTCTTCTAGAATATCTAAGGTAGGTATCTAAAGTGTCAAAGATTATTTTCTTACCTACTTTGGTCTCGATGTTATAAAAGGGTTCGGTTCGTTGTCACCCGGTCCCGTATTCACCCGGTTCGTTCTCCCCCGATTTCAACAAATTTGATATCAATATTTTTTGTCGCTTTTGCCGTAATTTACAAAAAGTACCGGCGATAAAAAAAGTGCTTCAGAATATTATTCTTATTTAAACTATTTAGTTTTCACTTTTATTGATTTATGTATCTATTATAAAAATGTAGTACTTATGTAATAAATTTAATTAAATTGTAATAATAATTCCTGCTAAAGCAAATAGGTAACTAACATGTACTTATTTGTGTAATGAACTGTGAAAGTGTATGTACTCCTTCTATTGTTTGAAACTTGCCGCGTGCCTACCTGAACCCGTACCGTTTATGGATAACAATAATCTAGTCTGGACAGATATGTTCGTCTCTTTTACACTCGAGTCAAAAATACAAGGTACCTACTTATCTATTGCAACATGCAACCGATAAGAAAGTTCAGTGTGTCATCACGTGATGACGGACGAAGGTCCTTCGCGAGGTCTCGAGCCCAAAAACTACACACTAATTACGAATAAGAAAGGGGGGGAAACTATATTACATGTAGGGCATTCGTATACCCTGCACCGTAATAATAAAAGAAATAAAACTGGTCTTTTACTTTCATAAAAATCCTTTAAATTGAAAAATTGTGTGTATAGACTTAGAACATTGCGTTGAGTCTATGTAGATATACGTGTAAAACCACCTTATTAAACGACTGTACGTGGCTTAAGTTCAAAAGTTATTTATCTCGTCAGATACAACAGACTTGAAAACGTCAAAACATAAGTACACTAACAAATTTTCAAGTACACAAACAAGCGTTAAATTTGAATCAGAGGTTCAAACCAATTTCGAATCTATACAGAAAATATATTAAGTGAATGTGAGTGAGCTAAAAAATAAAGGTTGTGATGCTGATATTCCAGCCTACACAAGTGTTAAAAGTAAGCTGTAAAGAAGTCGATACAATGCGTTGAAAATAACAAAGATACGATTTGAAAAGCCATGTGATGTTGTCATACCTGAAACTTTTCGAAAGTATAATATGTAAAAAGTAAAAAGACATTTTTTTATCACTCACAAAAATAAGTTCTTACTAACTAAAAAAACATGACAAGTAATTTTTATTTTAACCTAGTTTTGTGAGGGACTGGTGCCTGAAATAGGTTACAAATGAACCTGTAGTACAACTGTAGTAACCTGTTATTTGACTACAACGAAAACAACAATAGGATTATTGTATTTGTTTCTGACAAGGCGTTGAGTGAAATAAATGATGTTGATGTAAGTGAAAAAACTGAGTTTTTACTAGTAATAAGGACTATGCGATTTTTCATGTATTTACAATCAGTACCTATTTACACTTAAGCGATGTAACAATCATAGTTATTACAAAAAAATAATAAATGTATATCCATTTTAGTTTTATTTAGTTATTTATTTCAAGAAGACCTCAATTACAAAAAAAATATTTTAAGTACCTACATACATAGGTATCCACATTAACAAACATCCAACATTCACATTTTTACATTACTCAAGTTGAACACATGTGTGCCTGCCAGTACTTTTCATCAAAAATTGCTTCTTATAAAATTTATCGTAGCTAAACCCAATCGGGGGAGAACGAACCGGGTGAATACGGGACTGGGTGACAACGAACCGAACCCTTATAAAAGCGAGTCTTTTTTGTAATACTTTATTATCTTTTAAAAGGTTTCCATTGTAATTGATTTCATAGCTTACCGTTCATACTGCATCAGTAATCGAATCGAATTCGGCTACTAATTAAAGTATTATAGCCCTCCCGTACAAAGCTTTTGATTGCCGTGAATTACCAAGTGCACCGTCGCCCAATTATATGCGAGCAAAATGGTGTTAATTGACGAGACAGGAAATGTGTTTCCTTAACAAACTCGGTGCCATGGTATTAATTGGGTTACAAGCGAACCTGTGTCGTGTGTTTCACGGAAAGACGCTGCTGCCCATCTTCCAAAGGTTTCCTTGTCAGATTCTTACTGCATCCATGGGCAAGAGAGGAAAGGCAACATTCTGCTGCTGGCACTCCATGGCATAATAATAATCCTGGACTCCAAACATAGCACCATTTAGTCCATTAGGAAACGCATAATTATTAGAAAAAAAATTGGTGGCTTGAAGTGCTTATCGCCGAATGTGTTAATGAGAGACTTAAAAATTGGAAAAGACTTGTTCTTAACGCAACGTGACCTAACACAATAAATCAAAGTGTTAAACCGAGTTCCAAGCAAAAGTGAAAGAAAAACTCGCCTCCATTCAAGGCGGTTGGCACAAAATATACATAACGAAATCAACGACAAGTATTGGGTCGGTGACGGTCGCCGCGCGCACAATTCCAAATACGAAATCCAACGGTGGGACGCAAGGTTACAATGTGAGCGCTTACCCCATACAAACGTTTCCTGTGGAATATAAAAATAGAATAGTAGCGAGTAATAAAAAATTAAAGATGTCAAATTGATGCCTGATAGAGCAGAGTAAAATGAAACCGACCTGTCGACTAAAGATGAGGAATTATAATGAACTGTATTTTTATCTAAGAATACCATTTAGGCACGAAACCGTGTTTATTTTTTGTTAACAATCAATTATACACGGAGCAATAGTGGCAATAGTCGTTCATAAGCTAATAAAAAGATGACTAGACTTAAAATTTTTATTCCCCCATGTGTACAGTATAATAATGTAGCATGTATACTATTGGACACGTATTTTTCCTTTTTTTAACGTGATCTTAAAACAATGACGATATTTTATGTCGAAATATCACGTGACATCACGTCTATTTACAGTTTATACTTGTTAAAAGTCACAAGCCGCCTAAGCCTAAACATCAATACGCCTCACGTGTCTATTATTTCTGTAGAATATAACTGACTGTCTATATATAATTTAGAGATACTGAAAAACTGTATGAAAAAAGCTCTAACTTTTTTCTATAAGGGGTGCGCCGCATTGCACCAGTTGAATCTCACCCCTAACCACCCTTGGGGCGCCGTGATCGTGACACCCCTTCCCCCTTTTGGGCTATAGAGTACTTGTTGACGCCGTCGACTCATACGAGATCTAATGCGGAACTGCCTACAACATTGATTTTTTAAGTATTGAAGCAATTTGCGTTATAACTAAAACTAAATTAATTAGATTTTAACATATTTAATTGATAAAACCACTAACAGGACAGTAGAGTAGTAGACAATCATCATCATTTCAGCCTAGGAAGTCCACTCTTCTCGGCATAGTCCTCCCACATGAAATTCCACGTATGTATTCCCTATGCGGGGATTGTTGCCATATTCACTGGTTGGCGAGCGCAGCACGGGATGTTAATACACAGAATGACGCTGCTGCCCATCTTTCGTAGGTGGTCAACCCCTGGCAGATTCTTACTGCATCTGCGAGCAAGAGAGGAGACGCAAAATAATAAATGATATTATTCCTCCTAATCGTTTCCGGCTACGCTGACCTTATTTCTGCTTATGAGTGTGTAGAGCTCTATGATGACGCAAGGGGAGGAGGGGCAACGTTATACTGCCGGCACCCCACGGTAAGACAGACACTGGTAGAATACAAAACAAACTAAATTCAAAACAAGATTGGTCTAAATTTCACTAAATTAATATTCAAAACTAATATGAAAATAATATATAATAATAGATATAAAATAATATATATTAATAAATATAAAATAATATATCCCACATAATGGCCTTTACCCACCCAAGCAAACCGTCTAATGAGTGTCGCATCAAACGGGAATCAGCTCAGCATAATGCTGAGTAGGTTACTACTGATGCTGATGTTAGGTATTGGTTAATTGACTGAGGTTAACAATCTTTTTTCGCAAAATCGATGTGTAAGTATTGAAGTTTTCACTGTTGCCGGTTTTTATGCCAAACCTAAAAAATATTCAGTGTAAAGATTCTCATGGTCGGCATCTAAAACAAGAATATTGGCTCTGGTATTTGCGTGCGCCCGAACAATATTCTTTCGGAAATTGAATACAAAATCCTTTCGGACATTCTGTTGAATGGAATAACAAGACAATAGTTTAATTGAATAGTTGCTTTTACAGTTGATTCAGATAGAAGGAGTAGACTTTTTTATAATAATCTTATTTGAAGCACATATAACAACGTATTCTATCAGATATTTTGCATGTAAGTAGAATTGTAAAGTTTATTTATTCGTCACCGTAGCGCGAAAGCCCCTCGCGATTTGACCAGAATTTAGTTAGAAACGTCATCACAACCACCTTTGTTTTCTGAGTTTTTAGTGTTGCCACGTCAGTAGGCTATAAAAAAATTATTTTTCGAAATATAAATAAACACTAATTCTACAATTTCCCGACAACTTTTAGGTGCGACATAAACAATATATGAATAAGTATTTCTTCTATACTTGGAATAATTAAAATTCAGTACATAACCTCGTGTTAGTTACTTTTCCTTTTGTAAAAAGAGATAATTACTAGGACTCTGTCTAATATATTCATAATATAACATTAATTAGCTTAAGAAAATTTCGATGCAAAACTTGAATGCGGAAACTTACTAAGTACACTTAGGTACACTTAGTGCCTTCTCGGTCTACATTTATGTTAATTTGCACTGACATTGTAAGAGCGAAAATTCAACTTGTTTAATGAGTCATATCCTACAAGGCCACAAAGCGTTGAACGTTCAAATCTGTATCGACAGTTTTGTTTGATATTTTATAGAATGGAATTGATTCCATTTTACCCCGCTTTGACTGAAAAACTCCAAACACCATTTCATAACGGGACATCAACAAACCAACCTTTAGTCTACAAACTGAAATATGGCAACTAAACAACTAAACGTTCTTGGAATGTTGACATTGCCTGTACTGAAGAATGAATTTCTACCGTAATTGCTTGGCTAGGTTTGCCGAGGTGAGGAAATTACTGAAGGGTTGAATTTGTAAAGAATGAGACCGGAATAAACTAGCGGCTTTTAACAAGAGTGGGTAAACAGAGTGAAGCAGTAGAAGCTTTTTAACCGCATGAACTTGCGCTTTGGCATATCTATTAAAATTAGAAGCAGAATTCTAAAGAAGCCGAAATTCAAAATTAATCAAATAGAATGCCTTTATATAATATAACCTTGATGAAAAGCGACGCCGGTATCCTATGTCGTTGATGGCAAGTCAAGTTGTGAAAAAATATAAAAAAGAAAACAACAAACAAAGATTTAACCACATATTTTCTTTCTTCTTCTGACGAAAAATATGATATTGTATTACAAAATTCGGATATTTTAATCACAATTTAAATCGGCAAAATACTTGTCTTATTTCTCAAGAAGCGTGGGTAGCACTCAAAGCTTAAACATGTCTGGCGTTCGCACCTTTGTAAGTTCATCTCATCCGTGCTTAAGCTACCGCATTTCCGGACTGAGTGGAGCACACGGCACCGATATTAATTAATTACTCCTTTGAACAGCTTTTAGTTAGAGATACTTGTATAACTTGTATGGTTACACGCTGGGCTGCATTAGAACAAAGGAAGCTTAAATACCTACTTGCAATAGTAGCTTTAGTGTTCTCCAAGTCTCTTAAATAGTCTCCGTCATTCCATTTTACAAATTGTATTACTCGTATGCTGTTAAATAGTGAGGGACAAAGCGACGCTGACGAAGTCTAAGCAAATACTTTTCAGGTTGTTTGTCGAGTTTAATCTGGCACTACACGGTACGTCAACAAACTCAAGCATAGAAGTTTGAACCAAAACGTTTATTATTGAACTTGATGTGTGTCTATTACGACAACCTTTAGTAACGTGTAATTTGTTTTGTGTGTATTTGATGTGTAATTGAGTTTGTTTTTGTATTAGCAGTTTTTCAGTCTCTTGTGTATCTGTAGTTGTAAATAAACGTATTATTTCTCTATTAAATACAAGCGCTTTGACATCAGAAATGAGCAGCAGTGTTTCAGGTTGTGTGTTTCCACTGTAATCTCTAACGAAGCCTGGAATATGGCAAAGCCTTAGTCTTAGGGGAGGCATGTCTGCTGACACATATTCCAGTAACATTCTGAAGTGTAAGGTCAGACGCCTTGCTTTTGTGCTGAGAGTTGCTCTGTCACTACACCCGACAAGAACGGACGGCTCTTAGTACTGAGTGCAAGGTATTGGTGGCCTAGTATTATTTAATGCTGTTATGGAAGAACGTCTAAAATCCAAATAATTTTACAAAGTGTTCTTAATAATTAACGAGTAAGCTAAAGTATTTATTTTTATCATGAAATCAAATATATTCAATCATCATTATCATCATCATCACAGCCGTAGGACGTCCACTTGGTCCACGTCCCAGTACTAATTATGAGGGGTTGATGCCATACTCACCACGTATGACAATCGGGTTGTCGAGCCCAGTACGGGATGTTGATGCATGAAAAGACGCTGCTGTCCTTTCAATAAGACTTACTAAATGTTTTGTACCACTGCTTCGCGGCTGTTGCTTCCGAGGTTAATATAGGCATATTCTCACGGGAAGGCATTTGGTTGCGATCTTCACAACACAAAATATTAAACTGCTGTTTTGCGGTATGTGCGACATGTGGGAAAGGTGTAAATTTTATAATATTTCTCCAAGACTCTGTAAACCGGTTATTGACTAGCTAATCTGTGGATACCCCGTCCATCGCGTGTTTTATTGAAATCTGTAAAGCATGCGTTTTGTGTGCTCAATGTATGGTCGCTTGGCGCAAAATGCTTGCATAGCTCGCTGGTGGTCTTTACGAGGAGGACGAACGGTTCGAATCTTTTATGGAAAATTATAGGTATTTGAAAAAGAGTAGGCTCTTATCAAAAATGTTCCTTTTTCTGATTCTATAAATAACTTCCCGTTATTTTCAAACCACTTGCGGTATATTGATTTATGGCCAATTATTTTTTTTCGATTTTTAAAGTTGATAGTAATAAAGATATTTACGACAACGTAAATAATTCACTTTTATAAGTAACTAGCTTCTGCCCGCCGCTTTGCATGCGTTGTACCCGAATAAAAAATACCTAGCCTATGTGTTAATCCTGGTCAACATCAATACGTGTGCAAAGTTTCAGCTCAATCCGTAGCCTAGTTTTTGCGTGAAGAGACAAACTTTCGGCTTTATAATATTAGTGGGATTTTCCGCTAACTCAAGTTAGTTCAATAATTTATTCTTAATTCAATAATAAATATCATGTTTAGACAAACGTCACGATGTGATTTATGATAATTTTCTTAAATATTAGTTATAGAGGTATTCTTAATTATATTCTTAGGCTGTTACGGAGTGGTGGCCAAGATCCGGCCAGAGAGGTCGAGGTCGTCCAAAAGCGCGATGGGTCGACGACATTATCGCAGTCGCTGGGCACACCTGGATGCGAAATGCACAGGACAGAGGAGGCTGGCAAAAACTCAGGGAGGCCTATACCCAGTAGTGGGTGATTCCGGGCTGAGAAGAAGAAGAAGATAATTTTCTTTGATGCGTTTTTTTTGTGCTGCGAGTGCTGCTTAATGCATGATAGTATAACCTCTGCAAGTTCTACGGCAAAATGAGTTTGCACAAAAGACAAAAACAGAAAAAATCTCCATTTGAATGTGGATTAAAAATTTAAAATATTTTTTTTCTTGATCTACAAAGGATTTTTTTGACAGGATAATGGATAATATTATTGTAATACGAGTATTAGAAATAATTAAGATTATAGTTGTGACTATGATTTTTAAATAAACCCTGGACGCTGAGATACTATTGATGCTGACTGTACCTACGCAAGTTATTTGTTCTTTTTTAATACTTCACCCGCATTAAAATATATTAATGTTTTTTTTTATTATATACTTTATTAATTCAACCCTGTATCTCAGTGTCCAGGGTAGCCCTGGATGCTGACATACAACTGATGCCTACGCAAGTTAGTTGGACAGACTAGCCCGAAGCCCCGGAGAAGTTTCAGATAATGGTCGCTCCGCTTTTATTGCGGACGGGCAAACTTTCCCATTATTTCATCAGATTCAGTATTTTTTTGAGGGCGGCCTTCAATACAAATCTTCATGGGTTTGTTCAAGCAGTGGATGCCGTTGCCGCCTCTTGTCAACTTTGTTGTTTGTGTGACCAATTAATAAAAAAGGACAATGGAAACGGATCTCACTTCAAGAAATATTACTACAATGTACTGAAATTTTGCATACGTATAATATTATACGTATGCAAAATTTCAACTCAATATTATTAGTCTCAATATATTATATATAAGACTCAATATTGGTGCCGGCAGTAGAATGTTACCTCCTCTCATACCCGTGGATGCAGTAAGAGCCTGCTAATGGATACCTCAGGAAGATGGGCAGCAGCGTCATTCCGTGTATCAACATCCCGTACTGCTTCACTTTCAAAATTAACGTGTGATATACTATTCATTTTGTAAAAACGGGAATTACTCACGTAATTTTGTAACGTCGAAGATTATTCCGACACGTTACAATACTACGTGAGTAATTCCCGTTTTTACAAAATGGATCCCGTACTGCGCTCGCCATCCCGCCTGCCAAGCGTGGTGAGTATGGCAACTACCTCTCATGGAGATCCTGAGGAGGCCTGTGTTCAGTTGTGGACGATTTACAGCTGAAATGATGATGATGAACGATTATTAGTAGGATTAACACATAGGCTACATTTTATCCGAGTACAACGCATGCGAAGCGTCGAGCATAAGCTTTTTAAAATATATATACGCTCTCAGACTATCCATAATGAACTAAAAACTCAAGGTGTTCAAAAAATATATGCAACGACTTGTCACAAATATCTAATTTTATAATTCATAATGTTTATTTTCAAAACAAGCATGCATAAATCAATTAAAATATAAATACAAAAGTTTCTAGATCTAGTAGGTTTAAGTTAATGGCTTGTAGGTGAATTCCGCCGTGGGGTGCCGGCAGTAGAATTATACCCCTCCTCATGCCCTCATGCCCATGGATGCACTAAGAGCCTGCTAAGTGATACCTCCGGAAGATGGGCAGCAGCGTCTATCCGTGTATCAACATTCCATACTGCGCTCACCAACCCGCCTGCCAAGCATGGTGAGAATGGCAACTACCCCTCATGGAGATCCATGCGGGGGGCCTATGTTCATCAGTGGACGTTTTATGGCTGAAATGATGATGATGAGGTGAATTTTGATGGTGTGCAGTGCCCGCACTAAGTATAAAGAACGCTTGTGTTGCAGCCATTGCGTTACCTTCCCTGGGTGATTTAATATCATAAAACCATATCTGAGGTTTAGTTATTTTAAACTTAGGTACTAGCTAGATTAAATATTAACATTGTAATAAAATATTAAATACATTTTGTTGACTAGACCGTTAAGATGAATATATAGAGGTAATATAATTATACAATACAATCTAAAATAAAATTACATTAGAAATTAAGTAGGTTTAACATTATAAATTAAACAACAATAATTATTAATTAATTAAATATAGTTTACAGTTGTTTATATCGCAGTCAAATTCAATATTAATGGTCAATAGTAAGTATCGTCAAATATATTTTGCAAACTAAAGTAAAAATATTTGATGCTGAGATATTATAAGCAGCTTGTAGGTGAAGTAGTAAAATTTATTGGTCGAAATGGAATACAAGACTTAAAGAAAGATTAAGACCCGAGTTCACTAACAGATGATTATCCCACATGCTGGAACCAACTACCGACAAAACTCGTATTATGTGGCGTGCAAGCAACAATTTTAACCATCTTTGTAGACGATTTGATTTTGATATGTTTTGAACAAATTTCACATCGGTCCGGCGGCAGCTGAGCGGAGAGTTTTTTGCGTAGGTGATTATGTTCTATTGGTTCTTTTAAAGTTAAGATTGATTAGGATGTTCATAGTTTTTTTTACCTGTTATGTTATATATCGGTGAAAACCTTTAATTAGCTTCATGGTATATATTTTATTGTTTTATAAGTTATAAATAAGCTTCTGGTTTTCCGAAAAATAAATAAATAAATAAATTAAAGTTTTAAGCAGTAAACAGCTGTTTATCAAACATTATCATACATCGCACCAAAAATTTGCTGTTTACTGCGTAACCGACTGTTAAAATGTTAATCATCTGATGATGAAGTGGAGTCTGGAGAGAATTTCAAACCACAAGCCTATATTACTCAACTATTACAAAAAGAATATAAGTTATTCCGATCGTTTATTTGGGTGCTTTGGATGGTCCTGGATGGTTTGCCCCATCTGACTGCTCATCTATAAACTCATCTATAATGGACGTGAAATGCCTTCTTATACAGAAACAAGTCTCAGATGTAGTAGATGAAAATGTAAAAACATAACTAAGTAACCAACATGATATACAGTGACGAGAAGTGGATATAATATGAGTGCCCTACTTTTCTAAAAGGTATTTCAGTTCAGATTCAGTTCAGGTTTGAACTATATTCATTTTATACAGTTACGTAATGCCTATGTACCCGAATGCACCTCAACCCGAGAGATCGTTTTCATGTTTCATGTTAAGCTTTAACAGCTGCGCGCGGGTGCAAATGCTCTCACGGACTGCATGTCAAGTTTCCAGTAAAATATACTACTCCAATATTGGTTGAGTGTGGCAGTACGGATTAATGAAATTGATTTACGCAACTGAATTAACTCAATATTAGATTAGGGTTTAGAATTTGCAAAGTGTTGTTAATGTATGCACAATCATTTTAGTTCCGCTTACATTTTCCATGTATGATATGTTTGTATGTATTTACAAAAATAAATGTATATAAATATTCTTTCAACAATCTGGTATCCATAACACACGCTCTGATTACTTTGGGGCTAGATGGTGCTGTGGTGCTGTTGATGGTTGCCGTGGGGTGCCGGCAGTAGAATGATACCCCTCCTCTCCTACCCGTGGATGCAGTAAGAGCCTGCTAAGGGATACTTTCGGAAGATGGGCAGCAGCGTCTATCCGTGTATCAACATCCCCATACTGCACTCACCAACCCGCCTGCCAAGCTGGGTGAGTATGGCAACTACCCCTCATCGAGATCCATGAGGGAGGCCTGTGTTCATCAGTGGATGTTTTATGGCTGAAATGATGATGATGACGATGATTCAGTATATTTTAAATATTCTGGTTCTGCAATCTGTACCTACTAGTGCGCTGTTTGCTCATGTAGGAAAACATACCCAAAGGACTTCTGACACACGCTAGCTTCAGGCTAGGCCTCTATTTTTCCTGTGTTTTAGTTTTAAAACAACAACGAAACGAAACACACGATGTTTTATTTAACTTAAAGCTTAAAAGTAGTTAATGTAAAATGTAAACAACATTACATTTTACATTAAACTAGCCGACTAGCTAGCCTGTGTGCTAATTATGGTAAATTTGTACCTTAACTTTATATATCCCCAATATCACAATGCCTGTGTAATGTGTTTTAGTTTTAAAACCGCAATGAAGTAGTTAGTGTAAAATATAAACAACATTACATTTTACATTAAACTAGCCTTAACTTTATATATCCCCAATATCACAATGCCTGTGTAATTAAGCTTCAAAATTCTGCACAGCACTAAAATGGTAATGCCGAAGCTCAATCAACCTGGCCCCAAATTGGTGTAAATTGTTGACTAGCACCTTAATAATAAGCTTCTGTCTCATCAGCTCATTGTGAAAATCCTATTACGGCCGCGTTCGAGCCGCAACGGTTATAGGCGTTTTATGACTTTACTCGAATAGCGCGAGATACCACACGACTATTTTATAGCAGAATAATTGACATTTTTCATACCGTGGAGTGCCGGCAAGAGTATGTTACCCCTGCTATTATGCCCGTGGATGCAGTAAAAGCCTGTTAAGTGATACCTCTGGAAGATGGACATCAGCGTCTTTCCGTGCATCAACATACCGTACTGCGCTCGCCATCCCGGCTGCCAAGCGTGGTGAGAATGTCAACTACCCCTCATAGAGACCTATCTGGGAGGTCTGTGTTCAGTAGTGGACGTTTTACGGCTGAAATGATGAATAATCGTTTTTATTATTACTAGCCACTTTCATCCCACTACTGGACATACTAAGGTCATATCGAACCATTCCAGACAATCCAAGATCCTTATTTTTGAGAAGATGATATTACAATCAAATAGGTTGACGATGTTCGGAAGACCGTGGGCTGCACCTGGCTAAGAATAGCTTATGACAGAGGTGAAAGGCAAGATCAAAGAGAGGCCTATGCCCGTTAGTGGGTCGATAAAAGCTGATGATGATGATGATATTACAATCCAAAAATATCATAAAAAATATCAAATATGCATTGAATGCAAGGTTTTTTTTTTCAGTTGTTACGATATTTATCTCATCATCATTACAGCCGTAGGACGTCCACTGCTGGACAAAAGCCTACCTCAAAATTTTATTTATCTGTTCTGATATTTTATTATTTTCTCCAGAACAAGGCCCCAAGACCATACTGACCACTGGTCCAATAAAATATTCATCATTTCAGCCATAAAACGTCCACTGATAAACACAGGCCTCCCTCATGGATCTCCATGAGGGGTAGTTGCCATACTCACCACGCTTGGCAGGCGGGTTGGTGAGCGCAGTATGGGATGTTGATACACGGAGAGGCGCTGCTGCCCATCTTCCGGAGGTATCCCTTAGCAGGCTCTTACTGCATCCATGGGCATGAGAGGAGGGGTATCATTCTACTGCCGGCACCCCACGGCACGGTAATACGAGTATTAGAAATAATTAAGATTATAGTTGTGACTATGATTTTTAAATAAACCCTGGACGCTGAGATACTATTGATGCTGACTGTACCTACGCAAGTTATTTGTTCTTTTTTAATACTTCACCCGCATTAAAATATATTAATGGTTTTTTTTATTATATACTTTATTAATTCAACCCTGTATCTCAGTGTCCAGGGTAGCCCTGGATGCTGACATACAACTGATGCCTACGCAAGTTAGTTGGACAGACTAGCCCGAAGCCCCGGAGAAGTTTCGGATAATGGTCGCTCCGCTTTTATTGCGGACGGGCAAACTTTCCCATTATTTCATCAGATTCAGTATTTTTTTGAGGGCGGCCTTCAATACAAATCTTCATGGGTTTGTTCAAGCAGTGGATGCCGTTGCCGCCACTTGTCAACTTTGTTGTTTGTGTGACCAATTAATAAAAAAGGACAATGGAAACGGATCTCACTTCAAGAAATATTACTACAATGTACTGAAATTTTGCATACGTATAATATTATACGTATGCAAAATTTCAACTCAATATTATTAGTCTCAATATATTATATATAAGACTCAATATTGGTGCCGGCAGTAGAATGTTACCTCCTCTCATACCCGTGGATGCAGTAAGAGCCTGCTAATGGATACCTCAGGAAGATGGGCAGCAGCGTCATTCCGTGTATCAACATCCCGTACTGCTTCACTTTCAAAATTAACGTGTGATATACTATTCATTTAGTAAAAACGGGAATTACTCACGTAGTATTGTAACGTCGAAGATTATTCCGACACGTTACAATACTACGTGAGTAATTCCCGTTTTTACAAAATGGATCCCGTACTGCGCTCGCCATCCCGCCTGCCAAGCGTGGTGAGTATGGCAACTACCTCTCATGGAGATCCTGAGGAGGCCTGTGTTCAGTTGTGGACGTTTTACAGCTGAAATGATGATGATGAACGATTATTAGTAGGATTAACACATAGGCTACATTTTATCCGAGTACAACGCATGCGAAGCGTCGAGCATAAGCTTTTTAAAATATATATACGCTCTCAGACTATCCATAATGAACTAAAAACTCAAGGTGTTCAAAAAATCTATGCAACGACTTGTCACAAATATCTAATTTTATAATTCATAATGTTTATTTTCAAAACAAGCATGCATAAATCAATTAAAATATAAATACAAAAGTTTCTAGATCTAGTAGGTTTAAGTTAATGGCTTGTAGGTGAATTCCGCCGTGGGGTGCCGGCAGTAGAATGATACCCCTCCTCTCATGCCCATGGATGCAGTAAGAGCCTGCTAAGTGATACCTCCGGAAGATGGGCAGCAGCGTCTATCCGTGTATCAACATTCCATACTGCGCTCACCAACCCGCCTGCCAAGCATGGTGAGAATGGCAACTACCCCTCATGGAGATCCATGCGGGGGGCCTATGTTCATCAGTGGACGTTTTATGGCTGAAATGATGATGATGAGGTGAATTTTGATGGTGTGCAGTGCCCGCACTAAGTATAAAGAACGCTTGTGTTGCAGCCATTGCGTTACCTTCCCTGGGTGATTTAATATCATAAAACCATATCTGAGGTTTAGTTATTTTAAACTTAGGTACTAGCTAGATTAAATATTAACATTGTAATAAAATATTAAATACATTTTGTTGACTAGACCGTTAAGATGAATATATAGAGGTAATATAATTATACAATACAATCTAAAATAAAATTACATTAGAAATTAAGTAGGTTTAACATTATAAATTAAACAACAATAATTATTAATTAATTAAATATAGTTTACAGTTGTTTATATCGCAGTCAAATTCAATATTAATGGTCAATAGTAAGTATCGTCAAATATATTTTGCAAACTAAAGTAAAAATATTTGATGCTGAGATATTATAAGCAGCTTGTAGGTGAAGTAGTAAAATGTATTGGTCGAAATGGAATACAAGACTTAAAGAAAGATTAAGACCCGAGTTCACTAACAGATGATTATCCCACATGCTGGAACCAACTACCGACAAAACTCGTATATGTGGCGTGCAAGCAACAATTTTAACCATCTTTGTAGACGATTTGATTTTGATATGTTTTGAACAAGTTTCACATCGGTCCGGCGGCAGCTGAGCGGAGAGTTTTTTGCGTAGATGATTATGTTCTATTGGTTCTTTTAAAGTTAAGATTGATTAGGATGTTCATAGTTTTTTTTACCTGTTATGTTATATGTATATCGGTGAAAACCGTTAATTAGCTTCATGGTATATATTTTATTGTTTTATAAGTTATAAATAAGCTTCTGGTTTTCCGAAAAATAAATAAATAAATAAATTAAAGTTTTAAGCAGTAAACAGCTGTTTATCAAATATTATCATACATCGCACCAAAAATTTGCTGTTTACTGCGTAACCGACTGTTAAAATGTTAATCATCTGTTGATGAAGTGGAGTCTAAGATAATTTCAAACCACAAGCCTATATTACTCAACTATTACAAAAAGAATATAAGTTATTCCGATCGTTTATTTGGGTGCTTTGGATGGTCCTGGATGGTTTGTCCCATCTGACTGCTCATCTATAAACTCATCTGTAATAGACGTGAAATGCCTTCTTATACAGAAACAAGTCTCAGATGTAGTAGATGAAAATGTAAAAACATAACTAAGTAACCAACATGATATACAGTGACGAGAAGTGGATATAATATGAGTGCCCTACTTTTCTAAAAGGTATTTCCAGTTCAGATTCAGTTCAGGTTTGAACTATATTCATTTTATACAGTTACGTAATGCCTATGTACCCGAATGCACCTCAACCCGAGAGATCGTTTTCATGTTTCATGTTAAGCTTTAACAGCTGCGCGCGGGTGCAAATGCTCTCACGGACTGCATGTCAAGTTTCCAGTAAAATATACTACTCCAATAATGGTTGAGTGTGGCAGTACGGATTAATGAAATTGATTTACGCAACTGAATTAACTCAATATTAGATTAGGGTTTAGAATTTGCAAAGTGTTGTTAATGTATGCACAATCATTTTAGTTCCGCTTACATTTTCCATATATGATATGTTTGTATGTATTTACAAAAATAAATGTATATAAATATTCTTTCAACAATCTGGTATCCATAACACACGCTCTGATTACTTTGGGGCTAGATGGTGCTGTGGTGCTGTTGATGGTTGCCGTGGGGTGCCGGCAGTAGAATGATACCCCTCCTCTCCTACCCGTGGATGCAGTAAGAGCCTGCTAAGGGATACTTTCGGAAGATGGGCAGCAGCGTCTATCCGTGTATCAACATCCCCATACTGCACTCACCAACCCGCCTGCCAAGCTGGGTGAGTATGGCAACTACCCCTCATCGAGATCCATGAGGGAGGCCTGTGTTCATCAGTGGATGTTTTATGGCTGAAATGATGATGATGACGATGATTCAGTATATTTTAAATATTCTGGTTCTGCAATCTGTACTAGTGCGCTGTTTGCTCATGTAGGAAAACATACCCAAAGGACTTCTGACACACGCTAGCTTCAGGCTAGGCCTCTATTTTTCCTGTGTTTTAGTTTTAAAACAACAACGAAACGAAACACACGATGTTTTATTTAACTTAAAGCTTAAAAGTAGTTAATGTAAAATGTAAACAACATTACATTTTACATTAAACTAGCCGACTAGCTAGCCTGTGTGCTAATTATGGTAAATTTGTACCTTAACTTTATATATCCCCAATATCAAAATGCCTGTGTTTTAGTTTTAAAACCGCAACGAAACGAAACACACAATGTTTTATTTAACTTAAAGCTTTAAAGTAGTTAATGTAAAATGTAAACAACATTACATTTTACATTAAACTAGCCTTAACTTTATATATCCCCAATATCACAATGCCTGTGTAATTAAGCTTCAAAATTCTGCACAGCACTAAAATGGTAATGCCGAAGCTCAATCAACCTGGCCCCAAATTGGTGTAAATTGTTGACTAGCACCTTAATAATAAGCTTCTGTCTCATCAGCTCATCGTGAAAATCCTATTACGGCCGCGTTCGAGCCGCAACGGTTATAGGCGTTTTATGACTTTACTCGAATAGCGCGAGATACCACACGACTATTTTATAGCAGAATAATTGTCATTTTTCATACCGTGGAGTGCCGGCAAGAGTATGTTACCCCTGCTATTATGCCCGTGGATGCAGTAAAAGCCTGTTAAGTGATACCTCTGGAAGATGGACATCAGCGTCTTTCCGTGCATCAACATACCGTACTGCGCTCGCCATCCCGGCTGCCAAGCGTGGTGAGAATGTCAACAACCCCTCATAGAGATCTATCTGGGAGGTCTGTGTTCAGTAGTGGACGTTTTACGGCTGAAATGATGAATAATCGTTTTTATTATTACTAGCCACTTTCATCCCACTACTGGACATACTAAGATCATATCGAACCATTCCAGATAATCCAAGATCCTTATTTTGAAAAGATGATATTACATTCAAATAGGTTGACGATGTTCGGAAGACCGTGGGCTGCACCTGGCTAAGAATAGCTTATGACAGAGGTGAAAGGCAAGATCAAAGGGAGGCCTATGCCCGTTAGTGGGTCGATAAAAGCTGATGATGATGATGATATTACAATCCAAAAATATCATAAAAAATATCAAATATGCATTGAATGCAAGGTTTTTTTTACAGTTGTTACGATATTTATCTCATCATCATTACAGCCGTAGGACGTCCACTGCTGGACAAAAGCCTACCTCAAAATTTTATTTATCTGTTCTGATATTTTATTATTTTCTCCAGAACAAGGCCCCAAGACCATACTGACCACTGGTCCAATAAAATATTCATCATTTCAGCCATAAAACGTCCACTGATGAACACAGGCCTCCCTCATGGATCTCCATGAGGGGTAGTTGCCATACTCACCACGCTTGGCAGGCGGGTTGGTGAGCGCAGTATGGGATGTTGATACACGGAGAGGCGCTGCTGCCCATCTTCCGGAGGTATCCCTTAGCAGGCTCTTACTGCATCCATGGGCATGAGAGGAGGGGTATCATTCTACTGCCGGCACCCCACGGCGGCAATAAAATAATGCTGGACATATATCACGAAACATCATCTACCCCAACATAGGCTGGATTTCGAGAACTAATGTACCTATTTACACTTTCTTCACTGAGCATGGAATAGTGACATGTCCCCGATAGCTGCATTATATTATATTTTCAGCCATAATTTAGTTACAAAATTCAAATTGACATGTAATCAAAGCCGTGGGGCGCCGGCTGTAGAATGTTGCCCTTCCTCCCATGCCCGTGGATGCAGTAAGAGCCTGCTAAGGGATACCTCCGAAAGATGGGTAGCAGCGTCTTTCCATAGAGCAACTGCACTCGCCAACCCGCCTGCCAAGCGAGGTGAGTATGGCAACTACCCCTCATGGAGAACCATGAGGGAGGCTTTTGTTCATTAGTGGACGTTTTTTGGCTGAAATGATGATGATGTAATCAAATGTGCTATTTAACTTGTTGGAACAACCTAGCCTCCTTATTTCCAAAACAAATATTTGGATATTAGGTTCAGAAGATGTTTAAGTCAATTAAAATTAAAATGTTTGAAATACGTTCGTCGTAACTGGTGTTCTGATGTGCACTAAACAAACAGAAAGAAACAGACATTCACGAAGTCCCTTGATTCTGAGATTCAAGCTTATTTTCACGTACGTTACAGAAGCAAAACATTGCTATTGAACCTGGAATCGCTTATAAAATAATTCCTTTGATGGTCAACTTTGCGAAACTGCTACTTTTTAACCGACTTAAAAAAGAAGAAACATATAAGAAAATATATAAGTAAGTCCCCTATTTATTTTTTTAATCATTGGTACCTCGGAATCCTCTCGTTTATGAACCGATTTGAATTATTTCTGAGTTTGAATTAATTTAGAAGAATAAGTTAAAGTGTATCTAACACTTATTAATAGGTTCAATTTTTTATATTTGAGGGAAACATATTTTTTTAATTCGGTCTAGTAGTTTCGGAGCCTATTTAATGCAAACAAACAAACAAACAAACAATCAAATCTTTCCTCTTTATTATTAGTGTAGATTATTTATTATTTGAGGGTCTTTATTTAGGTGTTACGCGATAAATACCCGTGTAGAATTTTAAAAATAAAATTGTGATTTCCAAACTTTAAGAAAAGACTAACCAATCAGATCATATCCTAGACACTAAAGTGTTCCATATCAGATTGATTACCAGTCTCTGTTTATTCTGCCTTTCAAAACTAAAGCAACAGGATAAACCGCGGTGCGAACGTGGCAAGCTGTCGATACTGACATATGTGAAGCAAACTTGCTAATGAAAGTCAAAACTAGCGAACATTGCGTTAGAGGCGCCACTCGTGTGTCTGCCCGTCACTCAGCTATATTGAGGCGAATTTTCAAAACGGATGAATAGAGTTGTTTAATGAAAATTGATTATTTATTATTCATGGATCTCCATGAGGGGTTGTTGCCATACTCACCACGCTTGGCAGGTGCGTTGGCGATCGCAGTACGGGATGTTGATACACGGAATGACGCTGCTGCCCATCTTCCGGAAGTATACCTTAGCAGGTTCTTACTGCATCCACAGGCATGAGAGGAGGGGTAACATTCTACTGCCGGCTTACAGAAATTTGGTGGAACCCTTGTGGTAAAACATAAGATAAAATTAGGATTATTAGATACTTTTACTACTAATACTGCTAATACTAAAACTAAAAAAGACTGCTAGAATCACAGTCAAATTCGACTAGTATGATAGCCCAATGTTCTAGGGCTCGGACCATCCATAAATTGGCTTTTATATAATTATTATTATTATCATTATTTTTTTTTATTTATAACCTACATATTGTTAGAATTTGGAGAAAAAAACATTTAAATTGATATTTTAGTATAGTTTACTTTTCTCTATTTTATTATAATGTTATACTTTTGTATATCTGTTGCATATTAAGCTCGTGTGAAAGAAAGGAAAGAAAAAAAATAGATGTCTCATTTATTTTTATTAGTTATGTCATTTTATGTTAAATTGTGTGCTGCGGTGGTCACCAATCGCAAACGATGGTAACTACGGAAGACCAGCGCTGTGGTACGACATGCTCTGCCACAGCTTAAGCTGAGTAGTGGCTTTTTTTGTCACCGTATTATTCTACCTAAACTTAATTAGTTTTATGAATTTAATATTGTGTTATTTCTGTGACAAAATAAACAAATTTTTATCATTAAAAATCATTTTGGTGGACTGTGGTTGTTTGGTACTAAAATACGCAGTAAACTATAATTCTTCAGCAACTGTAGTTTGGGCTTCATTTGTATAGAATTTGGTACAATGAGTTACAAATCTGACAGATGTCATAGTAACATACTTTATGTAATAACGGCAGGCGACAGGCGATCTAACAGTGACAACTCATTGTAGACACACTGAATGCGTTCCACGGAATTCGTGTTTGAGGCGATCGTTCTCCAATTAAAGGCAGGCGAGAGGGGTGGGTCCCACTATTTCTACTATGCATTTCGTTTAATAGAAATACTGGGACAGATTCTCCCACTATTTCTATTGCTGGCGGCGGCGGCAAAAAAAAACGCTGCATCACCTCTTATGATGGCGTGCACATAGAATATATTTATTTATTTCCTCTTTAGATAAAACCTCTTGAACATAGTAGTAATTGACTGTTATTGATAGACAGCTATCATTATCGTTGTAAGTTCTATTATTGCGTTATGATTTATTTACTGCAGAATAAAATATTTTTATTAATGTAGTTTGTAAAGAGGAAAGGGTGTCGTACTATTGCACAAGGGATATGAATATACTAACTTATAGTTTATAAAAATAATACTTTGTGGAAATGCAACTGCATCTTTTTGGGAACTAGCGTTTTTTTGACGCAATAGAGATGATGGGATATAATTTAGACAAAAACGCTTGTCCCACTTTTTCTATTTTGTATTTCCATAGAAATAATGGGATCCACCCGACGAGAGGAGAGCGGTCACAAAAATAGATCGCGCGTTGACTAGGCAATACGTCTTTTTCTTTAAAAGTTGATTGAATAAAAGCAGGTAGTGTTTGTGTGTGAATTTTCGTAGGTGGTTTGCCTGTAATGTAATTTTAAACTGGTAATTTAGCAACTGGCGATAAATTTGAACTGGAATATTAAATATTTTGCGATTAGAACTAGACCGATACGTACGTTTGTATTTTGTATTTGTATTTATTTATTGCATCATGTTGAGGTTTGTATTAGGTCTAAGCAATACATATTATAGGTAATTACATGAACCCTGTTAGGGCGCTGCGAGTTTTTTAAGCTTTTTTGTTTTGTTTTCATGCAATTTAATTAAGGAAAAATATTAGAAAAAGGAAAAGGTATATAATTAATTTATGTTCATGTCAATAGATGTCTAGAATTAGGTAAGTAAATCACATAAGATCGAATTCAAATTAGGTCAAGTTGGTACATACTTACAAATTCAAGTCAATATAATGAATTTTTCGAAAATTCCTATTTCAGTGGTGACTTATGTTACACATAACTACAGAGCTCCAATGCAAAACAATATTTAGTATGTCAGAAAAGATAATTAAATGTCAGGTAATAATACAATGTCAAAAACATCTCAATAATTATAGAAAACAGATTTACTTAAATGTCAATGTGAATAATGCTAAAATTTAAATAAGTATTAATATTTAGGTTAATTTGTCATGTAAAAATTCGTCAACTGAGTTGTAGGATTTAGATATAAGAAATTCTTTAAGTTTACTACGAAAGCCTAAATCTTTTGTTTGATTTTTGATGACATTGGAGATTTTATTGTATACATTTATAAGTCTTACGTGTGGACTGTGGGCAAATGTTTTTACACATGCAGGTATTGCATTATTACCAAGTCATGGAGCTAGCATCACTTGCATAGCGAATAAGCTCATACCACAAATTTGCATAACGTCGACCTACGAATTAGTGTAAGAACTTTAAAAAAATAACATGAAAACCAGCGTGGATCATTATTTTTAAGGATTAACACTATACTGAGGAAGGACCTTTTTATATAATGTGTATATCTATTGTCCTGTCGATTAATAAATGATTTTTCTTCTAAAATATCACCTTTTACATCCCAGATTTACCCATTTATATATAATTGTGATGTAATTGTGGTGATGTACTAAATACTTAATCAATCTAACAATGTCCCAGGTACTGCTGTATGAGACGCATAAAGCATTAATATCAGTTGCTAACGCTGTGCAAATTATCTATAATATATGCAAAGGCCTACTAATATACCTACTTATTTTCTTTTGAATGATTAAAATATATTTGTTTGTGATCAAATACACGTATTTATAATTCTAATCAGGTAAGATGTTCGAGCAAAGTCGACGTTCATTTATTACTCTCACCTACGTGCCTGTAGATATTTGTCAAGTTAAGGACGAAAACAGTTCTACCTTGAACCTTATTTTAAAGTCAGCTCATTAATATGAAACAAGGGCGACCCCTTCGTTGTTTGTCTAGAAGGTAACTAAAAAGATTGCTTGCAAGCGATTTCAGCCCCTTATAGTGTCCTCATTTTATTCGAGTTTCTATTTACTTCGGAAACGTTATCGGATTAGTTGGGGCAATGAGCCACTGCTCTACGGAAAATTGCAGTTTTTTTCTAAGGTAGTATTTAAGAAATTCATTATTTTATTTCCATAGATTGCAATTAAGTAGTAATAAAAGTATGATGATTACAGATGAGTTTTTGTGAAAAAATGTAAAGATCAACCCCGCAGTTTTAGTTTAACGTCATATTATGCAACGATAACTTAAGGCATCGAAGATATAACTAATGGAGAAGAAATGTCATTTATTTTGTCTAAACAACAATTCTGCCAAAAATATTTCATAATCTTTTAGTAATAAGCAATATCGATGTGGATAATATTTAGTGGCTTGCGAGCGTGCAGCGAGCTTTAGTTATACTAACAACTGGTTTCATTTTAAATTTTGTACAACCAGTAATATAATAATAACTAGTTAGTATAAGAACACCACTCGCAAATCGGTTAACGCTAGTGTGATATGAATCTCACACTCAATATCTCTTGAATACATTCAATATCTCGTAAAGCGCAATCGCATTCAGGCGGACATACTCAAATGACATGGAATCACACACCTTTGACATGCAAGTGGACAGAAACACTGTCCGCGCCGCAAACGATGTTCCCTTTGTTTGTGATATGCATAATGGCTATATGTACGGTCACGGACAACCTAGGGTTGGGATAAACGTGCTTACGTGGTTCAATATGGGCAAGTGTTGCGAACTATGCCTCTTGACAATGGACACTGCACGGAGGGTTAAACATAATATGCTTGGTCGTATTATGTCAGCAGCATATTGATTGACATTTATTTGTATAGTAAGAAGTTAACTATTATATATTACAATACAATAAATTGGTCTTTCTCATTTTTAAATAGATAATTTCTAGAGCGTCAGCAACCGGTATTTATGTTGTACGGGAAGCTACAGTGGTTTACACTTCTTAGGAGAGGACATTCTATTGGTACTGAATCACAACTTTCGGATCGAAAGTTCGGTAAGCCACCATTCGTCCATCACACAAATATATAAAACAGTACTTACTGCTTTAAGTAAGTAGTTTTAGTACCTTGTAAAACAAGTAAGAATTCGTTGTAAGAAAAAAAAATATTGTAAAAATAAGATTCAGTGTTTAATTATACTATATATGTATATATAAGGTGCTAACAAATTAGTCACGGATATTTTTACAGATGATAGTACTTGGTTATCGGAGTACATTTAAGTATGAAACATCATAGGTTTTGTTATGTTTTTTTTTAGAAAACTAGGAAACAAATTTGCTACGTTAAAACACCCTGTTAATAAGATAATTAAATGAGACCTCTTTAGACATATTCTAGAACCTCTTTAAACCATCATTCAAGTGGCCTCATAAAGTTGATAAATAAAATACTTGAATCATAATGACATTTAAGAAAAACAACTTTTGATGTGACATGACAGACAGTGTTAAACATCTTGACAGGTACATACATAATAGGGGTGATTATTTTAAAAATTAATTACAATTTATTTTTTTATTCAGTAAATGAAAACAAAAAAATTATATACAAAGGTTCTTTAATTACAGTTAAAAGTTAATTGTTATAATGTAATCTATTATCTCTTAAAATATCCGTGACTAATTTGTTAGCACCTTGTATATGAAGCCTATAAACTATTGACGCTCATATGTTAAAACATTTGATACGACACAATAGTGTGTTCCAGTCTTAACTTTAGCGCTACATACATACATTAATGTTCTACGCAAAATAATGAATCCCATACAATTTTAATTTTAATCTAATTCAAGATGGAGTTCAACACGGGTTTAATGCGTGCAGCCGCGAGTAAGAAACCCACTGTATGATACCGGCCTCTTTTGAATAAAACTTACAATTTCTGCTCAAGAACGAAAAGCGATCTACAATAGGTATGATTTAAATCTTTAATAAATATTTCAACTGCCAGACGTATTTCAAAGTTTTACTCGAAACTTGCTACAATGGTTTTCAGGCGGAATTTCCTTTAAGTATCTTTGAATAATCTGAATATTTTAAAAGATTTACACTGCTTTTGCAAAGTCGGATGGAATGGATCACTTTGGATAGTTGAATTTAAATATGAACCTAAATATAAAATATGAGTAGGTATTAGTTTGGTAAAAATTGTTAAATATTTGGGATCCATGATAAATCTAGGGGATATCATCATTTCATCATCATTACAGCCGTAAAACTTCCACTACTGAACACAGGCCTCCCTCATGGAACTCCATGAGGGGCAGTTACCGTATGGCATGGGATGTTGATACACGGAAAGACGCTGCTGCCCATCTTCCGGAGGTGTCCCTTAGCAGGCTCTTACTGCATCCACGGCATGAAAGGAGGGGTAACATTCTACTGTCGGCACACTACGGCACGTTTTTAACAACAACTTTAATATTTAAAGTCGGTTTTTTTCATTATTTATTCAGTATCCCACACTTCACACTTCACAAACATGATAGTTTTAACTGTTGTTTAACGAGTTTATCCTTTCTTGATAATAATTGTAGGTAAAGTCATGAGACTTAACTATTTCAATGAAGCCATCACTTCATTGAAATAGATAAGTAACGTTAAGTATTAAGTTAAGTATTGTTCGATCGATAGCGATGAACAACTTTAAAGTGACCCTTTATGATATTTCATATGAAATCATCATTTCAGCCATAAAACGTCCACTGATCAACACAGGCCTCCCTCATGGGTCTCCATGAGGAGTAGTTGCCATTCTCACCACGCTTGGCAGGCGGGTTGGTGAGCGCAGTATGGGATGTTGATACATGGATAGATGCTGCTGCCCATCTTCCGGAGGTATCCCTTAGCAGGCTCTTACTGCATCCACGAGCATGAGAGGAGGGGGTAACATTCTTCTGCTGGCACCCCACGGCTAAAGTTATTAGTGAAAGGAAAGAACATGTTGAAACGTCTGGAACTGACTAAGCCGGGTTTTATGATGGTATGTAGGTAGGTAGTTAGGTAGTATAAAATTTAAGACAACACAAAACTCTGTCTTTTGTTTTTTATAGCGCACGATTTTTAGTTTGGGACTTGATGGGTAAAAGCGAGTGATGTTTCTTTTTCGCTTCTTTAGCTCACTTTTGCACCTAAGAAATTAAAGAATTATGTGCTTTATTCAATTCAAATAATATGTGTTTTTCTTTTGTAAATTGAATATTAAGTTGTATATGTTCGCGTTTCATTCTCCGAAGGTCGTGGGTTCGATACTGGCAATGGATTTTTCTTTCTTGAATAATGTATAATGTACATTTAACACGTGCATTAACGGTGAAGGAAGCCTCAGACGTATTAGCCTGCCTTTCCTCTGACTTTTAGCCGACTAAGCTGAGAGGGTGGTATTGCTGCTAGGCAAGCCTAATCCAACAAATAATGTCCCAGGCACTGCAGCATCCTGTACAGCATGAATACCTATTTCTGACGCTGTATAATTTATATTTTACAGATGTAAAAGGCCTAACTTTTTTATGTGGCGTTCGAGTCCGAATGAATAAATACTCTTTGACTTCAACTTTGTTGGAACTGTTTAATGTCATGAATAATCGAATA
Organism: Pasiphila rectangulata; assembly: GCA_963082625.1. Classification (NCBI taxonomy): domain Eukaryota; kingdom Metazoa; phylum Arthropoda; class Insecta; order Lepidoptera; family Geometridae; genus Pasiphila; species Pasiphila rectangulata. The sequence continues at coordinate 22,837,994 of OY720236.1, read as the reverse complement.
ATCATGCTGGCATTGTGGCCGTATTTCCTCGCAAGTGATGTCAATAATTGGATGGTAGGTGCAGACAATATAATCTCATCATGGATGACCGTAGGCTCAATCGACCGAACGCATACGCTTTGTAATATGAACCCATCTGTCTAACGCTGATCAAAGCTCTCAGCCGACCATTTACGTGTTATATCAATATAATGTAGCATTAAAATTGTTATTCGTAGTAAACTCTGAGGCTTTGATAATTTATCATGTCCCAGTCCTTATTCCTCTCTTTGTGGGGTCGGCACAACATGTTTTCTTATTCCACTCTCCTCTTTTAATCACCAGCTCCTCACTGACTGATTTTTTAGGATTCCGTACAACAAAAGGAAAATAAACGGAACCCTTATAGGATCACTTTGTTGTCCATCTGTCTGTCTGTCTAGACCCTCTTTCTCGAGAACGTGTAGAGATTTTGAGTTAAAATATTTTAGTTTTGTTAAATAAAAAAATAAATAAAATAAATTACTTTTATTTCGGACAACACAGATCCATATGGGGTTAGTAATACACAGTAAAAATACAGTAAATGGTTAGTAAGCAAATCGAGACATAAAAATCAAAAATTTATTTAACGCAGGACTAATTCCCAGAGTGATCTCACCAGAGTAGGGGGACTTTTTCCGGGATCACTCTGCGAACCAGGCCTGCCCACAGCGGCGAAGAGTATCTATCTGCTATGGTTTTTTTTTTGGTTAAAACCATATACTCAAATCTACAGCCCTTTAAACTGTGAAACTACTCTTTATGCCGCAAAAAACGCATGTGTCGACATTCTCAATGGAATCAAAATTCATAGGGCATTTCTCGTAGAACTATAACTACATATACAATTTGGCATGGTATATCGTCTATACTGTAGACACAGAAAATCTACAAGCTATTCGCAAAAGAATTATAAAAAAATTCGTCATTATAAAAGTACGAAATTAATCAAAGCAACCCTACGCGCGGTCACAAGTTGGATGGGAGACCGAATCTTTTTGTGATTTTTTATAACTCCTTACTAAATCAGATCAGCTTATTTAAAATAGTTATTATGTTCCTACATACCTTCGGATCCCTCAGGCGAGTCCAGCTCGCATTTGTTTGGTTTTTTCTTAACTCCGTAGTAACTTATTTTACACAAACTATCCATCGCTTCTTTGGCCTGCCTCCACAGTGAATTTTTGGAATAAATGTGGAATTCATTCCTTACATTCTGCTTCCTATATGCGATTCATATTTTTATAAAATTCCGCATTAAAATGACATTTAACTTTCAAACTACTGGCATAGTAGCTGCGCGACTAAAAGCCCTTTAAATTTATTAGAATATAAAAAGAAATTCGAACTGGTAATGAATCAATAGTTATAATAAACTACGGGAATGACATACGAGGAACGAGCTAAAATCAATAATACGGGATATTTTACACAGCAACCTTGAAACGGTCTATCAGGGGTGAATCCTAAAGTGAAGCCGAAAACAAACCACGATAACTGTCAGAATTTTATATCAAGTTTCTCAAGGTTGTGAAGTACAATCGTGTCCGAATTGCACTGAGTTAACAAATATTGAGCCACTGGCCTTGAGGCATTAAGCTAGAGCAGATGTCAGTCCACAGCCGGTATATGATTGTCGGAATCAAGTGATTGGATCATTCTTAATAGATCCTGTCTACAGGTCCAGTCAAGATCTAGTGAGTTAACTCACAATTGATCCTGTTTCGAAATTTACATAATAATAAAACATCGATGGATTGATAATCTTATGCCATTTTTAAATAATCTTATTTGTGAATAGCGTTAGGGATTTTAATTAAGTAGAACGCCCCTTTAAGAAACTCTTGTCTGTAAGTCGTGTTCACCTACATAACAGGCGACATTTTCGTTCAACGGAAGACGTCACCATTAGCCTAGCACAAGCCTAGTGATGATGATGACAGCTTAGCTGGGTCAGGGATATTTAATCGATAAGCGGCGAACATGTTCAATAATTATCGTGAAGCTAGCGGTCGCTTAATCGGTAAAATCAAGTTGTCGAAGAAAATTGCATATCATTTTCAAACAATGAAGGTATAAGAAATGGGGAATGTTGTCGCATTAAATGAATGTTCTACATTATGAAGGTATAGTAAATTTCAGAATAATAATGTTGACTAAACCGAAAAGAGGTGGTTCTAACAACCCCAAGGAACACCTTTAGTTTTACGACATTCCAAGATTAGGTGTTTTTCTTTCAAGGAAAGACCACGAAGTTTTAACTGCAACAGCTGATTATACGATAATGACAATCTAAGCGCCAGGTGATCGTTGACAAGGTCATTATCCACCGCGAAGAGTTACCGTAGAGGTGAAAACAAATATACCTAAAACCACAAAAAGCTACGACACAAAGAGGTAAAGACTTTACGTGGCCTAATAAAGGGCAACACGACTATATATATTTCTTGTATTAACATTATGAAGTTTACTTTTCTTAGGAATCAAATTTTTCACGTATAGATTCTATAGGACCCATATAGTAGATTGCACGAACAGACTTCGCTACACAAAATTATTGTTAATTATGTAAAATATTTAGGTTTATTGTAATACAATAAACCTGTTAGCGTATAAATACCAACTAGAAACATAAGAGGTCCGAGGTTTCAAACCGCCGCGCCGCGCCAGCGTGGTCACACCACAATATAAATAACAAATAAATAATAATACAAATAATAATAACACCAAATGAAATGTGCTCTTCAAACAAATTTTTATGCACGGATTTTTCAATGCTTCAAGTTGATTTTGGCTGAACTTATAAACTATTATGCAACATTTTCTGTACCCAGCCCATGTTTCGCAAAATGAATAATATTTGATTTTATCTCAGTCAGGGAGTCAATCAGATTCTGCTTTATTTTTTGGCATACCTATGCTTTGATAGAAAGCTTGAAGTGTTGACGCCACCCAGCTTTCAACGTCGACGGCGGAGCCTCTTCATTCATTACGGCACTGTAGAAATAAACGCTTCTCTCGCGCGACCCCTTAATTAAATACGACACCCGCTCGCTCTTATTCGAAAATTGAAAGAGATTTACGCTAAGTTGTTAGGTCGGGGCACTTTGGCCGACTCGGGAGATTGAGGAATACGTTTAAGTTGTGCGTTTAGATGTTTTTTCTAAGTATCGGGCGCAAAACGTAGAATACTCAACCTTATCATCATCATCATCTCAGCTGTAGGACGTCCTATGCTGGAGATAGGCCTGTCAGGCATAAGGGATCATTGATCTGCAAATACTGATCATCTGGGGACGTTGTCGAGTTTGGAAGGCGGGTTGGCGAGCGCAGTACGGGAAATTGCTGATACACGGAAAGACGTTGCTGCCCATCTTCCTTATCCCTTGGCAGATTCTGCATCCACGGGCAAGAGAGCAGGGGCAACATTCTACTGCCTGCACCCCACGGCGATCATCCTCGCTCTGCCAAAAGGCTAAAAGCCTGCCACATAATATATAATGGAAGTTTCGTTTCTATTCAACTCTTGTTTAAGAAACAACAAGCTTCTGCCCACCGCTTTGCATGCGTTGTACCCGAATAAAAAGTAGCCTATGTGTTAATCCTGATCAACATCAATACGTGTGCAAAGTTTCATCCTAATCCGTAGCCTAGTTTGGGCGTGTAAAGGTAACAAACCTCCATACAAACAAACTTTCGGCTTTATAATACAGGGTGGGCCATGAATTAGTTAACTTTTAAAAAAAACTTAGAAAAAAACAACAAGACTTTTTAAAAAAATATTTATTTGACAGCTAGCCAATACACAGGAATATACTTTATGAAAACAATATCATTTAAAAGTCCACCATCGCAACGTATGCATTCGTCCAATCGAGCACGAAAATTTTCGTATCTCTTCGACATAAAGACTGTGAGATTGCTGACATCTCTTCTCTAATCTTGGCTTTTAATTCAAGCAGTGTCCTTGGATTATGAGTGAAGACATGATGCTTCAGATATCCCTATAAGAAAAAATCTGCTGGCGTCAAATGAGCACTCCTGGGTGGTCACGGAATGTCGCCTCTCCGAGAAATCAGCTTTTCAGGGAACATCTCTTTAACGAAAGGCAAGGACTCATTAGAGGTGTGGCAAGTGGCTCCGTCTTGCAGAAACCACGTATTCCGATTGTACCGAGAAAATTCCTGTAGCTGTGGTGACAGAAACTCTCGTAAAATTCTCACATACTCAGCAGAGTTAACAGTGACCGTACGGCCGCGTACATCTTCAAAAAATAGGGACCAATGATTCCTTTTGCTGAAATTGCGGCAACAGTAACCTTGGGCGAAGGAAGGATCTTTGATGTTTAGTTTTGGGATTTTCGCTGCTCCAGTATCTGCAGTTCTGTTTGTTTACATGTCCGTTGAGATGGAAATGGGCTTCGTCGGAAAACAAGATGTTGTCGAATTTACGGAAGCGGTCTAACATTGTTTCGGCATACAATTTGCGTAAATTTAAATCATTAGGCTTTAATTCCTGCACTATCTGGTTTTTATAGGGGTGTAATTTCAAGTATAATTCAAAATACGGCGTAAGAATGTGCGTGATATTCCTAGTTCAGCCGAACGTTTGCGTGTGGACAAACCAGGATCGCGTCGAATTGAATCCGAAACTCTTAGCGTGTTCTCTTCACTCCGTAAATCCGTGGGCCGCCGGATTGCTTCACATTTACTGTTGATCCCGTCTCTTCGAACTTCTGTACCCATTTCTTTATTAAACCTGGACTTGGACACTGATTTAAATCATGTACATAAGTCGTACTCGATACAAGCGCCTCAGAATAATGAGCGAACCATTATTCAAATAAAACTGCTTTACGCAAAAGGCGCGCTGTGGCCCCGTGAACCGATCCATTGCGACTAAATTTCCGAGAAACGAGGTAGCTACTAGACCCCTCCTCTCACCCCGTGCCGCTTTGGTTTGTGCGGGAAATCAAACTTAAATGTTAACTAATTCATGGCCCACCCTGTATTATTATAGTGGGATGATGACACTTTGACGTGTTATCAAAGTTTCGAGGACAAGTATGATATCGGGCACTTAACAACTCAGAGGAGCTGTCTTCTTGGCCAAGTTACAGGACTCGAGTTGTGCTTATGACCGGAAGTGGTTCTACAATCGGAAGTTGGGGTTTAGACTTGCGGCCTCTTGCCTGTGCCTAAAGTTAGTTCGACTTGTGGACAATTTACACAATTTACGTAGCTTATATTGTTGTTCTGTTCGAGTATAAATAAAAAACTTTGTGTTAAAAATTACTTCGTACAAAAATACCTTTAAATGTAATCCAAATACTAAATAAAGGTAAAACTAAACTTAAATAAAATCGGGTAAGAGCGAGTCGGACTCGCGCACCGAGGGTTCCGTGGCATCATACAATATAATATATGATAAAGGCGGATTATATTTGTTGGAAAACCTTGACAGCGTCATCTCTGTCTGATAGCGGAACTATGTAGATTTTTTTACACTTTCGATGATTTTAAAAAAAGTATGCTAATTAGAGAGTTCGTTATAATTTTCCCGTAACCTTTACATACACTTCTAATGGCAATAAATGTTTCAGAGGTTTATCTCCGCAAACTTCGTAGATAAAACGCTATTTTTTCAACGTTTTTTGTGAATAAGTCGAAAAATATATGCCATAAAGCAAAACTAAAAACTGTTTATGTGCAAATTAATACCTTTTATGTGATACCCCACACACCCTAGTAACTTAAAAATTTTGAGATCCCCTATCCGCCCCCTACATGCTTTTTTAGCATTTTCATATAATGCTATATTAGTAAAAAAAGTGTTATCTTTCAGCATTTCAAATTTCAAGTCGTTAGCATCAGTAGTTCTCGAGATATCCACTTGTGATAGACAGACAGACAGAGTGATTCTATAAGGGTTCCTTTTTACCATTTTGGTCCGGAACCCTAAAATACCAAATGTGCATCACGTGTTCTTGTTTAAATCTCACACATTTTACAGGAATGATCATTGTTAAAACCCAACATGTGAAAACGAGTGCTTTAAAGAAATACTTGTGCTTACTGGGAATACAGCCTTGGGCGAGAGACAACTGAGTTGCCCGTTTATGCAAAACAGAATTTGTAGAGTGAACGATCTAACGATCAAATGCAAGATATAGAACGGCTATTAACATTCTAACAAAAACCAAGGTATTGCAGCGTCTCGTATAGCATAAATTGACCCTGTTTAAATCATCCATATAAATGAGACAGGCATAACATGCAAACAAAATCCAGTACGTCAATATGATGGCACATAGCGAATGTTTCAAAGTCACCCCTTTGCAGACGGACATACATAACTAACATACAGTAAAGATACGTGCTGTGCTCAACCCGTTGAAACGTGAGTCGGGCTCCTTGCAATCGGTTGTTTTATAAACTCTAACGGACACGTTAGACTTTGCTTATTCGTATGATCAGAAGTCGTGATCGACACGTGTATGGGGAGGTACCACAAATTAACTATTTTTCAGCATATTTTAGCGTTTATAAGTTATCTCGGCGTAGTAATTTTAATATGTCTATGCAAAAAAGCTGTTAAGCTTTTCAGGACGAATAATCTCTTCAAAAAGCCGGTGACGAACGGACAGACAGACAGGCAGACAAAGTGAAACTATACAAGTTTGTTTTACTACGAAACTCGAAAAAATATTATGAAAATGGTCGTTGGATAAAGTTGGGAACTAACTGTATAAAAATTTATTTTCCGAGAACAATAGTGTTTTTTATCAAAAAGAAGGGCACTGTCGCTAATGAGATTATGACGCCCTGGGGCTGGATGTGGTCAGAAGTATCCAAGTATCAATACCATTTTAAGGAGATCAATAACTGACAAGGGGCCAGCAGATCCCCAATAGATCTGATTGAGGCCACTCGTCTCCCACACAACTACGTTAGGATGCACTCGGCTCGGAATTAATGGAATTACAGAAAGGTCAGCGCGTGAGGCGTTCTCACCCTCTCAAGACGCGCGCACACTAAGAAAACATCCCCACAGTACGTCTATACAAGTATATTAACCTACATACGATCGCTGGCGAAGCTACCTGCTGGCTCGCCATGAAACAGCGACGTTTTACGCTCAGCGGCCAATTTCACTGTGTAACCTAGACCATTAGTTATACCACCACAAATCGATACTGCCTCCATGTTGCCGAACCCGGAGCAAGATGAATTAATTAACAAGTCGAAACAAAACGAATCCCTGTTATGCTAATATTAAATTAGCCAGTGTGAAAGCCAACGTGAACTATTTTGGGAAATAATTATTTTAGCGCGTTAATTTTATAGTGGCATGTCGACAATTAACTATTACTTTAAATTATACTGTATTGCCACAGACACACACACAGATACACACAAACATAGCGGTCAGACTTACAACACCCCACTATTTTGTCGTGTCGCGTTTTGGGAGAAAAAAATTGTATGTCAAATTTAAGCGCGTTAATTTTTTCGCGATATTTCGACAATTAACGATCATTTACCTCCGACAAAAAAGTGGGGTGTTGTAAGTCTGACCGCTATGTTTGTGTGTATCTGTGTGTGTGTCTGTGGCACCGTAGCTCTTAAACGAGAGGACCGATTTGTATGCAGTTTTTTTTATTTTAAAGCAGGATTTCCGTCGATATTTCTTAAACATGTTTTTTCAAAATTGGTTTAGAAGTTTACAAGATAAGGGGGGGGGCGGGTGAAATAGGGGATGAATAATCGAATGTTTCCAAATTTGCCCGAGTTTAGTATCGAATGAAAGAAAATAATGTATAAAATGGAAAACTGAAAGTTATATAGAAATCGGTCGAGTCATTCATGAGATATGGGGTTGAAAGTAGGAGTGATCAATGGAATGTTATCAAATATACCCAAGTGTGGTATCAAATGAAAGGGCATGATGTAGATTGCAAAACTGAGGGTACACATTACAATAAAAATTGGGTAACCTCAGAGAATAGGTAAAGTGTCTTTTGCGTTTCGGGAGAACAATCTTGTTACGTAGTTCAGTTAAAAAACGGTCGAAGGAATGGGAGAAAACGTTTCGTTCCGTTTGCTTGGTCGTTAATTAACCCAATGCTGATTTAGCGTCCAATATGTGTTGTTCGGCTTACAATGTTTAAACAAATTGTTTTTTTTTAATTATCGTGACCTCTGTACATTCTGCAAGACCTTAATTATGTGTAAGCGTATTTTTCATCGTTTATACTTCCTTATAGTACAGTTCATTGCCTCTTACGAGTATTGTAAACAAATATGAATGGCAGATGCCTCTGGGCATTTTTTCGCAGGAAACAAGCAACTTGTTATCCATAAATAATTCTTAATGCAGTATTTCTTTTGTAACCTCAATAAATAAAAAGTTTCAAAGTTATTTGGGTCATTTCAGAGAAAATATGCTAATAACTGGGACTTGTTGATCATATTGTAAGAGAAACTCGTTAACGTATTTCTCGTGTTTTTCATGTTTTATTAGCACTAAGATAATGAGAGTTTTCCTTTGGAAATCTTATATAAGAAGACCAAGCCGCTTGTCGAAGGGTATATTTTATTATTACTAGTTCCTCGCGAGGTCTCCTGGGAAATATCACTATCCTGCTTGTCTGTTAAACCCAGTTTGTAGAATATCGACTCCATTCCCAGGTGAGTCAGTTTCATCTTGCTTCTTTGTCTTTTAAATTTTAGAACTTTATTAATCTTATCAACATTATCATCATCATATGACGTATATATAATATAAATGCAAAACTACGCTCACAATAGCAAACCGTAGCACTACTGGAGCAAATCGTAGTGATCTGTGGAACTTCCGTAGCAGACCGTAGCACTACCGTAGTACCATCGTAGCACCACCGTAGCAAATCGAGCAAATCGACCAAATCGTAGCAAATCGAGTAGAATTTAGTCATCTTTCTGTCTAGATTATGGATAGATTGCAATGTTGATCATACAATTTTCGAAACCTTCATATTCATATAAGTTCAGCGTGTGACAAACACAATATGCATAATTAGCTAATGCAAACTAAAATAACATTTAACTTTGTGGGAAAAATGTTTACAGCATCGTGCTAGAACCCGCCCTTAAAGTAGGAGGGGCCTATTTCGCTCAATCATGCACTTCAGGTATTCTGTAAATTAAGTTACCTATCGAGTTTTGAACCATCGTACTTACTGTATACATAGAGCATAAACCCAAGAGAGGAATTTCTTTCGAGTCTTTCGAATTATTACAACAGATTAATATAACGTCATCTTGTTGTGTTGTGCTGATATAATAAAATTATGTATCGATACTACGGTGATCAGTATAAGGAAATGATATAATAAGAAGAAACAAGCAATGAGAAGAATTTATACAGAATTAATTTATTTAAAAAAATATTGGAGGCATATTTTGTCTTTGAACTGTTTTCGAATAAAATATCATGTTTCATTCCATGGTTGCCTGAAAGAGATTGCTCATAGCGATAATAAATATGCCCTATGTAATTACTCGATTCTTTCAAGTATAACTATGGAACACTTGTAGTTGCATACAATACGTATTGGATTTATTTGTTTCACAAAAATCAATTGTATTAAGTACCGTTGGCGTGTATAATTTTCCCCATTTAATTTTCATTGAATAAGTTAAGTTTACATTTGACTACCAATATCGATAACAGATAATTTGTTGTTAAAAAATTGGTATATGCTCGATGACTGTATATAAAACCTATATATATATATAGGGCCTAATTTTTATGAAGTAGAAAGAATGTCACATTAGAAAAATATCGAAATAAAATTCAAAACATAATTTTAGCAGAATACATCGATTGTAATATTATATCTTTTTAAAGATAATTGAGTCCATAATCGAGCCTTCACGTGTAGGAAAAGGTTACGCTGACCTAGTAAATCTATATTATGCAAGTGAAATGTTGTGGTCTTTTTTAAACTTTCGCGATCACAACACCGTATTAGGCATCGTCCTAATAGAACGCGACTACGCGATTATCGCGCGAGAAAGCGATGCGACCATCGTGTGGTCGCGATCAAACATTCTAGTCACGCGTCTGCATCGCGTGAATGCCAGTTAGGACACCTATTCCATATCAGTATGTTTGATCGCGGATTCGTACGATTGAAAATCGCGCGATCTTGCGATGATCGCTTAGTCGCGTTCTATTAGGACGATGCCGTACTATATTGGATTATCAGGTATTTATCACGTGATTACTTTTATTTTATTCCAGACGCTTCGACCTAATTGCACCTGGTCGTGGCCGCGGGGTAACGGATTGTATCAGACTGTACAGTTACCTCTTTACTTGTACAGTTACATAAACTCTTCGGCAATTTGCTCTATTTGTCCCTTGTTGAAGTAATTTATTTATTCATAAGAGGTTTACAGACTTACTTAGCCTAACTTATATAAAAAGAACTAAATAAAACTAAATACTTAATACGAAAAACCTATATCTAGGTTATCACTATAGAGTCTTTTTATACTATGCAAGCTATAAACATTATTTTTGCGCTAGGCAAGCAAGTAGTAAAATACAGGACCGTTGATTAGTCAGGTCGACTTCCCTCCGTACTAGTTTTCACTGTAAGACGGCAGGGGCGTCTTGCTCCACCACTCAAGGTTTGTATATACCAAGACTTACGTACCTAATTAATTATAACTTGTGATAACTGAAACCCTAAAATATAACAATTTATTAATACAAATACATTTTAGTTTCCTTTTAATTCGGCAATAAAAAATAATAAAAGTATACGCAGGATGGTTAATATATAAATAGTAAAACAAATAAAATTAAGTAAATATATATAAATTTTTTACCAATAGATACATATATAGATTAAAATATGGATATACATATAAGATTTAATGAGCCCTAATTTATGACATAGTTGCTAGAAGATCTTCAGTTTATGTGTACTTCAGTTGCTTAAGATAATTTGCCAGCTTATTTTTACATGCGTATGCAGTCTCATGCGCAATGTTTATTTGCCTGTTGACTTTGTTGTAGATGCGGGGTCGAAGATATTGGGAGAATCTATGGGAAAATTGTGTACGATATTTAGGAGTTTTGTAAATAATGTCATATCTTCTTTTGGAAATTCTGTTAGCATCTGATATTATTTTATGTTGTTTTATTAAGATTTGATGGATGAAAGTTTGGCGGACTGAAAGCACTTGGGCATCTTTGTATAAATTGGTAGTGGGGTACAGGTATGGTTTTGATAGCATCACTTTCAAGACTGCTCGTTGAGCTCTCTCAAGATCAAGCAAACGTGATTTTACAGCTCATACTCATACATTTAAATGCATAACCATACAATACTCCTACTCGCATCAGTATCAGTAAACGTTATAACAATATTTTTCATGACATGGACACTAGATACCCGTATAAATGCAGTTGGTTTTTTATTATGCTGTGGGATGAAATTTCTGCTCTACGCTACTTCACGGAAATTGTATTTTCTGGTGTGGGTTTGCGTCTTCATGACTTGGCCATCTAGGTCGTTGCTAATATAAGTACAACTTTTCTTGTAATTATTTATGACCTAGATCCACAAAATAGAAGACATATTTTTGAAGCAATTAGGTACTTCACATTTATTTGCATGGAACTAATCTTATATATAAGAAAAAAAATGTCAGACTCATCCCGTTACATCTTAAAATATATGAAGTTGGTAAAAATTTTACATATATTTAGATTAATTTTAAGACGTGTACGGGACCTTAAAAAATTACTTCTACTAAGGGGGTTAAAAGTTATTTGATAATATATAATACATTATGGACTGTTAAAATTATGCTATAATTTATTTTGGATTTAAACAGTTGACACGTAAACGGGTGTGAAAGTGATTAATTTGTAAAATATGTTAGAGAGTCAAATGCACTTGCATGTATGAGGTGACTGAAGCTCAATTATTGTGAAACATTGCAAGCTTCTCTCTGCTGTTTAAGTAGTTTGGCACTATCACTTACCATGAACCAACTTTAATTTCGTTTTAATTACAAATTGAACAATTTGAACCACAATTTAAAAAAAAAATTCTGTCAGGTCAGATAAACTGAGTTTTGACTTTGAAAAAGCATTGGTACAGGGGTACCAGAAAAGGGGGCGAAGGCTTCAAAAGGTCACCAAAGGTCAAAAATGGCGTTCTTGGTATTTTCGGCCATTTCAAATGGCCGAAATCGTCCAAAAATCCATTTTTTTTGGTAACCTATTGAGCTCACAATAACTCCGGTCCCTGTGACCACCAAAATCAAGCAGTACCCTTCCCTCATTAAGATGGTGCTAACAAAAACGGTTTCATGTAAATCGGTCAACGCGTTCGGTTGTAATCGTCTCATACACAGACAGACAGATAGACAGCGATATGCAAATTAAAAACCAAAGTATAATTTCCATGTACACTATAAAAATGTCTTATTATGATTTCGGAGTTTAGTGCCGACTTTTACAGTATCTATTCAATACAGGTTATGACGGAGTGCCGACTTTAGGAATACAGGTATTTGACAGCCACTGAGTTAAAATGTAGACGGTAATTCACCAATAAATTAAGGAATTCAGCTCTAAAGTCAATTTGCAACATGTCGAATGTTTACTCCTAGACGTGAAAGTAGCAAAATCATACATATGTTATCTTGCATGCAATCGCGTGCTCCAATCCCTGTGTTTGCTTTCCTGAAGCAGACATCGGCTTCGCCAACTTCCCATCTAATTATATGTTTAAATACGAAACTTGCGATAAGTTTTTTTTAAGTACTTTGCGTCTCGTTTGTTGGGATAAACCGATTGATACATATACATAAATTGTTAAAAATGAATTAATATCAAAAATACACAAGCTTCCCTTTCATTTGATACCCATTTTATAGGGTTTGTTTTGCAAATGGCCCAGTAGACTGCTCTGAGCTCCTAGAGCTTGTAGTACTGCGCACAACCAATGCGACATTAAGGAGACCTAACCTTTTACATACTCCTTTAACTAAAACAAATTACAGGCAGAATGCATTTATAGTTCGAGCGAGTGACGTGTATAACTCGTATCTCGATCTTGGATATTGTATTGATCTATTCAATACTTCAGCTGGCAAGCTTAAACGTTTACTGGCAAGCGATTTCTTTAGGTTAGGTTAGGTTTTTAATCATAATAAATATTTTTCTCGCCTAATTACATACTTAGTTAAATATTATTAATATCTTTTTTATTTTTTATTTGAGTTTGTGTTTTTTTCTTTCTTTTGTAATAATGATGTTATGTTGTCCACGACAGCTTTAATTTTAATTTCTTTACAGTAAACGTGGAACTTGTAATTGGCCCTCAGATACTTTGAAGCATTTTGCTTATAAGTAGTTTATAATTTAGTTATAAAAATGAACCTAGCTGTAATTTTTTTTTAATCAATAAAATATAATAAATAGTCAACGGCACTGTGACGACTGCTTTAAACGACTTCAACAACTCAGATTGCCCATAAACATAAGTACCTACCATAGGAATTTGATTCCTTCATGTTCCAACAGTTACAACATTTATAGACAGAACACTATCCTTATCCTGAAATAGAAGAGAGAAAATTTAAATTGGTTTACTAGATCGTCTTAACTTCAACGCCGATCAAATGCGAACCGCTTCTTAGTAATCATAATATAATATATTGTACTACTCTTAGTAACAATATTATATACATACATATTGTATCTATAATTTATTATTTATAGGTTTATAAACACGCTGTTATGCAGATAAATGTTTATTTTACCTTGGTATTTAATTTTAGCTTTGTGATTAAAAAAAATATCATCAAAAGTCCGTGTGAGTAACGAGGCTCTGAACCGGAAAGTTCCTCGAGGTTTTACTATCTTCTTTCTTTTCCTGCCGTAGAACGTCCACTGCTGGGAAAAGGCCTCCCGCATTATTTGGGGTTGTTGTCGTACTCACCACGCTTAGCAGGCGGGTTGGCAAGCGCAGTACAGGATGAAATTTGATACATGAAAAGTGCTACTGCCCATCTTCCGGAGGTATCCCTTGGCAGATTCTTACAGCATCCACGGGCATGAGAAGACTGGAAACATTCTACTGCCGACACTGTCATAAAAAATAAATACCAAAATACACTACATACATATATATACTCTAACTACACTGAAATAAATACATGTACATATACATATATGTATACTCTATTACTAAACTAAATAACGACACATTTATACGAACACTTGAAACTGTGAAACTGAAAATCCTTGTGTTCAATTTATCAAACACAATAGCAATATACTGCAATGCAGTGCTGCGAGACGTTTATCCCAAGCCCGGTCGCACTCATTTACTCATATTTAGAGTAGGGCAGTGCTTCTGTCGACACTGTTGTAATTACTAAAATGAGGCTTTATAAACCTTAATATTAGGTGAAGAAAGACGATGAGAAATACCTTCTGTAATCACAGGAGGAGCCAGAGACAATGTTTAAATTAGGTATTGGACAACGCATTCGGAGTTTGTAATTTGTGAACGATATTTGAATTTATCCTAGGATACGTAATAGTAATTAGTGCTTAATAAGAACGGAAGGTCTGGGGAAACCTGTATGATTGTGTGTTTCTGTATCTTGTATGATATCTGTTGATTTTTAATCCAACTAAAATGTATAGTCATCTTATATAATCAAAAAACTTCTGAATAACATACTTTTCGTCAACCAAAGACGACAGAACTAAGATAGAGACCAAACATAAAATATGTGTGACTCAGTAGCTGTTATCATATTTGAACAAATACTTTTTGTTCTACAACCATTAAAAATTATGTTTATTCTATCCTCTTCCATTCTCCTCCATCAGACGTTAAAATCAAAGCCAAGTCAATGTTGGACCCAAAGGCCATATAGAATTAATATTTCAATATACAATAAAAACCAAAACCATTATTAAAATTTAATAAAGACAATAATTGAATTTGTTCGCTTCAGAAAGTCTACTCGACACGCCTTTTCAACACTCAGTCCTTTCTAAATAATCAATGATATGTTATGAGGTTATGAGTACCTGTCCGTCTGTTGATAGACGGCCTCACTTTCAACAAAGTTTAAGTATTTCACTTTCAAAATAACGTGAGATATACTATTAATTTTGTAAAAACGGGAATTACTCACGTATTGTAACGTCGAAGATTATTCCGACACGTTTCGATTTTATTAACACATATTTAATCGGGTATTTATCGCGTTATTTACCTTTATTATTGCCCGACGTTTCGACAGGATTGCACCCATCGTGGTCCCGGGAAGACCGACATGTTGGAGGTAACCGCAGCAAAGCGAAGGCGTCTTTTCAGCCTACCCTCACTTCTTCATAATTCTTCATAATTATAGGAACTTGAGATTAAGGCTGTTTCACACTGGGACAGCACACTACACAAACTGTATCAGCACACTTAGGCTCTTACGTTTCGATTTTAAAGTTTACTTATATAGTTTAAAGTTTTATTTTCTCGTTTCTATACCGTATACGTATGCAATTATTTGACAAAAAACTACCAAAGTCAAATTATCATTTTAAAAACAACGTCACGACGTAACGTGTGCAATTTGACGAACTCCCATGGACACTGAGAATTCAGTCTCCAGTTATTAAAGTTTACAAGCGTAGGTAACTCTCGTTTGTAGATGTATTAGTTTCTATATATGAAAGGAGGAAAATTCCTTGCTAGAGCCACGAAGAATTCTTAGCATTAAAAAATTCCAAGAGGTATTCCAGGAGGGTGGTAACTAGTGGCTGGTACGACGTTGCAAGGTTTGCAAAATAACAGTAATCTTTCAGTAGTTCGTAATACTTGACGGAGTAAAGAAATGTATTCTTTAAATTACGTTCCTAACAACTTGTGCCGAGAATATTTAATAAAAATGAACAGCATTATTAGTTTTGTCGTAGTTACAAAGAAAATGTAATTATTTTTTATTTCTTTCTAAATGTTATATTTTAATAATTCTATGGAGCCTTCCCCTTTTCTTTTCATAAAGTATGGCTTAATTTAATTATTTTGCTTCTCGAACTTTGTGAACTACAACTTTTGTAACCTGAGTTCACTAGTTTTAAGTTTAATAACAATTAGTTAAGTTTGAGGTTTGACGATCAATTAGTTGAGAACGTCAAACTTGAACCAGTCTTCAATAGTTTTCAGTATTTTATTAACCTTGAAGTTAATAACGAGTTCAGAGGCGAGCCTTATGATAGTATTAATAAAGCAACAATAAAAATAGCGCGTCTAAGGCATTAAAAATTAATAACAGGGTCATAAAAGAACGCTTCCAAAACTAGTGTTTAGTTATTTTTTTAAAGGTAAAGAAAAACATGGTGAGCCATCCCGCGGTTGGTTAGCTTCAGACGTATTGACCTGTACTTTTCTCTGGCTAATAGCCGAATAAGCTGGGAGGATGTTATAGGTGCTGGGCAAGCCTAATACATCTAACAATGTCCCGGGCACTGCAGCGTCCCGTACAGCATGAATACCAGTTGCTGTGTAAATCTAGAGTGTAGATGTATTAAAAATCCTTGCTTATGTCTTAACAGGCTGTTTCACTAATCCTCCTTCCTGAAAGAAGCAGAAAGGACTCGATATTTTGTTATAATAAATAGTTCTCGATGATAATTATGATATTAATAAAATAAAAAAGCTAGATCAGTTTTAGCTACAAAGGAGTGATCGATGGAAACCTCGAAGGAAACAGATGCTAGATAATCCTTAAGGAGAGCAAGGGCCACTCTCGCAAGAATTGATTTAAATAGCTAATAAATAAAATTTGTTAGTTACTATTTGACGCTAGTTATTGTTTATCTTAAACATATTTAAAGCCCTATTGCACAAATACGAGAGCAGACCTATTTAATTGTATGTTTAGGATGTCGATAAAACAGATTCTACGTTCTGTTCCACGTTATAAAAATTATTTCATGATGATTATCTATGGTTCTGTCGATGATACATATTATGGCCTAAAACGGAACGGGTTGTTCTCTGTTGTTCTTGTTGTTGCTAGTGGTTATATACTCTTTAATTGCTAGCAAAGAGTATAACCACTACGCCTTAGATTTTTATTTCTAGTTGCTAGTAGGAACAACACATCAAACCGTTTCGTTGCTACAAAACAGGAAATATGGGCTATGTTAAAGGGTCTATTCAAATATTAATTTTATTCGTAATCATCATCATTCGCTTAGCCGTAGGACATCCACAGCTGGACAAATGCCTCCTTCATGGATCTCCTTCTGATCTTGAGAAGTTGTTGCCAAACGCTTGACAGGCAGGTTGGCGAGCGCAGTAAGCGATATTAATACACGAGGTATCCCTTGGCAGATTCTCACTGCATTCACGGTCATAGAGGAAGGGCGATATTCTACTACCGGCATTTAAGTTAATTTTATTCTTATAGTACAACTGTATCTTAATTTTGTTTTATTTTTATATTGTATGACTGTACCTTTTCCCAAAAACCATCATCGAATCGGTCAATCACTTTGAAATACGCAGCGGTCCAGGTTTGTTTCCATCCCTAAATGCTCACATGACATCACTATTTGTCATTTCACCAAAGTAAATACCAGAGAACACTGTTGAGAAAGGTTGAGAACGCTGTTTTTCCAAATTTATTTTTTCTGGTTTTCCTTTAAAGTAAATAAATAAATAAATAAACACCAGCAGGGTGATTACGTATCTCGCGACAGGGTTTGCAATGGGCGATCGTAGCTATCAAATGTCAATTCCTTGCTGTTCTTTAATACAAAATTAACGTTTAAAAACAGCGATCGCCTGTTGCGGGCCTATCGCGAGATAGGTAATTACCCCGTAGACCAAAACTGGGCATGTTCGGTTTTATATAATTTTTACTCTCTCAATCAGATTTCTCTCGTCTAAGATTATACAGATTTGTGTGATTCACCGTTTTTTATGCTTACTTACTTACTGGCTTGGCGCAACGACCCAAAGTGGATCTTGGCCTCCGACACCAGAGAACGCCAGCCATTTCTCTCATTTGCCGTTTTAGTCCAGTCGACGGCGCCCATCTTTTGGAGATCTCTTGCTATCTCGTCGTTCCAGCGGTACGTCGGACGCCCAACAGGTCAACGTAAGAACCAAGAGATAGAAGATCTTGTATCCGAGCCGAACATCACTGGAGAAACCAAAGCGGCCAGACTTAAATGGCTCGGGCACATAGTTCAAATGGGAGAGGATCGAGCGGCCTAGAGAGCTTTCGTGGGTCGACCTAATGGGAAGAGACCTGTTGGCATTTTATGCTATACAATGTTTTTAATAAACTGGAGCAATATACCGTTTCCTCGTACCGCACTACACCAATAGACAGACCGTTATTCCGAAATTCCTTTCTAGTCTCAAGACTTCATATTGTTGATGAAGAAGCTTCGTAGATTTTCATTAAATTCTAAAGATCCTTCGGGCTTTAATAAATGTATTTCAAGCACTCCAATATTGCTCTGGATTTATAATGAAACGGTTTAACTATGTTATACTTGTGGCCATAAGTAGTACTTCAGCTAGGTTGGATAGCTGCAATCACAGAAACGTTTTAGATGGTACATCATCAACATCATAACTATTATCATCATCATCATCATCATCACCTTAGTCCAGCGAACGTCCTACGGCGGATGATGATATAAATACAGATTTTAATTTGAGAGAGAATACAAAACTGATTTAAAAAAACACAAGGCTAATAACTGGTTTACACGTTTAAAAAGAAAACTTGACACATAGCAGTGGCGAACAAGCAAAAACTAAAATAACTGACATACATATGGAAATAGAAAAAAAAATTGAAAACAGAAAAATAATGTAATAATATATAATGTATAATATTAAAAAATTAACGAAATGAACAAAATTCGGGACGAACTCGATCAACACCGAGTCGACTGGAGGGAAGTGGCTCAGGATCGAGATGCTTGGAGGGAATCGGGGGAGGCCTTTGCTCAGCAGTGGGATCAGATGGGCTTATAATAAATAATATAATAATAATAATTACCCAACATAAATCATTGAAGAAAAGTTACACCTCTTCTTCATCAGAGGAAAAGTTAAAATCTGTGCTAAGCCGCCACCTTACAGCGTTGATACTGGAGGAGAAGATTTACATTTTGTTTCATCCTCATCGTCATCACAGCCGTGGGCCGTCCACTGCTGGACATTCCTCACGGATCTTCAAGTAATGCTCATGAGGTGCTATTTGCCACCTCGCCACGCCTGGCAGGCAGGTTGGCGAGCGCAGTATGGTATGTTAATACACGGAAAGAAACTGTTGCTTGTCTTCCGGAGATACCTCCGGAAGACAAGCAATATATGTATCCCTTGGTGTCTTACTGCATGAGAGGAGGAACAAAGTTATACTACCGGCACCCGGCATTTCGTTTGCTAAGACTATTTAAGTATCATAATGATGATTTAACCGAATCGAACCATATAAAATCATCCGAATCAGTAGATTATTTATTTATTTATTTACATTGATGAGACTTGTACAGGACCATTTACGGTGGCGTGTTGAAGAGGATGCCTATATCCAGCAGTGGGTGTCAGTAGGCTTATATGATAATGATAATTGATTTATATATTCAAAATAGGGACGCCAACAGGTACAATAACCATACATTTGTTTATAGTGATAATTACAATGTTTTGGCCTGTTACTGTACGCCAATTAAAAAAAATGGTAGGTCGCACCCTAAGAAAGTCGAGCTTTTTACGATATATTTTAATTATAATAAATTAATAGTTAAATATACGGAAGAAAAAAAATGATTTAATGTTTAATTAAATTTAATGTTTAATTTTATTGTAAATGATCCAAAATCTCCAAGAAACAATGGACAATGCAAAATTGGCTGAAACATCTACGATTCTCTAGGAATTTTCCAACGAAAATAAAGTGTTGAAAGAGGAGCTACACAACATGCAGCACCGATTTGATACTGAAGTGAATTCTGTGAAAATTATGCTATATGGACTTCCCGAATACTTTGAGGAAAACCAAAATGAAATAATAAAAAGAGTGAGTGACATATTCAATGACCTTTTACAAATCGATATAAATGGATATATTGACGATATCAAACGTTTCGGAAAATTTACTCCAACATATAAAAGACCGACCACTCGTCATTGAACTCATGAGCCATCGAATAGTTAAATACTTATTGAATAATAAACATCACTTATATAAAAATGGTGTTCGTATTTCTCCGTTCCTGACCAAAGAGTAATTACAACAAAGCCGTGCCCAAAACCAGCGACTCCCGGGCCGTCTCTCTTTAGCTCAAAATGACAACGAACAAAATAGTCCTGAACAGTTGAATAAGTATTTTTTTAGTTCAAATAACACCCAGAAAGCATACAGGAAACTTGTCCCAGTCTTACGTCGTAAAATGTTGATGAAGCCGGTAGTTCATACTCCACGCCAAGTTCAAGCCCGGAGACATGAAATCGTCTGCTGATTACAATATTGTAACTTATCTACGAAATTCAACTCAAATCCGGATAATACCAGAAACATCCAACAACTGCTAAGGAGGAATGTACGAGACAAAGCTATAAAACCTTTAAAAACTTTTCGTCACTAACTTATATTTTACACCATACTATTTCAGAACATTACTAGTGTTAATAACAAAACGCACCTAATCGAATCTTGTCTTGAATATGAACCTATAATCCAAGCACTTTGCGTGACCGAAACTTGGCCAAATGAAGAAAGAATTAACCTTTTCCGTATAGCTGGATACAACGTCGCGGCATCGTTTTACCGGCGGAACTACGAAGATGGCGGCATATGCATCTTACTGCGTGACGTAATAATAACATTGAGCGATATTATTTAAGTGAACTATCAGTGGAATATGTTATTGAACTGTGTGCGATTGAAATCATTTCAGCCATAAAACATCCACTGATGAACACAGGCCTCCATGAGGGGTAGTTGCCATACTCACCACGCTTGGCAGGCGGGTTGGTGAGCGCAGTATGGGATGTTGATACACGGATAGACGCTACTGCCCATCTTCCGGAGGTATCCCTTAGCAGGCTCTTACTGCATCCATGGGCATGAGAGGAGGGGCATCATTCTACTGCCGGCACCCCACGGCGGATTACACTATACTGGCCAGATAGTAACAGGGAGGCTGATTTTTTTTATACAAATTAAAAATACTATTAAATGGTATAAACCGATATTTTTTTGTTTCCAATGTTCCACCGGTGGCACTTTGTCAAATTTAGGACCTATGTTTACAATGGAAAGCAATAAACAACTGAATACAATTGTAGGTAAACACAACATAACAATAGATTATGAGCTTTTAAGAGTCTACGTAGGTACTATGAAACAGCGTTGTATCACAGACAATAGAACTTTGGTCATTCCAATCCTATCATTGGGATTGCGATCAGAGTTGCAAAAGACAGTTTGGCTGTCAATGGCATTTCTGGCAGCAACCACAAACCAATCCAATTACTGCATCCCCAGATACTCATATAAGGCATATCTCCCACTGGCGACGCGTTCCGCCGCGGTGCGCGGTGCTACTGTTCGCTCTGTATGTCTACCATGAGTTGTCACTGTTAGAACGCCTGCCGTTAATACAGTAGTAATAGCTTAGTTTTTACAGTACAGTTTTATACAATAGTACGTTTAGCAAGTGGCAAGCATCAGCCTTTAGAAAGAAAAGAAAGAAGAAGTAGTACGTACTACTTCTACTCTTACTACTGGTGAATCATAATATTAGCGATCGGAGTATTATTGTATATTCCGATCGCTATAAGAGAATATACGAGAGTAAGTATCTGCTAAGGGATACCTCTGAAAGATAGGCTGCAGAGTCTTTCCGTGCTGCGCTCGCCAACCATCTTGCTATGCGCGGTGAGTATGGCAACTACCCCTCATGGAGATCCATGATGGAGGCCTGTGTTCAGTAGTGGACGTTTTACGGATGTAATGATGATGATGATGAGAATATCCACTATCTCAGCCGTAGGACTGCTGCCCCCGTCCACTGCTGGAAATAGGCCTCGCCTATG
This sequence comes from Pasiphila rectangulata, assembly GCA_963082625.1. Taxonomy (NCBI): domain Eukaryota; kingdom Metazoa; phylum Arthropoda; class Insecta; order Lepidoptera; family Geometridae; genus Pasiphila; species Pasiphila rectangulata. The sequence goes on along the minus strand of OY720236.1, from coordinate 22,815,817 downwards.
GACCTCCAAGATTATGAAAGGGTTGTTGCCATACTCGCCACACTTGGCAGGCGGGCTGGCGCAGTACGGGATGTTGATACACGTAAAGACGCTGCTTCCGATTTTCTAGAAGTGTCCCTTGGCAGATTCATACTGGATTCTACTGAAGGCACACCATGGCATATTACTCCTAAATGCCATTTATTGGATAGAAAATAAAATAACTTTCTACTAAAAAAACGCTACTGTTTTTTGTGCCCCACAATTGAATTCCACGTATTGGGTCCACGCGGGACACATTCCTCGGAGTTCCGCGTGTAGCATCACAAAACAGGGATTTCAGGACGGCGAAGAGTTTTTAACCGATTCCAGAAAGAAGAAGGTTCCTAATTCGACTGAATGTTTTTGTTTTGTATGTTTTTTACGCGATTACTCCGCCAATTATGAATGGATTTTGATGTATCTTTTGTCATGTTTCAAAGGTCGCCCATTTTTCATTTTTCAAAACACGATTCTGATGATGGAATCTATGAGAAATTAAATAATTATAAGAGTCTCTTGAGTCCCTCAAGGTATACCTAGTTGCTTAACCTAAATCTATATATATTCTAAATCTCTATCATCATTTCAGCCATAAAACGTCCACTGATGAACACAGGCCTCCCTCAAGGATCTCCATGAGGGGTAGTTGCCATACTCACCACGCTTGGCAGGCGGGTTGGTGAGCGCAGTATGGGATGTTGATACACGGATAGACGCTGCTGCCCATCTTCCGGAGGTATCCCTTAGCAGGCTCTTACTGCATCCATGGGCATGAGAGGTATCATTCTACTGCCGGCACCCCACGGCTATGCCGGCACCCCACGGCTATACTTTTCTAATCTTTTAAAATCTCTATACTTTTTAAAAATCCAACCCTAAATCCTTAAATCATTTAATCCCTAAATCCTAATCCTTCCTTGGGTTTTAAAAAGTATTGAGACATTCAAACTGCACCAGTTGCTTGTTTCAAAGTAGAGATGTACGAGTATTTCTTTGTGAGCAAGTCCTCATCTTTATTAAATCCTTGAACCAACATACAGAGTAAGCCTTACAGAAGAGGAAATCCGTAGTCAAACAGCGAGTCGTCTACAAAGTATATTTTGCATCATCCATTTATTCAAATCGGGTATTGCAACACTGTATCGTTTATAACATAAAGCAAGAAAAGCCTTGGTTGAAATAATATGGTTAGCGTTCACAAAATAATAAAGTTATTTTTTTTACGAAATTGCATCTGGAAATTATTCTTACGTCTGTTTAGTGTTCGCGAGGATATACATATTTATCTCTTCGTCATTATCATCTAAGGTGTAGGACGTCATAGATCTCCAAGTACCTTCATGTACGTTCATAGTAAAGGGTACCACTAATCCGGTCAATCACGTTAGTCGGTACCACAAGTGGTATTCTTTACTATGAACGCATCTGTACTATCATGAGGATGTTGTTGCCATACTTACCACGCTTGGTGGGTTAGCGAGCGCGTTTCAGATAGTGCCATTAACCATTAAAAACATAATGAAAACAAACTGGTCGATACGGTTTTAAATAACCTTGTTTGCATTTGTAAGGATATAAAACATAAATTAAGAATTTTCTATTGCACAACTCGACATTTTCACCGTGCATTTTCTTTATCGAGAAAAGCACATTAATTAACGCTATAAAGTTTAACAAACACCTGACCGCGCATTCGCTCGCTTCCTGTTTATTTTTAGATGCTGGCAACAATTTGATTGCGTTGAAGTCAGTTTTTAGTGGAAAATGTTCGTGTGTACTAGTTTTAACAGAGATAATTTAATTGTGTGTCTAGAACTATGGTTATTTGTTTTTAGGTAAAATCGTACATCAAAGACGTCTTTGCAGCTTTTTCTACCTCGTACATTTTTTATTTAAAAGTTTTTTGTTAAAAGGCAGCAAGTTAAATTGTTACGAAAAACATTGTTGATGTCTGTTAACCGTAAACATTATATACTAAGGGCAATTTAGTAATTCAGTGACTTTTTGATTAAAATATTTTTTTTTCGCAAAAAAGCATTTAGTTTCTCAACATCCTTTTAACTCTAAACATTTAATCCAGCGTCATTTCATTTGTATTATAGAGTTTATCTAGAGCCTCTCAAAATAGGCATTTGTTTATGTGATGTCCTCTTCATTAGACCCAAATATCACACCAGCTTCAGGCATTTTTTTAGGTTTGGAATCAAGAAAATGTCGCAGAAGCAGGAGAATATGCTGGAAGGGTAGCAGTTCGTCGCCCAGTTTATGGATTTTTGCCATGCTGACTACACTCGTGTGCTCCCGTGCATTGTCTTGATGGAACAACACTTTTTTCTTCGCCAAATGCAGTTGTTTTTCAATCAATTTCTATTCCGCCCAAAAGCTCTGAATAATATATGCCAATAATCATTTTACCCATTTTTGGATAATCGGTATGAATGACACCGCGTGCATCCCAAAAAACTATAGCCATGACTTTGTTTATTGTTTTAATAACAACATATTACAATTTAAAAATATAAAAAATAACAACCAAGTATGACAAAACTAAGGCACAAATAATCTTCTAACAAAATATAAAAATAATAATATGTTATCTAATAATAGTTCAAATGTTCCCATAATAGGTTAGACAAGATCTTTCTAGTGTCCGCCATCTATCTACCTACACCTGTGTTTGGGATTTTAATATAATATGTTGAGAGCATTTTATGCATTTAAAGTTATTGCGCTATTAAAACAGTCACTGACTTGGACTCAAACCACCCTGGTTTTATACGAACACAATACTATCACGGACATTGTCTAGTCGAACATTCGCAAATGATTTTTGCATTTTTAAATGAGGCGTGTAAAGATCATATTTACCCTGAAGTAATAAAAAATCAACTTCACGGTGAATACACGATTTCGAGCTATAAATATTTAGTTTTGCAATCACAAATACAAAAATGGGAATTAAAAATTAAAAGGCTTCAATATTAAGGTATTTCGAAGCTTTAATCCGATACTTTCAACTATCGCATTCTAAAGAATTTCTTTCACGCTCAAAAGCGTGAAAGAGTTTGTGTTCATTGTTTAATTAATACCCAATACAAAAAGAGGGGTAATATAGGTATAAGATTATGCGCTATGTAGGTCTGTGTGTCTGCTGTGGCACCGTAGCTCTTTAACGGGTGCACACTCGAAGTCTGTACATAAACGGAGGTTAAGGCGGTTCACACACTGCCACGCTGCATGTTGCGTGAATGCGTCTCCTAACGTTGCTTGTATGTCCGTTTGTATAGAAAACACGCATAGTCCAACACATTGAAAATGCATCTACGCGCGTTCATGCAGATCACGCGCTCAAGCGCGGCGAAACATGCATCCCGCGCGTATATGCGCGGCAAGACGCAAGGTATTGCACACCGAGACCAGTCTAGCGAACAGCTTTGCATGAAATGAGTCAGCGCCGCCCTGAATCCACAAAACGCAACTACGCGCGTAAGTGCGTGAAAAACCCACACGGTGATGCAGATCTGCACTCACGCAAGTACGCGCGTAGGTGCGTCGACACGCAACATGCAGCGTGGTGCGTGATAACCGCCTAATAAGGTACATAAAAAAGCCAGACGTTAGATTGCAGACAACAGCGTATTGAGTTACTTTTATGCAGGATATTGTTAACAATTTCTGCTGAAACATTTTAGCAGGTATGCGTCACGATTTTATCGGAAATTCAGACTTTTCGCCCCTCGGACGAAAGCGCTGCATTGTGGGGGAGACAGCTAACGAGTTCCCATTGTACCTACAGTAGATACAGGAGTCTGTCGGGCAGGTCCGCTACGGGACTTAACATAAGTTTACACAAATAATAGTATATTACACCCATTTTTTAATTGTATTATAATTCAATTTTATGTAAGGCTTTCCATCTATTATGTAAATTGTAAAGATGATTTATACAAACTAGTAATAATGATGTACAGGACGCTGCAGTGCCCGGCACATTGTTAAATTGATTAAGCTTGCCCAGCACCTATACAATCCTCACAGCTTGGTCGACTATTAGTCAGAGGAATGAACAGGTCAATACGTCCGAAGCTGACCAAGCCGCGGGTTTCCTTACGGTGTTTTTCTTCAACGTTAAGCGCGTGTTAAATGTGAACAAACATTTTTCAAGAAAGAAAAATATTTTAGTTCAAGGCATTTCACATTCAATCGAATCCACGACCTTCGGATTGAAATCCTATTTTATAGTGCTAAATACATTTTATTCAATCGTATAATACGTGCCACATAAATGCATTAATATTTAAAATTTTACTCAAACAAACTCGCCATTATTAAAGAACTCGTTGTCGCTGACACTTTTTAATTAAATTGTGTTATAAAATGGCGGTTACTGTTTCACGACGTTCAAAAACCGACTAAAGCTAAAAACATTGTTTTCATTTTAAAATTTAGTTTTAACCCTCGACTAAAAAGGGTGGTGATATTAGTTTGACCGTTATGTGTCTGTGTCTGTCTGTGGCACTTTAGCTCTTAAACGGGTGGACCGATTTTCATGCAGTATTTTTTTTTTATATAAAAGCAGGTTATTTGTGGTTCTTCAAAATCAGTTAAGAAGTTTACATGATATGGTATATACGTTATTATATTTATATATAATAACGATGAATGAGAATGAAGGAAAAGGATGAATTATAAAATATTTCGAAATGAACCCGAATTTGGTATCAAATGAAAGGAAATGATGTGTAGAGTGCAAAACTGAAAGTTATATAGAAATCGGTCAAGCCATTCATGAGATATTAGGGTTTGAAAGTAAGGATGATTAATCGAATCTTTTCAAATATACCCAAGTGTGGTATCAAATAAAAGGGCATCATGTGTAGATTGCAAAACTGAGGGAAGACATTACAAAAAAAATAGGTTAAACTAGGTCGGTGGTTACTTAAAATTTAAAATTAAACTTGTGTTATTTTATGTAAAATAAAAGTACGAACTAAAACTAACATCTTTCGACTGTTTTATGTCTAAGCTATCTCAAAATATGTATATATTCAGATTTCTTTCTTGAAGCTGAGAACCTGTCTTTTATGGAGTAAAAATGTTGACACTGATGTCTCTCAGTCGTTTTGCTAACCGAAAATGTTTTGGTTAACACCAGATAGGACACATGTTGCTTCTATGTACCGAATGCTTAAAACATCAGCTAAAATTAGAGTGATATTTTATTGCAAATAATAAATTTTACTTGGTAATTTTTGTAGTTTTGTTTTTATTTTATACATGCATGTTGTGTTCACTGTCAATAAGAAATTCATCATTTTCATAATTTCAGCCATAAAACGTCCACTGATGAACACAGGCCTCCCTCATGGATCTCCATGAGGGGTAGTTGCCATACTCACCACGCTTGGCAGGCGGGTTGGTGAGCGCAGTATGGGATGTTGATACACGGATAGACGCTGCTGCCCATCTTCCGGAGGTATCCCTTAGCAGGCTCTTACTGCATCCATGGGCATGAGAGGAGGGGTATCATTCTACTGCCGGCACCCCACGGCAATTAGATATTACACAGAAAATATTATAAGTTTATAACAAATACTGATAACAAGTGTTAGCATTGGTTTATATTTCAAGATGTAAATCAATTAATAAAAATAACACAGCCAGTGAATGCACTAACGCAATTCGGTTTGGCAAAGGCTAAAGCTAAGTTCAATAATATAATTTTCAAAGTTAGGGCGTTGCCATGGCTGAGGCGAGTTAAGCACAGGTAGAGCACGATTCAGCAAACTAGTAAGTCAGACTTCAAAGGGAACGCTGTTAATTACACGCATCGTTAAATTCAAAACTCAAAAAAAAAATTCAAAACCGATGCTTTTCCGCATATCGGTTCGGGAAAAACTGAACCATAACTGTGTTCAAAATATGAATGTTTGTAGATTATTAATATCATTTAATTTTTAATGAAAATGTTGACCATATTGGATGACGAAGGCGGGAGAAAGGGACATAATTATGAGGGTTTTAGGGAAAGCCTACGCCGCCGAGGCGACTACTGCAACAGATGTTTAGGTTTAAGTAAACTGTAAATAATGTAATAAGTAAGTAGTAGAAATATAGGCTTTTTAATTAATAACTCCGACCGAACTAGATTCATTATTTCTCCGATATTGAACATTTTGGAGAAATTGAGATAGTAACAAATATGAGGGAGACGGATTTTGAATGAGTGAGCTCACTCGTTTCGCGTGGAAACAAATCGGCGCGGTCTCATTCCGGTAAGGGCGTATCTAACGATTGAAATCTTTGGTGTGATTTTTTATTTTATATATTTTACTTTTTCCATGATATTGACTGGTAGGTTATCATGTCCCCTTTTCGAAAATAAATTATTTGATGACTCATAGCTTAATTTATTGCCGTCTGCACTAATAAAACTGACTGATTAATCTTTATCATTTATGGATTAGGGAAATACGCAAACCGTGTTTAAACAATGCATGAGAAAGAGTTAGTCGATAACGGTACTATACCGAACCGCTACTACTCTCTCAAACACTGTTTTAAATAATAATTAAGAAACGCCCGGCGCGTTGCTAGCCATTAGTCACTTAGCCAAGGTCAGGTGCAAGCTAAGTAAATAAAATTAAGTGTAAGTTTCTGTTGTTTTGTCCCATTCGTTTGAGGTGAGCGTTATAGTAAGGAAATCGATTTATAAGCACCATTAATAGATTTTATTATTTTCCGTGTTTCTGTCATTTCGGTTCATTGTTAATAATAAAAGAGTCCTGTCATTATATTACGCTTTAAGGTCCAACTAGTCGCGGAGGCAAAGTCGTCAGTGGGCGCGGCCTAAATGTATGCTGTCTTACTTGACATAGTGTGTTTACCCGCACGCTAGAATGAAATGCACAATGAATCATTCCTAAAACGACCGCGCAAAAATATGTGAATAGACTTTTAGCACAAGGGTTATTATAGAAAAACTTGTATGTCGGAACGGCGTTTATTTTTGAGTTTACTTTCTCCTTATATTATTTAGTTTCGTCAATGTTGGGCTAAAATCAGTGTTGAAATACGAAAGTTTAGAAGCTTGTATTTTTGAAATAAATACTTTTTTTACGGTTTGGGGTGTATACAACATAGATTATGACGAGATAAATTGATATAATCCTTAGTGTTGGATGGTTAACGTCAAACAGTGGAGTAGTTACCCTTCCACTTTTGTATGGAAAGATGGGCGACTCGTTCATCCTTAAGGCAAATTTGCTTAATAGTACTATCATCTGGTCATGTAATCTCTTTCATGATGGTGGTCACTTTTGCCAAAAAATACTGAATTTACCTTCAGATGCTGTTACTGTTTCTACTTTTTAGTCTTCTTTAAGCACTGACTACTTACATAATATTATTTTTCTGGTGGGGGACCAGTAGGTCCATCTAATCCAAACTTGTTTGAAAACAAATTGGTTTGAAAATAATAACATCCACGGAAACCCGGTACTTCTACGCGCAAGACACTTATATACAATAATAGACGAACAAATAAAGAATAATCAACCAAATATGCAAATCAGTACTAGTGACTGCAAGTAACAACTCATCGTGAAAGAAGATAAGCACAACTGTGAGGCTAATGTTGTATTTTTATTTTTTTATTTTTTGTCATTCCGTGGGGTGCCGGCAGTAGAATGCTACTCCTCCTCTCATGGTGTATTATAACAGGTGTACTAAGCCGAAAGAGGGTGAATGATACATGACACATGTATATTTTTGTAATCGTTTTTTATTCCTTTTATTTAGATACCCTACTCGAAAGGAGTTAAACAAATTTTACTGCTTATAATTTGGCGCCAATCCGGCATTTTGTTCTTTTTAAATACCTATCTAAGGACACTCGGGTTTTTGAGACGAATCTGACGATACCTTAATTGTCGAAATCCATCAAACCGTTTGGTAGATACGTGGGAATAAAGAAATTTACAAACAAACAAACATACAAGATATGCGCGTACTTCACGACAATACGACACGACAATAAAACACGTTTTTTTGCTGCCGACTGCCACGGAAGGGCCGTGGCAGCAAAAAAAAACGTGGAATCCGTTTTCATTGGGCTTATAAAATCAAAGAAGTACTTGTGACGCTTGGAAATAATAAAAGGTTCACATTGAATTCCCGAATCATGTTTCGGGTAAGATGTTTATCCTCGTCCAATATTATTTGGGTGAATCCAAAGTGAAAGATGAGTGGAGTTTGATAAATGACCTGACAAAACAGACGTAAAGCCTTTTGCTTCGCTAACGATATCCTGCATTGAGAGTTGTAATCTCGACGATTTATTTGAGTAAGATCCTTATGAGAAAGGAGCCAAGTGTGAGTCAGACAGGCGCGCTAAGGGCTGAGAGAGCTCCGCACAATCTCAAATTTCTAATCTTAAGGAAAAATCTTCGAATCTCGAATCCCGTGACAGACGAACTCTACTCTATTTTCATACCTATACATACACATTTTTACGGAACTCTTGCTGCATCAGTCCGACTCGCACTTGGCCGTTTTCTTAAAACAGTATTCTCAAATAAATGGGAGCGGAGTTTTAATGCAACTATATTGGTCAGATCTACCCTTCCCCTCTCCGCTCCGCTCTAGTGGACAGGCAGCCTTACAACCTAACAAACAGCAGCTGTCGGTTTTTCTTTAGTACAAACGGTTTAAGTACTTAATGCAAACCTATACTTTGAATATTCCAATATATATATTCCATATTAACGAGGAATACTAAGAAAACTTTTTCTTTATGGTCTCATCAATCTATGATGGCTATGTAATCCCATAGGGTGCCGGCAGTAGAATTTTGCCCCTCCTCTCTTGACCGTGGATGCAGTAAGAGCCTGCTAAGAGCTACCTCTGGAAGATGCCCAGCGAAGTTCCGTGGATTAACATCCCATACTGCGCTCGCCAACCCGCTTACCAAGCGTGGTGAGTATGGCAACTGCCCCTTATGGAGATCCATTAGGGATCCTGTGTTCAGTAGTGGACGTTTTATGGCTGAAATGATAATTATGATATTCCATATTACCGAGAAATACTAAGAAAACTTTTCCTTCATGGTCAATCTATACGACGTTAGTCTTAAGGGTTAATTTATTTATTTATTCATATTGTTTATTAAAAATTACGAACGCATTTATAAATTATCGGTGTTAAAACATCTCCATCTAAATTAACTAAGTAATTATCAGGAAAGTCGGCGTTAAATGGACTACTCCTAAGTTAACACAAAAGTGATCACCACTTAAAAGTAAAACTTTAATAGGCAAATATTTGGCCACTGCCGCCTTCGGACAAAATGTGGAGAAGCTTCCCGGAAGAGACTTTCTATTTTAAACTCGACATTCTACTACTAGAAGTCGATTTTAAACCTGTCTTTTGGGCAGATCCTATACTATCCTATCCTATCCTGCTAATATATAAATAATATATGAAAGTAAGAATGTATGTACATATGTATGTACATATGTTCCCTTTTAACGTCAAAACCGCGGAACAGATTTGGATGAATTTTAGTATAGGAGTAGATTAGACCATGGAGACGGACATAGGCTACTTTTCGTTGCGTAAATTAAATCAGAAGGGGTTAAAATAGGGGATGAAAGTTTGTACGCAAAAAAATATTAAACACATGTTTCAGCGTTAGTTGTAGGGTAGTAGTAGGGTTGCAGTAGGGTTCCTGGGGTCCAGTGTATCCCCCGCCGTGTCGCCTGGGTGCCCATCAGGAGGATGTATATTATGTATATTGTTTGTGTTTGTCCATAGTTTTTAGCTTGGAGGGATGGATGGGCCCCTACTTCCTGGGGTGGAGTGTATCCCCCGCCGTGTCGCCTGGGTGCCCATCAGGAGGATGTATATTATGTATATTGTTTGTGTTCGTTCATAGTTTTTAGCTTGGAGGGATGGATGGGCCCCTACTTCCTGGGGTGGAGTGTATCCCCCGCCGTGTCGCCTGGGTGCCCATCAGGAGGATGTATATTATGTATATTGTTTGTGTTTGTTCATAGTTTTTAGCTTGGAGGGATGGATGGGCCCCTACTTCCTGGGGTGGAGTGTATCCCCCGCCGTGTCGCCTGGGTGCCCATCAGGAGGATGTATATTATGTATATTGTTTGTGTTTGTCCATAGTTTTTAGCTTGGAGGGATGGATGGGCCCCTACTTCCTGGGGTCGAGTGTATCCCCCGCCGTGTCGCCTGGGTGCCCATCAGGAGTTTGTACATATATGTATTATGTAAATATATTTATAAGTGATGGTGGCGGTGGGGCGAAGGCAGTAGCCACCCGCACCGCCTGAAGCGGTATCCCTGTAAAGGGACCACTGGATCCGTGGGCAGCCTGGAGTTAGGGCTCTAGCTGCCCCTGTTACGGATCCAGGGAGGGCGATGGCGCATATGGCCTTGCACCATCGAGAACCGCGAGATGTGGGGGGCGGTTATTTTAATCGCCCCTGGGATGTGCCCTTAGGGGCAAGATGTGAGAGGGGCACCGGACAGTTCTTTAAGAGGAAACGGAGCCCCTCGACATACATCGAGGTAGGCCATCGGAGATGGTTTTAGTGGGTCGTCGCGTGACAACCCCACATAACCGTGCTGCACCCTTAATGCAGTACGGTATCTGAAAAAAACAGCAGATTTCCATCCTCATAAACAAAAAAAAAAAAGGGTTGCAGTAGGGTAGTTGTAGGGTAGTAAGGGTAGTTGTAGGGTAGTTGTAGGGTAGTAGTAGGGTACCTCCTGGCGGAGATGGACGCACGAGTGTACGTTCGTCTCCGGCAGGAGGGCGAGGGTGGGGCTGCGCCAGCTGAAGTGCGGCAAGAGGAGCGTCGACGTGCGCTTGGGAAGTGGCGCGAGCGGCTCGAGGAGCCGAGGAGCTCGCGCCAACGCGCCGTCGACGCTGTTCTGCCTAGCTTCGAAGCCTGGCTAGGGAGGGAGGGAGATAACGTCACCTATCGACTTACTCAGGTACTCACCGGGCATGGTTGCTTCGGTTAGTACCTGAGTAGGATCGGACGCGAACCGACACCGCAATGCCACCATTGTGGGTGGGGCCATGATTCCGCCCAGCACACGCTCGAGGATTGCTCGGCGTGGTGCGTGGAAAGGCGGAATCTGGCCCTCAGGATCGGGCAGGATCTCTCTCTGCCCAGCGTAGTTGCGGCTATGCTGGCAGATGAGACGGCGTGGAAGGCGGTGGCCTCTTTCTGTGAGACCGTAATGGTTCGGAAAGAGGCCGCGGAGCGGGATCGCGAGAGGGCTGATCCCGCTCGTAGAAGGCGGTGGCGGGGTGCAGGCAACGGCCGCCCCGCACCGCCCGCCCCGTGAGGCTACGGCGTCATGGGGCTGCGGCATCCCCTATGGGGGACCATCTGGGTCCGTAGGGTAGTCAGAGTGAGGGCTTTGGACTATCCCAGACGGACCCAGGGAGGGCGATGGTGCATGATATGGCTATGCACCATCGTAAGTTCCGCGAGACGTAGGGGGCGTTAGTTGTGGACGCCCCCGGGACGTGCTCAGGCAAGGTGCTATAGGGGCTCCGGAGTGTTCTTTATGAGGAACCGGAGCCCCTAGTGCACCGAGGCCGGCCATCGGGGTGTTTTTAGTGAGTCGTCAGAAAACAACCTCACATAACCATGCTGCGCCCTTAACGCAGCATGGTATCTGACCTAGCAGATTTCCACCCCGTCACAAAAAAAAAAAAGGGTAGTAGTAGGGTAGTTGTATCGATCGCCGAAAGATCGCCGGGTCAGCTAGTATATAATATAAGAAAATTATCATACTATTCCGTTTAAATTTGGATATAATGATACCTAAAATACTAGTGGGAATAAAAACACATTTCACATATCACCCCAATGTAAGCAGAGCTTGTGTTATGGGTACCAGATGATTAATAGAATACTTACTCGTATGTACATGTTTTTGTGTTACATCACTGCTGGACAAAGGCCTTCTTTATTTTCTCATGCCTCATGATCACTAAATACTGATTATGAGGGGTTGTTGCCATACTCACCGCGCTTGGCAGGCGGGTTTGGCGAGCGAAGTATATGATGTTGATAAACAGAAAGACGCTGCTGCCCATTTTCTCTAGGTATCCCTTGGCAGATTCTTAATGAATCCACGGGCAAGAGAGGAGGGGCAACATTCTACGGCACCCCACGGCAGACATTATATTGGACATTACTGTATATTGGACATTAATTTATATTGGGCATCACTGTATATTGGACCAATAACCACGTCACCATCCATCGAGTCAAGCATAGGATGCTATGCTCGACTCGATGTTCAGTGGTAATTTCCGAGACGGCTGGAAAAGTGAAAGCTTACCGTTTCACGGAAATGTCCGCAGCCGGGAACTTTAGCATCCCAATTAGTCCACCACAAATAGTTGCAATTCAATTTCAGTTACAGGTTACAGTTAATAGCCGTTTTCAAGGACACATTGTATCAGAACAAGCTTTCGAGGTTATGTTTTCGAGGTAAATGCATTTTTTCTCAGTTTCGACTTTTATAGTTGTTTTTCTTTTTTTTTTGCCGCCAATTGTCACTATGTTCTCAAGTTTCTTTTGTTATTATGTTTAGTTTTAAGGTGTACAATAAAGTATTTTCTATCTTCTATCTATCTATAGTTTTGTTTACTAAATTAAAAGTTTTTTGGTTGTTTATTTTACACAGTAAAATTATACAACCGTGTTCTGAGTTAGAGCAGTTTCAGGCTAGCGTTTTTATTTATTTATTTTTATTTATTTATTTATTTATTAAGACACTCCTACGACATCTTGGCTAACATAAGCTTCCAATTCGAGTTGCCTACGTCGTGCAATAGATGATGCAGTAGATTTCTTCGTATAAACTGTGGTTTTTGATCCACATGTCGAATGCTGCGCAATACCGTGATCCGCCATCTTGTCCGGCATTGGCGTCGATGTGTATTCTTCCCGCGATAATTGTGGAACATTTAGTTCGCGATGAAGAATCGATTTCAACTCTTTCTTCATAGGTGCACATTCCAGCTTGTTATTTTCCATTAGTTCCTGGCGTTGACGGCGCGTGAGCATTTTCGTTGGTGTCTCGTTTGACATGACGGGACGTTTACTACGTAGCTCGCTGATTTCGATAGATCGGGCTCGAATGACCAGAATTATATGTGAACGAAATAAAACAGGCGTCTTGGTCAACGACAGAAGAGAGCTGAAGGTGCAGGCAGAGTGTCATGTGTTTTCAAAACCGTATTTTTACAAGAAATATCGCGCCGCTTTGATGAGGTCGTGGCTAGAGATTCGCGACTAACTTCGCTCCGTTCGCTAATTGCTGCTAATTGATTACCTACTTCATCTGGTACCTGCATTCACCTTCGACTTACTTAAACTTTATTTAAACAACAAATAACAGATGGCGTTACAGGCTTCAAATTAGATCTTAGATAAATAATAAAACTAGATACTTAATGCTACAAATATAATATGTAGGTACCTAAAAGCTTAGACCAATTAAGTTTATCTAAAAAATACAAGATTTAACAAAATATTAAATAATGTGACGTGTGTCGCCTACAACGGAGTTATCTCTGCAAACTTCGGAGATAAAGGAGGGGAACGGTCGTTTTTTCAACATTTTTGTTAATAACTCAAAAAAGATACAGCTTAAAGGAAAACTAAAAACTGTTTGTTAATCTGCAAATGCATACCTTTCTTAAGATACCCCACACAACCTAGTAACACAGATTACAGAAACTAATGTAGTGCTAATGCTAGTAACTTGAAAAATTTGAGATCCCCTATCTGCCCCCCTGCAATCTTATTAAGAATATTTTTAGCATTTTCATATAATGCTAATGTATTAGTAAAAAAGTGTTATCTTTAACCATTTCAAATTTCAAGTCATTAGCATCAGTATAGTATTCGAGATATCCACTTATGACAGACAGACAGATAGAGTGATTCTCTAAGGGTTCCTTTTTACCATTTTGGTCCAGAACCCTTAAAACGCCGGCAAAGCAGCAGGCAGAAAAAATAAAAAAAACTAATAAGCATTATTTACTAGTCTTAGGACAGCGATGACTTTAGTTATAAATGTGAATTTTGATAAATAAAACCGGGCAAGAGCGAGTCGGACTCGCGCGCCGAGGGTTCCGTGCCATCATACAATATAATATAATATATATAATATCATATTATGATAAAGGCGGTTTTATATTTGTTGGAGAACCTTGACAGCGCCATCTCTCGTCTGATAGCGGAACTTATGTAGATTTTTTACACTTTCGATGATTTCTAATAAAGTATGCTATGTAGAGAGATTGTAATAAATTTCCTCTCTTCTTTACATACACTTCTAATAGCAATAAAAGTTTCAGAGGTTTATCTCCGCAAACTTCGGAGATAAGGGGAACGCTATTTTTTTCAACATTTTTGTAAATAACTCAAAAACTATACGACTTAAAGAAAAACTAAAAACTGTTTATTAATGTGCAAAAGAATACCTTTTATATGATACCCCACATCACCTAGTAACTTTCCAAAAAATTTGAAAACGCCCCTTCCAACCCCATTGTCTAAAAAACTATGCAAATTAGAGAGTTCGCTATAATTTTCCTATAAAGTTTACATATACTTCTATTAGCTATAAAAGTATCACGGGTTTATCTCTTCAAACTTCGGAGATAAGGGGGGGGGGGGGGGACGGTCGTTTTTTCGACATTTTTGTAAATAACTCAAAAACAATACGGCTTAAAGGAAAACTAAAAACTGTTTATTATTGTGCAAATAAATACCTTTCATATGATACCCCACATCACCTATTAATTTCACAAAATTTTTGGAAACCCCTATTCCACCCCCCTTGTCTAAAAAACTATGCAATTTAGAGAGTTCGCTATAATTTTCCTATAAAGTTTACATACACTTCTAGTAGCTTTAAAAATATCACGGGTTTATCTCTGCAATCTTCGGAGATAAGGGGGGGGGAACGGTCGTTTTTTCAACATTTTTGTAAATAACTCAAAAACGATTCGGCTTAAAGAATAAATAAAAACTGTTTATCAATGTGCAAATGAATACCTTTTATATGATACCCCACACGGCCTAGTAACTTTATTTAAAAATTTTGAGATCCCCTATCCGCCCCCCTGCAAACAAAATAAGAATATTTTTTAACATTTTCATATATGCTATATTAGTAAAAAAGTGTGGTCTTTTACCATTTCAAATTTCAAGTCGATAGTGTTAGTAGTTCTCGAGATATCCATCTGTGACAGACAGACAGACAGAGTGATTCTATAAGGGTTCCTTTTTTACCATTTTGGTTCGGAACCCTAAAAACAGATCTAGGTAAATCATTGACAATTTTATTGTACGTCCGACGGTTGCTGGTTACGATATTGGCAGAGTACCTACTTTGTTAGTAAGATTAGTTTCTGTAATCTGTGGTAAGATACCCATCTTACTTAGGCACATTAAATAACTGCGTGTTTCGCGGCTAAGCTGACATGAGCTAAGTAAGGTACCTACATAATTTAAATTGTTTTCCATTCTTTTATTTCTTTTGGTAAATTGTCGTATATTTTAGCGCTTTTAAAAGTAATGTTGTTTTGTCCATAATTTGTCCGTTTTCAACATTACAGGATATAACATCCTAAAGACGTTATACAAATCAAAATATTAACCTACACAAATTTTTACTATGTAATAAGGTTAAGCTTTAGTTAAGAATATGTGCGTAGGTATAATAGTTAGTTAACTAGCTATTGCTATATTTATTTGACGGTTTTGCATTTTGAACAAAACTAACAAAAAACAATAAATGGTAATCGTAGTAATCTTATATCAGGTAAGCATTATTTTATTGTTTTTTGTTAGTTTTGTTCAAAATGCAAATCCGTCAAATAAATATAGCAATAGCGCCATCTATTGTTGAGTGGCTTTGTGTTGTGGATTATCAAGCAATCAATCAATCAAACCAGCGCTGTGGTACGACTCATGGTTACTACGGAAGACCAGCGCTGTGGTACGACTCGTTCTGCCACAGCACATGCTGAGTAGTGACCATTTTTGTCACTAGTTTTAAAACCGAATTGATGATTTTTTTTAATTTGATTGTAAAAATGTGACAAAATAAACGTTTCTTTATCTTTATCTTTATCAATCAAGAAAAGCAGCCATTGTATTAGTAATCGTATTTCCTGGGAATAGAGACTATAAAAAAATATTTGGCAAACACGCCATCTCTGGATGAGTAGAAAAAGTAGCCATTGTATTAGTAATCTTATTTCCTGGGAATAGAGATTATAAAAAATATTTGGCAAATGCGCCATCTCTGGCTGAGTGGACATACTAAATATTCATTTTTTATCACTGTTGATTTTATTGAACTTTGAACCATGTAACGATCGGAATAAAGTTAATATCAATAAAATTAGTTTTATGATTTTATGCCCTTTTGAAGGTACTCTTTCAACCAATAATAATTTTTATTTCTATGTGTGTTAGTTTTTACATGTGTGAGTTTAGCGACACTTAAAAAGGCATCATGCTAATTCTACTCATTTTTCTCTGTTCTGTGGTATATATCTAATATTATAATATTATACAGAGGCATATTTTTTTTGTAAAGCATGTAAAGTAACGCCGCCATGCCCATCTACCGTGAGACCCCTATTATCTGCATAGAAATTGAAAAAGAATAATGCATTGGTCGCTCATTACTAGATGTCGCTGTTAAAATGGTTCATTATGTAGAACGCGCTATCGAAGCGTTTTAGGAATTTGGTTGGGTCTCGGCTAAACCTCCAATTGCTGTAATAATTACGTGTACTATTTAGTTACATAAAAAGTATAGTCAAAGTCAAGATTTTTTGCGTGCCTTTACACATTAAGTGTAGGCCAATAATCAGCAACTATTTCTTAGTGCCACATGATGACAGTGACGGCGGAACCGTCCGCCCAATCTCGTTTTATCTTGGCAGCCTCTATGCCCCTTCGATTTATTAGTTAAAAAAATGTTTAGAAATAATAAAATGTTATTACTATTTACTGTAAAACATACTGTATTTTAGTATAGAAAAACACTGTAATTTTAATAAATCTACTGTAATTTCAAA
This sequence comes from Pasiphila rectangulata, assembly GCA_963082625.1. Classification (NCBI taxonomy): domain Eukaryota; kingdom Metazoa; phylum Arthropoda; class Insecta; order Lepidoptera; family Geometridae; genus Pasiphila; species Pasiphila rectangulata. Next base: position 22,798,647 of record OY720236.1, on the reverse strand, counting down.
TAGCCTTTACTGTAATTTCACTTTTCCAATCTGGAGACACTGCACATAGTGGATAGGCTGCTTCTGCAGTTTTATAATAATTACCTACGTTATGTTTTTAACAAAATCAGTTTTTTTATACGTATTGACGCCATTAATATTGAAACCAAATTAATTGGCTACTTATATGTATATACAATGACATCCTCCAGAATTTTTATTACAAAAATTATGAGTGACTTAATTTAAGGCAATAATTCCTAGTGTAAAGAGGAGTTTTATTTCATTGTTTGTTGTGTTGCTTTTATTTTGACAAAGCAAAGACACTATCTTACTCACTATGTTACTCAGGGTAGCATTGTAATGGTGAAAGAATTTTGAAAATCGGTCCAGTGTTTCTGGGCCTATTCAATGCATACACACAAGCAAACAAACAATCAAATCTTTCCTCTTTATAATATTAGTGTAAATTACGGCAAATGATACAGAAAATTAAAATAATTTGACATTTCTAATGTTTCACTTTCTATTCCAAAAGCAATCGACACATGTCTTAATTTCAGTTGATTAAATCTCCTGGAAATAGTAATTATTTCTCACGGATTTCAAACCGCAATAAACTTTTCATTATACTACTTTCAGGATATATTTATCACATTTTTTTTTGTGTAAAGAGAAGCCTAGTTCTAGAGAAGCGAAAAAAAGGTCAAGAAGGAAAAATGTAATGAACGCACTACACAAGAGGTTTTCCCTGGAAAGATGAGGAAAACCACACATTTCGGAAAACGAAGCTTCCATTTACCTACTCGGTTCAAAATAATAAATGTTGTCCAAAAGTTGTTTAGTTTTTTCTTGTTCCTTAGAATACCAATAGCGTGGTTTGGGATTTTTTAACTTGCTTATTTAGAAATAAATAAATCGATTACAGTAAATCATGTAATGTTTTTTTCTTAGGCTTTTAAAAATAGAAAAACTCAGTGGCTAGGATTTTGGTTTGTAATATAAATCTTTAGCAGGAGTTCTAGGAATGTGTTTTGTGCTAAATAATGTCAATCCGTATTGACATCGGACAAGGGTCCTGAAAGGCGACAAGATAAAGAATTACAAAATGGCGACTGTGAAGGGAAATGGCTGAAAAAAAATCTTACCGTGAATCTGACGATTACAAACGATGTTTTGCTACTATCCGACGAGTTTTGCATCTGTCTGAGGTTTCCTAAAACGAGTAATTCTAATATTGAAATGGAGTTTAACAAGCAACAGCAACAATCGTCGTAGCCCCGGAGAATTTCTTAGCCATTAAGTGCTCGCTGTTAAAGTTTCATTTAACTTCGCTTCACGTTTTTTTATTAGCTTGCCCTGTATGAATGTATGTTAGTTACATACATGTTTGTTCGCGGAATCTTGCAACTCAATTTTGAAGCAGATATCTTCAACCAATTGAGCTGAAATTTTGTATACTTTGAATGACAATGCATGGTCAGCTATGTGATGTAATCTGAATCCAACATGGCGGAACACCCAAGATGGCGGACTGCTTATTTTTAATGTACTTCTATAATATGGGTATCAAATGAAAGGGCTTGCTGAGAATAAGTAAAAAAATTAAATAACGTCACTCTGAATCCAACATGGCGGAACACCCAAGATGGCGGACTACTTATGTTTAATGTACTCCTATAATATGAGTATCAAATGAAAGGGCTTGTTGAGAATAATTCGAAATTGAAATGACGATACTCTAAATCCTATATGGCGGAACATCCAAGATGGCGGACTAGTTATTCTTAATGCACTCCTATAATACGGGTATCAAATGAAAGGCCATGCTGAGAGTTACTCGAAAAATTAAATGACATCACTCTAAATCCAACATGGCGGGCATGAGATGAACAGACAAGAAACCAACTGTCCAGTGATAACTAAAAAGTAAAAAATAAATTAAAAGTAAAAAAAAACTTTTTAACAAACAAACTTTAAACGAAACTACTAAAACTAATAAAATAAACATTTTTCATTAAAGTTTAATGTCAACTTAAAACGTCTTTACACAATTTATGTGATAAAAAAAGCTTGTCGCGAGATTTACATTATTTGAAAAAAAAAATCCTTTAGATCATGTTACAGGTACAGAGGTTAATCTCGCGACAAGCTTGTTATCACATAAATTGTATGAAGACGTTTTAAGTTGACATTAAACTTTATTGGGAAATGTTTATTTTATTATTTTTAGTAGGTACGTTTAAATAAGCTTGTTTGTTAAAAAGTTTTTTTTTTACTTTTAATTTATTTACAATAAGTTTAAAGTTTTATAAGTTTTAGTGCTTAGCCCGCATTGCTTAACTAATTTAATTTTGAAAACTTTTGAACATGGTTTGAAATGTATGCGTTTAAAAGTAAGGGTTCTTTTTCGCTTCATTTTTGAAGCGACCAAATTTAGGTCTTGTTAGAAGTAGAATATTAAAAAGTTATTTTTACTACTTCTTCCTCTTTTTACTTACTTCTAAAAGATAATGAAGCGAAAAACAACCCTTAGGTACTTTAAACGCAAACATTATAATCAAAAATAGAAGATTAAAAAGTTCTTTAAATGTTAGAACTTTTCAATCTTCTATTTTCGACGAGCATCACAGATAGATTCTCGGCGTTTTGAGCTTTTTTTTCAGATTTGTTAAAAGTTGTTCTTTGGATTCAAACCAATGTGAATTAAATTTAGCTCGGCATTTTTATGATTTCAATTGCTTTTGTTTGTTCAATACTGCCTCGTGGTTATTGAGGTGGATTATGTTTTTGTGTTATCATGGAAAACCATCTCTGGAACGATCACAAGAACAGTAGACATTATCTAGTTACGGATATCGGAATTAATGAATTGCTAGGTTTATTGTCTTGAAATGCTGTAGCAACTTGTTGTTTACTTTAGAATTTGCTGCTCTAGAATATTCTAACCCTATGGCACGAGGGGTGAGATAATGAGTGCGACGCCCTTAGGTATTGTCTGTCTGTGGCATCTCGCTGTTTTGTTTGTGATTTATAGATTGTTCTGGAGTGTTATAGAGTTAATGTTAGTAACATATGTATGACATCTAGGATTTGGTTGTTTGTTTAACTCGTTGTCAAGTCTGTAATAGATTATTTAAATGAATGATCTATTACTAATATCACTATGTTATATGTATGTAATCATTACTTACACAATAAATGTACACAATAAATGCTGCAGTATTATTTCTGATAATTGCTATTTTAGTTGCGTACTTTTAAAGCCTCACGTAGAAAAGAGTACCATTTAGTTTTAAGAGCAGCCGAGGCTTTTTGTTTTATCACTGACTGAGCCGAACACTTTTGCGTGATTTTTATGGCAGGCTTCCAAGTTGCATTCTGATTTATACCTCTATATATCATACTTTTTATTTATTTCTGGGTAGATTGTTAGTTTTTAAGGTGGTTTATAAATTTTGTAAGATGTTTTGGAATAATTCGCGATTGTCATGGAAGTCGCGGCGCGGCGGCAAGCGCAGTGTTGCTGTTTCTTATCTAGTCTTAATTCGTGAAAATACGCACCAGGAAATTCGAAGGTAATTTTTTGTCGGTGAAGCGCCCGGTTCGCAGCCCGTCGTGCGGCCGTCAGCCCGTGCTGGCTGTGCTGCGGGACCTTGGACCATGGGAGAAGGCACTCACCGTTGTAGAGCAGCGTGGGCTCGGGGTCCCGGGGCGGAGGGCCCGGCGCGGTGGCCGCCGGCGCGGGGCTGCGGCCGCGCCCCTCGCCGACCACGTCGATCTCCTCATCGGTGTCGTCCCCCAGGTATGATGTCGGCACCGTCTTCCATTTTTTAGCCATGAGGCAGCGCGGCATGGCGGCGCCCGCATCAGCCTCAGCGCGGCCGCATCAGCAAGAGACAGACGAACAGAGAGAAAGAGAGAAAAGAGAAAGAGCGGCGCCTCGGGCGAGCGGCTATGCGGGCGGACTCGCGCGCGTTCTCTTGCGGTGTGAGAGGCACGATGATCCCCCCGCTTTTATAAGAGGGGTGAGGTGTGCGGGGTGCGCGCGCCGTCACTTCGATCGATGGGGTGGTGGTGGCGGCCCCCAGCCCCCTCACGAAACTTTGCTCGCACCGCGCCAACTTACGCCGACACTTGACAGAGCTCGGGCCCCACACGATCAACCAGTGGATGCGGAGCTGCCGAGTGCTCGCGGCGCGCGCCTCCGCTTGCCATAGCTATACACCGACTGAGCGCCGAATCTCGGAACGCACAGCATTTGCACCGTTTTGTGCTCCAAGCGCTCCCTTTTCTAAACTTTTCTAAAGTTTTAAGTGTTGCTGTTGTGTTGCAAAACTATTTACGACTTCTGCTATAAGGTTTCATATTAAACTGTTTACGCCATTAAATGAATATCATCATCATCATCCACAGGCTGACGTCACCCACTTCTGGGTTGTATAGCAGTGGGTGAACTGGTTATCATATCACGGTGTTTAAAATCATCATTCATCATTTCAATTATAGAACCACCACTACTGAACACAGGCCTCCCTCATAAATAATAAGCGCCATAAGCGGTAGTTGCCATACTCGCCACGCTTGGCAAGCCGAGTCGGCGAGCGCAGTACGGTTGTTGATACATGGAAAGACGCTGCTGCTCATCCAAGAGAGCATTCTACTGCCGGCACCCCACGGCGGGTGTTTAAAATAAATAATAATATTAATAAACTATTTAATTATTGTGTGTATTATAAATGATTAAATATTTTCTAATAAAAGTACCTTACCGGTATCTAATTACCTCAGCTATTTGGCTTAGTAAAATAGAAATAGTATAGACACAGCATCGCAATATCAAAATAAATCCATACGATATTCCGCACATAAACATGGGCAAAGCCGGGTTAGGTCGCTCCCAAGAGGCTCACTTGTCACTGCTTCACGAACGAAGCCTTGAACCAGTGTAATCCCAGAACCCTATAGGGTACGGTCCACTACCAGATACCTCCTAGCTATTAGAGCCTGTTCAAACCATTGAACATGTTTTTATTTTTAGAAATCTTAATTTAGCGTAACGTTATAACTATAATCATCATCATCATCATCATTTCAGCCGTAAAACGTCTACTACTCAACTAAGGCCTCCCTCATGGATCTCCATGAGGGGTAGTTGCCATACTCTCCACGCTTGGCAGGCGGGTTGGTGAGCGCAGTACGGGATGTTGATATACGGAAAGACGCTGCTGCCCATCTTCCGGAGGTGTCCTTTAGCAGGCACTTACTGCATCCAAGGGTAGGAGAGGAGGGGTAACATTCTACTGCCGGCACCCCACACTATAACTATATTAATATTGTATAATTATAAGTTGTTTAGCTGTAACCAAATACAAATGTAATAAATTCATCAACAAACAAGCCAAGTCAACGGCAAAACTAATATCTTTAATGTTAGCCTAGATGCGTTTAAGCGGTTACAGCATTTATCATAAAGTCCAACGATCAATAAAGGGACGACTCAGCAATCATTCTCCCCCTCTACTGAGCTAGATTAAGTATATATGTATGTAAATTGTAATTTTTTGTGAAATAAATGTATTGGAAAGAAGCATTGAGTCGAGTATTACTCCTCCCCCTCTACGAAGACCCTACGGACCCTGAAGTACCAGCACCCACTGACGAGCTGCCCAGAAGTTCCCAGCAACCGCTGGAGGTGCCTCTGAAGTACCAGCACCCGCTGACGAGCTGCCCAGAAGTTCCCAGCAACCGCTGGAGGTGCCTCTGAAGTACCAGCACCCGCTGACGAGCTGCCCAGAAGTTCCCAGCAACCGCTGGAGGTGCCTCTGAAGTACCAGCACCCGCTGACGAGCTGCCCAGAAGTTCCCAGCAACCGCTGGAGACTACCTTAGCCATTAGCTTCTTATCGGTCCTGTGAGTCTGCTTGACCGACAGTGAGAAAATCATTCCCACCTTCCGTCTGTTACCTGACTGGTCTCAGTACGGTTGTTAGTACATAGTAGCCGGCTACTATGTACTAACTGTACTGTGCTAGTTACATCATAATTTTCATCTATTACAACTAAACTAAACAAGACCTGTCTGTCCGTTTGTAATAGCTTATAAGGTCTTCATAAAAAAACAGCATTTTAATTGTTATTTACTCTTTATTTTTGTAGTTAGTTTCCAAAAGGCCCAGATTAATGGTTAAGAAGATGGTCTTTAATTTACCCGGTTGAAAGAAACATATATCGTAATGGCCGTTTAGGTCCACGGGCTGAGTTAACTGTGAAAATAGAAACATATTTCATGGTGGGCATTTCGGCCCGCGAGCTGAAAGAGGTCTGGGCTGAGTTGACCATAAACTGCAAAATATTTCAAAGGGGTCGATGGCTGAGTTGCCCGCGGGCTAAGTTGACTATAAAAATATATAAATATATTTCGTAATGGACATTTCGGCCCGCGGGCTGAGTGAGGTGTGGGCTGAGTTGAACAGATAATCGCAATACGATATTCCATTTACAGTTTTACTCAGATATTATAAAAACAAAACATTTTATTCGTTTTATACGAACAGCAACGAGCCGAATGAAAATGTTTTTCTTTACAAATATCATAAAATGCTAATGAGATCTGACTTAATTACACACGCTTTCGCGCAAATAATACGGCTTTCATTTGAATTAAATGCACTGAAAGAAAATCAGATAATTCCCATGCCGATAAAAGGTGTGGTCTCCGTGCATTTATTTCCAACTTGTAGGTCCAAGCAAGTGGAGGTAATTGTGTACCTTTTATATGCAATGGTGTCAACTCTGTTATGCACTGACTAGCTAACGGTATTGAATGTTTTAGCTATTCAATGACGTGAAACAGTCTTAAATTGTGTGCATGTTTTTGTAATTTTAAATAAAAACATTTAATTTGATCTGATAAATGACGTTCGGAAGCTCTTATTTTAGTAATATCATTATATCTAATTATAATCCTGTTGTTGCACTTATTGTATTATCTACGTATCTCTAATACTCTCTAATTATAATTGAAAGCTCCATAGCCCAGTACGTTCAATATAATATTTATTAGATTGTACGAATGTTACAAAAAAAATGTATATTTATCTTTAATAACTGGTCGACCCGCAGGATGTTGCGGGTTCGATCACCGACGGGGGGCAAAGTGTTTGCTTTATCTGCAGATATTTGTCTCGGGTTTTAGTGTCTTTATATGTATGTATGTATGTGTATGTATTTCCCCTAAAAATGTATAACTATTCTATCAATAATCTGGTGTCCACACAAGTTTTGCTCAATCGTTTTGTAATAACGTCGAAGCTTATTCCGACGAGTTTAGAAACTTCTTCATGGGATTGAATGATCAGCTTAGGGATGCCTGTGTGTAGTGCCCAGTAGAATATTCTCACTTGCGGATCTATATATCCATACATAATTCTGGCATCTATATATCCACACCAATTATTGCGGAGCCTTAGCGGATGCAGATTCTTACCTACAGGTGCCAGTTGCAACAAGTAAATAAAACGGGTAGGGCCAGAGAGGCGCGTGCCTCGCGCGTGTTTGCCAAAATTTTCTTGATATTGTATGTACCATTTCTTCCGTTAATGGAACAAAATAACGGAAAAAATGGGATTGCGCCCTTCGTTCGCTAACTAATCAAAGGGAAGGCACCCTACATACATTTGACATTACACAAATTTTTATCATTGGCCAAATATCAAATTGAACATACCTTTGGACATTCGTCTTTTTGACATTTTTCTATTTAGACATTATTCATGCGACGTTAGTCCTCCATTTGAACCCTGATTTTACTTAGCGATCTGGATTGTATGTGATCTACCACGTAAAATTAATCCAAAAAGTAGGACTCAAAACAAATTATACTCACACACATACAACATTATCCTAAATGGCACAGGACAGGACGGAGTTGGCTGTGGAATCATTTACAGCTCCGCGTTTTTGTTAGACTAACGATAGACATAACTTTTGAAATTATCATGGTTGTGAACACTTTATGCAATAGTTTATTATGGCATATTTATGTGTAATAGTTTATTATGCATATTTATGTATGCCATATTTATATGCAGTATTAATAATAATTTATCATGATTTGATTATTTTTGAGTTTCCAATATTTCGGCGCATTTCTACACGCCATGATCACGGATAAAGTAAAGTCTTCTGGAAGTGGGTAGTCATTGGCAGAAAAAACGATCTACCTTCTCTCTAAGTCTCTGACTACGAATGATGGCCGGTATATATATATATATAACTACTACTATATACTACCGGTTTCACTTTCGAACGAACTCAATCACGGCACACAACACTAAAAAAAAGTAAGGCCTTTGCATCTATTATACATGATTTATACAGCGTCAGCAACTGGTAATCATGCTGTAAGGGACGCTGCAGTACCTGGGACATTATTAGATGGATTAGGCTTGCCCAGCACCTATACTATCCTCTCAGCTTAGTCAGCTATTACTCAGAGGAAAGAACAGGTCAATACGTCTGAAGCTAACTAAGCCGCGGGTCTCCTCACGATATTTCCTTCACCGTTAAAGCTCGTGTTAAGTGTGCACATACATGCAACACAACACTAATGGTATTACTGTCTATAGCAGATTTCTGGGTATCGGATATATAATATGGCATGCGGTTACCCAGAAATCTGCTATCGCAGAACACCTTTTCTAGGCAGGGTCAAATCACTGGATCGAGCTACAGAAGCCACAAGTAATCTCAACTGAGCAAAATTATATATGGTTCAAGAAGCCATAGAGATTACCAAACACAGTTATTTTCACCGAGAAGATGGTTTTCAATTATCTGGAAACTGTTTACCATGGAATCCTGTTTGAAACAATGTATCAACCGAAAAAGTGCAGTAATAGCCTCGCGTAGTGATACCGTTAGTGTTGTGTGCCGTGATGGAGTTGCGTTCAAAAGTGAAATCGGTAGTAGAAACATCATTCGTAGTCAGAGACTTAGAAAGAGGGCACATACATTTCGGGAGATATATGCAATATTTACGGAATATTTAACATAAACAAAGCTAGGCTAAGCATAGCCTGAAACCATATCCTTATTTTGGATTCCCTGCACACGGATTGCATTGTGGTTTTGTGACCTTGTGACCTATCCTGCCTGCCGTGCTAGCGTAAAGACACAAAATTCTATAATATGCTTAAAACTGTTTCTTTCTTCTAATACAAGTTTTGGGTAGTGATCAAGTCGTTTCTGTTTTGTACGCTTTTTTTGTCGAAGTTATCTCCTTAAGTTTTAAATTTCATTAAAATCCGACCATCCGTTTAAAAGTTAGCCTCGGACAAAAATTCCAGACATATGTACACAAACATTGCGCCAAAACGCCTAGTTGCCACAAAGAACTTCGTTTGCTTCGCTCACTCGTTCGATACTATTAAAACATAAGACAAACTGAGAAATTAGAAAATCACTGAAATCCATTTTCATTTATTTATGGACTCAAAATCTTACCTTACAATCATCTTAATATCCGCACGCGCGTCCGCGGATGTGAAGCCTTAACATTTTATGCATTCTCAACATGTCTGATACGTTCCCTTCCTTCCTTCCTGCATTCTATTATAATATTATTGTATAATTTAAGGACTCGCCAGAACGAACTTGGTATCTATTGAATAACACGTGCGGCAGTAAAGTTAACGTTCAACAGTTGGTAAAAATTTAAATAGAACTACATATGTATACTACAGACGAATCATAATTTCAGCCATAAAACGTCCACTGATGAACACAGGCCTCCCTCATGGATCTCCATGAGGGGTAGTTGCCATACTCACCACGCTTGGCAGGCGGGGAAGAATCGACGCTGCTGCCCATCTTCCGGAGGTAGCCCTTGGCAGACTCTTACTGCATCCACGGGCAAGAGAGGAGAGTGAACATTCTATTGCTGGTACTGTAAGGACACCCTTACATTCTGTTTCACTGTGTACGATTGTAATTTTTTCTGGTTGTACGAACAGGAATATCGATAGGAAATTGAATGCTTTCCATTTCCTAACCAAAACGAAAAACAAAACCCGAACTGCATTTTTATCGTGCAGTTCTAACTCTTTGAAATTAGACTAAACTACCGCCTCATAAAATATGTATACAAGCATGCCTACTGGCTTAACAGTCTCTGACCTTTAGCCCAGCGAAACTGTGAGCAACCAGTAATAATAGACATTTATAGGAGGTCAACCATTCATTTCCGTTCAATTAGAAATAAATAGTTCAGTATTTACCTACTGCCAAGGAAGGGTATTATTTTTCGCGCTGTGTGATCCGCGCGATCCTGTGTGTTTGTTTGTTTGTAAATTTATTTATTCCCACGTATCTTCCAAACGGCTGGATGGATTACGACAATTAAGGTATCGTTAGATTCGTCTCAAAAACTCCAGAGTCCGTAATCAGAAATAAATACAGATTTTAATTTAACTATTTGAGTAAATTTGTAATCAATGAATTGAAATGGTCGTATTTTAGCTTGTAATCGGACATAATTATGTGTGTTTAACCTTGCATTTGAGTTTTGGTTTCACCTTATAATATACAAAACTATAATAAATTGTTTAGTTTTTTTCTCTACTCCATATTTTTATATAATACTAACTTTTGCCCGCGATTTCGTCCGCGTGGAAGTCATAAAACGTAAAATCCCCTTTTTCACGCAGAGCCACTTTGATTCGAAAATATAAAACCCCTTTTATTCCCTATCCCGTGCGAATTTCGAAAAATCCCTTCTTAGTGCACCTCTAGGATACTCAAGGTAAATGTGTGCCAAATTTCAAGTCTTTAGGTCCAGTGGTTTAGGAAGTTAGTTAGTTTATTAATTTCAAGCTGCGTTGATATATCAGTCAGTCATTCAGTCAGTCAGTCAGGATAAGGAAATAGGGAATAAGGGAATAGGAATAAGGGTATATATATATAGATTTTGTTCAAATAGTTCAAATATTCATAATTCCTTGGAAAATAGTATTATACATAGAAAAACTTGCACCCTCTTCCACAGATAAATACACGCTAATCTAAAACTGTAATAATCATTCTATTATTAGATGAACGTTTGCAAAACATTCCACCTTGGTTTTGCTTCGAAGTTAATTTCAGACTTGAATTACAAATATTAAATAAAAATGTCGAAGTTCTAATGAAGTAAATGAAGAAAAATAGTATAAGTAATGTTTATATTTTTTTTTGTTTCCCGAGGCTTTGCAGGTATTTTTTGCCTATTTATATTTTTTTTAACTGCTTTTAATATTAGCTTCTCAGTTGAAGCCCTGTCAAAATCTAAACAAACATCCTCGTACTTATGAACAGGGAGACATAAAAAACATAGTATTTGTTATAATCAATATCATCTTGCTACCTTATTCCTACGCTAGGTGGGGTCGGCACAACATGCATTCCTCTTCCGCCCTCCCCGCCCGGTCACCAACTCCTAACTCACTCCTTTTTAGGGTTTCGTAACCAAAGGGTAAAAACGGGACTAAGACTCCGCTGTCCGTTTGTCTGTCTGTTTGTCTGTCTGTCTGTCCATCAGTCTCTCTGTATGTCCGTATGTCTGTCACCTGTCCGTCTGGCTTTATATCATGCACCGTGGTAGCAAGACAGTTGACATTTTCACAGATGATGTATTTTGTTGCCGCTATAACAACAAATACTAAAAACAGAATTAAATTAGTATTTAAGGGGGCTCTCATACAACAAACGTGATATTTTGCCGTTTTTGGGTCAATATTAATAACGGTTAAGGTACACGCTTGAAATATTCACGGAATATTTAGTTGTTATTACAAATAAAAATATAAATAAAAATATATATATATATATATATAAGAGGGTTAGTGAGGGCGAGGGAGAGTTTTTTTGCCAAATAACGGTACGGAACCTTTCGTGCGCTAGTTAGACTCGCACTTGAAAGATTTTTTTTTCATATCCCCATTCACACAATCCATCCATCGCATAAGTCAACAGGTAGGTAGGTACTGTATATGTTTTCATATATTAAGTTCTTCATCATCATATACGTGTTGATCCATGAGGGAGGCTTTTGCAGTAGATATCTTACGGCTGACATGATGATGCATTAAGTTAAATATGTTATTATGTTATTGCAATCAAACTCTTAAATTTAATTTTAATGTATATATGTCGTGAGATGATTTCATAATTCCGATTATCGCGAAAATTCTAGAGATTTTGTGAACACACGGATCATCAGTTCAGCCATAAAACGTCCACTACTGAACACCGGCCCCCCTCATGGATCTCCATGAGCGGTACTTGCCATACTCACTACGCTTGGCAGGCGGGTTGGCGAGCGCAGTACGGGATGTTGATACACGGAAAGACGCTGCTGCCTCTCTTCCGGAGGTAACCCTTAGCAGGCTCTTACTGCATCCACGGGCATGAAAGGAGGGGTAACATTCTTCTGCCGGCACCCCACAGCCACACGGATGATTATTCTTAAACAATTTTGATTAAATCCGAAAACACTACCAGTAACAGAACCTATGAAGAACTATGTTCAAGAACTATGTTGACTATGATACCATAAACGGAATCGAGTCCTGAAACTGTTCCATCACAACACAGCTCCCGGCGGCACTTGCATTAACCGCAATGACATTTAATCTTCCACTATTGCGCACAAGGGCAAATGTTAGTTGAATGATACAATGTCACGCTAGATTATCCTCAACTTTGACATTAAAAAAAATAAAATAATGGTTATATCTGTAAAACTAGTTACAGGACAGTGATAGAGACCTTCCTTTAAGCATAATAATACTTGTGTTAAAAGGCTCTTCTATGATAATTTTATAATTATTACAGTATTTATAGCTAAATAACTTATGAATTGTGCATAACAATTATTAAGAGAAGAATTATAATAGTTTTAAAATAATAAATTTCAAAATTAAATCTCTAATAGATATAATTAAGAATAAAGTAACATAGATTACCCCGTGAATGATTCGGGTTCCGGAGACGAGCACGAGCAGATGCCTTTTCCATTATAGCTAGACTAGGGTTTTAAGACTAAGCCTTTGAGCCCATGTTGATAGATTTAGCGGACGAAGACACGGAATAAGGCCTGGCGCACATCACTTTATTGTTTGCGACATCATTTTAAAATTGCCGGAACATGCGGCCATGATCATTCCAATCAAATTAAAAAAGTTCGATATCTATCAAAGCTAAGGTTCATCACCATCATCGAAAACTCAGAAACTGTACGGTTCGTACAACAATAAGTAAATGCTGAGTTTAATTCTTAGAATTCAACCGTGGAACCCGGGCGCGACATGCGGCCATCCGCGTCAGTCCACAATATCATCGCGGCTCATTAACATCTTCCCATTAATTATTAATTAAGTACTACATTATAGTGTGCAGTTAATATAACTAACTCTTTTTCTTTGATGTCCCATACAGAAACCTATTCATTTATTTCCATAAACGACGTGTCTATGTGATTACAAAACGTTGTTCACGTCCACATACAAAAATAAAATCGGCCAAGTGCGAGTCAGCCTCGCACACGTAGGGTTCAGTATTAGTCAGTGAATATTTCAAGCGTCTACCTGTTGCCGTTATTATTATAGAGAAAAATACGGCATTAAAATCACGATTTTTGTATGGGAGCCCCCTTAAATAATTATTTTATTCTGTTTTTAGCATTTGTTATTATAGCGGCAACAGAAATACATCATCTGTGAAAATTTCAACTGTCTAGCTATCACGGTTCATGAGATACAGCCTGGTGACAGACAGACAGAAAGACAAACGGACAGCGGAGTCTTAGTAATAGGGTCCCGTTTTTACCCTTTGTGTAGGGAACCAAAAAAAACATATGTAATCTCATGTTAACCAGAAATAATGCACATGAATCTGTTCGCTTCCCTGTTTTAAGCACTGTGATAAGAAGCGATTAGATAACACAGCTCTATTTTTTGGTTGATTCGGAGTTGGAGCAAATTTCATTCCACGCATTCTGTCTTCTAGTCACATTTCATAGTAAGCTTTATTGTGAAGATTACATTTTATTATTCAGATATTGGGATGCGATAAACAAGCTTCTACAATAACATTTCTAAAGAAATGCAGCAATTTTCTATAAATAAGTTTATAAGCCGTGCCGTTTGCCGTGGGGGTAGAATGTTACCCCTCCTCTCCTACCCGTGGATGCAGTAAGAGCCTGCTAAGGGACGTCTCCGGAAGATGGGCAGCAGCGTCTTTCCGTATATAAACATCCCGTACTGCGCTCATCAACCCGCTTGCCAAGCGTGGTGAGTATGGCAACTACCCCTCATGGAGATCCATGAAGGAGGCCTTAGTTCAGTAGTGGACGTTTTACGGCTGAAATGATGATGATGAAGTTTATAAGCACACCTTGTAAGTCAGCCGGTTGTTATTCCACAGACAGACATCTCAGTCCTCAGTACCACGTTAGGGGTTGAAAAATAAATTGTCTAGAAGATCCAGTTTGGATATACTGAGAGTTAAAACTTTCACTAGATCAAGACTGGAGCTTTAGACTGGATCTACTGAGAGTGATCCTTTCCTTTGACTAAAATTATTAGTAGAGCGATATGTACTAGCGATTTAGAAATAGGTATCCAAATCGCGCGCTGAGCCGCTTGCCGTGAAGTGGTTTATCACTCCCCATTGTACAATATCTGCACCTCGAATCACCACTGAAACATGATCTGATATTGTATAAACTTCAACTTGACAAAACACGACGCCGAGGAAAGTCGAGAAACCCCAGCGCGATGTAGCTACTAAGGTTATTTGTAGTGGGTCTGAGTGGTTTTCTGTGAATAAAAAGTGAATTGGATCGCGAGTTTTTTCAATTTGACTGTCTATTTGGTGAAGGTGGTAACAAAGAAGCATCAACGCCGTATGTTAAACTATCGAATGCTTGGCAGACGTTTTATCTGTTATAATTAACTAGCGACCAAATACAGGGCTCCGCGGGCCTACTGCTCCACCACGACAACGCGCCCCCGCACACGGCACTCAAAACGAGGGACACCGGTCGTACTCCTGGGTCACCCTTCTTACACCCCTGACCTACCTAGCACCGTGTGACTTATTTTTATTCCCGAAATTAAAAAAAATTGGCGAAGTGCGAGTTTGACTCGCGCTGGAAGGGTTCCGTACCAAACATTGGCAAAACTACTTAAAACGGCAAAAGAAAATGCGTTGGTTGTATCGGAGCCCCCCTCAAATATTTGTTTTATTTTGATTTAACGAATTACATTTAATGTGAATATACAACTTAATATGCTGTGAACATTTTAGTCGTCTACCTTTTGCTGTTATTCCTATCGAGTAAAAAACGGCAATAAAATCACGTTTTTGTATAGTTTTTTTATATATATATATATCCCTTAAATATTTATTTTATTGTGTTTTTTAATATTTGTCGCCGAAAGATGCGCTGTTAGCGTTTAAGCAGGCTTTAAACGTGGTAGGTGTCTGCGGCGGACTGGAAAAAGTGTTTCGATTAGGTACTGGTTTGCATAAAACTTGAGAGTACTTTGAAAAGATTCAATAAAAAATATATTTACCCATAGAGCACTTTATTATATGTATATTCGTAAAATTTTAAGAGTATCCCACGTACATGCTGTTTTGCAAATTAACAAACTAAAAACACTTACTTGACTCTCACTCTGAGCACTGTTCGAATTTTCAGGTATATCTGCTTAATATTACGGTCTCTATACGAGTATATCATATCGAACGAGATGCAAAAAGAAGACGAGGACGACCAATAAAGAGATGGTGTGATGATATCACAGATATTGCCGGAACTACGTGGTCAAGAACAGCCAAGCATAGAAGCCAATGGAAAAACTTGGAGGATGTTTTTACCGCCAAAGGCGGTCCTTACCAGATAATCATCATTTCAGCCATAAAACGTCCACTGATGAACTCAGGCCTCCCTCATGGATCTCCATGAGGGGTAGTTGCCATACTCACCACGCTTGGCAGGCGGGTTGGTGAGCGCAGTATGGGATGTTGATACACGGATAGACGCTGCTGCCCATCTTCCGAAGGTATCCCTTAGCAGGCTCCTACTGCATCCATGGGCATGAGAGGAGGGGTATCATTCTACTGCCGGCACCCCACGGCGTAATATCATATCATAGCGTACCAGATAATATCTGGTATATATTATATAAGTTAATAAATAGTGCTATTTAAGCGAGTATTTATTTAGAAGAAAATCTAAATTTAGTAAACTTTTATATTATTTAGTTGCTAAGGAAATAAAGCTATTTTTATTTTTAGTTATTTTTTATTTTATACGAATATTATACGCCTTATTTACGGTCTTAAGCAGGATCCACGTCCACGCGAACGAAGTCGCGGGCACAGCTAGTACAGAATACAGACTTGAAAGGATTTTGTAGAATACATTTAGTATTTTTGTTTCTAACATTAAGTTTATAACCTTGAGTACACTTCAAATACGTCATTAATCTGATGTTTACTCCTTTAAGCCGTGTTGGCCGAGTGGTATGTACCCCCGACTTTCAATCCGAAGGTCGTGGGTTCGATACCGGCCGTGCACCAATGGATTTTTCTTTCTTGAAAAATGTATGTGCACACTTAACACGTGCTTTAACGGTGAAGGAAACATCGTGAGGAAACCCGCGGCTTAGTTAGCCTCAGACGTATTGACCTGTTCTTTCCTTTGAATAATAGCTGACTAAGCTGAGAGGACGGTATAGGTGCTGGGCAAGCCTAATCCATCTAACAATATCCCAGGCACTGCAGCGTCCCATACAGCATGATTACTAGTTGCTGACGCTGTATAAATCATCTATAATAGATGCAAAGGGCCTTACTTTTTTTAATCCTTACGTCCCCTATATATTGTATTATATATTGTTTCCTATGTATATCTCATTAGGTGAATTGTGCCTAAATAGCGGAGTCTATTGTATTAATTAGTGCGAGGCTTTTACCTCATGGCTGATTACACAAATGTTTGTTACATTTACTTTCGGTGAATCTGTTCTCGATCATTGGATGAACACTTACTTTTTTCTGTTGCGGACGGTTTTGTTTTTGTTACGTGGTATGTAGCTATTATCACAGCTATTATTTTAATTTTTTTCACTACTATTGCTTAGTAACTACCATATGAGTTAGCGTCTGTACTTCCCAGTGATCAGTGCGAGACTAAAACAACTCAAGCTGGCAAATCAGCGCAGCGTTGACCAGCTACGCGCCGACCACTGGCGAGAATGACGGTACGCGTCACAGGAAATCAGTCTAACTAAGTTTCGGCGCTGACTAACGCCAAGGCACGGCATGGCATCGGCAGAGCGTGCTTCGGAAGCCTGAAGATCCTTTGGCATACCGCGGCATCCCGCAGCAAGCCCAACTCCGCTAACGTTAGTCAACGCCGGTTTAATTCAACAAGTTTTGATCGGCGCATTTAAAAAAAATATGTAACCTCCGACTATTTACTTAGTCTCTCAGGTTCATCATTTCAGCCATAAAACGTCCACTAATGAACAAAAGCCTCCCTCATGGGTCTCCATGAGGGGTAGTTGCCATACTCACCACGCTTGGCAGGCGGGTTGGTGAGCGCAGTATGGGATGTTGATATATGGAAAGACGCTGCTGCCCATCTTTCGGAGATATCCCTTAGCAGGTTCTTATTGCATCCACGGGCATGAGAGGAGGGGCAACATTCTACTGCCGGCGCCCCACGGCTACTCTCAGGTTACCTTTTTTGTAATGTATACTCTCATTTTTGCAATCTACACATCATACCCTTTTATTTGATACCACACTTGGGTATATTAATTTGAAAACATTCGATTGTTCATTCCTACTTTCAACCCCCATATCTAATAAATGGTTCTACCGATTTCTATAAAATTTTCAGTTTTATATTCAACACATTATTTCCTTTCATTTGATACCAAACTCGGCTATATTTGGAAACATTTGATTATTCATTCCCTCTTTCTCCCCCCATATCTCGTAAACTTCTCAACCGATTTTCCGCCGGATAACTGCCGCACCTTTTAAAACCTTATTTCAAGTAGTTTAGCTGTCATAATTCTGTGTCGTGGGATGGAATATTTCCCCTCCTCTTTGCTCCTAACACCTTTGGACGCAGTAAGAATCTGCTAAGGGGTACCCCTGGAAAATGGGCAGCAGCGTCTGTCCTTGTATCAACATATGCTCACTAACCCGCCTACCACTACAGTGAGTATGGCAACAAACCCACATAATCATTACTTGAAAATCCATGACGGAGACTTTGTCCACCAGTGGACGCCCTTCGGTTGAGATGAGTAATTTTAATACGTTTCATGGCAGGCTTTTGACTGTGCATTAATAACAACTCTCATAATCCGAATTGAATTTCCAGAGCGTCCATTCAGCTACCTACTTTTTCAACTGTTATACAGGATGGATAAGTTGTTAAGGATTGTTTCTGTCGAATTTTACTTACTTTACGGACTTACTGGTGCCCTGCTCGACTATCTTTACTCTATTATGTGTTTGTGTAGAAACCAATCTAATCGCATTGTATGTTAGCTATTATTATTATTTTTCATTCTCTAAGTGTAAAGTTATTTGAGTTGGTATTGTATACGTACTGTGTTTTGTCTGTGCTGTTTTGTTGCCAAATAAAAGTCTATCTAACTATTTTAAAATTTAGCGGGCGCAAAGAGCCATACTTATAAAGTATAAACTTAAATTATACATTAATATAAGTTATATAAAAAAAAGAAAATGGCCAGACGAAATGACGACAGGTGGACGAAAACGCTGACTGAATGGTGGCCGAGAGAAGGGCACAGAAAAAGGGGTCGTCCACCATCCCGATGGGTTGACGATGTTCGGAAGACCGTGGGTTGCACCTGGCTAAGAATAGCTTATGACAGAGGCGAATGGCAAAATCAAAGGGAGGCCTATGCCCAGCAGTGGGTCGATAAAGGCTGATGATGATGATGATGATGATGATATAAAAAAAATTATATAAACTTAAACTGAAATTAGATTTTCAACACTTCATGTGAGTTTATTTTAACTATTGTGATATTGTTGCATCTTTTGATTATTGAAAATTATATTTAAAATAAGATAACAAGTGTTTAATGTGAAACTTCATCCTGTGACGTAGAAAAGTAGACTAAATTTTTTCTTGTTTTTAACACTTGCTATTTTTTTTGGAAAGCCTCAAATAATATATATAAAAAGTTAAGTTTTTTCAAAATATATGTAAATGTTTACCTAAATAAGATACGCGTAGGATTGTATGAAATTATTCGTATGTTGTTTTTAGGGTTTCGTCGTAGAACAAGAAATCCTTACAGTATCGCTTTGAATTTCTGTCTATCTGTCCTTTTGCGAAGAGACTATGCTATTAGTCCTAGAAAGCTGTTCTTGCATGTTCATATAAAAAACAACGCCGAGATAACGCTTCAAAAAATGCTGAAAACATATATAGATACGGTTTTCCAAAAAAACTGGAATAGTCAAATGAGTGAGCGAATCTAACGAGATATATATATAAGGTAAGGAGGATATATAAGGGTTGTCAATACAAAACGATTATCGTGGAGGATTTTTAGTTGTGGAAAATTTGTCGCTAAAATAAGTGCGGTTTACCAAACATAATACTGATTACTTAAAACCGAAATCTCAATAAATACCTCTTAAAAAGCTTTGGTATTATGCCGTGGGGTGCCAGCAGTAGAATCCTCCTCTCATGCCCATGGATGCAGTAAGATCCTGCTAAGGGATACCTCCGGAAGATGGGCAGCAGCGTCTATCTGTGTATCAACATCCCATACTGCGCTCACCAACCCGCCTGCCAAGCGTGGTGAGAATGGCAACTACCCCTCATGGAGATCCATGAGGGAGGCCTGTGTTCATCAGTAGACGTTTTACGGCTGAAATTATGAATGATGAAGCTTTGGTAAACGTAAAAAACATACACCAACTTCTAAGAACAGGTCTACGGGTAACAACGGTTTTTAGGGTTCCGGACCAAAATGGTAAAAAGTAACCCTTACGGTGTGACTTTGTCTGTCTGTCTGCCACAGATAGATATGTTGACAACCACTGATGCTATCGAAAATTGAAATTTATACCATTAAGGGTGTTAAGATAACGCTTTATCACTGATACAGCATATTTTTATATTTTTACTATGATTGCAAGGGGGCGGAAAAGGGATCCTATAAAAGGGATTTATTTACACAATAATAAATAGTTTTTGGTTTGGTTCGGAAGCCGTATAGTTTTATACTTATTTAGAAAAATGTTGAAAAAATACCGTTTCCCCCCCCCCCCCTTATCTCCAAAGTTTGCGGAGATAAACCCCTGTAGTAATTAGGGTGTAGAATGCCAATGTAAACTGCGCTCCAAAACACAAATAGTTGACGTTGGTCATAAAGACGCTAGCCTGAAATGGAACTGGGCTGGACACGTCTGCCACATGTCTTTATTTCGTCTAAGATGTCAGGCGATTTGTGGGCAAAGAACACCACAGAGTGGATCGCACCCAATGCACGCCGGGGACGTGGTAGGCCCAGGGGATGGCGCAAAGAACTAGATACCCATTTAAGATCTTAGCCTGCGTTAAATCGGGAAGATTGGAAGAAGTTTGCCCTGCAATTGCACACAAATAGTTAAAAAAATAAATATATTAATTTTAGTGCGATTCCCCCTTTTAATCTTTACTATTATACGCCGTGGGGTGCCGGCAGTAGAATGATACCCCTCCTCTCATGCCCATGGATGCAGTAAGATCCTGCTAAGGGATACCTCCGGAAGATGGGCAGCAGCGTCTATCCGTGTATCAACATCCCATACTGTGCTCACCAACCCGCCTGCCAAGCGTGGTGAGTATGGCAACTACCCCTCATGGAGATCCTGATCCTGAGGGAGGCCTGTGTTCATCAGTGGACGTTTTCTGGCTGAAATGATGATGATTATACCTTAAAAACATTCAGGTTTGGCGATCTACGCCACTTTAAAAACGCGTCCTGTATATTCGGGATTTCTGTATATTGGACACGAGGGTCGGATGAGCAAAATTCAGTACCATGCTTTTGTGTTTGTTCATACAAAGAATGTGAAAATGAAACAAACAATGCTCTCACACTCACAAAGCCCGCGTGTCATGAAATCCTTTCAATTCTCATCGGAAAATGTAAAACAGTTCCAAAGTGTTGTCGCTTTTCATTCGCCATTTATATTTCAACATGAATGTAAATATTAAATGCAATTTTAACAGTTAACTGCAATATTAAGACATCGCATTGGCGATATTGGCTTTTAATTTTTCATGTTTTGTACTTCAAATTGGTAGTTGGTAGGTAAACGATTTGTGCCTCTTAATTTTTTGTGAGTACATAAAAGTCTATATTAAGCTTTTTTCAAAATGATTTATTTTAGTTTAGCTGGAATCATTTGAATCCACGCAGCCGGGAGTAGCAATAGACCGTGATGCGTGGAGTGAGAGAAAGAGGAGACAACGGGACTTCGTAGTTTAATTGAAAAAATAAGAAAAATGATGACAAGCTTGAGTATATATAAGGGAGATTTTTTTTTATTGGTTTGTGTACAAAAAATACATAATTGTACCCTAATAGTATTACAATCTAGACAAGAAGGCCAATGAGCAATTTTAATTTGACAGTTTTATAAAATAAATTATATCTAAGAATCAGTGGCACTTTTTTTACTATCTATTTAAGGGGAAGACACCATGTTCTTGTGTTCTTTTTTAATATATTTACATTTATAAGGGAGATGATCATGCATTTTACTAGTCGGGACGCCTGACGGCTCATATACAACTTCGATGGAAATGAGATGGCCTCGAGGCAGACCACCTGCCAGATGACGGTTGGCCGGACCACAGTGGATGAAGCTAGCACAGGACCGTTCAAATAGGCGTGCTAAAAGGGCATATACCAAGCAGTGGGTGTCAGGGGACTAATATGATGTGAATTAAATATTTAACATAACAAAGATGAACTTGTGTTTACCGTTCAGGGGATGTCGAGCTAGGCTCAATAAAACACCATTTAATGATTGATATTTTCCTGTATTCAGAAAAACCTATATAACACTAAGCATCTACGTTTAAAATAAATTATTAACACCGCATAGTCAATAAGAAACTAGATTTGATCCCGTAACTCTAATAAAGATTTAGTAAGAAAGCAGTTGTGAGAAAAACAAGTTAAAAGTTCATTTGTAGATTCGGGTACTTATTTTGAGGCATTCCAGTTAGCGTACCCAGATATACCATACCAAAACGAAACGCACCATAGTACTGCCACGTACCGTACCAGTCTTGGTGCGATTCATTTAGTAGACAAAAATATTAAATGTTGATGGCACAAAACGCACCAATGACCATGAATGGGCTGGTGACGTGGTAAAAATAAGATGTGGGTAATTAAAATTTAGAGGTGGCGGTCTGTTGTCTCACCAGTTAGTCCTAGGGAATACATTAGGAAAAAATCTTGATGTCTGGAGATACCGGAAGTTATTTTTGAAACATATGTTTAATGCTGTCGTCTGGACTTATTCAGGAATTGCTTACATTAATCGTCGTTGTTTTTGACAGCTGTATAAATTCAAACGACCATTTCTTCAGTTTAAATTTTGACAGCCGTCATCGCACAAGTGGATTTCATCAATGCTTTAAAATTTATGCCTAGGTTTTCTTCCAAATGTTAAATCGTATCAACATTCTTGACAGTTGCTGTAATTATTTACATTAACTGTTTTACACATTAATTGTTACATTAACTTTAGACATGTGTTAAAAACATAGCGACAACCTGCACATAATATTCGGTTTGCTAGGTAGGTACTGGTTTATTAATGTAAAAAAACAGTATAAATCCAGAGAGTACTAAAATATTAACCACATGTAAGTTCCGATATCTGCTCTGCCTAGAGGAGCCAGAGCAGATATCGGAAAAAAATGATAATCCATCCAACAGGGGAGACAACAGACCGCCACCTTTATTATTTTAATTAGTAGGTAATTTAACTTAATGTTTACACCATCACGAGTAGAAACCGCACCAAGACTGGTGCCCCACGTGGCAGTGCTTTGGTGCGTTTTATCTGGGTGCGCTAAGTGGAATGCCTCCATATTTTACTAGATAATAGCTTTTATCATTTTAACTTATCATTAATAACATAAATCAGACATTTTGTTTACATGGTTATGCTTATGACACCTTAATTTTACATTGGCCAGTATCATCGCATATATCACAAAAAAAAATATATTTTTTTTGTTATTTAGTATAAAATAACAAAATCTACGAGTAAAATACAATTAATTAACATAACACAGATAAATAAATAAAAGAAACATATTGTATTTGCTATTTGACTAGATTACCATTGACAGCGGGTTCGATTGATAACTTCTATAAACTAGGCTTCGCATTAGACAAAATATATTTCAGCTACTTCTTACCAATGAATTTCAAAGACATATACACAGTAAATATCAAGTTATTTAACAACTGTAGAAACGATATCTGTTTAAATATGTGAAAAAGTAAAAGACACAGTTGGTTTGCCTGATTGCTTAGTATTTAAAATGCAGGAATTTTTAAAGTGAAGAATCGCTCTCTTATTGAAAAAGGCTATAAATGAACAAAGTGTTATCTAATCATGCAACTATCAATTTTTGATATTATTAATACTATTGTAGTAGTGATTGCTTTCACGTTTTTACTCATCCTTAGCCTTTATAAAATGTACCCAGACTTAATGAAATAATGAAATTCCCTGCAAATAAGTTTATGGTAAAGATATAGAATATTTGCTATAATAAACGCTTTAACTACTTTTTATAATAATATTTTAACATTTGATAAAGTCATGAAAACTAAATTTAGGCTACTACACGTCTTTTCTTTATAAAACATTCCGATAGATAGATTTTTAATTTATATAAAACTGCGATTGTATATTTATTTAAATGTACGTTTCTTATCGTTGTTATGTAAATTCGCCTTCTTCTTGATCTCTAGCCCGTAAAATATCCATGAAAACATGCACATTCCCATGTAAAGTTTCGATGTTGTTGTTTACGAATATAAAACTTCAGAAGAAACTTAGGAAGACTTAACAATATTATTTCAATAAAATATTTACTACAAGAGATCTTAAACAAAATGTGGTCGCTTGAAGGTAAGGTAAACATCATTATTCAAAAGACTTGCACCTTTTAGTAGTAGGTATGTGCTTTCAAACACTATTTATGCAGTCACATGACAGCATTTGATTGTTTTTAATAGGTTGTTGTAAGACAGGCGCTTCAATGTACCTAAGTCAAAGCGTAGCTCTCAACGATAAAACGGTTTGCAAGTTAGAATTTTATCTTCCAAAGCAATAAGCTGGAGAGTATAATCCGGAATAAATATTCCCTCTACCTTATAAAGGGATAAGAGATTAAGAGGGTTTTAAGACTTTATTGTTTCAGGAAGGATTACTTATACATATTTTTAATTGAAGCGATACAAAATTAAAACCAAATTATGCCACACGTTCGGGGCATGTAGAGCATCTGCCGCGAATCGGATTGGGTAATGAGCTTCGTTTGTTTCTGACAATTCGCTTACGCTCCGCCATTTTCAATGAAATGCCGAGCTCATTGTATTTTAATACCACACTATCGCGCACTTGTTGACCCGTAAGCATTGATTAACTCAACTTATATACTCAGTTTACTTATCAACTCAACTGCACATTAAAATGCTTTCTCTGTCATGACTAATGTCGAACTATTTTTGAATGAATCGCAAGCTAAAATCATGACATAATAAGATTTGGAATTATGCATAGTTTTTTTTTTATTTATAATGTTTAACCACCCTAAGGTAGAACATTTCATAGAAATCAAAATTCTCGATTCCGACGGGATTGGACCCTATTTAAGCAGGAGAACTCTTTTGAAATAACCTGTAGATGGCACTAAATCGGTGCCAACATTTTTTGATATTAGCCTTCTTTTCTTCTAAAACAATTCATTCAAAATAATAAATGTTTTTTAGCATAGTAGTTATAATATTAATAAAGTAAATTGGAAAGCTGTACTATAAAACTCATTTAAATTTTATAAATGCGTTGTGTAAGAAAGTGCTTTTAAATATCAAACCATTAACAATTACAAAAAATGGAAAATTTCTTTATCTTAACGTTCGGGGAACGATGCTTGCATATCTATTAAATGTAAATTGCAAAATGTAAAATATAATTGAATTGCATAGTACCAAACTGGAACTACACTACCATTCCTGTAAATACATATACTTATAAATACATGTATTTATAATACACATATATTTATCAAAATTGTTAATTTATATAATGCTTATATGATGCTATATTATAGTATCTATGTAAAAAGTAAGATGAGTTCTCATCATCACACGTCTAAGAGAAATTATCTTTAATTTTTATTCAAAGTTGTACACAATTATTGCTTTTTGATCAAAAGAATTAATTCATTCATGTCAGATTATTTTTAAAAGACTGCTAATGATATGAAAGAACCCTTTTATACACATTATGACTATACATTGCCAAAAGGGATAGGATAACATTTATATAGATTTTAACAAATGTAAGTCTAGCCGATTAAATATCTTTTGATGAATTTATGATATTGGATATAATTTCTGGTAAACATTTTAATATCGGTCCACTTTTTTCCAAAGCTTATGAATCCACGCAAGAAAGCGCACGAGTGTTGAGCTTATTGTTATAATGCAAGACAATTAGTTCAACATTTTGAATACATTTGAGCCTACCCTACAATAGTAGAGAAGGCTCAAAATGTCTTCATAACTATTGAATAGTCGAAAATATCTACCAAACCAGCATGGATAATACCACTTTGCTATAAATATTTCTAATTGACAAACAACTTGCTTATTATAAACTAATCTACAGGCATTTATATGATATATTTTTGGTTACTCATTTTCTTGTTACCTTTGAATTGACCTAGTTATATAATTGTTGGATTTGTTTAAAAGGTAATACCACCTATAAACAAACCTACGAAGACAACTGTGATAGCTGACCACCTACTTCTAACTAAAATATATCGATTTTACTCTATGTTGCTATCTATGATCAAGACATTTCCGATTTGTCGTCTTTGAAAGCCGGTCTTTCCGATAAATCAATATGAGATATTTTTTCATTCGACAACTCATCCGACCATTATACGCTTTTTAAGGCCTCCTGCGGACTAGGCAGCCTGCCTGCAGCGGTAAAAATATTTAAGCAGCCAATTGACGGCCACTTGTGAACCGTTGAACGATATGTATCTTCTAAAAAACGCAGAGCAAAGAAAATATCCTCTTTTTGGAGAACGGCACTCAAAAGGCTTATTTTATGGATTTTGTGAAAAGATTTCGAAACCCAGAATACGTCTGGCTGCTAAAAGAATAGCGCAGAGAGTGAGTCAGTCGGCAGTCACATACATTGGCCTACACTAGCTCTGGCTGCTCTAGCTGCGCGCAACCAATGGGGCAAAAAGCCAAATGGGCAGGGGTGCTATCGTACCATCAGAACGTACGTTCGAATAGCTGTCGCAGCTAAGCTGCCTATTGCGCATGAAACCTGACATACACGTATAAACACTTTGGTTTACATGGTGTTCCAAGGTTCTTAAATATATATATATATATATATATTTTATTTTTATATATATTTTTAAGTACCTCTTATTTTTATCTAAGTAGGTATCATGTGTTGATTGTAGGAGCTATTGCGTTTTTACGGAAAACTCTTGTAATTATATTGAGATTTACTTTTGTAACTATGTATTTAAAACGGTATTACTGAGTTTTCAAGTTCTTAGTTGTAGGTATGTACTTAGTTTCTTATACTAAAAGATATGTTACGACTAGAAGTTATCACCATTTTAACCTATTTGATCGAGAAAGTGGTGTTTTGACTAGAAAAATGAGTTTACTTACGTGTTATAACTGTAGTAGACTAGAATTGTATCAACTTAGGTATAATCACCTTGTACTTTGACTAGCTGACCCGGTGCCCCCTTTGTTGGGCGGTAATTTATAGTCTATGACACTCACAAATACTGTGGCTTTCTATTAGTAAAATAATTTTAAAAATTGGTTTAGTAGATCCAGAGATTACCCCTACAACCTCTTATAATGTTAGTATAGATAAATTACGCCTAGTAAATCACTGATGGTAGCATACGATGATTATAATAACAGGTATCCTGACTATTTAACAATGACCGTACGTATTTTTTGTTTAAAATGTAAAAACATACGCAACCGATTACAACGAAGCGACTATAACGGTCGATAGACACGATCAACGCACAACGATTGTAAAATTACAGTTAATCAATAACTACTCGACAAGCAAACGTTAATTTAATCTGTGATATATCACCTTATCAAAAAATTAATTCTATAAAAATACATTATCTTTACATATTCATTGCTCATTCATTTAATAACCAGACTTTTGATCGTTCCACATCAATAAAACATGACATTTTTCATCTATAACCAAATAAAAACCACCGCTTACATGACTGCGACAGAATGGATAATGAATATGATAAATGAAATGATACCAGTATTAAACTTACTAATAGATGATACTTACAAACTTAACATTAAATTATTCTACCTTAATTGTTATCAACTTATGTACAATCTTAACAAACTGTTGTCCCCAAAACCACCACCCTCGCTATAAGGTGGTGGTTTAGGGAAAAAACTCACTACATAAGGCTAAGTATAACAACAGCACTAACATTACCAAGTGAATCATGAAACGTGATCGTTACTGGATCGTACGTGCTTTTTGTAAAAATATCGAATTATAAAATGTATGATTTAATTTTCAGTACAGTGCAATCTAGTTGGTAGATAAATATTCACAGGGTATCGTATACTACCTACGTGAATTATTGACAACGCATCTCTTTTACTGAAATGTTTTGGATGTTTTGGAGGTAAACCCCTCTTATTAAAATTACTTTAACCATGGATTAAATAATATAACTACATATATACTTTATTTGGTGTTCGCTTTTTATGTAGGTACTGTAATAGGTGCTCATTATTTTAAACCGATTGCCCATGCCAGAGATGCACCCTTAGACGCACCAGAAGCAGCCATGAAAACGGCTATTTATACGAAACTACAATTGTTGATATCTCGCATTGTATTTCTATCTTTCTGGTTTGGTGTTTACTAGTGTTGCTATAGCGATCGGAATGTTGAGTAGTGAGGTGACAGCGTCCCTAGCGAGCGAGCGAGAGTCGCGCGAGTCCACGGTTGGTCCACCTAGCGCGCGGCTACTGCTAAGCGTCGCACGCTACTCGTGCACCTAACACTTTACTCTTTACCTTATTGCTTCCGTATTACCACAGCTCGACTGCTTCTATAAGTCTCTACTTTATCACCGAACTAGATATCTCCTAAATCGCCTACAATCGTACGACGCTAACTTAAACAATCTTACGCATACGGGGCAGGCCCTCGCCTTGAATTGACATCGATTTCCTTTTCGCGTTCCTTAAAACTATTGAAAAAATACACGTTTCAGCTACACCTGAAAACAAAGTCGATTTTTTCAATTCAATCCATTATCCTCATTAGATTATTATTGCTTATAGTTTTCACAGCGCCATCGTTCCAACCACGCTTTCTTAAAGTGTTTCTTTTGCGAATTATACAAAGATGTAAAGAAGTCTATAGAGAAATCATTCGTTGTATACATTCGCGTCCGCCGGCACTATGCGGCGGCGCCGTCGTCGTCGCCGCGCGAGCAGGCCGCCTCCTGGTGCTTGTTGAGGTAGCTCTTGAGCGCGAAGCTCTTCTTGCAGCGCGGGCAATCGTACTTCTTGTCGGATGAGTGCGTCTGCAGGTGCGCGCGCAGATTGGAGCGGTCAGCGAAGGCCTTTCCGCAGGCCGCGCAGTTGTAGGGCTTCTCGCCGGTGTGCGAGCGCAGGTGTCCGCGCAGCAGCCAGGGCCGCGAGAACTGTTTGCCGCAGACGCCGCACACGTGGCCCATGCGGTGGGTCAGCACGTGCATCGCTAGAGCCGGCATGGACACGTAAGCTTTGCCGCACTCGCCGCAGCGACGCGCCGAGGTAGAGTCGAGGCTGCGGTGCGTCTGCTTGTGCCGCGAGAGGTTGGACGAGGTCGCGTAGCGCTTACCGCATTCGGCGCAGTCGTATTTCCCCCGCTTTTCCTTTGCGGTGACGATGCAGAGGGAATCGTCGTCGGAGTCTTCCTCCTCTTCCTGCGACGGTGACGGACGGGGCACCGGCTCAATGACGGGTACCTCTATGGAAGTCAGCTGCGGGCCCTCCGGCCCGGAGGAGTACTGGTCGCACTCTTCATCGGTGACCTCCTTGATGCTGATGGTGGTTAGCTGGTTGTACCGCGGGGGGCTGGCGGGGGGCCCGGGAGGATGGTACTCGAGCGGCGGCGGCGGCGGCGGCGGCGGCGGCAGCCCGTCCGGGTACGTGATGTAGCTCACGTGCTGCTGGTTGTCGATCGTGTACTCGATCTATTGACAATATTTAAACCGATTAATGGACGAACCCTATTCAGTCGAAATGAGATGTGACAAACTTTGGGTGCGTTACTTAATGCATCTGTGCTTATTATGAAAACTACTTTTTGTTAATTAAATGAAAAACCTCATGAAAGTTAGACATAGGGTGTCACTGACTTTTTTGTAGGCAGTATCGATCTCTTAAACTTTTATCTAGAACTCAATCATATACCTCTCATCATTAAGGCAGCGTTCGTAAGAAACGTTTTCGTTCAACCGTTTTTTCTCTTACTTTGCAAATCCAACTACAACGAAAAAGTATTTTAACTTTTCGGGTAAATTTATATCCTTTGACACTCACAAAAACTGTGGCTTTCTATTAGTAAAAAAACAGTTGGTCCACAGATTACCCCCTACAACGTCACAAACTCACAAATCACAAACTTTACCTCTTTATAATATTATATAGATTTCATAATTATACCTATTGCTTCGCATGACCATGTGCCGCCATGTAAGAAGTCAAGAATAGATTTTCCAAACTAAAAAATAATCGTGGGTTGCTCCGCAGCCTCTTTACTTTACACTCTTATTTCTGAGTTATGGTAATTATCATTAAAGTTACATATTTCGTACGTATAAAAATTATAACAAACATTCGAACTGAATAAAGCACGTAACTGAATTTGTTCGCTTCAAAAAACTTTTGCCAAGTGAAGGAAAGACGCGAAAAAGTAACCTCAGTTTTTCACTTCTCTGAGGAAAAGAAATGAAAACAAAAAAATCAATGTAAACGAAGCTACAAAATATAAGTTTCTAAATTGAGATTAAAATGTTAACTATACTTAAACATTATTAACTGCTGAAATTAACGATCCCAAGCTGTAAACCAGTTTATGACTCTTCCTTATACCTTAGAGCAGTTAATTTCGCAGCTCGCCAATCGCAATAGACTGTTAGCTTAGTAACACATGAGTGACGTTATGATATTCTCCAATTTAAAGTTCTATAAATTCAATATGAGATCCCTCGTATCTATTTTTAAGTATAACAATACGAGGAGTTGACGCATTGTCACCACAAAGGTTTGGACAAGGTGCCCGTTACAACGTATTTATGTATTCTTAAATATATAGATTTATAAGTAGTACCCCTAATGTCTATTTTTTTTAAATAAATATTTGTATTTTTATCGTTATTAATAAGGACGTAGTGAAAAGTTTCTTTGTAGGGGCATACGTTCTGTGCTCTGACGCAGGTGAGCTCAAACGTTGACATAAATTTTCAGCAAGTGGCATGCATCAGCCATTAAAAAAGAAAAGAAGAAGACATAATTTTTTAGCCTATGCCATTTTTATGGACAGAGAGTGATTTGTGCTTTGTCAAATAAAAAGGATTACAGCTTTGACAGCTCACGCCCATATTTTGTTTTTTTTTTCATATCAAAACGATGATGATTTTTATAACGTACACGAAATTGACAGAGACTGGATGAGAGAGGATTGGTCATGCCAAGCCCATGTAAATAATAAGGGGAAGAATATAACGGACACGGCATGGTACTCTCGGCAGGTCTCACAGTGGAGTACACATGTAATATGGTATAGAATATCACCTGTTGTACCGGTATGGTTTGCACTGCTTGGTACATCTGCTCCGGCTGTTCCTCAGACACGATGTATATAGTTGTGGGCTGCAGCGTGTAGGTGTACACGGGTATGACGGGCTCCGGGGCGTGCAGCACGGTGAGCACGTGTGCGGGGGGGAGGGGGGCCACGCCGGCCGCGAGCGACAGCAACTCGTGCGCCGCCTCAGTGTCCGCCGCCGACCGCTCCGACATCGGCGCGCTACGTAACTCCTCATATTCCGCCGCCGCTTCCGCTTGCCGGGACTCTAGGGTAAAAATAAAATGCTGGACAAATCACACAGCATCATCTAGCCCCAAGCTAAGCAGAGCTTGTGTTATGGGTACTAGATGACATGAGATACATAAATAGATATTTTTATTATATATAGAAAAACACCCAGAACACCCTGAACAAATATCTGCAGACATTTGTCCCGATGCGGGAATCGAACCCGCAACCCCTTGCGTCGCAGGCGGACCTTCGCCCGCTGCGCCACAGAGCTCGTCAACAAATAAACATCAGTTTGGGGTGCTGGCAGTAGAATTTTGCCCCTCCTCTCTTCCCTGTAGATGCATTAAAATCTAGGATACCTACGGCAGAAGGGCAGCAGCGTATTTTCGTGTGCGCGCCTGCCAAGCGTGGCGAGTCTGGCAACACCGCCATATTAATGATCCACGATCCTTCGTGGCTGTGGCCGTAGACGGCAGTGCTAAGACAGATATAGTGATGATGACCATGAACAAGTAATGCTGGAAGAAAACACAGCCAGCCATACCAGAAAAATTGGTATACTCGACGTCAGACTATTTCGTCGAATAAAAATAATCTGTTTTAATATTTTATTGTTTAAAGCAAATCCTTCCTGCCTATCGGTAGGATTGGCATTAAAAAGTTGTTGAACATTTAATCAAATAGATACGATAATCGGATCGGACGTTCGAGTAGAAAACAGCGAAACTGTCTCTTATTATATATGTACATACATACATATATATATATAATTCATTCAAATGCTTGCTGAAGATGAACGGGGAACTTTCCTATTGAACCATTCTATCTATTGGTGAAAACTGTACTGAAATCCGTATGATCGTTTTTATGTTAGGCCATAAACGGTCATTTACGCTTGGCGATGTATGAGGAGGCCGTTTACGCCAAGTGTCACGCATTCCACACGTCACCACTCGTGCGATCGACCAAGACCAGGGACAAATATCTGCTAAAAAACTACATTTGTCCCGCGGTGGGAATCGAGCCCGCCACCTCCTGCGTCTCTGCCGGTTATGAACCAACTGCGTCACGGAGGTCGTCAAATCACTGGACTGTGTCGCGGATACCTTGAGCAGAAGAGACGGTGATTCTTCACTGCACGGCCACAAGCCACGTTACAGACTCCGCTCGAGACGGACTCAAGCCTCGGGCGTTCCGGTTCCGTTTTACGATACAATATTATTTGCGTTAAAATAGATGTATACCGTCTGAAAATCTTATCAACGCCATCTAAAGCGAGCTGTAAGCCTAGTTATGTGTTTAGTAATATAATATAACTAGCCGCACCCCGCAGTTTTACCCGCGTAGTTCCCGTTCCCGTGGGAATTTCGAAAAATCCCTTCTTAGTGCACCTCTAGGATACACAAGGTATATGTGTGCCAAATTTCAAGTCTCTAGGTCCAGTGGTTTAGGCTGTGCGTTGTCTGTCAGTCACTCAGTCAGTAACGGAAGAGTTTTACATATTATATTGATAACTAAATCTCTATTCAATAGCAGAGTAGTAATGCTAGATAGTAAAGACAGATTTCTTGTTAACTTTTCATCAACTTACATATATCAACTATAAAATTTTCAGGTTTTTCTGTCTGTAAACGTCGGAAATAAGATGTATGGTTTTTTTCACATTTCTCATAATAAGTCCAATACCATGAGCTTAAAATAACAATAATTACTATTACAGTTACTATTGTTATTGCTTCTTTATAAATGCCTTTCATATGATTACTGGACCTAGTAAGTCATCATTTTTTTTTTAGATCGTAGTTATAATTAAAACATTTATTTTCAATACAATTCAGTACAATAAGGCGTGTTCTTAAACAGTTCTAAATTTAACCATACCATTATTATTTCCTAAGATAAGCAGCTTTTATAGTTAGACAATGTCACTATAAGAGTGTTCTACCGTTTCGGTCCGGAAAACTCAAAACGGAATTAACTGAAGAACAACTTGTGCTCTCAGAGAGAGATTTTAGTATTTTAGTCTTTCTCCGCGAACGGTCTAAAGTTAAAACTAGCAGCGTCTGTAAGTCTATAAGTAAAACCCTTCCAGTTAAAATAATATCTCACTAAGTAAATGCAGAAGATGTAAAAACATTATGGATGACTTTAAGTTCGTGAAGTTATTTCACACGTACTCGCTCGTACTCCGCGAAGTTTGCATTCGTTAGCTTGCTGAATTTTCAAGCGGAAGGTAAATATATTTACGACGTGTAGATGAAATGACAAATAGAAGCGTGCATGTACATAACTACTTAATATACCTAAGGAGTTAGGTGAACACAATAAGGTAACATTTGTCCTTTTGCATGGAATTGAAATTCCTGGATAGATCGTAAGCAATATAATATAAGTAAATTTTAATTCAACAGTTCATTTACTTTGTTTCCTTTGTTTGTGATTAGAAAACTTGTACAAGTTATTAGGAACATAAATGTATCAGTTCACTTTGTAGCAAATAGCGATTAGAATCCACAGCTCTTGTTAAAAGTTAGGTCTACGAATGTACGAGAAAATGCCAATTTATCGCTAATATAAGGAACCGAGATAATTGGCCAACCAAGACCCTACTGCACCCATCCCAACCTTACCGGCTTGTGGTCCCCCTTGCTAAATATAAGACGAAGCTATGACATTATTTACCATGAACCCACGAAGGAGGTTGACTTGAGGCAGGCAGCCGGCCATAAATTCACTTAACCAAATGTCTTTAGTTAAAAGATAACGACATTTTGTGTCTTGGGTGGGACCCTGACCCTGAACCAGCTTTACAAACAAATACAAACAGCTGGTAAGAATCCCTTACAAAGAAATTTATTACCAAGTTTATAGATGGCATAAAAAATTCAAAGTCGCGTGCAACACGTGGGTTAAAACGTTGCAATTTTGACAATTAATCCTCATAATATTTTAAACGGCTTAGACAACAAGTTACATTGTAGATTTCAAAACAGTTTTGTTAGAACATCGTTTCTTTTGTACCAAGTTCACTAGTTATTTAGGTACGTACACTGGGTGAGCGGAAATATATAAGTTTATATTTAAAACTACTTTTATACAAGCTTTCATAATCAAAGATTGTATAGAATCAGTCTTAATTCCTCACTTAGGCAGAAGCGGTATAGAAAGGCGGGTATACCAGAAATACTGCACTCCACTACAGACTTCATCTGTATAGATGAGGCTATACTCTATGGATTTTGTCTCTCATTCATCAGGTATGGGACGGAAGAAAAAATGGCTGCCAACTAGTAAAAATTACGCAAGACA
Organism: Pasiphila rectangulata; assembly: GCA_963082625.1. Classification (NCBI taxonomy): domain Eukaryota; kingdom Metazoa; phylum Arthropoda; class Insecta; order Lepidoptera; family Geometridae; genus Pasiphila; species Pasiphila rectangulata. The sequence goes on along the minus strand of OY720236.1, from coordinate 22,763,863 downwards.
AAAACTGCAAAATTAACTAAAGGGAAAATAACATAACGTTAGACTAGGCGGTATGGTTTCAAACTATAGCCTGCTCCGACAGGAGCGAAAAATTAACAAAAACAACAACAATCATCAGGTATGACACAAGCTCGGTTTACTTATAGGCTAGATGGCAATGAGTGAAAAACTTTTCCATAATATACAGGGCATCCTACGGCTATGCCACGTGGAGGAAAAGTACCTTATATTTTTAACTTTTCTATCTTCAATAAGATTAATTTACTGAAATAAGGCAAGAGAGGAAAAGCAACATTCTACTGCCGGCACCCCACGGCATCTTACACCAACACTTGTGTGAGGTTTTTAATTTCCTTGTAATGTTCTACCTAAATGTAGCACACGGTTTCTTTGCTCTTATTGTAATAGCACATCTATTATACCTCGATGTTTCTAACATGTAATTTTTTAAGTGTTTACTATGTCTAACTGTTGGCATTGCCTTTTTCAATAAATAAATAAAACACTATAAAAATTACTTACTTATTTGTATAATATTTCTATTCTAACGTACACGTTTACAATTACAGCGCACTTTACAATACATCATATCCAGACATCGCGATGTAAATAACATTATGAACTCGAGCGGTACTGGGAACGCTGAGGGCTGTTGATTTGTTATTCTATTTGATAGCACACACAAGAGCAATCGAAATCGTTGCGCTTTTGCTTTTGAGATCCGCCAGTTATGGCGTTGATAAACGATTACTGGAACATTTTTCTTTAAATTAGCCGTGGGGTGCCGGCAGTAGAATGTTGCCCCTCCTCTCTTGCCCGTGGATGCAGTAAGAACCTGCTAAGAGCTACCTCCGGAAAATGGGGAGCAGCGTCATTCCGTGTATCAACATCCCATACTGCGCTCGCCACCCCGCCTGCCAAGCGTGGTGAGTAACAACCCCTTATGGAGATCCATGAGAAAGTCCTGTGTTCAGTAGTGGACGTTTTACGGCTGAAATGATGATTCTTTAAATTTCAATGGTATGACGTGGACTTTGAGGAAAAACAGGCATTACTCTCAGTCCCCCCAGTATATAAGAATAGAATTCAAACAGTGATGAAATCTATCTATATATAAAACGAACTCGAGAACGGCTGGAACAATTTTATTGATTTAAGATTTTATAGTAAAGTAATCTGAAACCACGCAAATATAAAATAATCATCAAACGAGCGCGGTTGTATTATGAGTATAATTAATATAAATAAGCAAATATTAAGTACAATACAATTTTATTTAAATATTTGTTATGAAAAGTTCATGAAAATTAATAACAATACGGGCTGTAATATAATATGTGTAATAACCCGTAAAAGGGGCTTTCAGCCCACGAAAACAAACAGTTTTGGAAAGGAAAATATCGGGAAATTGTTTTTATTTTCATTTTTATTTATAATTTAACTCGTTGATGTGATGTGAAAATGATCCTGATCCGATTATGACAATCGGATTTTAAATATTTTATTTAAAATATCTATTTGTGGTTATAGAAAAAAAAGGTACATATATATATCGCAAAGTAAACTTGCTTGTAGTTAGTTACATGAACCAGTGCATTGATAGAATGAATCAAGCTCACCAATTTTCGGTTTGTAAATGACGGAGTTCTAAGACATAATGACAACCTAAACGCCAGCTGATTCTTGACAGGGTTATTGAACTCCACAAAAAGTTGCCGTACAGGTCCAAATAAATATATATTATTGAAAATTGGTGAGCTTGATTCATTCTATCAATGCACTGGTTCATGTAACTACAAGCAAGTTTACTTTGCGTGCGATATTGCTGGGCGCTGCATTATTTATTTAAAAAGCTTTGCAAACATGTTGCAAGCTAGGTTTGAGTACCTACATATATACATATGTTTCAGAAACTAAAAGTAAAACAACTTAAAGCAATTTTTTATTACGTTAAATATTTTCCCCCGGCCAGTAATATACATTGGTCAAGCATTTACATCTTTATAGATGATTTGCCGCTTGAAATGGGATTGGGCAGGCCACGTGACTTGAATGCACCCAGGACGATGAGCCAATCTCGTCACACATTGGGTGCCAAACGGACAACTACGTCGCGGTAAACCCAAAAAAAGATGGCGAGACGACCTGGATGTATTCGAAACATTGTGGCAGGAAGTAGCAATCGATCGTGATGCATGTAGACAGAAAGGGGAGACATTTGCCCAGCAGAGGGATACAATATAGGTTGATAAAAAAAATATACAGGATCAGCACCTGGTAATCATGCTGTACCGGACTTGGCAGTGCCTGGGGAATAATTAGATGGTTTAGGCTTGCCCAGCACCTATACGCTCCTCCCAGCTTAGTTGGCTATTAGTGAGAGGAAAGAACAGGTAAAACGTCTGAAGCTAAATCTAAAGCGGATCTCTCTACACAGGTAAACACCTTTTCTCTCCTAATAACTCATAAATAAGCTTATTAAGCAGCCGTAGGACGTCCACTGCTGGACAAAGGCCTCCCTCATGGATCTCCAAGTAGAGATTGTGAAGAGTTGTTGCCATCCTCACCACGCTTGTCAGGCGGGCTGGCGAGCGCATAACGGGATGCTGATACACAGAAAGACGCTGCGGCCCGGAGGTATGCCTTCGCAGATTCTTACTGCATCACCGGCAAGAGAGGAGTGGCCCACGGCCAAAGATAATTATTTGAATGGTATTGACCCTTGGCCGGGTGTTGCTCGGTTCAGCCGCCCGTTAGGAAATTATGTCATAGGTGAACTATCCAATATGCTAGGCAAGGCTAGCATAAAATTGTAGCAATTAATAGAAATGTTTCTTCTTCGCTTCTTTCCCTCAAAAAAACAATTAAGAATACTTTTTTTCCAAGTGAAAACGAAAATAAAAATGAAAGAATTTTTGTGCAAACTAATTCAATGATGTATTTTATTAAATATGAACGTGTTTAGTTTGCTTTTGTAAATTGACATTTCATAGTAACACTTACTGAATTTGACTTTGACTAAGTTACGCTTACCTACGTTCTTAATGAAATTCAAATATGCAAATATCTAATTCGATATCAATGTTGTTGATATATAGTGTTACGAGGTATTTGTTTTATCAGGTCGCGTGCTAGCAGTTTGTAGTATTTTCATTATGTAGCGATTGTGTGATTCTTATGTAGCGATGCCGAGATTTATTGTGTTTTTACCTGTTTATTATTGATTGTTGTTTATTTTATCGCGTGTGATTCCTGATTATACTTTTACATTTTATCGTGCAACGAACTCTTTTTAATTCAAGCCCAAACCCTGAGAGACAAACAGTACCTAGCCTGCAATTCGTTTCAGCCGTAAAACGTCCACTACTGAACACAGGCCTCGCTCATGGATCTCCATGACGGGTTGTTGCCATACTCACCACGCTTGGCAGGCGGGTTGGCGAGCGCAGTACAGGATGTTGGTACACGGAAAAACGCTGCTGCCCATCTTCCGGAGGTATCCCTTAGCAGGCTTTTACTGCATCCATGGGTATGAGAGGAGGGGTAACATTCTACTGCCGGCACCCCACGGCGCAATTAGTATTTTAATATTACTCATTTTTATTCTGTCAATGTTGTAGATTCTGTTTTACACTTCCTAAAATTAATTATAATTAGAGATCTGACGCATCCAAATTTAGAGCTGTCTACGTAATATTGAGTATATTTGTTCCGTTATAATTTTATAATGGCATTAACCGAAAAGCTCTATGTAATTTTAGTCCATTTTACGTCATTTTAATTAGCTTTAGCTAGTTAATGTGACAACAGAATCGCTTGATCGCCACCATTATCTTGTGGCATGATATTTTTTGTTTTACCTGCATCCAGGCACCTAAATATAAAGCTTATTTTTATTTAGGTAAGTATTATATTATTATCCAGACAAAATGTAGGCGAGCCAGAAGCTAGACCAGATCACAAACATAACCTAGTCGCAAATACGACTGAGTAATTTGACATGTCAGTAACATGTAACAAGATTTATTTATTTTCATTTACATTGCCATGCCAGTATAACAACACACTAAAGCGACAAACAAATGCATAAATTTTAAACTTAACCATAATTATTATTCAGTTTTTTATTGTTATTTTTTTTAAGATGTTACAATTAACTTTGCATATTGTACGTTCTTATTTTCTTTAACTTATTTGACTGCACTGACGAATGCGTTAACCCAAATTCAAGGGCACCATTAACCATATTGCCGTGGGGTGCCGGCAGTAGAATGATACCCCTCCTCTCATACCCATGGATGCAGTAAGAGCCTGCTAAGGGATACCTCCAGAAGATGGGCAGCAGCGTCTATCCGTGTATCAACATCCCATACTGCGCTCACCAACCCGCCTGCCAAGCGTGGTGAGTATGGCAACTTCCCCTCATGGAGATCCATGAGGGAGGCCTGTGTTCATCAGTGGACGTTTTATGGCTGAAATGATGATTAACCATTAACCAGGCTATCACGAAACGGGCCTGATTGGCGACAACTGTTTACTCATGAAAGGTATTCGGAATTCGGCTTATATTATTGATGGCAATTTTCCCAACTGAAACGCAGACTGGCGTATTTTGGTGACATGAAAATTGAAACATTCCATCGGCTGTGAGATTAATTAGCGTACACATGAAACACTTAATTAATGTTGGATGCAACAATAATATTATGTATATCATTATTTATTTATTTAAACAAAATCCACAGTCTTTAATCTACATTATCCTAAATTACACATAATATATCCTACGACCAATAATGGATTTACATTATAAATAAGAAAAATATTAAGCAGACAGTTAAAGCAAACTTAAATTAATGTTAAAAATCTAAACAAAAGCACATAGTTTCATGTTTTCTTCTATATTTTTTGAACATTCAATTCTGCGTTAGGTTTGCTTTATATAGTAGATTCAGTTTTTTTTATACTACTAAATGACGAGAAAAGCCGAAGGCCCACGTAATGTCAAGCGGTAACCCCTACCTATAACAATTGCAATGCCGCGGTGATCACGTTCACAAAGCACGTGACCAACGCTGCATTGCACTGCGCCCGTCACCCTGAGACAGAGTTGTAAGGTCTCATGTTTACTGTAATCTGCCCGTGGTGCATGTTCAGCATTATTTATTTAATAACCATGATAAGCGAAATGTGTTTTTAAGTACTTCATCATTCATCATCATTTCAGCCGTAAAACGTCCACTACTGAAATAAGGCCTCCCTCATGGAACTCCATGAGGGGTAGTTGCCATACTCACCACGCTTGGCAGGCGGGTTGGTGAGCGCAGTACGGGATGTTGATATACGGAAAGACGCTGCTGCCCATCTTCCGGAGGTGTACCTTAGCAGGCTCTTACCGCATCCACGGGTAGGAGAGGACAGGTAACATTCTACTGCCGGCACCCCACGGCTTAAGTAAAGCTTTAAGTACTTATATCAAAAAATTACTTATATCAAAAAAAAATAGTTACTTATATAAAAAAAAAGTCGCAGCATGCGTCACGCTGCGATAACATTTTAAAACTGTTTGAAGGACTTGGCTTAGCTAGGAAAACATATGAATAGGCTGTATCAAATAAATACATCATCAGCATCCTCATCATCTCCACCGCAGGACTGCTGTTCACTTCCTCTGCCTCGCTCATGGATCTCCAAGTCCATTAGGGTGTGAAATGTTTATACATCGACTAGTCCGATTTTAATTATCTAAGATTTGTCGCATTTATCTCAGCCCGAAATAACATATAGGCCTTTTAAGCTATTTATGTATCGTAAATGATCACAGAAAAAATAATCATAACGTAAATGACAAAGCCCCAGTGACTATGGCGATTGGGTTCTGTATGATTGTTGTTGAACATCAACGAAAACGGCCTCAATGAAAGCTTGATTCCTGAACTTTTCAAATTAGCTCAAAGTTATGCGTTAAAACTTGTCAGCCCGCGGAAACTTTGGATCAAGGTTTTCAAACTATAACACTTTTAAATATAATAAAATATGGATTTGTAATTTGTAATGTAAATTTGACAATGGAATTGTAGAAGTGTGGGCCTTGGTTTACAAAAATTTTAATTAGTAAACAATTGACCTCAACAATCTGCAGAGTGCACATCAGTCACTGCTCTTCACCTGTTCACCTTCTTAAACTGAGAGTGAGAGACACTTCGCTTTGAGAATGCGGTCTTGGTGAAGGCAGTATTACACACATCCTTTTCAACTGCCCGAAATACTCTTCCCCATCCTTATACGAATTTTTAGTATGCATTTTTGATTTGGACTAAAACTACGATAAGGGATGAAAAGGCGCTTACATTCTTTATTAGTACGTATTAGTTACATCATCATTTCAGCCGTAAAACGTCCACTACTGAACTAAGGCCTACAACTACCTACTTACCTACTACCCCTCATGGAGATCCATGAGGGGTAGTTGCCATACTCACCACGCTTGGCAGGCGGGTTGGTGAGCGCAGTATGGGATGTTGATATACGGAAAGACGCTGCTGGCCATCTTCCGGAGGTGTCCCTAAGCAGGCTTTTACTGCATCCACGGGTAAGAGAGGAGGGGTAACATTCTACTGCCGGCACCCCACGGCTAATTAGTTACATGTATTGATTTAATATGCATGTGTCCGTACATGTAGCTCAGGTTATAGGAGTGTAAGTACAAAGTAAGCACCAGAAAACAGATCAAATATTGTACCTACTCTCTCACTTACTCCTCTCTCACTCACACCTACAAAAGAAGACACTTTGAATTGAGTACTCCTATTCAATATCAAGATGGAACTTGAAAGCAAACTTCACTTTACTTCAGTAATATCCGCAAGCCACCGCTGAAAGCTTAAGTTATTTCTAATACTGAGAATAACTATATAAAACTAGCTGACCCGCGCGGTTTCACCCGCATTAAGACAACGTTAATTGGGAAAGATCATGATTGTAGCAGTCTGTGTATGTAGGTTTAATTACGATTACCGTATTTTGATAAATAAAAGTGTTAATAGATACGTTAATAATGTCAAGGCTACATTTTAACCAAAGTCATTTCATCTCCTATGTATATATTTAAATTTAAGCTTTTGAGATATGCTGCAGCACGTATTTAATTATTTTATTTCCCATATCATCTCAGTCGTAGGAATGTGTCTACGTCCACTGCTGGGCATATTCCTCCCTCCCTCGTGTATCTCCAAGATCATGAGAGGGATGTTGCCATACTCGCCACGCTTGGCAGGCAGGTTGGCGAACGAAGACCGGGATGTTAATATATGGAAAGAAGCTGCTACCCAACTTCCGAAGGTATCCTTTAGCAGATTGTTACTGCATCTACGGGTAAGAGAGGACAGAGAACATTCTACTGCCGGCACTACACGGCAGGGATAATTTAAGAGTAATGTTTAAATTTTTTATGTGACAAGATTAGCACCAATTTCAGAAAGACCGATTTCAGGCGTGGCGACGCATGCCGTGGCGACGCATCGCGACGCTATTATGATGGTATATACATATATATACAGTCTATTATATTGTAGTACTGTACTGTACTGTACATTACTGTATTGTAATTTTTGTATTTTTTATGAAAATAAATGTTTATTAAATAAACAGTCATCATTTTCTGGAAAAAAGTCGAAATATTTTATTTTATCATTATGTCATATTTAGTTCCTGTCGTAATCTGTTCTTTTCTGCATATTACTTTGACAAAATAATGTCGATGTTTCACATCTGCCAGGCGTCCCGTGGCGGCCCACATTTTTTTTTTATTTAAGCATTACGTAATTCAGACTTTTCTATTTATTACCGCCCAGATGCATTTCAGAACTAGAAGCCTTATTAGAATATGTTCTATCGTTGTCGTTTTTGTCTTATTTTTACACAGAAAACCTGTATAGGTACACGTTTTGCGCTTTACGCTTCTTGAACGCTATTTCTGTAAAACCTCTGTTAAGGTATTTATTAATACGAAACTGTCATGACCGGGAAATATCTGCTTGTACGTCGAGATATCGATTGGACATAAACGGTAACTAATGGGCAGAGAAACTTCTCGATCTCTGTCTTCGAGGCCAAGGCACACTAGGGGCTTTGCGCGCTGCGACAAGTTTAGTGTGCATAATAGTTGTAAGCTTATTGACGTAAGTGGATAAATGTTATAGAAATTATAGTTAGTATGCTTAATGGTGAAAGGTAGTTATAGTCCGTGAAACTTACCTTGATCGCTGCGATAGCTGTCATCAAAATCCCTCCCATCAGGTTCTGAATTTTGTAATGGTATAAGTTACCTGTGGCAACATCGTACTTTATGGATGGGACTGCACGAAAAGTAATGTGCGGTGCCGATTAGTCAACGTTACTTACATATACGTCATATTTTCAACATCGTCCTAGCCCCATTGGTGACACTTGGCATATGTCGCGGCGATCAAGCTAAGTTTTATGAATTATAGTGCTATGTAGCAGTATTTAATTTACCTATAAGTGTGGGAATATATACGTTATTATAGGCACTTTCAATATGTATAAAACATCCTGCAGTTTGGAGTCCGTTAGATAATCCTATCTGCATCCTTAAAACTAAATTACTTATATTATCCAAACCCTGATGACTTTTCCTAAAGCCCGTCGTATGAACTGAGAGAATGTTGTTTTTTTCCAAGAACTACTAAGTATTTGTTAATAATACTTACTGTGAAAAATTTTACAAATACAAGAGAGAAGAGATATCGGTCTTAGCGAGGAAGTTAAATTTACATCGCGTCCTGGTTCGGGGGTTATCGCAATAATGCCAATATCTCTCCATTGTAACAGGACAAAGTTTATTTAAAGCAAAGATTAAACAATCTAAGCAGTTCGGTCTTAGCGTTACTTACTAATGTAATAGGTTGATTAGGGGTTACATAATCCGGGGTGAGAGAACATTGTAACTTATATCATCATCATCATCATCATTTCAGCCGTAAAACGTCCACTACTGAACTATGGCCTCCCTCTCCATCTCCATGAAGGGTAGTTGCCATACTCACCACGCTTGGCAGGCGGGTTGGTGAGCGCAGTACCGGATGTTGATATACGGAAAGACGCTGCTGCCCATCTACCGGAGGATGCAGGCTCTTACTGCATCCAAGGGTAGGAGAGGAGGGGTAACATTCTACTGCCGGCACCCCACGGCAATGACAATCCATGAGGGAGGCCTGTGTTCAGTAGTGGACGTTTTACGGCTGATATGATGATGATGATTCGCTGCCACATTTGAGAACATGTTGTTTTGTCGTAGACGTAGACAAAAGTTTTGCCAATTGTCGCATTTAGCCCAACGGATAAATTTTCGCTTCGATTATTTTAGATTTAAGAAGTTCGAAGTTTGTTGGGGTAGGGTTTCGTCTAAAATTAGATAAGGCCAGCCTACGTAATGCACATACTTAGAAAGTTCAGGAGTCCAATATGACTTTAGTTTGAAAGTAGGAACTGGATTAAGACTATTTTTTATAAAAGGAATATGAAGGTCCGCTGCTAGGTTTAAATTATCAATAAAACAGTCATAAGATTTTTGACTCTCACTAGATAAAATAGTATTTTTTATAAATATCGTCTAAACAAGTCGTATATCCATCCCAATTAGCTTTTTTATAATTGATTTTAGTAATTTAAATTTAATATAAATATTGTAGGTAATAAGTTCTGTGATTTTAATTTAATAATCAAGTGATCACTTCCTAAACTTTAGTTCGGTACGCTCCAACTAAAATGTATTGCTACGTCTGATGTTATTAAGGATAGATCAGGAGATGATTTCCTTAGTTGGCCGTTACCTAGACTAATTCGTATTTCGCTTCCGTCATTGAGACAAACAAAATTACTGTCCAATATTGCGTCGAAAAGGTAAGTGCCTCTCGAGTCCGTTTTGTTTTGACCAATCGGTGTGATGCGCGTTATTACCCAACATTATTGTTTTACTATTAAATGATGTGAACAAAATGTCTCAATCTCCCTGACTAGTTCGGGTTGGCAGCGGCGGACAATAAACAGCAACATGTGCAATGGCAGTTATATACCTTTACGCATAGTAGTTCTGAGTTACCTACTGATAAGGGACCGCTTTGGGATTTTATAGATTTATGAATGAATAGCTAAGCCTCCATAGTTATCGCTGCGGTCCTTTCGGTAAACATTATAATTACTTACACGTGCTATAAGAGCACGGTGTCACTTATCAAACAGGTTTCGCTTACGACTGCAATATGGGTTTTTTTTTTTGAAGAAGTATTTGTTGAAAAAATATTAACTTGGGAATAATATTTCGTGTATTCCACTATAGTTTATTAAATCCTGTAAATTTACTTTTGATATCCATTGACAATAAATAGCCTACTTACCTTCAAAAACAACTGTTTACGGCTGAGAGTCGTTATTGACAAAAGAACCAAAAATAAATTTCTTGATTGGCCTGGCCATTCAGTAGGAAGGCCCTCCGTCACTACCATTATCCACTCCGCGCAAAGTTAAAAGAGTTTACTAATTTTTGATTGTACATTCATTTGTTTATAAACACTACTTCTTTTATGCTAGTGAAAAGCTCGCTAAATGTTGTCGTGTCCTTTTCGGTGTGCAGTGGATCCGGGGATTGGTCCGGGAAGTGTTCTTCGTCCATAGAGGAAGCATTCCCATTGTAATACGCGTTCAGAATAAGTCTTCTTTTTAGATTTTGTAGCAGGCTGAGTTTGTAAGATTGGACTTTTGTCAAGTTGTTTAACAGCCGTCGAGTCTTTCGTAACATCGCAGTAGCTAGTTCCGGGAATTCCTTGGACTGACGAAACATTGGTTTGATGTGAAGTTGCTGGGACAACGAAGCGTGGTGCGGGTTCAGGCGAGGTTTGATGTGGTACGCTGGGGATAACTTCGATGTCCATGTCGATGGCTTTGTCGTACGTTATATTGTGTTCCGCCATAATATGTCGTATCCGTTTCTCCTTGATAAAGGCAGGGCATGTTTTTGGTAAAGCCATAATGTCTTCCTGAGCAATTGATACACTTAAATATGTCTGTATCACAATTGGCATGGTCCCATGGCACATTTCGGGCATTTCACTTTTCTGGTTACGCAGGTTTTAACAGAGTAACCCAAATGCGAGCACAGGGTGCACTGTGAAACTGGGAATACGTAAGGCTCAACAAGTACATTAACATCGTGTACTCGGATAGAATAGGGCATGACATTACCTCTAAAGCAGAGACAAACAGATTCACAGCGAACCCATTCATCTTTATCTGGTGCTCAGCGGTTAAGACGCCTTTGTTTATGTCTTCTTCTGACAATTCTAGGTCTACATCCTTTATCACTCCGTAAGAAAAACCTACATTCGATTTTTTGTGCATACGCCAGCTTTTTTCCAAAAGGTCTTTATTTGAAGTCAGCTTCATGGTGTCAGATTCGTTTTCAACTTGAATTTTGATTTTGTAAATGTATTTTATTGATAAGATTCCAGTTATGCAGTGCTCTTTGAGAGTGCGTGCTAAAGCGAATTGTTTTGGTAGTGGTTGTTCGCATGAAATAAGAACTTCTCATTTGAGTATTTCGTCTGCCGGGCTAATCTTCTCGCCGTCAACTTTCCACAAACGGTCTTCCATTCATCATTATCATTGTTAAACTTCTCTTCTTTCTGTATTTCCGAGGTACATTTTCTTCCTTCTCGAGTATTTGGTATTAGTGAAAATTCATTTTCTTAACGATTTTTTTTCCTCTGGGCTCCATCTTGTTCCGAATCCATAGACCCGTCCGCCATCGCTATGAGGAGTGAACGCGACCTGCCCGAACGAATGCCGAAGCGGGACTGACGCATTTCCTTAATACCTGTTTTATCTAAAATATTTGAAAAGGTAATTTATGACCCACTCTATGAGTATTTTGATCAAAATGACATTTTTGCAAACGAACAAGTGGGATTAAAAAAAAAATCTATTTCGTAAAACGTCCACTACTGAACACAGGCCTCCCTCATGGATCTCCATAAGGGGCAGTTGCCATACTCACCACGCTTGGCAGGCGGGTTGGCGAGCGCAGTACGGGATGTTGATACACGGAATGACGCTGCTGCCCATCTTCCGGAGGTAGCTCTTAGCAGGCTCTTACTGCATCCACGGGCAAGATAGGAGGGGCAACATTCTACTGGCAAATAAATGAATATGAATATTATTAACAGCCAAGTCAGATCCATAATTTTAATAAGACTGCTTCGTTAATTATCGTGAGGTAATAAGATTTCGCTGCAGCTTTATGATCAAAGGAAAAACGCTCTACGCAGAAAACTAGTTATTGAATGCTCGGCCTTGCACGAGATGAAGACTCTCCATCTCGTCCGTTTTGAAACTCTGCTTTTCGGACGGAAATTAAAAATAAATAATTACGTTTTTCGTAATTGGATTTTTATATTACATTTAGAAATAAAAATACGTTTGTGGTTTTAGGTACTTTTATTCGGACCTCTATGGCAACTCTTTGCCTACGCGAATTAATGTCAATGACCCTGTCAAGTATCAGCTGGCGTTTAGCTATAGTCAGCTGTAGAAGCTAAAACTTTCGTGGTCTTTTCTTGAATGAAAATCGCAAAATCGTAAAACTAAAGTTGTCCTTAGGATGGTCAGAATCACCCCTTTTCGGGTTACATACATATTATAATACATCATGTATATAAGTACATTAACGTATATTCTGAACAAATAAAACAAGTAAGAATGATGCATATAGTATAAAGAAAAGTATTTGCTATTTAATTAATAATTTATCTGAGTGCGTCATAATTCAGTTTTATTGGCTAAGTTGGTTCATATTTCATCTTTGTACGATAATGCTCTTTATATAATAATAGGTCTTTACCTATGAAATTGCCGTTCTTCAGTACTGGTAATTTCAAATAAAAAAAAATTTGACATGGCTTGGTATTTCAAATTCAAATTAATTTTGTTTTAAAAACATGACATTCTTTTTACAAACTCAGTCTTTTGTTTATTGATTAGCGTTGTATTTTCATTACATTTGAACATTTTTCGTCATAATGGGTACCTTAAAAAATCGTGTAATTATGGAATATGAGTTCCGTCGTGGCACCAACGTGACACAAACGGCACGTAACATCAAAAACGTTTACGGAGAGAACTGTACAAACGAACACACAACCCGTTATTGGTTTTCCCGGTTCCGTTCTGGAAATTTTGACTTGAAAAATGGAGCTGGTGGCCGTCCTAAGACTATTGTCAACAATGATGAATTAAAGGCGATTGTGGAAGCTGACGAAACTCAATCTACAGGTGAGCTAGCAGCAGCTTTTGATGTTAGCATCAAAACAATATTGATCCATTTGCGACAAATTGGCAAGGTAAAAAAGCTTGATAGATGGGTACCCCACGAACTTAGCGCTGGTGAGCGCAACGTACGTGTTGAGACCTGTCTCGCGCTGCTCAACAGATAAAGAAATGAAGGAATTTTGAACCGAATTGTTACGTGCGATGATAAATGGATTCTGTTCGACAATCGAAAGCGCTCAACAAGTTGGTTAGATCCTGGTTCAGCACCAAAGCAATGCCCTAAACCAAAAATGACCCCTAAAAAGTGATGGTCACTGTTTGGTGGTCTAGTGCGGGTGTGATTCACCACAGTTTTTTTTATAAAACGGCATGAGCATTACTGCAGATGTGTACTGTAAAGAACTGGAGAAAATGATGGAGAAGCTTGCACATCTGCAACCAGCTTTGGTCAATCGGTTGTCCCTACTGCTCCTTCACGACAACGCGCGACCCCATACTGCACAACAGACCAGTTTCCAAGCTGCAAGAGCTGGGGTTGGAAGCTCTCCTTCATCCGCCATACTCACCAGACCTTGCACCTACCGACTATTACTTTTTCCAAACTTTAGACAACTTTTTAGTGGGTAAAAAATTCAATTCCCGAGGGGCAGTACAAAATGCCTTTGAAGAGTTTGTTGCCTCCCGTGCAGCTGATTTTTGCAAGAAGGGCATCAATAAACTGCCAATGCGTTGGCAAAGATGCGTCGATTGCATGGGGTGTTACTTTGAGTAATAGAAATAAAAAAGTTAGGAAAAAAAGTACTTTCATTTATTCCATACAAAACGGCAATTTCATAGGTAAAGACCTAATATAATAACACTTAAAAAACTATTCCACTCTGATCCATTAAGATGACGCATCGGGCCGAGAAACACGAAAACGGCGAAAACGAGTACTTTTGAATGCGCGATGTGAGAGGATGAATGATATTGATTCAAATTTAAAAAATGTCATAGATAAGGGAAAATCTTGAAAAATTTAATGAACCGGACAAAATTTTGAAAAGTAACCGGCTTTACTAAAAAAAAAATTACAAATTTCTCACCAAAAAAAAGTTTAATAATTCGAATGCTCAGAATTATCCGCGACAACACCCCATTATTTTTTACGATTAAAATAGCCAGATCACTTTACTATTTTACAGTCCGAGAATTTTTTTTTGTAATGTGTATATTATGAGTAATTAATTAAAAACTCAATCAAATCTATTTGCGCCTACTCTAGTTTACTATACCCAACAATGTTTGCTCAGAAAATTTGACCAGGCGCTATCTGGGCCGCCGCGCGCCGGCGCGCACCGGTGCGACGGCGACGTTGCGACTCCGACGAACGCACGATTGCCTGTTCGCTCACCGTCGGGCTGGCAACGCCGCACCGTACGGACGGCGGCGGCGCGAGACGCGTGCTGTTTGTTTTGGTTATTGTCTTGTACTCTGTGTGACGACAAACGAGTGATTTACTTCAGAATTATTTTCAAAATTATAACTTAGACTTTAGTGTACCTACTAAATTATATTGTAGCTTCAGAACATTATTGGTAGTAAGTTAGGTAATATTTTTATTGACGATGGTCAACCCACATCCTCAACAGAGCCAGTAGATAGAGAGTGAGTACTGAGTAGGTACCTAATACCTATTTATCATTTCAGCAATCAATTTAAAGTACCTATCTTATAATAATACTCCGTCTATTTTTTATTTTCAAGTGTGTAGGTACTAAGACTTGTCTGTACAAAGTAACCATACTGTAGGAAACAAATATCAGAACAAAAAGCTATGGAGTCGTCTCTTGATATTTTAGAAACCTATCTAAAATAATAATATTTATTACTTAGGTGATGTTCTATCACCTAATAAATATTATTCGAATCCGACGGTTATTGTGTTAGCTTTAACTTTTTAATAATTATAATATAATTATGACCTTATTTATAAGGTCTATTTATGGAAAAAACCCGAAATCCCGAATTTTTGGATTAGGTCACTATATTTGTGAAGGTGCGATATAATTACATCATTTCATTTTGTAGCCACCCAGAAATATCACCAACTTACGCAGAGTTACACAATGTGTTGCCGACATTTGAGGATTCAGAAAAACGGTAAACTTAACACTTTTTTTAAATAATCACGGTTATTTTATTGTCTTTTTACCGACTTCAAAAAAGAGGAAGTTGTCGATTGGGTTATTATTTTTTCCTCTTTTAAATAAACGAAAGTAAAATTACTCTCACTGATTTATCACAAAGATTTTCCAGGTATTTAGTAAGTATTTAGTACCCATCCCTCCGCCACTGTACTCTAGTCATATGGTAGATGTCTACTTCCTTTAATAGTACTGTAAGTAATTTTGTTTCAGTTAAAAAAACCAAATCCTGAAAATGAAGAGTTACAAAATGTGATGCCCACATCTGAGGATTCGGGAAACGGTAAACTTAAGTACCTTTTTAAACTATAGCGATTATTGTCTTGTCTTTTTACCGACTTCAAAAAAGAAGAAGTGGTCGATTTGGTTATATTTTTTAAATGTCGTTGACTGAATAAATACTAAAATATGTGCTTAAATGTCAGATTCAAACAGAAACACCCGACTTGGGGCATCGAGTAATAGATGTTAATCATTTTACATCACAACTAATACAACTCTCTTAACATGAATCTCTGTTTGACTGCGGATCAGCCTCAATTAAATTAGTTTCTGAACATCGAATAGGATTACAATCGGAATTTCCATTTGTCTGCTCTATGTGTAATTATAAAAACAAAATAAAATCTTTGGCTGATGTAAACAAAGATGCTGTTGCAGAAATAATGGCAGCAGGTTGTGGTCACGCGCAACTGAAGCATTTTTCCGCAGCAGTAGGATTACCCATTATATCTGAACACACTTACAATAAAATGCAGGACGATGTTTGTGTCGATTGGGAAGAAACTGCCTGGGAGGAAATTAAAATAGCCGGAGAAAAAGTAAAAGGTTGTATACTTTTAGGGGTTTATTTTGTACATCAAAACTAACAACATTTGTTCTGCGACTTTTGTCAAAAGTAATAAAATAAAACCGGGCAAGAGCGAGTCGGACCGAGGGTTCCGTGCCATCATACAATATAATATATGACAAAGGCGGTTTTATATTTGTTGGAGAACCTTGACAGCGCCATCTCTTGTCTGATAGTGAAACTTATGTAGATTTTTTACACTTTCGATGATTTCTAAAAAAGTATGCTATGTAGAGAGATTGTAATAAATTTCCTCTAATCTTTACATACACTTCTAATAGCAATAAAAGTTTCAGAGGTTTATCTCCGCAAACTTCGGAGATAAGGGGGGGGAACGCTATTTTTATTAACATTTTTGTAAATGACTCAAAAACTATACGACTTAAAGGAAAACTAAAAACTGTTTATTAATGTGCAAATAAATACCTTTGATATGATACCCCACACGGCCTAATAACTTTACTTAAAAATTTTGAAATCCCCTATCCGCCCCCCTGCAATCAAAATAAGAATGTTTTTCAACATTTTCATATATGCTATATTAGTAAAAAAAGTGTTGTCTTTTACCATTTCAAATTTCAAGTTGATAGCATCAGTAGTTCTCGAGATATCCATTTGTGACAGACAGACAGACAGACAGAGTGATTCTATAAGGGTTCCTTTTTACCATTTTGGTCCGGAACCTTAAAAATCAGCTGTTCCATACATTTTGTCGCGGGTGAACGATATTTTCTATGGAACAACAAAATTTTTTTTGAGTTTTGACAAAAGTCGCAGAACAAAAGTTTTTAGTTTTGATGCACAGAATAAGCCCCTAAAAGGATGCTAATTGATTAGAAATAAGCCTGTATTGTATGAAATCATTAAATAGTTCAATAGAATTTTTGCCTTTTTTTAAATGGTTGAATAAGAACAAGGCGACTCCATGATTATCAATGCTCTAGGCAAATCGAGTTGACGCGTGCCGCCGCCGCGCCGTTAGCAGCGCCACGTACGCTAGACTAGCGCTGCCGCCCGCTGCTAGGCGTGATCCTGTCGAGTGCGACCGCGTAAAATTTGTCCGAGTGAAGGGGCGCGGTACTCGATTTTTGAAACAATAGTTTATCAATGCGTCACCTTAAACCAATCCATAAGCGGATTTGTTTCTACTACTTGTTTCACCCTAACCCACCGACAGAATTGTGAAGTCGTATTTTAGTGTTATTTGAACTACTAACCTACGCAGTAAGTTACAACTGAGAGATATTTCATCGAAATGAGCAACTTCGCTTACGTGTTCGACAACCTGAAGCTATCGAAAGGAATCCTAGGCGCGTGTGTTCGTCAAGAAGCCGTCTCGTGAAAACCGAACAGAATAGGTGCGACGAATTGGCTATATCGACGATCGGCAGAACAAAAATAAAAATACGACAATAATAATATATGTAGACGAGGGTCGAGACGTCTGCATAGATTCCTCATTCTCCCCTCCGGATTGTAGGACGGCCTCCCTGTCTCCCCAATCTCGGCCCTATCAAATAGCTAAGGTATAAAAAATAATGCTGGACACTATACAGCACTATATAGTCACAAACTAAGTAATGCATGTCCTATGGAAACTAGATGATTGAAAAAAGCAATCAGCTTTTACAAAAGCTATTAACATAGAAATAGAACTAA
This sequence comes from Pasiphila rectangulata, assembly GCA_963082625.1. NCBI lineage: Eukaryota > Metazoa > Arthropoda > Insecta > Lepidoptera > Geometridae > Pasiphila > Pasiphila rectangulata. The sequence goes on along the minus strand of OY720236.1, from coordinate 22,745,824 downwards.
GTAGTACTTAGAAGTAATCTGCTCCAACTGCGAAAAACGTAGCGTTAGACAAAATAAGTTCTGTTCACGGCTTTTCCTAACTCGCGGGTGAAGAGATTTAATAATGTCCTATATTCTATAAACTTCTGTTGTTTTATTTTGTAAATTGACGCATCAAAAAGGTCCCGCGGCTGCATTGAATAAAGTATTTTTTGAGTTTGGGTTCGAAAAAAGCATTTTTATTCCGAAAATGCAAAATGTGATTAGAATACATTATGAAAATAAAGTTCGTTCAAACAGTCTTCCGATGCATTTTTAGCCCCTTTCAAATATCATTTTATATTGAAATTTATTTGAAAACTTCGTTACTTCGCAATGGTAATTAAACAAATAAAGCATACACTGGTCCACCCGATGTGCTTTACAAAATTCAAGTTTCCGAACTATAAGGCACGCCCAGGATGACTGGCAGAGAATGCTTTAGCATTAAGTCCTCCTTACACAATTGTTATGTGTTAAAGTGTTAAATAAATAAATAAAGAAGCTTTATATTAACAACATGTAACGGCTATTAAAAATCATTTGGATACGGGTTTTGTTTATAAAATACAAAGATAGATAGATATCTACGTTGTTCCAGTTCCTAATCCTTTTGCTTTGAGGATACCGCGGGGAGGCGATTACGGTAATTAAGTTATTGTATTATCATAGCGCTTTCGCATAACTCCCGCTTGATAACGGGATTAACTAAGAAGCTAAGAAGGGATATCTTACATCCTTTGAAAAGCCTTGCACCTTACAACTTCACAAATATTTGCTTAAGAGCAGCTGTTCAAATATCTTTATAGCAAAAGTTATCCACCTCAGTAACTTCGAGCAATTTAAACTTAGCTCTTGGCAAAATTCATCCTATTCCTAACTATACAGAATTATTATAACAAAACCAATAACTTGTATTGGTTTTGCAAGTGCAAACTAACTATTGCTCGATTACTGTGTACCACAAGTTGCAGACGATGTAGTTCAATCTGACAAAGGGCGCGTGTTGCATAATTGACCTTTTCAAAACAATCAATTCGAGTTAGAGCATTTACAGGTCGCTCTAATCGGGCGGAACTCGACGCTAACGAGATATGAGACTAATCGGTGACGTTTTTCCAATAAAATATTATAGTATAGTGCTCCTACAGATTTATTAGGAACGCTATACTGAGAGGGATTATTTTTTTAGCTGCAGCGCAGAATATTCTGTGTTACTTTCCCTTAGAACCGGAACACAGCAATGCAGATATTACTGCTTGGCGGCAGAAATAGGTATGGTGGGAGTACTTCCCCGGATGAACTCTTCGCAAAAAGTTACTACTATTTTATGGTACTTTACAGTTTTGAAATACTGATTTTTTTATCATAAAAAGATTCTAAAGTTTTCATCATACTTGTAGTTTCAAGTAGTATTCAATTCCTATGTTAAATCAAATTGTATTAAGTTTAAATTATAAAACATTTGCTGAATTCCTGAAAAAATAAATCTTATGTCTGTTCTATAGTTCAGTAAAGTGTATTTCGACTTTAAGGAACACTTGTTCCTACACTCGTAGCCTTATCCACTTATTCAGGGATTATTAGTACTGAAAGCTGGTTCAGACTATCACTTTCTTTACGATTGTACTTAGGTGCATGTATCTGTTATTCAATATTATTAAAGAATTCATGCTAGCTAATGCATACTTGCAGGTTGCCTAGCTAAATCACGTGCCAATGGTGTTTTATTAAACATTTTAATGTTTATTTATCTGCAATTGACTAGATAAATAAAATAAAAAAAAAATCTAAATTTATAAGGTGTTTTTAATATATGTATGTGTACTGACCGAAACCCCACATCCCACAGTGTCTTAAGACTCGTCTCTTCAATCAGTGCTTCCTACCAACGGTGACCTACGGTGCTGAGACATGGCGACTTACTAAGGAGGCAGTGCACAAAATCAGCGTTGCGCAGAGAGCCATGGAGCGCGCCATGCTCGGCATCACACTCATAGACCGGGTCCCCAACGTCGAAATTCACAAGCGGACTAAGGTTCAGGATGTCGGCGAGCGAATAATGGGGCTCAAATGGAGTTGGGCAGGACACATGGCCAGACGAAATGACGACAGGAGGACGAAAACGCTGACTGAATGGTAGCCGAGAGAAGGGCACAGAAAAAGGGGTCGTCCACCATCCCGATGGGTTGACGATGTTCGGAAGACCGTGGGTTGCACCTGGCTAAGAATAGCTTATGACAGAGGCGAATGGCAAAATCAAAGCGGGCCTCCCTTATGCGCAGCAGTGGGTGGATAAAGGCTGATGATGATGATGAACCCAAACCCCTTTGACTATTTATACAAGTCTCAGCCCACAAAAACAAGTTGTTTTGTTGAAACACCTATCGCGAATGAACTCTTTTAACCATCATTTTATTGTAATGTTACTCCACAGGTGACATATAATGTTCGTGTTTGCCATGCTTGCCGGATACGGTTGCAAAGAGTAGTTCTTACTCTCCGCGTGTGTAGGTACAGTTTCTCGCTGCGAACTGCTGGTATTATTAATAAGATTTTGTAGGCGTATTATAGCGTACGTATTTTCGCTTTTGTGTTGGAAATATTAATGTTATTTTAATATTATCATTTTTTGTCACGTGATGTATCTGTTAGGTTCTGTAATCAGTTGTCTTGGTCTGCCGCGAGGTCGTTTCCTCTCTGGTGGGACCCATTCAGTGGTGCATTTATTCTATGACTCATCCGATCGGCAGGCTGATTACGCATCTAGCGACAGGTTTGCAACAGGCGCCCTCCGCCCTATACGCCCTGTTGCAAACCTGTCGCGAGATACGTTATCACCCTGCCGCAGGTTGATATGCTTTATCTTTTCTCTCTCTCTCTCTCTCCCTCTCGGGTTTCTTGTCAGCGTTAATAATTGTTAGTTACCTAAATTTATTTTAATTTAGTGGTGTATGAGGGTGGCCTTTGTCCAGCAGTGGACTTGGACCGCAGTCCTAAGGCTGATATGATGATGAAATATGATGATGTGGTGTATCAACATCCCGTACTGCCCGTCTCTTGGAGATCCATAAAAGTGGCCTATGTCCAGCAGTGGACGGAGACAGCAGTCCTCAGGCTGCGATGATGATGATGATGTGGTGTTGACTATAAATTACTTCAAATGTCTTCACATCTTATACCTTATGTTATGACAAACCTTCGCCCCCTATATAGCGCTGTCTTTCTGTCTGTCTGTCTGTCTGTCTGTCTGTCTGTCTGTCTGTACACATACAGGTGTATGAGGCGATTACAACCGAACGCATTGACCGATTTACATGAAACCTTTTTGTTAGCACGGTCTTAATGAGAGAAGGGTACTGATTGATTTTGGTGACCCTAGGGTCACAAGGACCGGAGTTATTGTGACCTCAATAGGTCACCAAAAATATAAAAGTCTTCAAATGGCCGAAAACGTCCAAAAACCCAAAAATGACATTATTGACCTTTGGTGACCTTTTTGAGGACCCTTTTCTGGTACCCCCGTACCAATGATTGTTTTTATATTAAGGTTTGCGATATAACTATATTATATTTATTTATGATAAGATATTATGTGACAACGCAATTGAACCTGTGTAATAGTTGTAGCTTCAAAAATAAATAATAATGAAACCGGGCCAATACTGCCGTGTCAGCCTTCCGTTGTTTAAATTAGACGAACGCCCTCTAATTAGCGACTCACGGTAATTACGTACATCAAGGCTGCAGGTATTTAAAAGCGCTCGAACCCTTTTAACGCGAGTATAAAATCGACTGCAAATTTTATTACTGACGAGCTCCGTGGCGCAGCGGGCGAAGGTCCGCCTGCGACGCCAGAGGTTGCGGGTTCGATTCCCGCCTCGGGACAAATATCTGTATGATCTGCAGATATTTGTTCAGGGTGTTCTGGGTGTTTTTCTATATTATAATAAAAATATCTATCTTTGTAGTATAATGTATTAAGTATATCAGTCATCTAGTACCCATAACACAAGCTCTGCTTAGCTTGGGGCTAGATGATGCTGTGTGATTTGTCCACATTATTTATTTATTTAATTTATTACTTCGGGTACAATGGTAACTATAAAGTATTTTAACTGAAATAAAGTATTATTATTTCAGTTAAAATACTTTAGTAATCCACAAAACTTGTGTACACATCTCTCCAAGCCTAAAAAGTTTATTAATGGCAGCTCACGGTATGGTAGGTAACTAAGTTCATTATGCCTGTTGAATAAGTATTTAAAAACGCTCAAACGGGGGTACATACCATTCGGCCAACACGGCACGTGTAAGTTCAAGTTTAACACGTGCTTAACGGTGAAGTAAACATGGTAGGGAAACCCGCGGCTTAGTTAGCTACAGACGTATTCATCTGTTCTTTCCTCTGACTAACAGCTGACTTAGCTGAGAGAATGGTATAGGTACTGGGCAAGACTAATCCGCCGTGGGGTGCCGGCAGTAGAATGATAGTAGAATGATAGTAAGAGCCTGCTAAGGGATACCTCCGGAAAATGGGCAGCAGCGTCTATCCGTGTATCAACATCCCATACCGCGCTCACCAACCCGCCTGCCAAGCGTGGTGGGAATGGCAACTACCCCTCATGGAGATCCATGAGGGAGGCCTGTGTTCATCAGTGGACGTTTTATGGCTGAAATGATGATGATGATGAATATAAAGTGACACAAAAATACCCAACCGCAAGATTAAACTTAGGGCATGTACTACAATCATCTAATTCCTCATAGATCCGATCATAATGAATGAATATCTGAATCAATGACCTACCTTATAAAAAAAGAATCATCAATCAAAGGCGAAGTAGTCGCGTAACAAAAAACCATACAGTCAATCGAAACACTCTTTCTCTTTTTAAAGTCAGTTAAAAATAAGAGTTTATGAAGACCAAGTGAGGGTAGTCTGAAAAGACGCCTTCGCTTTGCTGTGGTTACCTCTAACACGTCAGTCTTCCCGGGACCACGATGGGTGCAATCCTGTCGAAACGTCCGGCAATAATAAAGGTAAATAAAGCGATAAATACCCGGTTAAATATGTGTTAAAAACGGTTTAAAAGAATTAGAGAGTATTTACCTGTGTTAGCGTGGTGTTCATCCGGCGGCGAGTAGCCGGGCGGCGCTACGCACCCCTCCGGAGGACTGCCCGGGGCTGGCTCGGCGGCGGCGTCTGCTCGCGGCGCCCCCTTCTTCACCATGTAGCAGCGTGGCATTCCGCCAGACGCTGCCAAGCAAACAGACCTATATAGCACGATCTCCGTTGATTAAATCGTCAGCCCGTGTCAGTCCACTGCTGGATCGTATCGTAGAGCGTGCCATGGGCGAGGCCCATGGCACGCCACCTATGATAAACAGCCCCAGAGGCATAACTGTACTATTAAGTAGTAAGCATATGTAAGCACTGGTAAACACTTTTGTATATTTTTAGAACATTAGTAAGTGAACAATTTATTGTATGAAAATAAATGTCTTATTGTATGAAAAAAAAAAATAATTTCCGAACCCATATTGTAAGGTAAAATAAATTGTAAATGAGCTCCTCTTTAACCCATTATAAGGAATGTATCGAATTACTGGCCAGCCAGTCTATTATACAGAGTGGATCAAAATGTTGGCTACTTAATAATAGCTAGCTACCTTTTCTTTTTTAGTTAACATGCTTTAACAGTGAATGTAAACATCGTCCATCGTGAGAAAACCCGCGCTTTTGTCAGCTTAAGACGTATGGACCGGTTCTTTTCTTTGAATATAAAAAAAAATATTTGAGGGGATTGTAGACACGGTAATCCTAATTTTTCTTACAATTTCCCATGCACTGCAGCGGTCCGAAGACTATTAGTTCTCAGTTGCTGGCCTTGTATCATCATTTCAGCGTCCAATACTGAACACAGGCCTCTCTCATGAATCTCCATAAGGGTTAGTTGCCATACTCACCACGCTTGGCAGGCGGCTTGGCGAGCGCTGTACGGGATGTTGATACACGGAAAGATGCTGCAGGTAAAGGCCACGTCCAATGACCTAATTTATATTATACGTAGAAACAAAGATTTAATAATGTAGGTACTAATGTATCACTGAATTGAAATTATCGTGGCTTGACATCATTTTATAAATACAATACGGTTTACACCACGTACCTAACTTATTATCATCTTGCTGACGTTTCGTAGACCATTTAGAGGCCCTTCTTCATGAGCACCGTTCGTGGCCGACTCCGAAGGCCGCGAGACGAGAACAACAGAAACGTCAGCAAGATGATAATAAGTTAGATACGTGGTGTAAACCGTATTATATTTATTAAATGTACTAATGTAGTTACGTAAGTACCATTTATAATAGATGAGGATGCTGCCATGCACCCTATTAAAAGCGCTTCACATACTGCCAGAGAAAAATAAGGAATTATAGATATGCGGAGACTTTATAATATTGAATGCCATCACTTTTCCGATCGCTATCCCACGAGTATTCCAAGAATTCACATTTCAATGAATTATTGCGCAACATCAGTCCCAAACATGCTTAAGGTTTAAGACCATCGACCAGACTTGGTGATTCACTTATCAGCAAATTAAGTCAGCTCACGACGAATAATCGAACGAGTGAGCGAAGCGAACGAAGATCTTAGTGGCAACTAGGTGATACGGCTTAATATTTTTATGTATGTAGTAAAAAAATACCTTTCATATAAATTTTTCCCTATCCGCCCTCCTGCAATCATAATATGAATATTTCTTAACATTTTAATATATGCTATATTAGTTAAAAAGTGTTATCTTTAACTATTTCAAATCGTTAGCGTCAGTACTTCTCGAGATATCCACTTGTGACAGACAGACAGACAAAGTGATTCTATAAGGGTTCCTTTTTACCATTTTGGTCCGGAGCCCTAAAAATCCTGGGACCAAAATTGCGGACATACATACAAACATTTAACCGAAACGCCTAGTTGCCAGTAAGAACTTCGTTCGCTTCGCTCGCTCGTTCGATAAAATCGGTTACGAAGTTTACAAGCTATGGGGGATAAAAGAGGGGATGAATGATTGAATGTTTTCAAATATACCCGAGTTTGGAATCAAATGAAATGATGTGTAGAATGCAAAACTGAAAGTTATATAGAAATCGGTCGAGCCGATCGAGGTCAATCAGTTGAAAGTAGGGGTAAACAATCTTATGTTTTCAAATATACCGAAGTGTGGTGTCAAATGAAAGGACGTGATGTGTAGAATGCAACACTGAGAGTACACACTACAAAAAAATTAGGTAACCTCCGAAACTAAGTAGTGTGGACTTGTTCATTTTGAGTTTTGAGTTTAGTGGGTAGAGCTGTCGGAATACTTAAGTGACCACAACTTTGAATGGCACTTTCAGTTTATAGTTCATCATCATCATTTCAGCCGTAAAACGTCCACTACTGAACTAAGGCCTCCCTCATGGATCTCCATGAGGGGTAGTTGCCATACTCACCACGCCTGGCAGGCGGATTGGTGAGCGCAGTACGGGATGTTGATATACGGAAAGACGCTGCTGCCCATCTTCCGGAGGTGTCCCTTAGCAGGCTCTTACTGCATCCATGGGTAGGAGAGGAGGGGTAACATTCTACTGCCGGCACCTCACGGCAAGTTTATAGTTATATTTTAATTAATAGTTGTTTATAGCTTTTGTTACCAAGTAATTCATTAATGCAGAATGGAGTGCAATAGGTTATAAGTTTCAACACTTCCATTGATTTATACCCTTAATGAAAGGTACTTGGCATGCACACGCTGTGTTTTAGTTGCCTTCGTCGTAAAACTTCAGATGTCATCATCATCATCATATCAGCCGTAGGACGTCTACTGCTGGACAAAGGCCAATTGATCTCTAAGTACTGCGTTTGGAAGCCGTCTGCATCCACCGCCGACTAGCGGTTCCCACCAAGTAATAAATTTAAGGTGTATTTCTTAAATGTAATGGTATTTATGAAATAACACATGGGGCTCAGATAATAAGCTCATCTATAAGGTTCAAGATAACTATTTTTAAGTTTGTACTTTTTAATGGAAACGACTCATTGAATTCGTTTTCATCAGACAACGTGATTTTTTTACATTAAAGACTTGATGCCCATCTGTTCAGTTTACAAAGCATACTTTCGGAATCCGAATGTTTCACTTGTTGCTAAACCAAAACACAACGTTTATAGTTGAGGAGTTCCCTCAAAATATAACAAATCGGTTCATAAAGGACTGAGTACTGAGGTAACAAAGATAAAAAAAGATTAATACTGCCGTGATGAGAACCTACTCTTTTTTTCCGGTTAAAATGAAAGTAAAATCGTTGCAACATGCCAATACATGACACCGTCACATGACTTACTCGTACATACGTACTAGCGGGTACGCTAGTTAACTCCTTTACAACTGTAAACTCACATATGCTTGCTGAACTCAAAGTTTTACAATATTCGCCCATGCTATTAGGTGTTTACAAATAGCGTGGCAATAGCGTAATTCGAGAGGAAAATTGAAGAGCTTTTATCTACTTCTAGGTAGTTAAAGTTATTTTGTAAATCCGAAAAACTACAGAAAGAGTTTATATTCGACTAGCTTGTGCCCGCCGCTTCGCATGCATTGTAGCCGGATAAAAAGTAGCCTATGTGTATCCTGGCCAACATATAGTATACGTTTGCAAAGTTTCAGCTCGATACGTACGCTAGTTTTTGGTGAAGAGGTAACAAACCTCCATACAAACAAACTTTCGGCTTTATATACTCACTAATATTAGTGAGATATATCCAAACAAATTTTCAAGCCGTAGCCAAACGTTAAATAGCTACTACTAGTGTTTGTTTTTTACAACCCACTTATAAAAATTCATCATATCTTCTTATAATGCAAGTTCATAAAAAATATTATGCTGAAATATGTACCTTAATATTTTCATCATCATTTCGGCCGTAATACGTCCACTACTGAACACAGGCCTCCCTCATGGATCTCCATGAGGGGTAGTTGCCATACTCACCACGCTTGACAGGCGGGTTGGCGAGCGCAGTACGGATGTTGATACACGGGAAGACGCTGCTGCCCATCTTCCGGAGGTATCCCTTAGCAGGCTCTTACTGCACCCACGGGCATGAAAGGAGGGGTAACATTCTACTGCCGGCACCCCACGGCTTAATATTTTACTTTCTCAATATTTATCTAAACTTACAAGCACATTAAGTAAAAGACAACAATTTTCCATACTTACAAAATTTGATCCCCTATATTTTTACTTAAGGGATGATTTTTGAGAAACTATGGAACACGAATTTAGTTATTTTTTTATAAATATATTTACGCAAACTTTAACGCAAACTAAGTGAAATAAAAGTTTCCACATAATTTTCTGAGAAATGCCAAAACTCGTGTTTTATTATTACTAATACCCAATAATTACACAAACAACTAAGTAAAGTAAGTGAAATTAAAGATTTTCTGTACAATATTTCATCCCCTATATTTCCCTGAGGTGATGATTTTTTAAAAACGCTGAAACACGTGTTCATTTAAGATCTATCTTAAATTTTCACGCTAACTTTCAAGCAGATTCAGATTAAAAAAAACGATTTTCCATACAAACTTTCGCTCCCTAATTTATACACTTGGATACCCTTATACTTTCTTATTTATAGTCAAGACTAAAAAGGGACCCTTAAAATTGTATTTATTTATTTATATTAGGAAGACCATCGGCATAATAATGCTTAAATAGTAACAAGGTAAAACAGTTTATGAAGCCATTTAAAGGTATCCACAGCTAGGAACGGTTAAGACATAGAATTATAATATTACTTGCTAACAAACTAAAGCGAAATATAAAACAAAAAACAGATTAGTTCAACAGCACTCACGATCACCACTATCCATTCATAGATAATGTTACAATGCATTTAAGTTGCCAAATAAAATTGTCTATAAAAGTAGGTTGGGGTAAAATAGGTTATAGTATATTAGTTATTTCAATCTTACAATTAGTAACATATTGTATTGTGTGTAATATTAATGAAATTGAATTGAATTTGTATCCTCAGTGGTTTATGCTGTGCTTTGATGAGTCAATCAGTCAGTCTATTTTTTTCATTCATTCATTTCTTCTTAATTTTATCTAGGTCTCTCTCACAATACACGATTTCGAAATTTAGATGCGAAGCAATCGCCATTTGTTAATTTCCAGCACTTTCACAGCTGTCACAGCTACAGTGACTAACCAACCGTTTTAGATTCGCTAGGCTAGTCGATACATACACAAAGAGTCTCCAAAAACGAGAAAGACAAAATGCGGTCGGGATAAACTCTTGTAAAAGGTATTCGATTAAGTCGAGGTTTTGAAAAAAGACGATAATGCGGTTTCAAAACCATGAGGGTGCAAAAGCCCCTTAGGGCAAAACACATACCTGCCCCAGGCACTTCACCGCTTTGTGTGGAATTTTGTACGGGACACTGTAGTACGGGCCTGAAGGCCTGCAATAAGGTTATGGTTTGCTTGTGCCCCTCTTAGTCCCTCGGCCGTATCCAGAATAAAGAACACTACGTCAGTGCAGTCGTGCGGACACCGCTTAACAGTCACGCATCGCTCGTACACCGCTCCCCGCGCCGCTGCCTTCGAGAAAACTTCCTTCAGAATGCGCCACCGCCGCGCCTCTCGCCGCGCTGCTAACTTCGCGACCGCAGCCTAGATTGTTGACTGTTCATGATCAAAGCTACTCCTGATAAATTTCCAATACCAAGGCCTCAAAAGCAATACAGGGAATTTGATTGCAGCGGATGAAATTTACGTTTTCTCTCTCTGAGTTAAGTATTTTATTGGCAATCAAGTTTCCAATCCTTGGGCGTTTGAAAACGGGTATAGCAAAGATTGGAAGCAATAACTAATTTGTAGACACCTGAACTATTCGAGTTGCGCTTTTGAGTGTCCGTGGGTATTGTGACTGGTATTAAAATTATCTTAGAGCTGTAATACAATCATCCTCATCATTTCATCCATAGGCATGAGCGAATGGGTAACATTCTACTGCCGGCACCCCACGGCAATACAGATATAAGATAATCATCATTTCATCATTCACATCACACATAGGCCTCCCTCATGGGTTTCCAGTTATTGCGGTTGGAAGCGATCTCATCCACCGTCGACCTGCACTCTTCACCAAGTCGTCAGCCCATCTTGTTGGTGGACGTCCTTTGCTGCGCTTGCCGGTCTGTGGCCTCCACTCGAGAACTTTTCGGCCCCATCGGCCATCTGTTCTGCGAGCTACGTGGCCTGCCCATTGCCACTTCAACGTGCTAATCCGCTTGGCTATGTCGGTGACCCGAGTTCTTCTACGTATCTCCTCATTTCTGTTTCGATCCCGTAAAGAAACCTCAAGCATAGCCCTCTCTATAGCTCGTTGAGCGACCCTGAGCTTATTCATGAGGCCAATCGTGAATGACCACGTCTCGGTTCCATATGTCATCATTGATAACACACACTGATTGTACACTTTCGTCTTAAGGCACTGAGGAATTTTGGAAGAAAAGACGTTGCGAAATTTCCCAAACGCTGCCCATCCTAGTTGGATTCGTCGATTGACCTCTTTCTCGAAGTTTGACCTACCTAATTGGACAGTTTGTCCTAGGTATACATACGCGTCGACAACTTCGAGAGCTGAGTTCTCAACCATAACTGGGACAGGCACAACATGGACATTCGACATAATCTTCGTCTTTTCCATGTTCATTTTAAGGCCTAGGTACCAATACAGATTTAATATTGTACAAGTTTTGACGGTTGCTAAAACTCCTTCACGAAAATGACCACTAACTATCCCTCGGATTATAATCTTTGGATTTCAAATAGAATAGACTTCGATACAAAATCTGATGGTCTATTCAGCAACAAAATATAGTCGGTTTCAAGGACCGATGTACTTTATTGTTGGTGTGCTCAATTTAAATAATGATTTAAAAAACGTATATAACTTCCGAAAGTAGAATGTTTAAATTAACAGCAGGGAACAATCTAGTAATCACTCTATTAAAATTAAGTTATAAAAGTTATTCTTGAGCCCGTACCTAACAATAAAATGTATACCTACTATTCTTATATAATTTACAGGGCAATCAGGCTCAGAGGAAAACTGTAGAGATCTCCAGTGAGTAGATTGTTTTTGAGAGATGAATAAGGAGGTTTTCCCCACGGATTAGTATCCACGATCTAGGTCTTTGGAAATAATTTAACAGCGGGTAAACACAGAGTGTATTATAATATGTGTAATAATCTGAAAGGGAGTGATTCTGACTACCTTAAGGAAAAAGTAAAAAGTAAGGCCTTTGCATCTATTATAGATGATTTATACAGCGTCGGCAACTGGTGATCATGCTGTACGGGACGCTGCAGTGCCTGGGACATTGTAAGATGGATTAGACTTGCCCAGCACCTATACCATCCTCTCAGCTTAGTCAGCTATTATTCAGAGGAAAGAACAGGTCAATACGTCTAAAGCTAACTAAGCCGCGGGTTTCCTCACGATGTTTCCTTAACCGTTAAAGCTCGTGTTAAGTGTGCACATACATTTTTCAAGAAAGAAAAATCCATTGGTTCACGACCGGTATCGAACCCACGGCCTTCGGATTGAAAGTCGGGGGTACATACCACTCGGCCAACACGGCTTTTTTACCTTAAGGAACAACTATAGTTATACGACTTTTTAGAATTCGGTGATTTTTATTCAAGAGAAGACCACGAAAGTTTTACCTTCTACAGCTGGTTATATGATAATGACAACAAAGACGCCAGCTGTTTTATGACAGGGTCATTGACATTCGCAAATAATTTTCGTACATGTACAAATATAAATACCTAAGACTACACAGAGGTTTTTTTATTAAAATACAAATTTCCGATTATTTCTCTTTCAAAACTACTTGTTTTAGTGGATTGAACCATGTTATATACACTACACTACACATATTATATATGATACAGGGTGTATTTTAATCAAATACAAAAACCTGTAAAAAAGTATTTGATTTGTATGAGCTTCTATCTTGTATATTATATTTTGCGTCTTAACTTACATTTTATCTGTTAAAAAAACTGTAAGACTATTTTATTATTATGTGTAGTCGGACACATAATATAATACTACTCAACCTACACAAAGATCCTGAAAATCAGCGTTTATCCTTATTTTTATGGATTAACTTTATAATGAGGTACCTAGGACCTGTTCATCCACAAACTTACTTATATATTTTATTTTTATTTTGTGGCTATTACATATAGCTTCTGCCCGCCACTTCGCATGCGTTGCGTTCGGATAAAAAGGTAGCATTTGTGTTAATTTTGATCAACATCAATGCGCATTTTTTGCGTGAAGAGGCAACAAACGTCCATCTGTACAAACAAACTTTCGGCTTTATAATATTAGCGTGACGTAGGAACTATCGATTTAATTAATAACTTATTATTATTAACAATTAATATTGTTTTTTTTCTTCTATGTTAGTCCAGATAACATCTCGCAAGTTGAATTAAAAAACTTTCAGACACCCGATTGAGCTAAATAAACATTTTCATACACGTTTATTACACCTGTATTGCCATATAGAAAATCTATAAAACTACTAAAATAAACCCCATTTTTAATCGACTTCACAAATAAGGAGGTTCTCAGTTCAACTGTATGTTCTTTTTAGAGTTCCGGACCAAAATGGTTAAAAGAAACCTTTATGGTGTGACTTTCTGCTTTAGTCTGTCAAAGATGGATATCTTGAGAACTACTGATGCTATAAACTTGAAATTTAAAATAGTATAAGATAACGATTTTCTACTAATATGAAATTTATAAAAATGTTGAAAAGTATTGTTGTTATAAATGCAAGGGAGGCGGATAGGGGTCTCAAAAATGTTAAGTGAGGTTACTAGGTCATGTGGGATATCATAATGAAAAGTATTAATTTGCACATTAATAAACAGTTTTTATTTTTCTTTCTTGAAAAGTGTACGTTCACATTTAACACGTGCCTAACGGTGAAGGAAACATCGTGAGGAAACCCGCGACTTAGTTAGCTTCAGACGTATTGACCGGTTCTTTCCTCTGACTAACAGCTGACTAAGCTGAGAGGATGATTAAGGTTGTTGGGCAAGCCTAATCCATCAAAAAATATCCCTGGCACTGCAGTGTCCCGTACAGCATGATTACCAGCTGCTGACACTGCATAAGAGATGATAGGACGAGATAAAGGGACTTGAAAAAATATCGTACACGATATGGCTTGAAGGAAAAATAAGTAGTAGTAAGGTCGTTTACGATATTTTTTCAAGTCCCTTTATCTCCGAAGTTTGCGGAGATAAACCCCCGAAAATTTTATTGCTAATAGAAGTGTATGTAAAGATTACAGGAAAATTATAAAGAACTCTCTTATTTACATAGTTTTGTGGAAACCATCAAAAGTCTAAAAAATCTACAAAAATTCCGCTATCAGACAAGAGATCGCGCTTTCAAGGTTCTCCGACAAATATTTATCGCCTTTATCATTTATTAAATTGTGTGATGGCACGGAACTCTCCCTGCGCGAGTCCGACTTGCTCTTGGCTGGTTTTATTCAAACATAAATTGTTGAAAAATATGCTTATTTTGATTGCAAGGGGGGGGGCGGAAAGGAGGTCCCATAATGTTAACTGAAGTTACTGGTCATTTGTGGTATCATATGAAAGGACTTTATTGCACGTTATGAAACAGTTTTTGTATAATTTTCGACTTATTTACAAAAATGTTAAAAAAGCACCTAGGTTATGTGAGATATGTTATAAATTCCATTGTTTATAATTTATTAGACAAGAATATTAGCAAAACATGCTTACCCATAAAGTATAGAGTTATGCGAAAACAGCCGAGGTTCGGCCAGGACAACTGTTGATCCTGCTCAGATCACGAGACATAAACAATTTCTTTAATATAGTTTTTGTAAAAGTCACGTGCATTCACAAAATGATTAAAATGCACAAATAAAACATGTATCGTTTTATTACAACTATGAATTTATAACTATTATCAATTGAAACGAATAATGTTAGTACACACGAACGATTATTCAAGATACTACGAATAATTTTCAAAGACTACAAGAACGATTATTAATTTTAAAGTTTAATCATAAATCCCTAAACACTTTTATCTAGTCCATTAATCACTTAGATCACAATTTATAACATCGAATAAACTAAAGAGCATTTACTTTTACCTAACCACGCACGGAAAACTTAAGGGACTTAAATTTTTCACCACTTATTAGTTTTCTTAAATATTTGATTGTTTATAGTACGAGAGTTCGCTTACGGTACTGGGCCGAACTGTACCGAGATGAGCGTTGGCGGATGCGCGAGCGGAATTTCAGTTTCAGGGGGTGAAGTCCGCTCCAAGCGACGTCCAGGGGAGAACTGAACGCATGCAGCCCGATACCTGCCTTGTTGCAATTAGTTTATCAACTATTACGAGGAAAGCCTTTAGCGATGAAGTAACCTATTACAAGAAATATGTGCGTGCTAGGACACTTTTCTTTCACAACCACCGACATTTAGATTACCTCTACAAGGCAAAGATGAATTGATTGAAATGTTCAACTCGAAACCAAGGACAGGGATTCCATCAAGGCAATAAAGTAAATAATAAATAGGTAAATTACTTCTTGTTAGACTTACACTGTTTAGATTGCAATGCTACGTGCAACTAAGAATTTAGATAGGTAACTTTAATTTACAAATGAACTACATACACATACACCTTAACAATATTCATACAGTACCTACGGATTTTTTAGATTGGTATTCCGCGAATTCAATCCGATATCACCTAGTAACTAAGTTTGTGCCAGGTATTGCAGCGTCCCGTATGATTACGAGTTGCTGACGCAGCATAATTCTTCTATAATAGATGCAAAGGCCTTACTTTTAACTAAGTTCACGCTTTAAACGCTATTGGTGATACCATACAAACTACAAAAAGTTTTCAAATTCAACCTAGATTTTTTTTTCATTGCGAGCTTAAAGAAATCTTATTTGTGTTCCTATCGGTGTACTCTTCTAAGTTATGACGAGATATTTTTAACATATTTTATAAAAGGAGGTTCTCAAATCGATACATGTAATTTTAACTTTTTTGGTTTTTGTTACATCAGAACTTTATAACACAATTTGAAAAATATTTTTCGTTTCGACAGGATTAATTAGACCGCAGATTATAATATTTCAAAACGTAAAAAATACCTAACTTTTCTGTAAATAACAATCACAAAAAGAAACTCAAAAAAATCTTCTATCTTCTAATTATTTTGCATATCTGAAATATATTTATTCTTTGCTATATCAATCAGTTAACCTTATGAACTAGTAGGTACTTTAAGAATCACATGAATGTAGTATATACATATGTGAGATCTGATAGTAAATTAATAACATAATACTCGTATGCATATAAGTAGTATCATTTACTTTTAAAATCTAAGTAACTTATATATTCAGATCACAATACTTTCATATTTATTTATTTATTTATAAGTTTTTTTTATTTAATTGGTGAACTCGCAATATTTATAAATTTCTGGTACAGAACAAAATTCTGCTTGGAAATACTTTATTGGACTTCTTTACTTTCTCTATAGTATCAGACCATTGATTGGTACAAATTTTGATCTAATTTTTCTATATATTTTTTATATTTATATTTTTTTCTCGATATTATAAGAGCGCCCTCTTTGCAGACAGATTTTATTACGCTAACAAGTATTCACCCTCATACATAAATGACATAATCACCAACTGCATCCATTCAGCCAAGTGGTTCAGTTTATTTGGATCAGTATAATTATAACCTCAAAAGGAAAATAAAACCGGGCAAGAGCGAGTCGGACTCGCGCACCGAGGGTTCCGTGCCATCATACAATATAATATATGATAAAGGCGGTTTTATATTTGTTGGAGAACCTTGACAGCGCCATCTCTCGTCTGATAGCGGAACTTATGTAGATTTTTTACACTTTCGATGATTTCTAATAAAGTATGCTATGTAGAGAGATTGTAATAAATTTCCTCTCTTCTTTACATACACTTCTAATAGCAATAAAAGTTTCAGAGGTTTATCTCCGCAAACTTCGGAGATAAGGGGGGGGGAACGCTATTTTTTTCAACATTTTTGTAAATAACTCAAAAACTATACGACTTAAAGAAAAACTAAAAACTGTTTATTAATGTGCAAAAGAATACCTTTTATATGATACCCCACATCACCTAGTAACTTTCCAAAAATTTTGAAAACGCCCCTTCCACCCCCATTGTCTAAAAAACTATGCAAATTAGAGAGTTCGCTATAATTTTCCTATAAAGTTTACATATACTTCTATTAGCTATAAAAGTATCACGGGTTTATCTCTGCAAACTTCGGAGATAAGGGGGGGGAACGGTCGTTTTTTCGACATTTTTATAAATAACTCAAAAACAATACGGCTTAAAGGAAAACTAAAAACTGTTTATTATTGTGCAAATAAATACCTTTTATATGATACCCCACATCACCTATTAACTTCACAAAATTTTTGGAAACCCCCCTTCCACCCCCCTTGTCTAAAAAACTATGCAATTTAGAGAGTTCGCTATAATTTTCCTATAAAGTTTACATACACTTCTAGTAGCTTTAAAAATATCACGGGTTTATCTCTGCAATCTTCGGAGATAAGGGGGGGGGGGAACGGTCGTTTTTTCAACATTTTTGTAAATAACTCAAAAACGATTCGGCTTAAAGAATAAATAAAAACTGTTTATCAATGTGCAAATGAATACCTTTTATATGATACCCCACACGGCCTAGTAACTTTACTTAAAAATTTTGAGATCCCCTATCCGCCCCCCTGCAATCAAAATAAGAATATTTTTTAACATTTTCATATATGCTATATTAGTAAAAAAGTGTGGTCTTTTACCATTTCAAATTTCAAGTCGATAGTATTAGTAGTTCTCGAGATATCCATCTGTGACAGACAGACAGACAGACAGACAGACAGACAGAGTGATTCTATAAGGGTTCCTTTTTTACCATTTTGGTTCGGAACCCTAAAAACGGAACCCATATAGGACCACTTTGTTGTCCGTCTGTCTGTCTGTCTGTCCGTCTGTCTGTCTGTCTATCTGTCTGACTGACTGTCTGCCCGTCTGTCGGTCTGTCAAGACCCTTTATCTTAAGAACGTGTAGAGTTGAATCGAATTGAAATTAAAACCATTACTACAGCCTCGTTAAGCTGTGAACAATTCAATATTCTAGGTTTAAAAACTGTTTATTAATGTGCAAAAGAATACCTTTTATATGATACCCCACATCACCTAGTAACTTTCCAAAAATTTTGAAAACGCCCCTTCCACCCCCATTGTCTAAAAAACTATGCAAATTAGAGAGTTCGCTATAATTTTCCTATAAAGTTTACATATACTTCTATTAGCTATAAAAGTATCACGGGTTTATCTCTGCAAACTTCGGAGATAAGGGGGGGAACGGTCGTTTTTTCGACATTTTTATAAATAACTCAAAAACAATACGGCTTAAAGGAAAACTAAAAACTGTTTATTATTGTGCAAATAAATACCTTTTATATGATACCCCACATCACCTATTAACTTCACAAAATTTTTGGAAACCCCCCTTCCACCCCCCTTGTCTAAAAAACTATGCAATTTAGAGAGTTCGCTATAATTTTCCTATAAAGTTTACATACACTTCTAGTAGCTTTAAAAATATCACGGGTTTATCTCTGCAATCTTCGGAGATAAGGGGGGGGGGGGGAACGGTCGTTTTTTCAACATTTTTGTAAATAACTCAAAAACGATTCGGCTTAAAGAATAAATAAAAACTGTTTATCAATGTGCAAATGAATACCTTTTATATGATACCCCACACGGCCTAGTAACTTTACTTAAAAATTTTGAGATCCCCTATCCGCCCCCCTGCAATCAAAATAAGAATATTTTTTAACATTTTCATATATGCTATATTAGTAAAAAAGTGTGGTCTTTTACCATTTCAAATTTCAAGTCGATAGTATTAGTAGTTCTCGAGATATCCATCTGTGACAGACAGACAGACAGACAGACAGACAGACAGAGTGATTCTATAAGGGTTCCTTTTTTACCATTTTGGTTCGGAACCCTAAAAACGGAACCCATATAGGACCACTTTGTTGTCCGTCTGTCTGTCTGTCTGTCCGTCTGTCTGTCTGTCTATCTGTCTGACTGACTGTCTGCCCGTCTGTCGGTCTGTCAAGACCCTTTATCTTAAGAACGTGTAGAGTTGAATCGAATTGAAATTAAAACCATTACTACAGCCTCGTTAAGCTGTGAACAATTCAATATTCTAGGTTAACCTGAAAAAAAGTTACGGCCGTTTATACCGCAAAAAACGCGTGTTGTGACATTCTCAAAGGAATATTCAGCCAAAGATGTGGTTCTGATTGGATGAGACAGCCGAGGAAAAGGGAGGAATGTATATATTTAGGGGAGTAACAAAATAGGTAATAACAAAAATATTGGCATGATAATGTGTAGTTCAGCCGTGCTCATAGTGAAGGATACTACAAAGCCTTAATGTTACCTTAGTGTTATCCTTTACCATGAACGCGACTCTACTACACATTAGCACGCCAATATTTTTGTTATTACCTTTTTTGGATAGCTGGTAGAAAATGCTTATTGCATTAAGTCCTCTGTTTGTGCAATTATTATGCAATTATACAATATATTTTCAAAATCTAATCCCTCAGTCCAATCGAGTATCATATTGTCCCCATTTAACAGGCTCTCCTACCTATTGTGTTGAAAAGGTTTGGTTTTGGCAGTATGAAATATCTAGTCCCAGTTGTTTTTCGAACCATTTATATGTTTTTTCGAGCTAACTGAAAGGCACAAGTCCATCCGTGCATATTATATACAGATACAAATCTATATAAAATAATTCAGAAACTCAGAAACTCATTATTTTTTTCCATGGTTTGTAATAACTAAACATAGGCACATCCACTGACAATATAAATAAATCGCATTTTATCATATGTTAACAGGAAATAAGGCATATGGATGAATCTGTCACTGTGATAAGAAGCGATTAGAAAGCACGGGTTTTTTATACAGTTAGGTTTTTTAGTTGTTGCAGAGTTGGACCAAATTTCATTTTAAGCATTTTTGTCTTCTATTTTTTTTAGGAATTTTGTTGTAGAAGCGTGTACACTGCCCTCTGAAAGATACATTGATCTTACATAGCCTAATAGCTGGAAACGCAAGTTTATCTTTATTTCTAGTATTCACATTGTAAAAGTCACTTATCTTAAGAAAAATATTTATATTTTTGTATAGCTGAACTTCGTAAATACATATTGACAGGGAACTGTCATTATATTAATATCTTAAAATTTATCACGTAGCGAATTTCTCTGTTATATATCTTTATACTTATATATTCATAGCATTGAATATGTAGCTGATGTCTAATCAGCACGACATACTGTGCCATTACAAGTTAAACGTTAAAAGTAAACAAAGCTTAACAAAAGTGCTTAATGTATTAAAAGGTCGACGTCGCTAGGTTGTGCTGAAACAAAATGTACACGTTTCGTCTTAGAGAAGTCATTAACTCAACTTTACGGAGGCTTCAATAACTTGAGCAACAAGTTCTGTTCCTTTGTTGTTGCCGTATTTTTCAACTTGAAATATTAAAAAGTTTAGTGTCAGTTACGGCGATATTAAATTTCAGATATCTCCACGGCAATATAGCGAAGTGGCTTTGAATAAAATATTGAATACGACAGTGCGCTTTGCCGGAGCTTAGACAATATAATTACTAAATCTATCAATGCAAACTGAATAATACATCATTCTTCAATATAAAATTTTACAATGCAAAATAAAACATGGAAAATAGTTATTGAAGTATAGATAACGAGCTTCGCACGCGTTCTTCTTTTCAGCCGCAGGACTAGTGTCCAAGCCCACTGCTGGGCATATGCCTCCCCTCTTGGACCTCTAAGATTAAGAGGGGGTTGTTACCATACTCACCACGCTTGGCATACTCGCCATGGGTTGGCGAGCGCAGTACGGGTTGTTGATATAAGAAAGGATGCTGCTGCCCATCTTCCAGAGGTGTCCCTAAGCAGATTCTTACTGCATTCACGGGTAAGAGAGTAGGGGCAAAATTCTTATGCCGGCACCCCACGGCGTTACACGCGAGTAAAAAGTAGCTACTGTTTTAATCCTGGTCTATATCTAGTTATGTTTTAGCAAAGTTTTTTTTGTTTGATAGTTTTTGCCCCAAGAGATAACAAAGATCAACACAAACTTTCATACATACATATATACGAGTATAATATGATTGATTTAACTCTCGCCCACCTGAAATTCCTTTGCAATTTCGAGTTAGGGGAAGTAGCTTTAAGACAAATCTTTATTAGCTTCATTTGTTCAAAGCTTAAACCTGAAGCCCTACAGTCCAGCAAATCGTCCCAAACTTGAGACAAGGCATCGGATTAACAGATTGAGGTATGCTCGTGACCACGTACAGTAGGGTAAAGAAGAATGGGCAAGTCTTGTTCACGGATGAGTCACGTTTCTCATTATTCACTCATGACGGAAGGCGAAAAGTCTACAGGCGGCCTGGTGAGCGATACGCTCAAGCCTGTTTTGCAGAAAGAGTCCAATACGGCGGGGGCTCTGTACACTGATATGACTGAACCATACGGCTGGCATCTCTTCGGAAGGTCGCACACAGTTAGTGGCCATAGAAAATGGCACTTTGACCGGGGTGAGATATGCTCAAGAGATCCTTTATGAGTAAACAATCTTTTAAATTATTAGGTATCTTGATTAAGCAGAGAGACAACAAAATATTAAAACTCGTGTACGTAATGAAGCGAATATTGACATGAGTTTGGACAAATCGCTGTAGTGCCTGGGTCATTGTTAGTAAAATTAAGCTTGCCCAGAACCAGAAATTCATCTTTTGTGTGGCCAGTATCGAGAATCCTCAACCATCGGATTGAAAGCCAGGGGTACATACCACTCGGCCAACACGACTTTTTACGACTACGACTAGCTGACCCGGTGCCCACTTCGTTGGGCGGTAAGCATTTTTACTTGTGATGAAATTATGAGTGTGGTTAGGTAAGTACTGAGTGCTACGATTTATTTCCTGACTGCCAGAAGGAGGGTTATATTTTTACAGCATATGTACATACATATGTTGTATGTATTTGCATGCCAATTTGGCTATATTACCGCGTTTGTTCAAATAAGTAAATAAAATAATTATAAATAAATAAATCATGTTTATTTTCCAATTCCAATTATCCGTTTGGGACTTACTGCTAAGCAAAGGCCTCCTCCCCATCTCTCCATGCTTCTCGATATGCTGTCAATTCGACCCATGCGCACAAGCAACCACTAACTCGTCACGCCATCGTTTCTTCGGTCTGCCGCGGCGTCTTACCGTGTCGGGGTTCCACTGGGTGGTGATCTTAGCCCACAGATCTTCGGGGATGCGGCAGACATGACCAGCCCAGCTCCATTTTAGTTTTGCAACTTTCCGAGCTACGTCGACAATTGTTTATGTAAATTGTTTAAAACTTATCTGTATACTATAGGTATACCTATCATCCATCGGTATATATCAAGGTAAAGGTTGTCTGGTAGAGATCGCTCTTTAGCGATAAGACCACCGATTGTCACTTTATGTTTAGTGTTTCTCTTTTTTTGTTAATTTGTTTAGTTTAAGCTGTGCAATAAAGCATTTTCTATCTATCTATCTATACCTCATCTTAAAAGATGTAATAAGGAGTTCCAACCCGAAATAAGTCAACATATAACTGTCCATGGGAAAAACACTGCTTTATAAGGTCAATACCCGCCAGAGAGAATTTTTGACCCTTAGTAGTGAGGACAAAAGAAAAACAAACAACGTTTTTAAATTTAGAGCTGTCAGTGTAGAATTGTGTGTATTTGTTCCGATTTAATTTTAGAAAGGCACTAACCGAATAGCTATACGTAAAATTAGTCAGTCAATTAAATTAACTTGAGCTAGTTAGTGCAACAACAGAATCGCCACCAGTGTAGCCTTAAAATATTAACGTCTTGTTTAAGAAAAAAACCGTCTAATAGAAATATCACTCAATAGATTACGACACGGTCGCGGTTCCATACCTACGACGTATTGTCCCCTTAATCATTTGTCCAAATTATATGCAGTAAAAGGGGAAAATCTTTTGTTTTAAACACTTGAGACGATAAATTTACTTATTTTGATAAGAATTCATAATTGTCGATAATAAAACCAATAAACATCACCTTACGATTTAAATTATTTTATAATTATAGAAAACTACTTTTTGTAACTTAAATATGAAAGATAGGCATAAGTTGTCGCTGACTTTTTTGTAGGCAGTATCAAGTTCTTAAACTTTTATCTAGAACTCAATCATATACCTCTCATCATTAAGGTAGCGCTCGTAACGTTTTCGTTCCAACGTATTTTCTCTGACTTAATTTGCAAAACTAACTACCACGAAAGTCTTTTAATTTTTCGGGTAAATTTATATCCTATAACACTCACAAATACTGTGGCTTTCTACTGGTAAAATAATTTTTAAAATCGGTTCAGTAGGTCTAGAGATTACCCCCTACAACGTCACAAACTCACAAATCACAAACTTTACCTCTTTATAATATTAGTATAGTTTTTCGGGTAAATTTATAGCCTATGACACTCACGAAAACTGTGGCTTTGTATTAGTAAAAGAATTTTCAAAATCAGTTCAGTAGGTCCAGAGATTACCCCCTACAACGTCACATACTCACAAAGTCACAAATCAAACTTTACCTCCTTATAACAATAGTATAGTATAGTACTTATAGCTAACACGTGAGCGATTTCTTAACATTTGTTTCAAAGGTTTCAAAGGACAAAGGTCGTTTGTTGTGGCGCAGCGTGCGAAGGTCCGCCTGCGAAGCAAGAGGTTGTGTCAACAAACACAAATGTCTGTACGCACTTACTGTAAACAAAGATCTGCAGAAATTTGTCCAGGGTGTTCTGAATGGTTTTTTAGATATAATATAATATATATATATATACATATGTATTAAGTGTATCAGTCATCTAGTACCCAAACCATAAGCTCTGCTTAGCTTGGGGCTAAATGATGTTGTGTGAATTGTCCAGCATTGTTTATTTATTTATGGGCGATTGGCGAACCATTCTCAAAACTACATTCCGTCAGTCACACAAAAAGTATTAAAGATTATCAAAGATTATATAAGGTTAATGAAAAGGGTAATTAACCTTATATAATCTATTGCGCAAGGAGTGAAACTCTCCTATGTTATTGAATAAACAGGTTTTCAAACAAAAACATCACATAACAAGCTTTGTAAATTACTAAAAGTTTTTATGGGTACTCGGTACGTTAGTTATTTCCCAACTTGAGCATTCTTGAAGTAAAAATGAAAAATGGAACAATAAAATGTTCTTTGTTTCAACAATTATATAACAGGTTGTGGTGTAGCTTGACTTTTTTCTACATTTTAAAGTATCGTTGAGTTTTTTATGAAAAGTAACAAAAGTAACTTAAGATAAGTAACTAATAGAGTACCATTAAATAGTTTGGAAAAGTATTAGTTATATATCCAATATCAGTTGATTACAGTGATACCGAGGACTTATTCGGTGGGACTTCACATCCGGCCAACATTTGTTTTAGCTACTTATTTTATATATACGACCTTTTCGCAAATAAATACTAGGGTGACTTTAGAAGTCATTTGACATTGTTTTTTCCACACATCATAAGGATTAAAAGTCTAAGGCTCACTTCACTTTTACTGTAAGTTCACTGAGACTTTCATTGTAAATAGTATTGTATAGTTATACATTATATTTTTGCTTAGCTCACTTTTGTATTTATAGTTATACTAGCCGCACCCCGCAGTTTCACCCGCGTAGTTCCCGTTCCCGTAGGAATTTTTAAAACCTCACCTCTAGGATATTCAAGGTATATGTGTGCCAAATTTCAAGTTGGAACACAGTTTTATATAATATCCAGTTTAGTTACTGATTATAACGTGCGTGGTCTAAATACATTGTTTTATTTTTCAGTACACATTTGATTCCATTTTGTAATTTTGTGAAAAGATCTGATCAATCAAAATTGAAATTAAGAGTTTTATATGTAAACTTACGTAACCAAAAAACTTTGAACCCTAAGTGTCTAATATTTATAGATTTTATGTAAATTAAGAATGTTTCTGATACGCCTTATTTCGTTACAAGAGATTGAGATTTTGTCAGCAAACATACAACTTAGTTCCTCCATAACGTATCAGAGGTCGCTTTTATGATACTATATAAATCACTTTAAGTAAACTAACACATTTCGTTGTTTAAATATATAGCTTGATAATTTGTTCATTAGATAATTTGTAAATCAATATTAGAATTTAGAAATGGCTCCACTGTGTTAAATTTAGTTTTAAAAATACTTTTGTACCACGTGTGTTCACTTCGGATCAAATATTGTTAAATATTGGCTTGAAATTAACAATATTTATATTTTTATGAATAAGAATGATCTTAGAATAAGTTTCAACATAAGTGTAATATATTGTATGACGTTAAAAATAGATTTGTTGGCGCAATTGCTAGCTAGCGCTGTAAAAAATCTACGATAAGCTAAGACATCAAAGGCCAATTTACTTATCTAAGTGAGTGCTCAAACTGTCGATTAAGATCAGATCTTACAATACAATACAATACAATCGATCTGTAGACATAATTTAAATAAGCAAATTGTATATTCTGTTCTGTTTTGATTGGTCGAAGCAACTTGTTTTGATTAAGGTATATATGATTGAAATGGCGGCTCAGTCACACTATAGAAATAAACATAAGTTGATTTGTAATATTACATCTTATGTTAAGTACTTAGACTATTCCGTAATAAGTGTTCCGTGTTGCTATAATACCAAAAACTGTAAAAATCCTATAGTTAAATAGGTTAAGTTTCAATGTTTTTGTGTCCTTATCTAGAATTATGTCCAACCAATTAAGCCCTAAGTGTGTAGATATATTTTGTCTTTAATAAATTTACATAGAAAGAAAATTTAATCCAAGACAATAGGCAATTTTTTTACCTATCAGAAGATGAATCTCCTACTACGAATTGGGTCGGGAAGCCTTCGCGAGATTCTATACGCGCATCTTCGCGTGTGGAGAATAATTTCACTCTGGGTGCACAACTTCACCGATGCTCAGAAGCAGGCCCGGGTGGAATGGTGCCCTGATATGATAAACAAATTTGAAGCAGACTCGACTCAGCATGCTTGCAATATTATAAATTACAGGTAATGAGTCCTGGGTTTATCAATACCATCCCGAAACGAAACGCTAGTCCACAGTTTGGGTATTTCACAACGAATCAGTGCCCCAAAGTGAAGCGAACTATTTGAGGAGAATATTTTCATTGCGAGCTTTTTCAATTTGACTGGCTATTTGGTAGGATCCAAAAAAGCATCAACGCCGAATCGGATACTATCAAATGCTTGGCAGAAGTTTTCTCTGTTGTGAGCAACAAGTGACCAAATACAGGGCTCCTCGGGCTACTGCTCCACCACGACAACCCGCCCGCGCACACCACGCTCAAAACGAAGGACTTCCTGAACAGCACGCCAGTCAAACTCCTGGATCACCCTCTTTACACCATGTGACTTCTTTTTATTCCCGAAAATATATAAGGGAAGGGCAAAGGGACACAATTTTCGTCACCCAAAGATGCATTGTCAGCGTTCGAGCAGACTGTAAACAAGGTAACTGCGGCGGACTGAAAATGTGTTTCTAAAACTGGTTCAGACGCATGAAACTTTGTAGTCTGTGAAAAGAACTTTTAAAATATTACTTAAAAAATGATTTACCTTTAGCACATTATTTAATTTTCGCAAAACTTTCTGTGTGTCGCACGTATAGTACCATGCTAATATGATATCGCCCTCCATCTGCAACAAGTGGCTAAGCTACCAAGTCATAAACGGGCTTTGTTCAAAGACGTAAGTCCCTGAAAGAGATATGAAAGTCCGCTCTGCAATATAAGATATAAGAGCGCATACTGGTAGAATACGGGAATTAGCAGATTGACTGCAATGCTTCCCGAGACGACGCGTTAGAACGAGCGAAGTGGAAAAAAAAGACCAGAAAAGCAGACTCCACTATGAGATGAGAATAATCCTAAATGCCAAATAGAGAGAGAATAGAAGCAACTATAAAAAATACAATCCGACCCTGCTGTAAATAAATAACAGGCTAAAGTAGACAATTGTGGTGAGTACTAGTTTTAGTATTACGGTCGGAATGCTGCGGGCCGCATGGCTAGTCCTAAATATACATACATACATACACCTCAAATATCCTTATAATCACAGTGTGGCCTTTAACTGGATCACATGATGAATAAGTAAAAAGATACATTAGGTTTAATGTATGGATTTCAACTGATTGCACCTTACCTTACCCAAGGAAAGGTATTATATAAGAAAATTGTTTATCTTATGACTTCACAACGTACAGCACACAAATGAAAAAAACAGAAAAAGAAAAGAGAAAAACAATTTTACAGCAGGTAAAAGGCAATTATTCTAACTGAATAATTACTGATAAAAATATATTGATGGGATCATATAACAGAGTAGTTTTGTTGGCGCTGTGAAAAATCTACGATAGGATAAGACATCAAAGGCGAATTTACTTATCTAAGTGAGTACTCAAACTGTCGATTAAGATCAGATCTTGAGAGCGTTTCTAGTCCATTACGTGATCGTGCATAGATTATCTTCTCTCCTTGTAAACTTTCGCGATCTGTAATTTTAAACTGACTAACGGGACCTGCTGTCCTCGCGGTCACGAGTAGACTGACCAGTCTACTGACCAGTCGTGTAATAAAGCTCTGCTACTAATTTTGAATATCACAATTTACCGATTAATTTCTTATTTCTATCTTTGATCCCTCTAGGAAAAAACGATTAAACTAAAAAGACGCTGCTGGCCATCTTCCGGAGGTGCTATGGTGGATGCAGTAAGAATCTGCCAAGGGATGGCAGATTCTTTCTGTATCCACCGGCAAGAGAGGAGAGGCAACATTCCTCTGCTGGAACCCCTCGGCTTTCTTCGGTCCTTTGTCCTGGATATGGCTAACTATGCTGAGAGGATGGTATTGCTGGGCACACCATCTAACTCAGGCCTTGCATAGTTTTTATCACCTTTGTCCTAAATGTGAAAGCCAAATATTTTTTTTTACTTGCTTGTAAAAAACAAAGACCTTCCCCATTTCTGTCCATTTGTCCCTGTCCATTGCAGAATCCCAGTTCCCATGGAACCCGTCTAGGTCAGCCAGCGCGCTGGCCTGCCTTGCCGTCATGTATTGTCAGGGATTCAATCCAATTCAATTAAGTTCTAAACAATTGATTTTGCCTTATTTAAGATAATAAAACAATTTTTGCTTACATACCTATTAAATTATGGATTTACGATACCTATTTGAAAAACTTACTTCACAAAACAAAACAATAGCACTATTATAATTTGCGTAACAAATCACTACGGTAATTGTGCGTTCAAATTACCAAACCGGTCAATTAACCAAGTCAATAGACGCATTTGACCTTTGATGCTCCCACAAAGACGCAAAGGTGTATATAGACATAGAGATCAGTGCATCCTATGGAGTGTATATATATACTCTTTGTCCTATGCCGCTCTGAATAACCTCATTATGTGGCGTGGAAACCGCTTGTAGATTCAATTGATCGTCAAATTTAATTCAATTGATTCAAATACTCGTCTTAAGAATACCGCCCCTGGCTACACACGGGAATAAGACTGATGGCTCATTCCATAAAACAGGATTCGGGGAACTCTTCAGAGCAGATGCAGTAAGAGCCTGCTAAGGGATAACTCCGAAAAATGGGCAGCAGCGTCTTTCCGTGTATCAACATCCCGTACTGCGCACATCAACCCACCTGCCAAGCTTGATGAGTATGGCAACTACCCCTCATGGAGATCCATAAGGGAGGCCTGTTGTCAGTAGTGGACGTTTTACGGCTGAAATGATGGTGCATAGAAGGCAAAGTGGAAGGAAGAAGAAGAAGGCTAAGGATTAGTTATGTTGATGATGATGTTTCCTAGCCGATTTCGGCCATGGCGACTGAGTATTCAGATAAGAAGTCTCATAGGAGGGTTCTGGTTTTCTACCCTTTCATGTGCTCTAAGGTGGCTTGTGTACCCAATCTTATAAGTGAAGGTACGAGAGCACTTTGGGCACGTTAATACCCCGTTGACAAAATTGTACCGGATGTCAGCTGGTGCACGGGCCTTCGACTCATCGCGCTTCCTATCGAGCTCCTCGATAGTTATATGAACCAAGTGAAGAAGAAAGAGAGGCTGCCTTGGAGAGAAACGAATAGAAAGGGTTGCATCAGTTAGGCCGTTAAGAGTGAAACTTTTAAATAAGAAGAATTAATTAGGACCAGTGCATGTGGGGCCACGCGCTGTGTAGAGTTCCGTAATTGCCCTTAGACTGTTGTTGGAAGGTGGTGTGATTTTTTCGTTTACTAGCGACATGTAGTTATGAATGCGAAAAAAGCTAGCTTAGCCGTCATAGATTTCCTAGGACTTAATGGTTAATACAAAATTACTTATGTTTTTCTACTTGTTGCTAGCAGTTTAGAATATTGAAATTTAATTGTTATTGTTATTTTATTATCTAACTAAATAAAATTTGATTTTCATACACTGTCAATATGCCTATTAATATTCTGCGCTTAAATTTTTACTTTTTCAACCGGCTTTGAAAAATGAGGGGCTTCTCAATCGTCAATCGTCCATATTTTATATTTTTAAAATGCGTTTCGAGTTCGGATATACACACTTTAAATTGTGTCCATGGGGATTTCATTATTTATTGCGGCGGGCGAAGGTCCGCCTGCGACGCAAGGGGTTGCGGGTTCGATTCCCGCCTCGGGACAAATGTCTGTACGATCTGCAGATATTTGTTCAGGGTGTTCTGGGTGTTTTTCTATATATAATAAAAATATCTATCTATGTAGTATAATGTATTAAGTATATCAGTCATCTAGTACCCATAACACAAGCTCATGCTTAGCTTGGGGCTAGATGATGCTGTGTGATTTGTCCAGCATTATTTATTTATTTATTTATTTATTAAATGTGTAACTGGAGTCCCTCAAGGCATAGTTAGGGACCTTGAATTTCAACTTGCGGTTGGATTTTTGTTTCACTAAATAACGTTTGCTTTTAGAGTGCTCTGCAGTGGGACGAAAACGGATAGTAATAATAATAACAATTGTTTTTACATCCAGATCGAATGATGGTATCCATGAAAAATCGAGGGACATACTCAAATGTAATGAGGCGTACATATACTGGTACGGTTATTTTCAGCAACAAATATTATATTAGAATATCTTTAAATAAAATGTTTAGAGATAGAATAGAATAGAAAACTCTTTATTGCACACCACATAAAAAATAGAACATTTAAATAAAAGGAATTAAATAAAACAATATATGAGTACAAAGGGCGGCCTTATCGTTATGAGCGATAAAGAGATGTTTTTCATTGGACAATTGTTACAAGACTACATGCGAGAATTTTTTATTTATTTACTTTGAGGAAGACCAACAGCTATACATTCATCAAATATACTCGTATATAATTAATAAGAAACATAAAGCCAAAAAAAATTGCTTATAAAACATAAAGCCAGTTAAAGGTCCTCACAGATAGAAGTCATCATCATCATCATCATTTCAGCCGTAGGACGTCCACTGCTGGACAAAGGCATCCCTCATTGATCTCCTAGTACTGCGGTTGGAAGCCGTCTGCATCCACCGCCGCATTCACAGATAGAAGTAGAAAGTGAAAAATAAGATGTAAACATTCATAAAAATTAAGAATAAACAGAACTTTTCAACAAACAAGATTTTATTTAAATTAAATTAAAGTTGACGAACATGTCAAAACCCGCCGTAAATATTGTGTCGCGCGTGTGTTTAATGTCGCTTAAAAGTTTTATATGAACTACTCAACATGTGAAAGAAGGTTGTATATTTATCAAAACTCAGTTTCGATGAGGAATCAGGAAAACTCCTCTAATCATTTTGGTATTTTCTGCATCGACATCCCTCAAGGTATAGTGTTATTATACCCTAAATTTAAACTTGCGTTTAGGTTTTTCTTTCACGTAATAATGTTTGGTTGCTTTTAAGCGCAGATCTGAAAATGGGATCCATGTATTTCTTATTACATTTTAGTAACAAGCATAAATATAGCGTTTTGTGTATTTTACACAAAACGCTATATTAATCTCAACAACACACAACGACAAATTAAAGAATTACGAGTATGTACTGTTAACTTTAGAATGGCACTTAAGGCAAAGCGTTGAGTCGCTGTCAGAGAAATAGCGCATTATGGTACCAAGAGACAAATGGAAATCACTTAGGCAGACTTGTACTGTGTTTGCAATAATATTCAGACTGTATTTGTTGCTCTGTAACACAAAGCTGTAAACATATAATCTAGATATTAATGTCGATTCTGTTGGCACATTTCCTAACAAAAGCTAATTGAAATTGCGTAAAATAAACTAAAATGACGGAAAGCTTTTCGGTTTGTGACGATATAAAACGGAACAATTTGACCTAATTTTACTTTGACAGATATAAATTTAGAAACGTCTGTATAAAAACGTTGGGTCTCAAATAAAATAACGGTCTAAAATCAAATAGGAATGCAAATTTTAACAGTTACTTTTCAATATTTTCCCGACTATAGTAAACCAACGATGGGAAAATCTGTATCAGCGAGCGACATTCCTGCTGCTCGTTTTATCTTTTTGCGGATTATTTTATATTTTTGTGCTATTTTAATAAGGATTTCTTTAAAACATCGCGAGGAGACCCGCAGCTTAATCAGCTTTAATGTAAAAGACGTAACTTTTTTATGTGTAAAATAGTTACTTTTTTATAAATCGGTTTAGTAATAACATAAACCAAGATTAGGTTTAATAAAATAAGATTTAGATTAAGATTAAATTCGTTAAATAATATTACTCAATGTTTGTATGTTCTTGCTCATGTAGAGGTCCTGTTAACAGTGCCGAGTTAGAGATCATTTGCGTCTAAATCACAAGTCGAGAGCACAGAGCAAGGAGTTAAAACTAAGAATGGTTAACAAGGTCCTTAATTCCATGTAAGACCTTAATTTAACCTTTAATAATAATATGAATAAGCTTCAGACGTATTGACATGTTCTTTTCTCTGAATATAGACGATTCAGCTGAGAGCATGGTACAGGTGCTGGACAAGCTACTCTACAAACCTTTTCACAAATGACTCGCCCACGCCTCATACAACACCCACGACAACATTTAATTACCAGTTGCTGACGCTGTATAATATTATCTTTATTATTTGATGTTAGAGGCCGATTATTTTTTATTAAGAACATACCGTAATTTGATAACGGTAGATATGGACTGTTTATATATAACGCTGTTTTTTAATCGTTCATATGTCTTCAAAAACTAATAATAAAATAAAATAAATACTTCGCTTTCCTTTGCAAGATTTTCGAGCGGTTCTAAAATATGATTTCGCAAATCTAACGAAAATGATGCAACATTTAGGATTTTTCCAGGAGACCTCTTAATGTATAGTTATTGGGACTAAAGAGATATCAAATAACCCCTATTTTCACTCAGTTTCATACACGAACAGGAACATGGATAAAAGAAAAGAACATCCAACACTTTGTTCGCGCGTGCGCGTCAACAAATATATTGTATTCAAAATAAATATAAACGCGATATATTCAAAAAAAATAAACGCAACATGTTTTGCAACAAACAACTGACAGCATTGATAGCCGTGGGGTGCCGCCAGTAGAATGTTACCCCTCCTCTCATGCCCGTGGATGCAGTAAGAGCCTGCTAAGGGATACCTCCGGAAGATGGGCAGCAGCGTCTTTCCGTATATCAACATCCCGTACTGCGCTCGCCAACCCGCATGCCAAGCATGGTGAGTATGGCAACTACCCCTCATGGAGATCAATGGAGATCCATGAGGGAGGCCTGTTCAGTAGTGGACTTTTTACGGCTGGTATGATGATGATGTTCAATTTTTTTTCTAAAAGAAGAAGCGAAAGAGAAACAAAGGTGTAATTCCACCAGTTTGCGGCATTGTGCGGCACATACATACATATGTTTGAATGTCATTTTGGTGTTTTCTAGCATTCAAACATTTGTGCCGCACAATGCCGCACCTGGTGAAATTCTACCTTTACAGCTACAGGCAAATGCTAGCTAATCAAATGTGATGGTGGCTAATGAAGCGTTTATTTATTATGAACATCAGCTCGATCGATTGGCGACACGTTCCGATAGTGTCCGTGCAAGTGACACGTGTAATAATCCTCACGCTTGCTGTGGGCTTGAATTATTAAAACGTAATTAAACAGTTGCGTCCTGTCGTTGTCATTTCACGTTGAAAGAAAAAGACTGCAGTGTATTCAAAATGTCGTGGAACTATTTCCAAAATACTAATTCCAAAAAACAAAATACAGTAAACTTAAATAACACTCTGTAAGCCATGTTGGGTTTGTTTCGAGTGCTAGGTAGGTACATTCCTCGTATAACTTATATGCTAGCTTACAAAGGTATATGATATATGCGTCAGGTTCATGTTATTACGCACATACCCAGTTACGAAGCTAGGCATAAACTTAGTTATTTTTAAGAAGGCAAGTTTACAATAAAAACTCCAACGAAAGTTGAAAAAAAACAAAAAAAAATATAAGAAAGCCTTCAATATAATTAAAAAATTGTGAAACAATTAAACGTAAAAAAATACTTGTGTATTATTCTAGTTCAGAGGAGTTTTTGTAGTTTTTACAATTTATACGCGAATAGAAATTACATACTTGAAGATTTGTAATACTTTGAAAATGTTATGTCTCTAAATAAATTGTATGGTCGGATAAATACATTCAATAAATGCTATTTCGTAAAAGACAGCCATAATACAAAAAAAAATATACAACATACTTCAAATAAAAATATAAATAAATAGTTTTTGGAATTTTCCTCAACAAATCGAGCTTTGCATTGATAGAGTATTGAGGATCATGAAAAAAACTAAATCTAAGGCACAGGTGTGGTAGAATGTTACCCCTCTCTTGCCCGTGAATGTGTAATAAAATAATAAATAATAAATAATGCTGGACAATACCTTAAATAATTTGAATACCTCAGAAAGATGGGCAGCAGCGTCTTTCCGTGTATCAACATCCCGATTCTACTGCGATCGCCATCCCGCCTGCCAAGTGTGGTGAGTATGGCAACTACCACTCTGGAGATCCATGAGGGAGGTCTGCGTTCAGTAGTGGACGTTTTACGGCTGAAAGGATGATGATGATTATTTACTCAGATCTTCTCTGCTCGGTACTTCAAACACGGGCCTAAGCCAAGTACACTTCAGTATATCAGACTTTATTGGGAAGTTCCGCTTGAAGGAATTTTCTTCTGAATCTACCAGTATTAAGAATAGATGCTTGATTTTTGAAGAAAATCGTCATTATGGGATTGAGTGCCCGTCCACGTGTGGGTCCGACATGATACTGTCGGAATAAACTTTCGGCGTTTTATTAATGAGTAATCCCCGTATTTAAAAATAAATATTTAGCTGTTTAAACATTGTTTAAGGTACGGGAGTGTTTATAGGAGAATAACGATCTTCCTTACATAAGTAGAATTAGGGTCCTGGTAGACAAGAATCAATAAACGCTGGCCGTCGGCAAATCAAGATCTGACTGTAGATAATTTATAATTTATAACACTGCGCTATAGCCAATGAGTTTATATACTTACATTTTGAAGACCAAATACTTTCTTTGGTTATTAAAATCAAGATATTTTTTAATTTCTTGCGAAAATAATTACCGATTTTTGTATTATACTTTTTTATATCTAGTGAAAATAAAACATGTTTGTACTGATCGTGGCAACGTTTTTTTATATATTTATAATTGCACACAAAGGTTCATTATAACGTCCACCTCATTATCAGATCGCTTAACAACTCACCAATCATAGGTAAATGTTTAACTTTATGCTTAGTTTGACGTGGCATCGTAAATTCCAAACGGCTGAACTGATTTAATTTTCTTGGTTGAATGGTGTTGGTGATTTAATCGAGAATGTTCGAGTTAGTTGTAAGTAGAAGTCTTACTTTCGTAGTAGATATAGGTGGAAGGGTTTTTTACTGTATTTAATTTATTATTTATTGTAAATTAAGCCACTGTGGGACGCTTTCCAGATGTAACCACTTTTTATTTTGCAATTTTCTACGTCTAAAATATTTATGTAATTTTGGTAGTTTAAAAGTACCCAAATAGCACCGCAACCAAACCAAGAAAAACCAAACCGGTTAAATATTTATTAGCAGTCACCGAAGCCGTATAAATTAAAAAAAAAACATCAGTCAAGAACTAGCTTAGAACTTAAACTGGGTCAGCCATTGTACACACACAGCGCAGCGTTGCGAGGTATTTATCACGCAGCATATAGTATAGACTAATGCTAGCACGACTTAGCTGATCAACTGATTACTTAGCTTAGTACTTTGTGGTCGTCTCATCAAACATCATCATTCACAGATTGTACCCACGTCTTTAACCTTTATCATGTTCTCGAGACTCGTTACTCAATAACGCTGAATAAATTAAACAGCTCTTAATAGAGATTAACATGGTTTTTTTGGTTCCTTATATAACTAGTGTTCCCCACGAACTTAGAACGACCGAGCGTCTTCTTTCAATTAAGTCCCATTGCATTTGAACTTGATTTGGAAATAAACAAAATATGGCTGCCTAAGCACCAGAGAAATCTGAGAAAGCCAAACCCACTGCGAGAGCAACCAGGTTAGATATTCATTAGCGGGTAAAATCACAAAGAGGACAAAGTAGTTTCTTCCAAGTAACTAGAATAAGCTTGAGCAAGTTTAAACTAGTGTCTTCAGTAAATTAAACATTTAAATATTGGAAATGAATAATCTTTAGGTAATGGAGCTTTGCAGGATAAATTAGTTCCTGTAAGCTGACATGGCAGAAGATACTGAGATAAATAATACATTGGCCTTTCAAATCGATTATTACCTAGATGATTTATATAGCGTCAGCAACTGGTATAGATGATCCACGGGCCGCTGCAGTGCCTGGGCCTCTGTTAGATGGGTAAGGCTTGTCAAGCACCTATACTATCCTCTCAACAAAATCGGCTATATTTAGAGGAAAGAACATCTGCACGTACGTGGGAAGCTGGCTAAGCCGCGCTTCCTCACAATGTTTTTCTTCATAATACTGAGATATGTACCTACTATTAAGGCAAATAAGATAAGAATTGAGCTGGCTTAATTCATACTCATTTTGACGGACTGGCAGGGTGATTGTAAAAACCGAGCCAGTATCCACTTAGCGCCGACGCGGAGCGCACGTATCTCGCGTCGCGACAGGCTCGCAACAGGCGATCGCTGCTGTCAAACGTCAATTTTGTATTAGAGAACAGCAAGGAATTGACATTTGACAGCAACGATCGCCCATTGCAAACCCTGTCGCGAGATACGTAATCACCCTGTGGGCTATCTATATTACATACCTGTCTTGGGTTGTTTGCAATAGAAGGCTTGGCATTTCCACTTTTGTTTGTGTTCTGGTGTCATTGTGCCATAAAAGCGCGTAGTAGATATATTTGCACAGCTGAGGTCATAGCTGTCTCCACAATGTGAGCATGTTAAAAACTGTCTATGAGGTAGTCCCCCATGGCATTCCGCACATAATGAAGCCATGTTTGTAAGTAACGCGTAGATACGCAGTGGTTGAGTGTCTGTATTTTGAGGTTATGTTTTGTCGCTTTGTTTTTATTTGTTAGTTGATCATTGTATTCAATAGCACTGTTAAAATCGTTTGTTTCATTGCACGTATTCACAATTTTCGAACTGTTTTACAAGAGCCGTTTACCGTCGCGTCATCGATACGACGATCAGCTGATTTTGTCACTTTATATACACTTCAGAGTTAAAGTTTTATTATTAATTCACTTTCTGTTTCATCATTTCAGCCGTAAAACGTCCACTACTGAACTAAGGCCTCACTCATGGATCTCCATGAGGGGTAGTTGCCATACTCACCACGCTTGGCAGGCGGGTTGGTGAGCGCAGTATGGGATGTTGATATACGGAAAGACGCTGCTGCCTATCTTCCGGAGGTGTCCCTTAGCAGGCTCATACTGCATCCACGGGTAGGAGAGGAGGGGTAACATTCTACTGCCAGCACCCCACGGCTACTTCTCACTTCACTCACTTTCTGTTTATAGTTTATTTAATTATGGTGATACTTATGGTGATTTGGATACTTAAATCATTTAATTTATATATCAAATTAGTGGAACAGAACTTGTCACACGCGCGGTGGCGCCCTCTCTCTTGTAAATAATAACATTGATATTTTTTAAATATCAAGCGAGTAGATGAAAATATAATGGACATACGAAATCAATAACAAACGTTACGATAGTTAATAAGATTTATAATTGCTTGGTGAGTATGTGGTCCTTGTCTAGAAAAGCCGTCGCCTTTGTGAAGGGCGTCTGCGTGCGGTTTTTCTTGTCAAGTACTTCCCTGTGTTGTTTCCGAATGACACCCTCCCCTGCTCCTTTTATCTGCTGCGAGGCTAAGTAAAGGCAGAAAGCAAAGGGGTTACTTATGAGTGAGTATTTCTGCAAAGCAAAGTATACTGTGTATAGTAAAACTAGCTTTAAAAGTTTTTCATCACCGACACAAAAAGAGGGGTGATACGAGGTCGGTTTGATAAGTCTTTTTGAATGAAATATATTTTTATCGGCAAAAAAGCGTTTTGTTCCTCATCATAATCTCATTTTAACTTGATACATTTAGTCCAGCGTTTTTCCTAATGTTTTATTCCTTCCAGATAAAAGGTATTTCATAGGCATTTTTTTCAGTGACGACCTCGAAATAGTCGCAAAGGGAAATCTGGAGATATCCTCCAGATTTAGCCCTCTGCGACTAAGAAGCTGGATGGGGTAGCAGTTCGTTTATGGATTTTGCCTTTATGGCCTTTTTAAACTTTAAGGACTTTTTCTTACTTTTCTTGGCCGACAAACACTATTTGAGCTTCTTTGGGCATCAAAAAAGTAAATAAATGAAAAATTATATAATAGATGCCTTAGTGCGGGTTTGCACTTTAAAAACAAAAATAGCTTATCAAAAAAGTAGGAGAAACTTCCTTGTTTTTAAGTGTTCCTTGGTGGTGGTGTAACATCACAATGTGTATCCATGTTTCGTCAACGGTTACGAAACGCCGCAACAACTCGATCGGATTACGGCTGAACATTGCCAAAAAATAATTTTAATTGGTCACACGGTTGCGCTTATGGTCGAGGGTGAGCAATCGCGCGGATAGCTTTTCATATCCAAATATTGATGTAAAATATGTAGCACCCGCTCAGTTGAGATCGGAGCGGCCTCGCATATCTGCATGACACCTACTAACTTTCACAACAAGTCAGTGGCGCCCACAGCCACGGGACCTACTTCTACAAAACCCAGTTTAAAGGCATTTATCAAATGACCAGGGCTAAAGCCCCTGACTGCGGAAGAATTTGCAAGTACCCGTAGTCTCGGCAAGACCGCGCGTTGGAACATTTTGATGAGGTTTTGCCGGTAAGGGTCCGGCATAAAAATAATTTCTCCTCTTAGAAAGGTGGTATTCGTGAAGGATTTCTTCTTATAAAAAAGGGTTAAAAGCACCACCACCAAGTGACCTCAGAAGAAGTACTGAAGGCAATGACGACGAGGCGTCAAAACAAAGATCTAAAGCGAAATTTATTCTAAGCAACCAGGCGGTAAATTTAATATTACGTGTATTCAATTAAGTTCAAAACTGACCGAGCCGTTATTGTTGGAAACTTCTAGAACAATGCAGTTTCAACGACCTGTCTGTATAAATTTGCGCAACTAACCGACTTCAAGTGTATTGTTTAAATAGAAACTGTACGGTAACTAAACAATTATACACTTGTTAGTATCTAGTGTTACCTATAGTTTAAGATTATTTTTGGTGCTAGAAATAGTGTTCCAAAAATCTTCTTTCTGACTTTGTAAGCCTATTCTAGAGCGACAGCTTCGATCACACCAACGTATGAAATATCCTGAAGGTGCAATTTTGTAGGGTTCAATTCAGCACCTTCAATGTCAAGTTTTTTCATGAACTAGCATTTATTTTACAAAGAAAATTACAATAAATGTATACGAAACCTACGAGCTACGAATCTACGAGCCTAAAATCGTAGATGTTTCGTAGACCTGCTACGAAATAATTCACATTTTAAGAATTAATTCATTAATTTTAGGCTCAGGTCATTATAACATACATGACATATGTATATTTATTTTTAAATTGTATCTTAATTATTCCCGATGCACGAGGCACACGCGATGAAACACAATCGAAACGTCGTTTTTGACTGTGTTTTAATATGGTAAATATACGCGATGAATTCCTGTGTCGAAAAATCGCAAAATTTTGGGAAATATATTGGTTTTGCAGATCCACAACGAAGAGATCAAAATAATTGAAGTTATTTGGCTCGTAGATATTTCGCACGAAAAGCACCTGCTACGAAAAATTCAACAGTTTTCATTTGTTAGATGAGAATATATTGTACAAAGAGCCTTGTTGCTACAGCGAAACGATACCCAGGTCATTGGAAAGTCGTCTGTTTAAAACCAGATCCTTTATAAAAAAAATACCACTTACAGTTTATCATGCATGACATTCAAATCCCGAGGTCATGCATATCTATGTCCTCAAAACTAAATTACGTAGGTAAATGGGCTTTTTACATACTGAAGGTGTGCAATATTTCAGCTCAATTGGATGTCAGGAAGTAGTTCCAATTCAGCTTGCTAGATTGGATCCGGATAAACATACAAACATCGAAAGTTAAATTGAAGCTTATGTGTTGCTCCAGCATCCATCACATAAACACTGCTAAAAATGGTGCTTTGTAAAGCGACCTAAGGCGGTTCGCTGCGTATTGCACACTGCCACGCACTACGCTGCGTATTGCGTGTCGACGCACCTACGCGCGTACTTGCGCAAGTGCAGATCTGCATCATCGTGCGTTTTTTTACGCACTCACGCGCGTAGTTGCGTTTCGGCGGCTCTGGCTCATTTCATTAAAATCTGTTCGCTAGGGCAGTGCAGAGCGTCGCGTCAGTTTTTATATTAAAAATGGTTATTAGTGTGGAACTCATTCAGGATGCAGGACTGTGCGTGTTTTCTATACAAACGGAGATACTTACAAGCAACGTTAGAATACGCATTTACGCAACACGCAGCGTAATGCGTACGCATTTACGCAACACACAGCGTAATGCGTAGCAGTGTGTGAACCGCCTTATTGGTGATTAATCTTCATCATCATCATTATCACCGGCCACTGCTGGACATAGACCTCCCCAATCTGCGCCATCTTACTCTGTCTTCAGCTTGCTGCATTCAGCGTCTGCCAGCGACAATTCAGAAATGATTGTTTGCACTACATCGATACTCAATACTTTATTGTGTTCTATAATGTAGGCACAATGGTGTTGACAATGGTGTTAGGTAGCATTATAGACCCTGTTGGGCACAACAATAAATATAGAAGAGAGGAAGACGTCATCGTTAATGTACATATATACTAGATAATACATTATATTCTTAAAAGCAAGCAAAATAAAAATGTTTTCATAATCGTGAGAGTTAAACTTGTGTCATTTAAAAGTTAAATAACTAAAGGTCAGGTTGGTGTAGGTCAAACTCAAAAAACTTATTAGTATAATATTAATTAGAATGTTATTAAAAATTATCACTAAAGAATTCATCAATCGTATAGTAGCATTTTTTTATGAGGATTTTTTTTAGTTTTTTTATGAATAGTTGATCTTTAATCTCATGTTTTAAATCGTCAGGTATAACATTATATATTTTTATCGACATAACATATGGACTAGATGAATGCAGTTTCATGTTAGAAGAAGGTAAGGTTAATTTATTTTTATAACGTAATGAGCAAGTTGTGTAGGTTTCCGCACGAGTTTTATACAATTGTTTATTATTTCTAACAAATTTGCATATTTCCAAAATATATATACAGGGAAGCGTAAGTATATTATATTTTTGGAAGTACGGTTTGTAACTATCTGTTTGTTCTATATTCGCTAGTATACGTATCAGTTTCTTTTGTTGTCTAAAGACCACCTGTGCATGGGTGCTGTTTCCCCATAAGATAACGGAATACGACAGGTGGCTATTAGCGTAGGCATAATAAATTGTAATTGTTTAGGAAGATGCCTTCAAGCTCCTGGAATGGAAAGGGCTGGGCATCAATATTAACGGCGAATGCATCACTCACCTTCGATTTGCGACGATATTGTGGTCATGGCAAAGTCGATGGAAGAGCTCAGCACGATGCTCGAAGGCCTCAATCGAGTCTCCCAGCGGGTAGGCCTTAAAATGAACATGGACAAGACAAAAATCATGTCAAATATCCATGGCGTGCCTGCCCCAGTTATGGTTGAGAACTCGGCTCTTGAAGTTGTCGACGCGTACGTATACCTAGGACAAACAGTCCAATTAGGTAGGTCCAACTTCGAGAAAGAGGTCAATCGTCGAATCCAACTCGGATGGGCAGCGTTTGGGAAACTTCGCAACGTCTTTTCGTCCAACATACCTCAGTGCCTTAAGACGAAAGTCTACAACCAGTGTGTGTTACCAGTGATGACATATGGAACCGAGACGTGGTCCTTCACTATTGGCCTTATGAACAAGCTCAGAGTCGCTCAACGAGCTATGGAGAGGGCTATGCTCGGGGTTTCACTACGGGATCGAATCAGAAATGAGGAGATACGTAGAAGAACTCGGGTCACCGACATAGCCAAACGGATTAGCACGTTGAAGTGGCAATGGACAGGCCATATAGCGCGCAGAACAGATGGCCGATGGGGCAGCAAAGTTCTCGAATGGAGACCACGGATTGGCAAGCGCAGCGTAGGACGTCCACCTACAAGATGGGCAGACGACTTGGTGAGAACTGCTGGTCGGCGGTGGATGCAGACGGCTTCCAACCGCAGTACTTGGAGATCAATGAGGGAGGCCTTTATCCAGCATTGGACGTCCTACGGCTGAAATGATGATGATGATGAATAAATTGTAAGGTAACTTTTTAAATCAGTTGTTTTTTTGATCTCGCGGAGTGCGTATGTCAAGCTTGATAATTTAGATTTAATTTTTTGTGTGTGTGGTGTCCAATTTAAGTGAGTGTCTATGATTACACCTAGTAAAGTGAATTCATTTACTATTTTTAGTGGTCTGTTATTAAAAGTGTACTGGAATTGCAGAGGAGATTTTTGGTGAGGGTAGAATGTCATTATTTTAGTTTTTAAGAAATTTATTTCGAGATTATGGTCGTTCATCCAGTTCGTAGTTTTTAAAAGAATAGAATCTAGTTTTTCTGTCAAATTTATGCTTGTGTTGCATGATGTCAATAGGGATATGTCGTCGGCGAACAGTACACACGGCTCATTCATGATTTTAGGCAGGTCGTTTATGTAGATCAAAAATAGAAGGCATCCGATAACACTTCCTTGCGGTATTGACGCGTTTATTGTAATTCGGTCTGAGCGCACGTTCATTATCTCACTCTTAGAATAATTGTAATGCTCAACCTCAACGTATTGTTCTCTGTCTTGAAGATAAGATGAGAACCAGTTATGTACTATTCCGCGAATTCCTATGCCGTATAGTTTGCTAAGCAGTATTTTATATTGTACTTTTTCAAAAGCTTTGCTCATATCTAATAATATTCCTATCGCATATTCTTTTATTATTAATAGTATTGTAAACTTGCTGCATATAATTATAAGTTGTTAATGTTGTCGATCTATTTTTTGTAAACCCGTTTTGACTATTATCAAATATTTGGTATTTTTCGCAAAACTTATAAACACAATTACACATAGCTTTTTCTACCTCTAGAATTTCGGAAGCTGTAGGAAGAAGCGCAATCGGGCGATAATTACCTGGTTCTGTTTTTATACCTTTTTTAAAGATGGGTTTTATTATGGATTTTTTTAAAGAATTAGGAAAAGTTCCGAGAGTGAAAGATTGGTTTATTAGTACACATAAGGGATGCGTAAGTATATCTGCACATGTTTTAAATAAAATTGGGGGAAGTTCATCTATTCCAAAGCTTTTTTTGTTTTTAAGGTTTTTAATTATTTTATATACTTCATCGTGAGTTGCTGGTCTGAGGTACATTGTATTTTGAGTTGGGTTGATTACAGGACGTCCGACTACTGGCTGCCATTGATGCAAAGAAGTTGTTAAAGGTGTTAGATACTTGTTTAGGATCGCATATTTGATTTTGATTAGAATGCAATTTAATATTACATTCATCTTTGACATTTTTTTTATTCGTCCGTTCATTTATTATACTCCACATTGTTTTAGTTTTATTTGATGATGTTTTTAGTTTGTTAATGTATTGTAATCTTTTTGCCGTAATAATTGTTCTTTTTAGCATTTTTTCATAGTTTTTATAATGTTCGGTTAATACATGGTGGTTCGATTTTTGTGTAAATACTTTTAGTAATCTTTTATGTCGACATGACTTTTTGATGCCTATGGTTAACCAGTATTTTATAAACCTTGTATTTAATTTAACAACTTTTTTCGGTATGCACTTGTTTAGTGTGCTTATGAGTATGTCGTTAAATAATTCATAGTTTTTATCCATGGTGTTGGATGCGCAAAGTATTTGTTGCCAGGGGATTTTTCTCAGATGCTGTTTAAAACTATCAATATTGGTTTGGGTAAATGTTCTTTTTCGAATTTTCCAAATAATTTTTTCGTTTAGCTGTTTCGGAAGCCACAGGTGAACTACAGCTGCGTTATGATCAGAAAATCCTAGTTCTTCCACTGTAGTTTTAATATTGTAATTGTAGAAGTTCGTAAATATCAGGTCAAGACATGTTGATGTAGTGTTTGTTGTGCGTGTTGGGTTTCTAATGTGTTGTGTTAGTTTATATTCTGACATAAGATCTAAGAAATTGTTTGTCCTTGAATTTTTTTGTAAAATGTTAAAATGTTAATCAAAGTGAGAGAGTACACTCAAGAACTAGTTTACCTCATCGGTTAGAAATTCTGCGAAAGAAATAGCCAGCCCACTGGCACTGCAGCTTGCTAATCGCTATGTAGATCACTTTGGTCCTCTGTCGGATATCGCCGGATAACAGCGTCCGTCTTCAGCGTCCCGTACACAGCATGAGTACCGGTTGCTGACGCTATAGTTCCTGAATTTATGGTAGGATGTGAAAGCCAATTTTAATAATGCTCAACCAAAATGTTTGCTATTGGCCCTAGGGAAAACCTCAGACTGGTTAAACAAGCTATGAAGAGGGCTATGCTTGGAATAAAGAGATCGATCAGAAAAAAGAAGATACGTTTA
Organism: Pasiphila rectangulata; assembly: GCA_963082625.1. Taxonomy (NCBI): domain Eukaryota; kingdom Metazoa; phylum Arthropoda; class Insecta; order Lepidoptera; family Geometridae; genus Pasiphila; species Pasiphila rectangulata. Next base: position 22,701,055 of record OY720236.1, on the reverse strand, counting down.
AACTCGGGTCACCGGCATAGCCAAATGCATCGGCACGTTGAAGTGGCAATAGGTATATATCGCGCAGAACAGATGGCCGATAGGGCCGCGAAGTTCTCGAATGGAGGTCAAGCGCAGCGTACGTACACCTACAAGATGTGCAGACGACCTGGTTAAGACCGCAGGTTGGCGATAGATGCTTCCAAAAGCTTATTACGTCCTACGGCTAAGATGATTTTGACGATTAAAAGGTTTACATGTAAATGCACCTAAAGGATTTTCCCCTCTATGTCTGCCTATGCAATAAAAAGATAGATAATAATGTCCTAGCTATGTGTGGAGCGCAAAAGTGAAAATTGTTTTAGTATCATATTTCACAACATTGCAACAGGGTAAAAGTTTATACGGTGGAAAGACAAAGGGGTTTCGCATCTAAAACAGATCAGAAAGTGCGTAGGTAATCAGAAAATGCGCTTAATTACTTGTGGAGAGCGAAAGTGCAGTCTGTTTCTATAGTAGGTTTCACAACATTGTAACAAGGTCATTGGGCGTGGCCATTTACTCTACAAATAGGCGTGCCGCTATTCGCCAGACTTCTGACCTAAATATCTATATTCCTTGTAAGTTAAAATCATAATAAACCAGGAATACACCTTTATGTAGGTAGAAGTAGTTCAGTTACAACTGTATAGCTATAAAATTGTTTATCTTAGTATTAAATTGACTCTATGAACAAGACAAGAGAGTTAGAAAGCTATCAGGCCCCCGTACAAATGGACCTCAGAAACTTTCTGACGACAGATGACCCTTAAACTCATGGCTGAACGACGTTCTTTGCGACTGCAGTCTCCCGATGATGGTCAGTCACACAGGCAGCTCTATAGACAAATTCGGAAATCCATGCGACACGATATTCGTACCTTTAAAACGAGCTGTATTAAAGATACAATAGAGCGGAATAAAGGCTTCAAAGTGTTCACGAGAGATAATTCTATTGGGCAGAGCCAGATGATGAAGCTGAAGAAGGAAGATGGCAGCATAACGTCATGTAAAGCAAAGTGTTAAGGGAAGTCGAAAGGTTCTATGGACGTCTCTACGATTCGGTCACTAAACCTGTTTGCAGTGCGGCCAACGACCGATAGTTTTTATATAACTAAGAGATTATACTTGAGTTGAGAATTGAAATTTAGTTCATTTGGAAGTTTCGTATTACGAAAATTGCTGAATAAAAGACTGATTTAACACAGTAAGTGTAAGTTGTAATGATTTGGAATTATTCTTATATAAAATCTACCTTGTGTACTAAGTTATAAAAAAACCAGTTCCGGAACCAATTCCAGAATTCCGGTATTGGGGATCCATGGGATATTGAAACAAGTTTTCGGAATTTAAAACCTTCCGATATTGCATGCCCTATGTTTAACCCGCGGTTCTGTAGTACAACAAGGAACCCCTATAGTTGCGGCTTTCATCATCATCATCATTTCAGCCGCAAAACGGTCACTACTGAACACGGCCATCCCTCATGGATCTCCATGACAGCTGTAGTTGCCATACTCACCACGCTTGGTAGGGGAGTTGGCGAGCGCAATACGGGATGTTGATACACGAAAAGACGCTGCTGCCCATCTCCTGGAAGTATCCCTCAGCAGGCTCTTATTGCATCCACGGGCATGAGAGAAGGGATAACATTCGGCATGAGAGAAGGGATAACATTCTACTGCGGGCACCCCACGGTTGCGGCTTTGCGAAGAGACTATCAGTCCTAGAGAGCTGCAATTTTATATAGATATAAAATAATTACGGCGAGATAACACTACAAATAAAACCAGCCAAGAGCGAGTAGGACTCGCGCACCGAGGGTTCCTGCCATCATACAAAATTATTTATTTATTCAAATAGAGACGCCAACAGGTACCATAACCATACATTTGTAAAGTAATAATTTCAATGTTTTGGCCTGTTACTGTACGCCAATTATAGGCGAACACAACATTTATAAGAAAAATAACAATATTTTATAAAATAAACTTAGCAATTACCTAGGAACATATTTATATAAATCTAACAATATTTACTAACATATATATATATATATAGGTATATGTAATTATATATAATTACAATATAATATATAATTTACATATTTAAAAAAAATATTAACAAAGGCGGAATATAAAATAGTAACCGTATCTTAAGATGTAGGTAATTAATTTATAACAAAATTTAAGTGTCCTCTGAGGATGGCTGCGGGAAGTGCTCCAGCAGTTTGTTTTTAAAGACTGAAGCACTGTCATGGAATACATCTATATTACTAATGTTCATAATCATATGGTTGTACTGGTTGCAAAGTCTTACGCCTTTAGAAGGCGCATGCAGACCGGTGTTACTATGACAGAATGGCGTGTGTTGTGTTTTTGTTATTGTGTGCCTAGGAATTGTAATGGGGACAGTAAAACCTATATTATCCAGCAGGGCAATACTGTCGATTCGGCCATTTAAGATTTTATGAAGAAAGGAAAACAAAGTATCTTTCGGCGACAAGAAAGATAATTTATAAGTATTGAAATGATTTAATCTAGTTTGGTATGGATATCTATGGGAGATGTCTGGAGAAATAAATGCAAGGTGCCTCTTGAATGAACGCTGTTCATTCAATGTTTTCCATTCTTTGAGAATGAGTAGCGTATGTTGGGTTCCAGATGACGCACGCGTATTCAAGGATACTTCTGACAAGCGTGTTGAACAGTAGGATCTTAGTGCTAGGTTTTCTAAAATCTTTATTTAGCGCCTGACAAATCAAATCAAATCAAAATCAAATCAAATATATTTATTTATACAAGAAACACAAGTAACAAACAACAACATGAACGTTGAACAGCTGCGAAAGTTGGGTAACTGTGTTGCAGTGTCAGCGCCCGTCCCCTTAACCAAAATTTTTAGTTTCTTATATACCTTATACAAAACAACATTATATTTTTATTTACAAAGAAGAAGAAAATGTTTTAAAATAGTGAAACGATGCAGAAAAAATTAAAAATTAAAAAATTTAAAGGTAAAAACTAAATTAAATTATAAGTTGCTTTAATAACATGGAATTAGTGTATGTGTGTGTGTGTGTGAATGTATGTGTGCGTGTGTGTGTGAGTGTGGTTGTGTTATACGTGTGTGTGTGAGTTAAGAAAAAGTGAGGGTATTGTACAAGGCGTGGGCGAGTTAATTGTGAAAAAATTTGTAGAGAAGGAGAGTCATTACCTGATAGTGGTTAAAAGATCCTCTGTATCTTGGTATGAAAGAGATTGGAGCCATGATGCTGTTTTTTGTTTACAATTGAACAGCGTTAGATGATGGATTCCAATCTTACGATTGATCTTATTATACAAGGAACCACTTTGGTAGTAATAGTGTCTGGAAGCTGCTGCTGTTCGTCGTGGCAGAATCGAACAAACTTTATCAGAACGTCTCTTGTTGAGGGAGTAGCTTGCATCAAAGACCAGCTGTGAATGTTTGCGCAAGATTAAGGCTAATATAAACAGTTGTCGCACTGTTAGTACACCACAAATTGAGTACAAACTATTTGTGGGAAAACGTCTAGGCTTTGAGCACATTACCTTCAAAACTGCTCTTTGTGCCTTCTCTACTCTCAACATTTGACTTTTGACAGCTCCACCCCAAACAGAAATACAGTAGGATAGCATGGATTGAACCAGGGCAAAGTAAACCATTTTTAAACATGCAGAATCAGCTACACCCCTAAGATTACGGAAAATATAAATAAGTTTCCTAACTCTAGAAACTGTGGATTCTATATGGGCAGTCCAAGAAAGCTGACAATCTAAATATATACCCAAGTATTTAATTATCGAAGTACGGGAAAGATAAGAACAGGAACAAGAGCTTATTAAATTAGGTAAACTACAGCAGGTGTGAGCACATACAGAAAACGATGGTGGGGGCTGGGTACGGGAAGAGAAAGAGAAGGTAACAAATTCAGTTTTGCAGGTGTTAAGGGTTAACGAGTTTCGTGAGAGCCAAGTTAAGACCAGATTGAGAGCGGCTTCAGCTAGTGCTTTAGTCTCTTCCCAAGTCTGACCACAGACAATGAGTGCAGTGTCGTCAGCGTAAGTATAAATACTACAATTGTAAGGTGTTAATAGACAAAGATAATTTATATATATAAGGAAAAGAGTAGGTCCCAAGACACTGCCTTGTGGCACTCCGAAGTTAATGGGTTGTTCAGCGCTGACTATGTTGTTAATAGATACAACTTGCTTACGTTCTGACAAGTAGCTGCAAAACAATCTTTTGACGTGACCTCTGACACCGATGTGTTCCAATTTATCAATTAAGATTGGGATCGACACAGTATCAAAGGCTTTGCTTAAATCAAGGAAAATACCAATTGTTTTAAGATTTCTGTCTAGATTTTGTACAATTGTAGATGTGAGGGAAATAACCGCATCTTCCGTGGATCTAGCCCTCCTAAAGCCGTACTGGTTATCGGCCAAAATATTATTTTCATCAAGAAACCGTATAAGTCTGTTGTTTATTATTTTTTCCAATATTTTGGATAAGACTGTTAGAACAGATATTGGCCTGTAATTATTAACATCGTCTTTGGCACCTCCTTTATGGACGGGATGTACTATTGCCTTTTTAAATACACTGGGAAAGATACCGGAAGACAAGCTAAGATTAAAAATGAATTCTAATATTGGCACAAGGACATGTTTTGACTGTTTGATAATTGAGGTAGGTATTTCATCCCAACCGACAGCACAATTATCTCTAAGGCCAATGATAATGTTATCAATTTCTTGACAGTCTGTTGGAAGGAGACCCATAGAAGAAGATAAAGAGTTGAACTTATTAGGCGCAGAATTATTTTGTAGGTCAGTTACATTATTACGTGGATCAATTTTGGAAGCTAAATTTTTCCCGATATTAGCGAAGTAATTGTTAACTATGTTAACAGAAGCTGAACAGGTTGAGGATAATTTTAGTAGCTCATCAGCTGATGATTGTTTTGAATTAAGTTTTGCAACTTTTTTAACAACATTCCAGGTAGCTTTGGAACTGTTTTTAGCTTTGTGAAATTCATTACGCTCGTACTCATGTTTAACTTTTTTCAACAGATTGTTACAGAAATTACGGTATCGTGTGAAAGTAATCTTAAGAATTTGGTTATGCTTATCCTGACTAAGCTTTTTTGAGAGCTTGTCCCTGTGTCGAATGCATTTCAACAAACCAGGAGTGATCCAGGGTTTTATTATTCTATTTTTACTAGGGACGTGTAAGAGCTGCCTATGTTTTATAATAATAGATTGTAATATAGTTACTAATTGGGAGGCAGCTGAGTCAGGATCATTGGTTGTTACAATATGAGTGAAGTCAGTATTTTCAATCTCTGAGATAATTGCAGCAGTATCAAGTTTAATTTGGGTTTTAGGGGGATTTAAATTGGTTTTAGTGGTAATGCTAAAAATAATGGGAGCGTGGTCAGTTATTAAAGAATCGAGGATTAGAGAAACAGAGCGAAGATGAGATTTTAAAATTATATGATCCAGGCAGCTATCAAGACGAGTTGGAAGTATATGTGCGGGTAGCATTGCGTGTGAAGTTAATAAGTTCAAATAATCATCGCAGTTACTATCACCTGACTTAGGAATAATATTGATATTAATGTCCCCCGCGACAATAACAGAAGAAAAAGATTTAAGTTCCAATAAAACACTGTCTAGGCTATCCAGAAATCCATCTATGTTTCTGCATGAGGGAGAGCGGTAGAGCGCTACAACTGCTACATTGCTGTCCAGTTTTAAAACAATACAGTTAGCGTCACTAAACAAAGGTGTCTCAACTCTTAATTTAAGGTTAGAACGGATGTATACAGCTACACCATCATTTTGGTTTTTATAATTAGAACAATAAGATTTAAATCCTGTCATTACAGGCAGAGATGGACATTTGCTTAGCCAGCACTCTGACAGTATTATTATGTCTATGTTGGTCTTAATACGGTTTAATAAGACAAGAAGGTTATCGAAATTACTGTTGATACTTCTGATGTTTACATGCAAGATATTTAGAGAGATATGACTGAGCTTTAGGTATTTATTGGTATCTTCAGGGGAGCAAATGAAAGAGTCGCTAATAGAAATATTTTCTATATCATTTGATATAGTGATAAAATCATCCATATTTAGCGTGATTGTTTAACAGTATGAACTTTAACAGATAAGTGGAAGACATATCTACTCGTATATGACTCAGTAGAATGTTTTCTGTAGTTTTTGATACAATCATGAAATCACTACAATATTTCCACAATTTAATTTGATGAAATTCGCCGTGTCGATGAGTGTGTTGAAAGTGTGTTAGTAAAAGTGTAAGTGAAGAATGATGTGTTGGTTGAGAGTCAGATGATGTAATGGTCGAGTTTATAAAGCAACTGTATAATACAACATAATGTAAACAAAACAAAATTAAAATAGCTTTACCCTGTAAATTCATATAAATAATGCTAATTAATGCATTGAAATAAAAAAGTAAAGAATAATTGACGCGCGTTATTAGTCATTTTGCTTCCTTCAGTTTATCCAAGTCTGTCTCTTTCAAAATTCGCATCAAAGGCCCGTTTTCTCTACGGCGCACAAAGATTTTTCCGTGAGAGACCCAGCAAAATTTGAAATCGTTGGTCTTCGCAGCTTCTCTGGCCAAGTAGAACAACTTCTTCATTTTAGAAGAGAGATTTTCCGACACAAAGATTGGTGTTACAGGACCACTTATACGCAGGTGTTCTGTGGTAAGTTTGTTTTCTTTATTGAACTTGCGGTACATAGTTACTACTTTTTCTTTAGTAAGAACGCTAGCCAGATCTACAATTATAGTTCTGTTCGCCGGATTCTTGCTATTTAATCTAAATATGTCTTTGACTTCGCTCTGCTGAATCGGTACCTTTAAGACCTTGCTGGTGTTTATAAATGTTTCTAAAAGATCCCATCATTCGTGCGGCTTTTTTAATTATTGTATTATAATGAGAAATATAATTAAGTTGGTTGTCTAATGTTACTCCTAAGTCTTTAACTTCCGATAATTTGCTTATTATAGTGTTATTGATTAAGTATGCTGATATCCCTGTTTTTTTTTCTTTGAAAATTTATTGTGGAAGCACTTTATTGTATTTAGCTCCATACTATTTAGGTTACACCAAGTTACAATAGAGTCAAGGTCTTTCTGTATTAATTTAACATCTGACTCAAGTTGTATGTCCCTATAGGTTTTTAGGTCATCAGCGTACATGGAAGAGTTACAATTGTTTATGAAATTAGTAATGTCATTTAAAGATATAAGAAAGAGGATTGGTCCTAAGTGAGATCCTTGTGGTACGCCGGACTTGCTGTGTTATATGTTTGAGTTGTATCTTTTAACTGAGACAATTTGCGGTCTATCTTATAGGTAATATATAATATATGATAAAGGCGGTATAAATTTGTTGGAGAACCTTGACAGCGCCATCTCTTCTCTGATAGCGGAACTTATGCAGATTTTTTACACTTTCGACTTAGATTAGACTATTCGATGATTTCTAAAAAACTATGCAAATTAGAGAGTTCGTTATAATTTTCCTGTAATCTTTACATACACTTCTATTAACTTTAAGTTTCAGGGGTTGATCTCCGCAAACTTCGGAGATAAGGGTGGAACAATATTTTTTTCAACATTTTTGTAGATTCTGGGCCGAAACACTAAAAATGCTGAAAAATATTATGAATATATTATTATATACATACACATCTTACGTGTATGTACTTATATTTCTTGATTTTTCCATCGTGTGGGGGTACAAAAACAATTTTTCGATTTAGGGTTCCGTTTGCGAAATATTAAAGTTTAAAACTTTTTTTAGAGCTCTGCCCTCCCCTAGGTACCCTCAAAAATCGAAACAGTTACATTTCTAGGAAAACTATATCGGTTAAGCAGGCATTTTTAGTTTCGGAGAAATTCTCGCTCAAATAAGTGACACGGTTTACCAAACATACCGGAATACCTTAAACCGAAAACTCAATGAATACCTGTTAATATGCTTTGGTAAACGTAAAAAAACTAAAAAAACTTCTAACAACAGGTTTACGGGTAACTACGGAACTCTACACGTCTCGTGGCCCGACACGCACTTGGCCTAATTTATTATGTTTTGCGCCGCACTGACCAAATATTTTTCGAAAACGTTTGTGGTCTAGATTAGATTAGAAAACTCTTTATTGTACGCCACTTTTGAATAGTAGATACCTACAGACAGCAAGATGATATTAAGTTGGGTACGTGGTGAAAGCCGTATTATATTTATGAAATATACGCATGAAAAATAACCAAGGGCGGCCTTATCGCTATGAGCTGTCTCTTACAGGCAACCTTGGGATGGAAAGGAAATACAGGGATGCTGGCAGTAGAATGTTGCCCTTCCTCTCTTGCCCGTGGAAGCAGTAAGAGTCTGCCAAGAGATACCTTCGTAAGCTGGGCAGCAGTGCTTTCCGTATAGCAACATCCATCATCATCAATAAGTATGCTATCGCGCTCGCCAATCCTCCTGCCAAGCGTGGTAAGCATGGCATAACCCCGTCATGATCAGCACTTAAGTACTAGGTGATTCACGAGGGAGGCCTATGTTCAGCAGCGGACGTCCTACGGCTGTGATGATGATGATGAGAGGGAAATAGCGAGTGATGAAGCACGTCTGATGTTCAGGGGGAGTGCATTCTAAAGACGAATTGCTTGAACCTACGACTACTACCTTAGACCTCGTATATAATTTCTCATAGAAAGAGGTAGTGAGATGCGGTTTTTTTATAACGGTTGGAGGAGCGCAACGAACGGTCATGAGAATCTGATAGGGATACGAAGCGTTATTTGCGGACTAGAGGGATAGAAGAGGATATTGTACATATGGATGAGAATGTAAGTACTTATTCCTGCGAAGTAGTCATATTGCAATGATCAAATATGAACCTGATACGGAATTTCCGGAGGCGTTTAAGTCTGTTTAATTAGTCTTCAGTGATATCCGGATAGCTAACGTCGGCATAGTTGAGGATTAGGAGCAGAAGGTATTGGGCAAGCTCGTGGAATCCTTATAACATCTGCCAGAGGAAGTCCTGTCAAAATCAGTGCGCCCTTTCGAAGATTAGCCGGAACAAAACAAAACTTCTAAAATGTTGTTTTTACATACCAGCAGTAGAATGGTGCCGCTTCTCTTGCACGTGGAAGCAGTAAGAATTGGCCAAGGGAGACCTCCGGAAGATGGGTAGCAGCGTCTTTGCGTTTATCAACATCCCGTACTGCTCTCGCCAACCCGCCTGCCAAGCATGGTGAGTATGGCAACAGAGGTCCATGTCCAGCAGTTGACGTCCTACGGCTGAGATGATGATGATGGTACGTGTCGTATATACCTACTTTCATAAGATCATCAATATCAGCCCCTTTCAACCCACTACTGGGCCTTTTATTGCTTTTGCTATTGGCTGTCCCTGGTCAGGCGCAACCCATGAATATAGTCAACCCATTGGGATGGTGGACGATCCCTATTTCTGTAATCTCTACTCATTATCATCATCATTATCATCCTCATCCCGACTTCACTTACATAAGGGCTCCCTATGATTGTGCCATAATTCATGATCCTATGCTAATCAGGTCCAGGTCAGCCCTACGATGCTTGTGATGTCGTCTGCGCGTCTCACTAAAGGACGACCAACGCTCCTATATCCAGTTCTTGGACGCCATTCTGTTAACGCCTAACTGGGCCTAATGTCATGTCTCCGTGCAAGGCGTCCTGCCCAGCTCCATTTAAGTTCCGTGATGCGATTCCCAACATCTTTCACCTTTGTCTGTTAGCCGACCTTGACGTTGGGAACACGGTCAACAAGCTTGATTAGTAAAATCTTTTAAAAGTTTACTGATACAAATAAATAAAGTTGAAGTATACAAGGTATACTTCAACTTTATTTATTTGTATCAGCAACTTTCTCAAAGATATTTCTTTGCCTACTGGTTACGCCGACAGCATTGCAAGCGTAACTTATTTAAACGTTAGATAAACGACATTGCATAGTTAATTATCTATAGGTAAACTAAGGGTTGGTTTACTTTTCTGGGAATTTTGTGTAATCCAATATTGGGCTATTACGCGATGTTCCTATGTGTCCGTGTGTGTGTACGCTATACACAACGGATATTTCTGCTGTGTGTGCACTCTGCATGCATTTTTTCTAATGACGGTCGCCTTGACAAAAAGAGTCGCGATAAAGCCGCCTCGCAGGTCGGTCGCACGCACTCATTATATATCCCGCATATGTCTCTGTCGCGTTCGTTCGTTGGAATTGTGACGGAGAATTCACGCCTATACCCATCATATACTGGGATAGGTCGCGCATCACCACAAGATCGTTGCCAGCCAAGGAACTCGCCTCCCTGTGAAGTGAAAGGATTCCCGCGCAGCCCCTGGACCCTCAAAGATTGCCGGACTTGCCAGGTTAGTAAGCCTTCCTAATTACCTAGTGATTTTAGCCTGTGCAACGTCGTTATAATTACTATACGCATCTTTGAGAAACCTAGAATTATTGGATTTCAGCCAGTCCACCCAAACTTGGGAAACGCATATTAACAAAGGATATAATCGGTTAGCTTTATGGTCTATCGTACCATGTATCGCGGCATGCTGCTGGTTATATCCTCCACCTACCTTGGCTAAAAGGAATTACGATCAGCTATGTCACAATAACGACTTACCTAATAATCTTATATTGCATAGAAAGACGTACCCTTCAAAATTTGTGCTTAGAGAAGGAACTGTACATAATACCTAGATGATTTGATTTTTATTTGATTTTGCACAACAGAAATCTCGCAAGAAACCCTTAACATCAACGTAGGTCCATTTCTCATAACAGTACCTACCTAACCACATCACTCAATAAAGGGCACATTTAGATCGGTCATTATGGGGAAGTCTGAAACTGTAAGACATACGAAGATTTCTTCTTATGAAACATGTCATCGATTTTAGTAACAATAAAAACTGCATTCATACATTTATAACAAGGTCTACTCAGCACGGGAATCGAACCTGGACGTTTTGAAAACTACAACTAATAGGTACTATTTCTATTTAAATAATTTCAATTTAAATGTGCCACCCTGTCTGTTATTTGATAAAAGCTAACTATAGCAATCAATAATGATACAACAAAAGCACAATCAAATTCACGTTTTATTTTATAAGCAATTTTTTTTTTTTTTTTTTTTTTTTTTTTTTTTTTTTTTTTTTTTTTTTTTTTTTTTTTTTGGTTCGAAACCGATAAAGGCAGTCAAGATTTTCGACCCGACGGTTAATTGCTCCGTGGCCGAACGGTTAAGGCAGCCTGCGTTGAAGGTGTTCGTCTGAACGTTACGGGTTCGAGTCCCGTCGGAGACAAAATTTTGATTGCATTTTTCATTTCTATCACGTTTTATTGCTTAAAAAAGAACCCTCATCCAAGGTTCTGTAATATGTGCGTGCCTTAACTACGAGTAAATGTGTCTAGGGGCCTCTGTGTAGCCTAAGACGGCGTGATATGAGAGAACGGTGTGTGGTTCTAAACCACCATATTATACCAACACCTGCTGGAGTCGATGGTTCTGCCGCAACTTCGCAACCGGGCCGGTTGCGAAGTTAAGACTAATAATATGGTGGTTTATAATAGCCATGTGGTTACTTGTGGTCTACTTGTGTTTATGTGTGGTCGATGATAACTTTGGTTATTTAGTCGAAGATATGAACCCGCTTGAGAAGAAATGAGGTTATACTTGATTGTCACGAATAAGCTGTAGGTTCCTATACCTACTGGCTTAGAGTCTAATAAAAGGGTTCGATGTGAGATTCCCTCTATATCAAAGTCAAAGACAAATAGGTACCTAGGGCTCGTCTAAGGTAGGCTCTCGTATTTTTTCTTTCTACCTATACATAATATGTATATAGGTGGTTCCCAACGTATTTATCTATAAGATACGTACCTACTAAGTACTTTGTTTGCTATTACAATAGTAATTCATTACATACATTTAAAATGTGCGGTCTGGTGAACCACCGAAGCTATACAAGTGTAAGTAAAATCTTATTACACATGTGTAGGTAGGTACCAACAGGAAACGCGCAAGTTTAGCGTTCCCCTCATTATTTCTACGCAATCCCTCGACCGAGACAAAAGGACACGCCATGAATGTTGCGTAAATGGGTAGGTACTTAAGTTGAACCCAGGGAATAGTTTCGTGGGCTCTAAATCCTTATTCATCAAAAACCCGCCCAACGAATTGTAGGTAAAGTAACGTCTTTTCACTTGTAAAACGTATTCTAGGTCAGTTTTAATAAAAAAAATCTAGGAAACATCCGGTTCGTGTAACGTAGTAAAGTTGTGCTCGTTTATTATTCGTTCCAGTTGCTCCCGCAGTTCCGGGGAAGCGCGCGGCGCTTGCAGCGCGAGATTCAAACTTTGACCGGCGTTTAAATTTTAAAGAGGTTATTTTTTTTCAGTGTATAGAACATAATGTTGGTGGGGAGCTTACCTGAGGTTCACGGAGACCCCATGTGTTAACAGGTGGGTATGACCGCAACAAGTCGCGTGTGCTGCGATGTAGTACACGTTCCACAGGTTTGACGCGGGTCGCGTGCGGCGGCGGCGGCGGCTCGTCAGCGACAAGCGCTACTACTCTCAGAACGCAGGCGCCCTGCGACCCCATTAAACTACCCCTCCCCCATCGATTTTCGAAATACCCCCTGCCTCAGGCGCGGTATTTACTAATGCAGAGAACAGACGATTCGGCGCCCCCTTCTAAACACTTTTCCCCAATTCGAAGGAAACATTGCCTGTGAATACACCGAGCGTGCTCCTAAACTAGGTATTCCGTAGCGAGCTTTCGCAGTTTCATGTTTGTTGAATTTGTATACCATGTAATAATTAATTTAGAAAAGTTCAAATGTATATAATACTTATAACCTAACCTAATAATAACTAAATTAAGTGTTAAAAAAATATTTAAGTACAAATAATAATAATAATAATAAAATATTATCACAAATAATTAAGGTACATGGCGTTTATTAATAAAAAACCTGAAAAATTATTTAGGTACCTATATAGGTATCTACTATTAGTATACTTTCATAAAAATGGCTATCCAAATATTTATGCTAGTGATTCTTAGATAGATATTGTTCAACATTAACGAGTCAATCCGTACAAGCGCTGTTGCGCGGAGGAACGCGTTGAAGTCTCTTGGATGGGAAATATTACCGTGCAGTTTCAACGTGCAGTTTTGACAAAAATTGTTTTTTTTTATTTTAACTGCTGCAAATCATATATACCCCTCTAAGCATTCCAACCGCATTATGACCGTCAGTGCATCAGCTTACCTAGTAGGATTTAAAACAAGATTTACGTCTCAACCTTAAGTCAAACTTGTGTCAAAGTCATTATTTGACATGTACGGTACAAGGTACAACAATCGTATTTTTCAAAATGATTCCAAACTACACGAGTGACTTTCCTATACCACTTTAATTGTAATTATTATTTAATTGTATCTTTACAAAGCAGTTTTTATCTGAAAGGTCTTTCTACTATAAGAAAATGGTGACTGCCACGAAATCCAACAACCACCGAGTCGGTTTTGGCGCGCAAGCGGAAAGGTTCGGCAGAATAACTGTTCACCCTAACCTTGACCCCAGCGGCTTGTACGCCGAGCGGCCAGACGGCTGTGATCCTTGCCTATACCAACCGCAGCCACTCAAAGTCATATTTGAAGTAAACAGATACAGAAAAGTTGATAAAGATCCCTGGAGGTATAAAATTGAGTTAGAAGAATGGGCACGGAATTTGGGATACAGAAATCAAAAGATCCTCGAGAAACGGAGATGGGAACAGACATTATTGGGACCTGCATGGCTCGAGATAGAGGAACTCCCCTTGGGCGGGTCGCGATGCCAGCCCGCGTGTAACAATATCGGCTTCGGAAGGACGCCGCGATTTAAACCGTCCAAAAATTGCAATCCCGGCCCCGGTACTCACTATCGAACATATCCTTACAAAGCTCCTCACGGCCCGCATTCAACTAGACCGACGTTTCAGAGAGAGGACCCTTGCAGGTTCAAGGACGAGTCGCGGAAATGGTTGCTGGCCCCCAACCGCTACCTTATGCTAGACAAGGAATCTATCGAACAGAAACCGAATAAACTGGTATCCCTGCGAGGTCCATACGAACTATTCTCGGGCAGACGGGACGCCTCCGTCAAGAACCACTTTCAAATATCAAAATGCTCGGCGGCCACATGGCCCATAGCGCTGAAGGGAAGCCTGGAGACATTCAAGAAGACTCGATTGGGAGTGATGAATAAGACCGGCAGGGACTCGCCGTACAGGGGTCGCAACGCGCTAGTGGACATAAACATGTGCTTGCGTCGGCCGGAGGAGCCGGGCCCCGGTTACTACGAGGCATTTGAACCTCGGGAGCTCGCTCAGAACAAGCGGCCTTTCAACAGCAGCTACGACAAGGGGCCGGGCTACCGGCGCGCGGCGGTGTGGCCGGGCGTGGGCCGCTACAACGCCGCCGGGCCCGCGCCGCCGGCGCCCGGCAACGGCCATAGACACGTGTTCCTCAGTAAGCAAGGCCGGACTAATGGAGCCGTCATTCCCAAACCAATGAACACCTTTTGACAAATGCAATAGCCCTTATAATAATTATGTTTGAACAACTTTGGAACTTAAAAAAAATATTTTCTGATTTATAAAACACTGCAAAAACTTGCGTTTGATTGTCTGGTCCCACAGGCCACATCACACATCTAAAGATTTACTTACATTCAGAACACTAGGTTTGTAAGAAAAATAATAAAATAGGTAGATGTTTTTTTTAATGGTCATTCGATTGAGGAACAAAGCTAAAATAAATGAATAAATCCACGATTATCAATTAAATATATCAACATTACCATCCAGAATCACTTTCGTCGCATAATTATTTTATTTAGTTTTGTTCCCCAATATACCAATTATACGTTTATTGTAATGTCCACAGACATTAATGTCAGTACAATAATACATTATTATAATATCATTACAGAATGACTTTGTAAAGTACACAACTACCATAAACAATAATTATAATTATATTAATAATAATAATAACAGCACTAAACTGAAGCAAAACATTGAAAACAGTACATAGCCCGCTATGACCAAAAATCAATAAATTTCACATAAAATACCTAACCATTCAATTTTAACAAGTTTTATGAATTACTTGCCACAATATTTTGCTTCATTTACACTTAAACGCATACCAAAACGAAATCATTTCGATATATCATAAAATAAAAAATAGATTACAAAATTATTACTGAATTTTGACCAATTAAATGAATGTCAGCTTATAATAAAGATTAGTAAAGGCCTTATAAATTGTTGTGAATTTCCCAACTTGTATGCTACACGTAACTACCTGATTATCTTAATAACTTATGTATAAGGAATTAAAAAGGTAAAACTTATAGTGAAAAGGCAAAATCTAAATGATGAATTGAGGATAGGGATGATTATATTGAAAGTAAAGCTCGTATACTCGGGGATGTCTCCTTTTGAAGAAGACTGAAAGTTTTTATCACCCGACTAGGCGGACTCATCATTACCCACTCCGCTTTGCTACGTCGTTGAACCATTCTAATTAAGGTCCTGCAAGTTTACACTTAAACCTAACAAAACAAATTTGACAAAGAGTGTCTGGTAAGTTTGTACACGGCACAATGCTAATAATTATATCTTTAGATACAATATTAGGATCCCTTATAAGTTGATATTTAAACAATTCATACCGTCCCTAAATCCACAATCATATTAAAAATGTTAAAATGCTAAAAATAAACTTTGTCTTCGAAAGCCGAGAACTCTAAAACAGACAATTAAGTGGTAAATTCCTAAATAATTCGTTCGTTAATATAAGCGTCTAAAATATTATTGTACATGAATCGACACGTGTTCTTTGTCAAGTATACAGTTTTTTTTAGTTTCAACATGAAAACAGGAAAGACCAGCTTTCTCGCATTTTACACTACAGTTTCGGAATGATTAGAGTGGGTACGGGTACGAATACATGTGAAGAAAAATACCAGACGGGTAGCTGATAATGATAACAACTCTAAAAAAGAAATTAAGGTACATAGGTATATAAGAAGTCACAGAGTCGGGTTCAGTGTAATACATATTATGATTACTGCTTTCTTCTATGAATTATTTTCCTCCTCTTAGTTTCTGCCTGCAGAGTATGTCTAGTAAAACGCGATTTTTTATGCTACATCCAATGACTTTATATTCCACAGCTAGTTCGAGCACTATTATTATTAGCCAGATAATTATCGGTATGATTAACAGTATAAAACGGATACAATTGATTATTTTTATATTTCTACAAAAACTATCCTCTGGACGAGACCTTATATGAAAATATGCTACTAGATATATGCCATTGCTATTGGAAGATACGTCATATCGTTTAAACCTATGATATAGGTACTACACTCTACGCTTATACTGCCGCCGCCGTAATATTTGCGGTGTTAACTATTAGAAAATTATTCATCGTACGGTAATACAAAAATATTATGTCATCGTTGCATCGACTAAATAAGGGTGCCTTCTACATGTATGAGACCAGGCGTAGAAGACTAAATCATAATCCACGCTAAGGCGGTACTGTAAAAAACAAGAATTATTCATACGTCGCTTATAGAGGGTGTCAAGTTTAATCCGTTACCCTGAGTTAACGTAACCATTATCGTCGTTATGTAGTACAAGCATTGGTACGGGAGTACCAGAAAAGGGGGCGAAGGCCTCAAAAGGTCACCAAATACACAGATAGACAGACAGCGCTATGCATATTGCGAATTAAAAGAAACAATAAATACGTGACGAATACGTAAATACATAATTCTGGACGTTTCACACAGCACAATCTAGCGCATTTGTATGTGTAACAAAAGGTGAGAAATGAGAAATATTTCCCCAATGCTAGTATACACTAATACAAACTAAGTACGTTGCATCTGGCAGTGTTAAAATAATGTTGCTTAATGACGAGACAACGGGTTATCTTATTGTATTATAGTAAAATATTAAGTACATTTAGATTATGGTTCAAAAGTTACTTATAACCAGCTATCTACCAGTAAAAGTACCGTCTAAATCAGTCCAGCCGTTTCGGAGATTAGCCGGAACAAACAGACAGACAGATTGGCAAACGGACTGACAAATAGATTTTTTTTTTATTTTCCATTAGGTATCGTTAAACATCTATTACCACTTGCATTTAATGTATTAGTTTGCACCCACCAAACGTGAGGCAACACCCTCCACGTTGCGGCTATTTTAACTATTATGAAGGTAACGCTTTTCATTAATCAAAATACGTGAAATTTTTTTACGTGAGTTTTATTGACAGTCATATACTGTGCATATTATTCTAAAGATATTGAATTAAGTCTGTTCTACTTCTTATTGAATAATGTAGCTCTACAAATATTATACTGAATGATTTCCATGTTAATCGCGCGAGTGTAAAATTAACCAGCAAATATAAAAAAAACTTTACGACTGCTAATTGGGTATTATGTGAGAAATAGGAATACTAAGTAAACTACTAAAATGCTAAATTTGCCACTATTGTAACCGTGTAATGTATGGTGTGCATAAAGTACATTGAAATAATCTCTTTTTTGTCATAGTAAGAATTCTACTGTTTAATATCTTTGTAAAACACCAGTCAGATTATATCAGCTCGTACAAAAACGTGTTTTATTAAACCTCAAAAAGGAAAAAACTAGTTTTTTTCTTACTCTTTTTGTCTGTATGCAACCACGAGCAGAGTGTGCAATAAGTAAAATAGTACTTTCAGTAATAGTAATAATAAAAGTTTCATTTTCCTACTTATTTCCGAATCTGTTCTGCTATTTCGGCATTGGTAGCAAACATCCATTTACGTATGCTTTCGCATTATATTATTGAAATGGACAGTATAAATTAAATGTATTAATTGAAGAATCATCATATAATCAAGATGAACATAGGTCCATCTTAATGCTAGCGACCCACGCCAATCATATCCTAAGTTTTGATTGGGTTCGACAAATAATTTACCCATAAAAAGATTTTACTTAGGTACCTAGTAAATAGAATCAAGTTAATATTTATTTCATCTTTTACTTATTTCATTTTATTTTGTCTGGATCATGTTTTGAAGGCCCTAATAATTAAATTGTTCAAACAAATTTGAACAATTTTTTTCGGCTACGCTTTCCCATCTGTGACTTCTAGACTTGATTAAACACAAAATGTGAATAAATTTAACTATGATGAATAAATTTATTCTGCACTTATGAACTTTAGGCAATGTAAGGTATGACATAAGAACATGATTCTACTTACGATTAATTATTTGTTGAACCATGTCATTCAAAATGAGTTAAAAAACATTTACAACGTATCTACATTAAAAATAAAATACGAATGGTTTACACACATAGTCATTAACATAAAATTTAATTCGAATTTTAAAAAAAATATACAGCTTAAAATAAACTAAACTTTTCGTTAAACCTAAGGTTATAACTTGCGCAACACCATCATTACTCTTGATTTAGGATGCGCTCCAAGTTTCACAAAAGAGCTTGAGTGTCCGACGCGATTTGGCATAGTTTCACTAGTATCGCCTTCGTTTGTGAAAAACGCTCAAATTTAAATGTTCCTTTAAGCATAAACTGAGTCAACTGTTGGCCCTTCAGGGGAGGGGGAGTCTGATTATGCTGGGGTAATAAGGGTACTTGTGTGATTTCATCGCTGCGGGTTCCGTCGGACGGCCTTGCGGACGCGGCGGCCGGCGGCGGCGGCGCTGGGCGCGCTTCCCATGCTGAACTGCATCTGGCCGGGTGCGGCCGGCGGCGCCGCGCCGAACTTGAAGCCGCCCGCCATCCCGCCGGCTTGCATCTGCTGCATCGCTGACGCTTGCTGGAACCAAACACGCATATCATAGGCTGACGTTTTAGGAGCACTTTCAACGAGCATGCTTTGCTTTTAAAGCTAATGCAAATATGGTTAACAGTCGATAGGGTCAAGGTGGGCCTATCTAAATTTTTTAAATCCGTTTTAAATGTAAACAAATAAAAAAAAAACTTACAGGTTGTAGTACTGTTACTGTCATTATAAAAATGTGATGATGTGATAAGAACTATACAACAAAAACCATGTTATAACCTTCTAGCACAAATCTTTTGTGTTTTGCTACAAGTTAACATTTACCAACATTATATTCTCAAAACTTCCTTTTTCCGGTATCACATCAACCACTTGTTTTCTGACCTTGGACAATGAAATTACAAAATGGTTGTCATAGATAAACCCTATATATATACACCATGGATGCGTTCCGTTACACTCAGAATCAGATATTCATAAAAACAATAATGCGTTTCCATTTACCTCTGTCTACATTTACCCACTATGACTACCTTAGCTCAAAAACAATTTTTATCCGCACCAGCCCTGCATCCGGGAGTTTGGCGGCAGGTTGTACCTGTGTACGCCTATTAGGGACATAAAAAGTAGTGAAGAGAAATAACCTGGTTACTTATGCAAATAAAACCCTAATAATTGAGAAATTTGCATTATTTACATAAATTAGCCAGATTATTATGTTATAATTGCTGTAAAAAGGATGACAAGTTTCGACAGGAAGAGTAAAATGAAATGAATAGTCTGCAGTAGTTTCTTCTTTTTTAATTCTCAAATACAACTCCATTCTATTGCAAGTAAAAATCAGTGCAAAATAGCTAGCGAAAACAACAAAAGTTGCCACTTATTATACCACAACTTAAGTTAAACTTCATGAAGCTTTTTTTAAGGCAAGGGCAAACATTTCTGTTAAAACATTACTAATATTTGTGTTTAATTTCTGTATTAGTATAAGACCATGTAACGCCTTAGATTTACTTATTTGTAATGTTACTTGTGATAAATAAAGAAATTCACTTAGAATAAAAACACTAATTCTAAGGAAATTCAATAAATATCTATGCCACATCAGTTAAACCAAAGTTAGTTATGTGGAGCGGTCATTCATTACTAAATAAAGTTTAGCTAATTTGTATTTTACTTTCAATAGAATGTTGTGTTTAAGAATAAAATATAAGAAATTACTGGAGACTATTAATTTAATTTTTACTTTATTTTTAATTTTTCTTTACTGTCCCTAATTGTACGATTTATGTATAAACCGTGCCGTGTGGTGCCGGCAGTAGAATGATACCCCTCTTCTCATGCCCATGGATGCAGTAAGCCTGCTAAGGGATATCTCTGGAAGATGGGCAGCAGCGTCTATCCGTGTATCAACATCCCATACTGCGCTCACCAACCCGCCTGCCAAGCGTGGTGAGTATGGCAACTACCCCTCATGGAGATCCATGAGGGAGGCCTGTTGTCATCAGTGGACGTTTTATGGCTGAAATGATGATGTATAAACCGCACATTAGCACTATTGGAAGCGGTGCATTTTTCCTGAGATTAGCGCGTTCAACCAATCAAACAAACTTTTCAGCTTTATAATATGAGTATAGATCCTTACATTTACAGCGTATTTTTTATGAAAACAGTACATATTGTTGGAAAACCACAGGATAATCAGAAGCACTTTGACGCCGTCTGTAGTATTTGTCTTAATTTATGTTGCAGCAATCACTAGGTATATAATAGAAGTACTTAAAAAATATTAAATATGATGTGGGCGACACCAGATAATTGGTAGATTACTTATTTTTTCTGTTATCAGGATGGCTGTGTGAAATTATCCATCATTAGTTTTTTATTAATTTGTGTTGTTATTCTGAAATGAAAATATTTATCTTTATTCATTCATAATGAATAAAGATAAATAACTACAGACATAATTGTTTTCATTATTAACATACATATAACCGGGTATTTATCGCGTAAATTACCTTTATTATTTCCCGACGTTTCGCTTGGATTGCACCAAGCATGGTCCCGGGAAGACTGGACGGGAAGAATTCGTTTGTCTTCCCGGGACCATGCTTGGTGCAATCCAAGCGAAACGTCGGGAAATAATAAAGGTAATTTACGCGATAAATACCCGGTTATACATATGTATGTTAATAATGTGTTGTGATCGCGAAAGTTTAAAAAAGACAATAATTGTTTTCCTTGATGGTGGAGGGTAAGTTATGTTTTTTTTTGCGGAGCTGATTAGAAGTGCTCTCGGGGACCTCGATTTAAACTAGTATTTACTGTTGACAATTGACCTAACTGCAGACTGTTGTAAACAATCTAAAGGTAGCTCAACTGATCTAATGGTACTCAATTTTAAATTATGTGTTTTCTATAGATTTCCATCCGAAGAGAATCTTAAACTGCAATGGATCAGAAAAATTAATAGACAAGACTGGACACCAACTAAATATACAAAAATTTGTTCTTGCCATTTTAATGGTGAAGACTTCATAGTGACGAAAAAAGGCCTTAAAAAATTAAAGAAGGGACCTTGCATAAAACTAGATAATATATCGATTCATTTTAATGCAGTTTCTGTTAAGCAGTTTTATTATTTTGGGAGAATGATCTCTAATTTTTGTTTTATGTTACAGCTTAAAAGAAAATTACCAGAGCCCACACTATCATCATCAAAAGCAAATGAATTAAATGAATTTTGGATATTTCATGATTCGCCTAGAAAGAAAAAGTTTAAGCAAGAAATAGCACAACTTCGATGGAAAGCACAAAGAGATAGATTAAGGATCAGAAGACTTCAAATGAATGTTAATCGTTTGAAGAAGAAGGTACCTATCTAGTGGCGTTACTTTACGTGCAGCGCCTTCTGATGTTTTTTTTTAAATAAAATACATTTCCTTCTTCTTTTTCAGGTTCAAAATTTAACTGTTTTAATCAAAGAATTGGAGAGCAAACCTCTTATAATGGGAGAGGAATCCGAAATATTATCTTCAATAAATGTTAAGTTGAAAGACTTGGTTGGGCGTCAGTTATCAAAAATTAAAAAAGTTCCTTTGAAGAAGTAATATTCTCCAGCCCTCCGATCATTCGCTTTGACGCTACATTATTTTTCGCCAAATGCGTACTCATATGTACGTCAGGAAAACTTTCGATACTTACCGCATCCGAGAAGTGTTTCTAAATGGTATGAAAGTGTCAATGGTGAAGCCGGATTTAGAGCTGAAGCGTTTAACATATTAAAGCTCAAAACTAGCTCATCAGGCAAACGCGCTTTGTGCAGCCCCATGATGGATGAGATTGCCATTAGGAAGCACGTTGAGTGGGATGGAAGCAAATATCACGGATACGTTGACCTCGGACTTAATGACATACAACAAGATAACTCTGTACACGCGTTTCATGCTTTAGTTCTGATGCTTGTTTCTCAAACTGAACAGTGGAAATTACCTGTGGGTTTTTTTCTGATTAATTTTATGACCGGAGAACAACGGGCTTTTATAGTTCAACAATGCCTCTACAAATGCCAAGAAAATGGTGTGGACGTTGTTTCACTAACGATGGATGGCTGCGCTGCAAATATCGCTATGCTTAAAAAGTTAGGATGTTCGTTAGAACCTCAGAAAATGAAAACTACTTTCAAACACCCTGGTACTGGCAACGAAGTAGCGGTATTCCTTGACGCATGCCATATGCTACAACTAGTGCGCAACGCATTTGAAAATAAAAAGCGGTTTCTTGATTATCAGGGTAATAATATTGAATGGTCTTATCTCGTCAAGCTCAATGAACTACAAAAGTCTGAAGGCAACCTCGGGAACAAGTTAAGAGATAAACATATACATTTTCAGCGACAAAAAATGAAAGTAAAATTAGCCAGTCAACTTTTCAGTAATAGCGTAGCAGACGCACTCCACGTTTGTCAAAAAACTAAAGATGAATTTAAAAATGCGGCACAATTACTTTCATCCGCATAATAAACAATGTCTTTGACATTCTCAACTCCAGAAACATGCGTCAGTTTGAATACAAAAAGCCTAAACATATAATTGTATTGAAAACACTTAAGTCTTTTATTGGACAAGATTATTTCAAACAATTGTTCAATCATATGTTTGACCAATCACCGACTGATAATCATATTAGTCTGCTGATGAAATCTATAGCTGAAAAATATATTGATATTCGTTTCAAGCATTTTGCAACCATAGAAAACGATAGGGCAACCAACCGACAACAACTAACCAAAACAGTTATTAATATTTCGCAGGAAATTGAATTTTGTTAATAAAATTTGATTCGTTATAATGTGTTTATTATTTGTTCTGCCTCTGAAATTAGTATTACTTGACCACATCAAATGACTCTGTTAATGTTAACTATCAATGGTATTAGTAAGTCATTATAATAAAACAAGTCAGTTTGAAAAACACAACTAGTTAATAATCTTTATTCATTATTCACATCCATAATCACCTGAAATTTTTAAATTGACTTTCATAAACATTTCTTTCTTAATAAAAATAGTACCCATCACTATTTCAATAAAAAAGATTCATCAAGATGGTTCACAAAATAAACAAAAAAACAAAATACTTCCTACTACACAATGCAATGATACACCCTCTATATCCCATGGATACACCAAACATGCTGATTATGTCCCTGTTATATCACCTACACCTGTGAGATCTAGTATGAGGTAGTTATACTGCGTTGTAACTTGTACATTGTTTTGCTATTGATTATTTATTGATGGAAAAGAAAAAAGTGGGCGGGATCTAACCGTGGATCTCACACCCACATAGCACCCCCTCACCCCGCAAATTGTCACGCGTTGTTTCATAGGGAAATCTAATTACAACATCTCCTCTCTATATCTGCTCTGTGCTGCTGCCCATCTTCCGGAGATATCCCTAGGCAGATTCTTACTGCATCCACGGGCAAGAGAGGAGGGGTAACATTCTACTGCCGGCACCCCACGGCAAAATGTATGCATCTCTTCTTGACGAAGAGAATAAGCTAGTTTTAAATGCTTAGTCAAACATATTTGAAAATAATGTATTGTACCTGGCCGAATCCGAAGACTGGTGCCTGTGGAGCGCCGAAGTTGAATCCAGGGGCTGGCGCAGGCGCCATTGAAGACGCCTCGAAGGTAGGCATCGCTGGGGTGGAGGCTCCGAATGGCGAAGGACTAGTCGCCCCGAACATTCCCATAGATGGAGCAGGGTTCGTAGGCTGAGGGTTCCCGAACATAGGTGAGGGTTGTTGGGTCGCAGTAGGCGTGGAAAACATCGACGACTGGCTGGTGTTGTTTTGGTTCATGCCAAACAAGTTCTGCGCAGGTTGTGGGGTTGCTCCAAAAACGAGTGGCGCCGGTGCGCTGTTACCAGCTGGTGTACCGAAAGGCGAAGGAGACGGTGTCGCCCCGAAGGAAAACGTCGGCTTCGCAGTAGCACTAGACATGAACGGATTGGATTGGTTCGTCTGCTCTGCGGTACTCGGCCACATACTCGTAGTGCCCTCGGTCCGGGCGGCACTGAACATGGGGCTGCTGCCGAGGATGCCGTTCCCGCTCGACGCGAGCCCGTTAGTGCCGGTATCTCCCATAGAGTTATTTATCCCGCTGGCTAGAGGGTTCGAAGCAATGCCGGTTCCACCCAAGGAATTGCTAGGTCCATTAGTCAGTGGGTTTGCGGCAGAAAGACTAAACGTGTTCGAATTGTTTTGTGGTGTTGCTCCGAATGCAGATGTCGGCGTACTGGAACCGAAGCTGAAGTTAAACTTTTTCGCATCGTTGGCGGGCGCGGGCACAGCCGCAGGTACGGGCGCTGTTTTTATCGTCTGGTTACCCCCAAAGCTAAACATAGGCGGCGCTGTGGACGTGGTGGCGGCCGGTGCGGCGACTGGTGCGGCTGCCGGCGCTGCGGTCGTCCCGGCCGCTAGGATGCTTGATGGGGTATTGCTCGAAAATAGCGACGGGGCCGGGGCAGAGCTCTCTGGCTTCGAGAATAGCGTTGGGGCCGGGGCAGAGCTCTCTGGCTTCGAGAAGAGCGACGGGGTCGGGGCAGAGCTCTCTGGCTTTGAGAAGAGCGACGGGGCCGGGGCAGAGCTCTCTGGCTTCGAAAAGAGCGACGGGGCCGGGGCAGAGCTCTCTGGCTTCGAGAAGAGCGACGGGGTCGGGGCAGAGCTCTCTGGCTTTGAGAAGAGCGACGGGGCCGGGGCAGAGCTCTCTGGCTTCGAAAAGAGCGACGGGGCCGGGGCAGAGCTTTCTGGCTTCGAGAAGAGCGACGGGGTCGGGGCAGAGCTCTCTGGCTTTGAGAAGAACGGTACCGCAGGAGAGGGAACAGTGGCGTCGGGCTTAGCGAACATTCCTCCTGAGGCAGGCTGCGCAGACTGAGCTTGGGTATCTTGCGTCGGAAAAGAACTGCTCGTTGCAGAAACCGGAGGAGCGAACATACCTCCGACACTGGGCTTTGCTGCCGAAAATAAAAACTGCGGTTTTACCGTCTCCGGTACACTTGGTTCTTTATTTTTCGGGGAGACAGACTTATTTTCAGTTGAATTGTTTAGGAATGCGTTTTGTGGGTTTGACGTAGGCGATGAGAACAGGCCTGGTTTGGCGGCCTCCGGTGCTTTGAAAGAAATGGAAGGGACTTCTTGTGATTTTTCTCTATCTTCAGCAAGCTTCTTTGCAGGACTCGGCGGTTTGATGGAACCGAAGCCAGAGGTGAAGGAACTAGAATTTTGCTTGGGTATTCCAAACAAGAAGGAAGGCTTCGGCTCTTCATTAGTTTTAGAGCCATCTAACTTGTCATCCGACTTCTTGGACGGCAATGTAAAGGTATAACTTGGTATTTTGGAGACAATGTTATTATTAGTTTCAGATTCTTCTGTATTCTTTGGCTTTAGTAAAACATCTCCCATTTTAGCAAGATTTGATTCCTGGACTTTCGGGTCTATACCAAACTTAAAACCTAAGTTAGCTTCTGCATTAAATGTAAAATTTTTGAATTTTGGTGCAGAACTATTTTTCACCTCTTCTCTGTCAGCGTCACAGCAAACACACGATGTCTTGTCCTCCGAGTTGTTTGCCAAGCAAACACGACATTCCCAGTTAGACTTCTGTGATTTTACGATTTCAGCCAGTTTATTGTCAGGTTTGTTGAAAAAGCCAGATGAGGCTACACTAGGTAGTGTTTTCACGGCTGGTTTTGTGCCAGGCTTGGCGCCCCCACAGGCCGCGCATATGTCTAAGCTGGCTTTATTTGTGATCAAACAATCATCGCATCTCCAATCTTTTTCGACAGTGGCGGAGTCTACCTTTTTGGGAACAGGGACAACAGCCGACGGCGCATTTCCTTTATTAGGTTTTCGTGAACCGCAACCAACGCATTTTTCAGCGCTATCAAGATTGTCGACCCAGCAGTCACTGCATTTCCATGTCGCAGAAACAGAAACCGAAACTGGCGGAACACTTCCTTTTTTGGAGTTTCTAGTACCACAGCAAACGCATTTCTCGGCGCTCTCATCATTGTCAACCCAGCAGTCACTGCATCTCCATTTGGTAGGAACAGCTACCGTTGTTGGCACACTTCCTTTCTTAGGGTTTCGAGTACCGCAACAAACGCATTTGTCGGCGCTTTCGTCATTGTCGACCCCGCAGTCACCGCATTTCCATTTCGACGAATTCTTATTAGAAATCGACAAAGGCTCATTTGTTGTGTTTAGTGTTGAACGCATTTTTTCACAATTCACACATTTATCTGAGCTTGCTTTAGTGTTTGCGAGTTTACAAACGGTGCACCTGGTTGTTGCTGCGTTAGTTGCTGGCGCGGATTGCTTCGTGGGCTGTTTCGCTCCGCAGCAGACACACTTTTGCGCGTCCGCTTTATTTGACACCCAACATTCTGTGCATTTCCAATCATTTGACGCCTTGGCAAATGTTATAACAGATTTTTCTTGACTTTTGATAGGTTCGGTTTTATTTGTTTGAGTTTTGGTGATTTCTTTAGTTTGTATTCCAAATGAGAATTTTGGCGGAGAGGTGTTAGCCGCCGCTTTGTCCGGAATGCCGAAGTCAAACGTAGGAGTAGGCGGCGAGGCTGTTTTCTTTGCTTCCAAACATACTGAAAGTGGGCTGGAAAATTTAAAAGCTTCGCCACCAGATTTAACTGTGGTTGTAGCGAGAGATCCTTGGAACGAGAATTTTGGTAAGTTGTTTTGATCTATTTGCAAGACCCCTGTGGGTAATTCGACTGTTTCCGACATGATGAAGGGGTCTTCACCACGATTCTGCCTCGTCAATCGTGTTTTGAGTTTGGATTGAGACCTATCGGGGCCCGAGTCGTAAGCTTGGTCTCTGTAAATAAAACCGAAACAAAGTTAATCAACATGCACATTAGATTCTGCTGATGCACTTTAATATACCATCTATATATTATATAGGCTTAGCGTCAACACTGAACGTTAAATAAAGTTTGCTTGAATTATATAATTTTGTTTAATTTGCTAAATAAAACTCGTAGAGAGCATGTTAATATGGTTAATAAATAAATATAGTATGGAATTTGCAGTGCTCCGTCGCATTGTTAAGTTACAGAAATCAAAGTTTTTGTGTATTCGAACAAATATAGAGATACAATTAGAAACTTACCTTTTAAGCGCATCATAACTTGGATATGGTGAGAGAGTACTGCTGTGTGAGGCAATGATCTGCCTAGCAGCTTTGGTGGAATCCATCAGACGGCTTCTCGCCTTCATGCGGATTATGGACGCTGTTGTCGGTATGTACAGCTCTTGGGTCTTGTAAGCTAGAAACAAAACATAGCACTTGAGTATTATTAACTACAGTTAATACTTTGTCTATGATGCAGAAATAGGGGCAGACCACATTTAAAAAATCATGGAAATAATAGATTTGACTAAGAGAACTTGACTGTTGTGGATGGCAAAATTAGGAAGGGCTATACATCCAGCAATACATGAAGTCTGGTGGTGAATGCTGATAAAATGACACATTACACAATTTTTTTTTTAAATGTCTCAATTATAAGTAATAAACAGTTCTGCTTTCATTAAATTTAGAAAATTCAAGAGGTAATTTTTTCTGTACTAATTAGTGGACTAAAGATTTCTGTTAATTAATATTACACCAGCCCAGCCACAACTGCTACTTACAATTTCTTATATTGCTGCTAGACATGGGCAAACTCCTCTTAATATCGTGTATCTCAGACATCTCATATCTTGGTATTCTCTTAGCATCAATCAATGGGGATGAATAGTTCACTAGGAGGTCCATAACTCTTCTTGACGAAGAGCTCATATTTACAGAATCAGAATCCTTAGATTCATTGACATAAGTCATCTTTCTATGCTTGATGTTAGGTTCACTAATGAAGGATGACGATGAGGCTCCTCCATACATGGTTCTGCCAGGGTAAAATGGGGACCCAAGCAAGTGAGGCTTGAAGTACGGTTGTTTGGTGTCCTTTGATTGGTGTGCAGCTGTTTTTGCTGAAAGAAAGTACATTATTCGTTCTATGTAATTGAATAACTTATTGTATCAACATATTTTTCTATTTCGGCGACGGTGTCTGCAACACAGTTTTTAAAACAGTCTACTGCAGGCATTATCAAATTCCTATAGGTATCACTTTGTATTTTGTGATGATATGATCAAATTTGCCGTGAGGTGCTGACATTAGAATGTTGCCTCTCCTCTCTTGCCCGTGGATGCAGTAAGAATCTCCTACGGGTCTGCTCTGCTCCGGGAGATGAGCAGCAGCGTCTTTCCGTGTATCAACATCCCATACTGCGCTCGCCAACCCACCTGCCAAGCGTGACGAGTAAGGCAACAATCTTATGATCTTCGACATGTATGAGGGAGGCCTTTGTCCAGCAGTGGACGTGGACACTAGTCCTACGGCTGTAATGATAATGATGATCAATAAATTATTAAATTATTAAATTATTAAATTATGCTGCAAATGCTGGTGTCCAGTTTAACTACTCCAATACTGTTTACTTAAGAAATAAACTAATGTTAGAACACACATCATCGCTAGGTATCTGTTATATTGTAGTTTAATCTGATAATTCATGCTGTAAGGAACAACTATTTTCTACTGCACTAAGGGGATGCTTAAGCCTACTGACAAAATGATAACCTTTGCAACAGGTTGGCGACTCGCTATGTGAAGTTTGACCTAGCATCAAACACAACTAAAAGTGAAACAAAATAATACATAATTCATATTTATGAATAGAACAGCTAGACACTTCCGGGTCCTAAAATAATAATAAAGCAAAATCTTACCGCATGCCATCAGAGATTGCTCCGCCTGTTTGTTGGAATCGAACAGTGACTTTCTCTTCTGTGCTATGGACTGGCCAATAGCTGAGACAGTGTGCTGTTTGTACGAGCTACTTTCATTTCGCTCTATGACTGTAGTTGTATTGAGGTCCTCCGATTGAGCTCTAATGGATGTTGAGTTGAAGTTGGTATCCCGCCTGAAGGTGTTTCGTCCAGGTGGGGACTGTATGCTCTGGTACAAGACACTGCCAGTTTCAGTTACAACATTACTGGTTAGTGTTGTCTGTAAAAATAAACATGGATAAGCATCTAAGTGATAATTCCTGAACATATTATGTTTAACAATAGACCTTGTTTTAACAAAAATTTAACAGATTTATCAGCAGTACGAATTTTTTTAAGTTTTTTGTACAGTAAGTAGTTAAAAATATAGACATTATTTTTGCAGATCTAAGAAGAAGTTCTAAATGTAGATTTTTTATATTATTAAATTTATTAATTGAATTTGGACTGATGAAGGATAGAATAGAGAATTTTTTTTTCTATGATAGGTCTAATAAGTCAAATGTTAGAATGGGTACTGTAATATTTTGAGTTTTTATTGGGATATTGGATTGCAACAATTAGGTAGTCTACAGCAATAATAACAAACACTTACTTCAGACGTAGTAAGTTGTGAGTATTTCTCGGAGACTGGAGACGAATAGCGGAGTCGTTTCGCCAGTGGCGGCGCCGAACACGGGCTCTCAGGCGCTTCGTCTTCAGTGGAGTAGTCGGTGCCGTCGGCAACGGCAGCCGATCCATTAGCCTCGGACGAGCTCGGACTACTGAACCATTTGGTAATCCCCGCCGGCAGGAGACCAGATACTCGTGATGTTACATTCTTAACGAACGACTGAAAAACAATTTCCAATTTTATCTTTAATTCAGTGTACTTGTGGCATGTGTGACAGGGTTACAATCAGTATAATTCATCTTGTTTTCCACAATATTGTTGAAAATAAGTTGAAGACGCTCGAAAAAACCTAAAACCGAAAGAACTCAGCTTGGAAGGGAGTCTCGAAACTTAATAAAGTTTCAACAAACTTTAAATGAAAAAAATCCCTTGAATAATATGAGCTGTCTTGATCGGACTTATCAGTTATGTTAATATAATCTACTTGGGTTTGAAATAGGTACTTAGAGATGTATTAAATGCTGCAATAAGATAAGACTCTAATATGGTCAATGAGAAGGCAAATGTGAACAAACTGCAACAGTTAAAACTTGCCTACATAACATTGAGTTTTAGACACAATTTACACTTACATTGATGGAATTGACCACAGTGACCAAAAATTCAAATTTTTATTGGATTGATTTTTAAATACCTGGCAGTTTGTTGACATTTGTTATCACGTCGTTCTACAGCACCATGTTGCTAACAAGTTTATTTGTTGAACACTTTCGAAGTTTTTGTCAGTAAGCAGTATTTGGTTTGCAAGCGGCTGTTCCAATATATACAACAAACCTCCAATATGATTTAGGTGAAATGTCCAAGAGAGAAACCAAGTGAACAAATATTTGAGGAGCATCAAGGAAAACCAATTTGTAGTTATTTGTAAGAACAATAATAACCGAACAATTACATGTGTGTCACACATAGTTATGTGATATTAATTCAATACTGTTGCCCGAGACTTCGTCCGCATAGTGTTAAAATTTTAATTTACCATTACTACATTATACAATACTTGGAAGTTCATGAGAGAGGCCTTTGTCCAACAGTGGACGTCCAGTGGCTGAAATGATGATAATGATGATGATGATGATGACTACATTATAGTTGAGATTTCTTTAGAGTTTACAACATTCAAATAAAACTGGAAAATAATTGCTTATTTTGAATGAGAAGTCTACATTCCGAATGTGAAGTGTCTACCATGCACACGGTTTTCCAGATATGACACATTAGGAAAAACAACTTTGAACCCCTTAGAGTTTGAATTTCCAAAATTATTTCAATGTAGACGTTATGTGTATTAGAGAACATTGGATTGTAAATAAGGAATTACTTCCTCACATTAGTAACTTCACATTCTTAAGTTATTTCATAAGAAAGACTGCAATATGTGGTGGCTTCTTAGCTTAATTATAGTTAGAAATAGTATTGTAAGGAACTTAAGCATATTGCAAAGCTATCTATGGAGACAACAGTTGAGCTATTGTGTTTTGAACCAGAGTGACAGGCTAGACAACAACATTTCAAAGATTGATTTATTTATAATCTACTAGCTGTCCCGGCGAATTTCTTATTCTACATTAAACAAGTACTGTAAGGTCTCTAACAGTGTAAAAGCACTATTATTAACAAGCAAAACAAATTATTTAGATATGTTCTAACTCTTAACAAATACGAAGAAAATGGCTAAGCCTTGCAATGATGAACGATGCTCAGATCTGTATTTATCTGCTTGATTCAAGAGTGTATTTTTCTGAAGATCATTGTAATGATGTTATTAACTTAATTTATTTCTCTTAATCTAAAGCAAACAAATGAATGGCACAGAATCACTATTTTATCACTATTTTTTTGCTATATTTTTACTTATTTTTATATTTATGAGTAAAGTAAGTTTATGCTTATGTGTTGCCGTGGGGTGTCGGCCATGGACGCATTAACCACTTACTCCACACAAATGTCTTTGCATTGTTATAGAAAACTAGCTTTTTAGTTATTTATTCAGAAATCCTTACACCAATCAAATTACAAGAGTTCCATTGGCCTCATCACAAGACCAGCTGGCATGATTTGTAAAATAAAATACTATTTCACATACAAAAATTGAAACTTACTGCCTTTTCTTAAATACCTGTTGAAATTGATTATACTCCATCATCAGACCTTGGTAGTTTTTACAAAACTCCATATCCAACTGAACTGAGGTGTCTATATTGAGAAAAATATTGATTTGTCTGCTCTTGATTCAAAGATTTTTAACTGAAAAATCCTAGCACACATCATTGTTTATTTATTATGTGAGTCTTCCTTTTAAATTTCAAGTGTCAATTGTGGCTGTGGCATAGTTTAGTATGTGACATTTTTTCAAGATAAATTTGAACCAAAGTCCTAATTTTCATCTCTCTTTCTTAGGCTGTGCATTGACGGTCTTAATATCAGTTAGCTTTTGTACAATATCTTTTTTTATTTAATTAGGGTTTTAGCTAAACATTGGCTATATCACCCAGCAAATCGAATTATCTTATATATATACATCTCCCACTATCTAGATTTTTTTTTTTTTTTTTTTTGTTGTATTTTCATCCGCTATCAGTTGGTCTACTATAGGCGGGTGCGTTGGTGGATTTTCTCGCGTTTGGGGTTCAGTCTTATCAGATTTGTATCCCCTTATTCTAGCAGGTTGTCCAGCACATGGCTTCTCTTCAACCGCTTTGTGTCATGTGGGTTGAGTAGTGCTCTTGCTAGTGGATTAGTATGACTTTTAAGGCGGTCCAGGTATCGGCTTCCTCTAAGTTTTATTTCCTCTTCAACTGTCGGAACCTCTAGATACTCATGGATCTCTTTGTTAGTGGCGAACCATGGTGCGTTTACAAGAGCGCGTAAGATTTTATTTTGGGCCCGTTGTATGGTTGTGCGATTGGATTTGCTGGTGGTGCTCCAGATTTGTATCCCATATGTCCAGACCGGTTTCAGAATACTGTTATAAACCAACCGCTTGTTGAGCAATGACAGTCGGGATTGTGGCCCAAGTAACCAGTATAGGCTTTTGAACCGAGCATCAACTTCTGCCCTTTTTGCTTTGATGTGATCTTTCCAGGTTAGGCGTCTGTCAAGTGTGAAGCCAAGGTATTTAATGGCATTCTTGTGTGGAAGTTCGTCACCTCCGAGGTTAACCGAGGGACAGTCGCCTCTGCGGAGGGCAAAGGTGATATGAGTGGATTTAGCTGCGCTGCTACGAATTCTCCACTTGTGGAGCCACAGTACCGTATCATTCAGTTGATCTTGTAGATTCCTTGACGCTTGGGTTGGAGAAGTATCACAGGACATGATGGCCGTGTCGTCTGCAAATGTGGCAGTCACAGTGCCTGAGGATTGGGGTAGATCTGCAGTGAAGATGTTGTAAAGCACTGGGCCAAGAACCGACCCCTGTGGTACCCCCGCTTTGATGTCGTAGAATACTGACTTTGCTTCTCCGTGCTTGACCTGAAAGATTCTATCCGATAAGTAGGATTTTATCACCGGATAGAAGACGTGTGGTAGCTGCGTTTTGACTTTACATAATAACCCCTTGTGCCATACTCTGTCAAATGCCTGTTGGATATCTAGAAATGCCGCTGAGCAGTATTGCTTTTGTTCTAAACATTCTCTAATGACGGAGTATACTCGGTGGACCTGTTCAATGGTTGAGTGGCCCTCTCTGAACCCGAATTGGTGGTCTGGTATAGTAGACATCACTCCCCACCCAAATGGGAAGAGCCAAGGCGGTGCAGCTGTTATAATACACAAGAAGTTAAGACACTTTGTGCATGAAAGTCATTCTACGCCCCACCTACAAGCCACGACAGTAACTGTTCAAGACAAATTTGGCTCACTTGATCTATCAGCGGTATATTGCCCGCCGAGACACAAAATAACCACCGCAATGTTTGACGAATACTTTGCCAAACTTGGCACGCGTTTTATATCGGGTGGAGACTGGAACGCTAAAAACACCTACTGGGGCTCGCGACTAACGCTCCCCCGAGGAAGAAATCTCAAAAAGACCTTAGATGCAAGAAATCTCCTAACTATTTCTACAGGTGAACCAACATACTGGCCAACAGACTCCAAAAGAATTCCCGACCTTGTAGATTTCTTTGTCACCAAAGGTATAAGCCACCTTTATACAAAAGCCGAATCAAGCCTGGACGGCTCTTCTGACCACTCACCGGTTATTCTTACCCTGTGCACAAATGTCATAAATGTGAAAAAACCAGAGAGCTTGTACAGCGGCAAAACTGATTGGGACAGCTTCAGGCAACATCTAATAGACCATATTGATCTCAATATTTCACTGAAAACCGAAGATGAAGTGGAGGACGCGTGTAAATTTATTACTAACCTTATTCAAACATCAGTATGGAAGAACACTCCAGAAGTATCATCCAAATTCCCATTCAATGTCGATAACATCCCAGACTCAATACAGAAAAAAATTGCGGAAAAACGAAGACTCAGGGCAAAATGGCACAGCACACGTCTTGCAGACGACAAAAAGGCCTTTAACAGAGCAGCTAGGGAACTCAAGGAATATATCCAAGAACACCATAACATAACGTTCAACGATCACATGGAATCCCTCTCACCGCTCTCCAAGGGCCACCACTCCCTTTGGAAGGCCACGAAACAGTTTCGAAGACCTCAAAAATCCAACCCAACCATCAAAATGAGCAATGATAAGTGGGCACGGACAGACGAGCAAAAAGCAGAAACATTTGCGTCCCACTTGTCTTGCATATTTCAGCCCAATGATGGCGATGACTCAGCCGAGCAGGAAATCGATGAAATACTCGAACAACCTTACCAAATGGATAAACCGCTGCGATCAGTCAGCCCAAGAGAAGTGTGGGCTGAAATAAGGAAACTGGACTCGAAAAAGGCACCTGGATTCGATCTCATCACCCCAAAGATCCTTAAAGAACTCCCAAGAAAAGCTATAGTGCTTCTGACCATAATATTCAACACAACTTACAGACTCGCATACTTCCCACTCCTATGGAAAGTCTCTCAAGTTATTATGATCCTCAAGCCGGGCAAACCAAACAAAGAAGTAACATCGTACAGACCCATAAGCCTCCTGCCCGTACTGTCTAAACTTTGGGAAAAACTCTTTGTGAAAAGGATGAAGTGTGTTCTCTCTACTATACCCACTATCTAGATGACACAAAAAAACCTAACTAATCTATGTTGTAATTTCTAAGTCAGATAATGGTGAGGCCAAGACACTGCTACAAGTGCCTATGTTACCATTATTTCTAGAACTACAACACTAAATCACGTTCCGGGCACACTCGGTGCATCTTCAACAATGCATCTTCATCAAAAACAAATATGGGGTGTCTGCTATTATCATCAAGAATTTTAATTTGTTTGTCAAAATGTGCCCAGAACATAGTTTTAACAAAGCAACAATAAGCCTTCTCGTATTATGTTGTGATAGTGATGTTTTTCCTCGTAATGTTTTTTTTCTGATTGAGCCACAGCTTTGTTCTAAAAATGTTCATGAACCTATCTGAATTTGCAAAAGGTTCATTGTTAGACTGTATATTTATAATGTTGAATGTAAAAGTTAAAGCACTATCTTTTGGTAGCTAATGATATTAAGCCCACAAGAAGGAATTTTTGAATAGCTATATTGGCCACAATGTGGTCTTATTGATTGCTGACAAATACTGAAATGAGCCAAGCTCGTATTGAAAGATAGCTTCATGCCTTCTGATTCCATGTTCAAACAGAATGTATAGCACTGACCAAAGAAAATGAGGCGCGTATCTAGTATTTCTTATCAGATACCACAGCTACAAAAATAAATGTACCTATGCCTGAACAACTAATGATATTCAAGTTCTTTAAATTATAAAAGATACTGTGCGGCATACAATTCATGTAGAATGAGTAAAAATACACATCTACGCGTGAGGCCGCGCCGTGAGGATTATGTTGGATGCTAGCGACAGAGCGGGAATTTATCAACTTACACTGTTAGATTCCCCGGTTGAAGACCGCGAACGCTTCTCTTTATTTTTTGAAAACACAAAACTCATTTTGAATAAAATCACACAGGTTCATTAGCGCACAATAACGATTGAAAAATGATCTTGGCTAAATTTATTCACAACAGGCAAAAACGTGACAAACATGGCGGGCGTGAACTGAAAATCTCCGTCCCACAGAGCAAAGCAAGCTCCGTCCGTTCCGTGTGTTCCAAACTGTCATTGTTATTTGTGGTTCCGGCACCTAAATCATTTTTAATCTGTGAGTTCACGCTATTCTATTTTAA
Source organism: Pasiphila rectangulata (assembly GCA_963082625.1). NCBI lineage: Eukaryota > Metazoa > Arthropoda > Insecta > Lepidoptera > Geometridae > Pasiphila > Pasiphila rectangulata. Next base: position 22,664,624 of record OY720236.1, on the reverse strand, counting down.
TGAGCCGTTTTCATTAAAAAGTATAAACTTCAAAAATAGTTCCCTCGAATCATATAGATGGCGTTAGTTTTTTTTTTTTACTGGTAGGAAACACAAATTTGACAATGACAGAATTAGGGATCAACAACAAACTGTTTTCTTCGTTTGTCAGCTCCATCTGTTAGGTTTAGGAGAAAAGTCTTTTTTCTTTTTTACTGAAAACTGCTCATTCCTACCATGACAACTTGAAAAAACTTTTTTTTTACAAAATACGGTACCTAGTGAATTTAAAACCATTTCAACTGATTTTCTAACTGTTCAATGTTAAGATTAATTTCGTCTCATGTGGTAAGGCAGCAAAGTATAAGGTAGATAGCCGTCTATCACGGCATTTTTAGTTTAATTATTTATTAAGGTTATCCAACAGTTTATTTAAACATACATTTTTTAAAATAAAAAGCAGCACCATATTTTTTTTTAAGTGATAACTTCTTATGAGAGGGTTCACCGTTCGTTACGTAACGCGTTACAGCGTCAGTCTGTCTGGCTTCCCTTCCTCTCACGCTCACGCATACGGCAGCGGTTAAGGCTTCTACTGGCTTTTATGATTCAATTTAACTTACAACAAATAGCCGACGCGACGCCTGAAACCACAGAACAGAGAAAAATGAGTAGAATTAGCATGATGCCTTTTTACCACAGAACAGAGAAAAATGAGTAGAATTAGCATGATGCCTTTTTACTAAAGCGTCCTATACATGTTGGGCCAACGTTGCCGAGTGAACGCCAATCCCAACGTGTAGACGGCATGTTTGCCTTGCCTTGCCATCGCTCGGTGTCGCTCGCCTAGCTGGCCGAGTTATTACAAGCGCCAACGTGTATAGAGCACATTTGCAGTGACTTGTCACCGCTCGCGATCGCTTGCGCTGACTCGCCTCACTTCGGAGCCGTGTCGGTTTTTCTGCACAAATCAAAGGCGCTTGCCTGCGTTGGGCCAACCGTGTCCACATGTTTGTCTGCCCGCCATTACGCGCTTGGCGTTGGTCACCGTCGCACGTATCTGTCTGTGGTAATGTCGTTCGATACAAATGATGATATTATCAAGTTTTTGGAGTATTACCAGAACGAACCGGTAATTTGGAACCCAAAAGACGTAAAGCATAAAGATAAAAAGAAAGTAAGTATGTTATATAGGACTTCGACTTCGTAGACTGAATAAACAAACAAAATTACTAGGTAGTTACCTACCTACCTACTTACTATTATTTATTTATGTAGTTTATAAATATTCGATTATTTATTTGTTTATTATTATTAAATATGTAATTATAACTACTAGCTAAGTATATATTTATAGCTATTACATAGGTACCTACTCTAGTTTAATTATACTATGACGAAACCGCGCTTTTACTTTCTTGTTGTTTTTGTCCATCCAAAGGTTGCCTGTAAGAGATCGCTTATAGTGATAAGGCCGCCCATTGTGCTTCTGCTTTAAGTTAATCATACTTTATTTCCTTTATTATATTGTTTGTGTTAGAATTAAGCTGGGTACAATAAAGAGTTATCTATCTATCTATCTATCTACTAACACTGACGTAATAATTATACGTGCTCATCAAATAAATAGCAGCAGCTGCAACAACTTCTACGTCCATATTGTTCAAATCATAAGACGAGCTCTGTGGCGCAGCGGGCGAAGGTCCACCTGCGTCGCAAGGGGTTGCGGGTTCGATTCCCGCCTCGGGACAAATGTCTGTACGATCTGCAGATATTTGTTCTGGGTGTTCTGTTCTATATATAATAAAAATATCTATCTATGTAGTATAATGTATTAAGTATATCAGTCATCTAGTACCCATAACACAAGCTCTGCTTAGCTTGGGACTAGATGATGCTGTGTGATTTGTCCAGCATTATTATATTATATTAAATCAAATAACCACGACCACGTAGTTCGAATGCACAACAAGAACTGACAGCGCCCAACGTGTGGGCAGCTTCACACAAAACTCGTCAACATTGGCCGCTTGCAATAGTTTGCGTAGACTTGCCAAACGTCTAGACGGTAGCACTTGCCTTGTAACGATTTGCCTACGCTCGCGTTGGTCTTAGCTCGGCCAGCATGTATAGGCCGCTTAAGAGAACCAGTGTCGCTAAACTCACACATGTAAAAACTAACACACATGGAAATAAAAATTCTTATTGGTTGAAAGAGTACCTTAAAAAGGGCATAAAATCATAAAACTAATTTTATTGATATTAACCTTATTCCGATCGCTACATGGTTCAAAGTTCAATAAAATAAACAGTGATAAAAAATGAAAATTTAGTATGTCCACTCGGCCATAGATGGCGCTTTTGCCAAATATTTTTTTATAGTCTCTATTCCCAGGAAATAAGATTACTAATACAATGGCTGCTTTTCTTGATTGCTTGATAATCCACAACACAAAGCCACTCAACAAGAGATAGCGCTATTGCTATATTTATTTGACGGTATTGCATTTTGAACAAAACTAATAAAAAAACAATAAAATAATGCTTACCGGTGATATGATATGCCCCCTTTCGTTAAATTTTTGGTTCGGCTTTCGTTTTTACACTCTAAAACGGCACAATACGGCATTTTTATATTTTTTTTTGTTTTTTTTTTGAAGTACGTTTACTCTGCTAAATTAAAACACGACTGAATAAGTAAGCGGTGCTTGAAGTGCGCAGTACTGCGCCTACTAGGTGTTACGCGAGCCCCGCCTACTTACGATTTCTATGTTTTCTCTGTTCTGTGCTTTTTACTAAGAGAACCAGTGTCGCTAAACTCACACATGTAAAAACTAACACACATAGAAATAAAAATTCTTATTGGTTGAAAGAGTACCTTAAAAAGGGCATAAAATCATAAAACTAATTTTATTGATATTAACCTTATTCCGATCGCTACATGGTTCAAAGCTCAAGAAAATAAACAGTGATAAAAAATGAAAATTTAGTATGTCCACTCGGCCATAGATGGCGCTTTTGCTAAATATTTTTTTATAGTCTCTATTCCCAGGAAATAAGATTACTAATACAATGGCTACTTTTTCTACTCAACCAGAGTGGCGTTTTTGCCAAATATTTTTTTATAGTCTCTATTCCCAGGAAATAAGATTACTAATACAATGGCTGCTTTTCTTGATTGCTTGATAATCCAAAACACAAAGCCACTCAACAATAGATGGCGCTATTGCTATATTTATTTGACGGTTTTGCATTTTGAACAAAACTAACAAAAAAACAATAAAATAATGCTTACCGGTAATATGATATGCCCCCTTTCGTTAAATTTTTGGTTTGGCTTTCGTTTTTACACTCTAAAACGGCACAATACGGCATTTTTATATTTTTTTTGTTTTTCTTTTTTATGTACGTTTGTTTACTCTGCTAAATTAAAACACGACTGAAGTAAGCGGTGCTTGAAGTGTGCAGTACTGCGCCTACTAGGTGTTACGCGAGCCCCGCCTACTTACGATTTCTATGTTTTCTCTGTTCTGTGCCTGAAACCAACGGACGGATTGGTATGTTTGTTAGAATAAAAGTAAGCAGCATCACAGAGCAAGTAACTAGAGTAGTAAGATCTCCCTCGCCGTGCAAGATTGTGGTTCTTGAACTTTGACATTGTAGCCAAATCTACTAGGTTCTTGACGGATTATAGTAATTTTATTATCTGTGGTTTAATTGTCAATCCCGCGCCCCTGCCTCCTTGCGCCAGCCAACGCACGCCGAAACCAGCCGAAACTAGGAAGAATAAGCAGCGGTATCACCATAAAATAATAGGTACCTTATGGCTAAGTTCAGATAAACGCGCGGCGACGCGCGTTTGGCTCGACGCGCGGTTTGAGATGTAACAAATCAATGTTGTTGTGTAGGTACATGACCGCGCGTGCCCGCGCGCACCGCCATGCACCGCGCGCAAGATCTTGAACCGCCCGTCACCGCGCGGCTTGAGATCTACAATCCTGTATTGACCTGTTTGTTCAGTTGACCCGCGCGGTTTGAGGCGGGCCGACGGCGACGCACGGAGCCACTAAAAAATGTAGGACGTGATATCAATTGATTTACTAATTGACGAAATTGAAAAAAGAGATGCGATTTGGAATCTTAATTCGAATGGACGTCCTAAAGTAGTTGAAAAACCGATCTTCGTGTTGTCTTAGTGTGGGATATAAAGTCACAAACAGGCTTAAACAAAGTCTGCCTCAAAATAGGGTGCATCCAGTATTGTCTTTGCTTTCGACGACGACGTCGCAGTTTGCGGTATAAAACCCACAAGTAAATAGCCTCCTCCACATCCATTCTCACTTAATGTTCACGCTAGACTGCCGCGCGGAAGCCGCCGCCATCTGAACAGGTGAACCGCGCGCCACGCCAGCGCGCGTCGCCGCGCGGTCATCTGAACTAAGCCTATTCCTTATTATATGTATAAAAAAAGTATATTTACAATCACAAAACTAAATGGAAACACAAAGTAGGCAAATTTAATTAAAATGCTGGAGGCGGGCAGCCCTATCGCATGTTTACGTACCGCGCGGCTGTAGGTATTTATTTCAAAAATACGGCCGAGTTAAAATACTGTATAGATAATTATTCTGTGCCTTATGGGTTACATTAGAAAAGTTTATTAAGGTTGTTAATTAATTACATTTTACATATTTATGTATTACAATGTAAACATGTCATGTTGTAAATAGTTACCTTATGTATTAATTAGGGTTCCAGACCTAAATGGTAAAAAGGCACCCTTATAGAGTCACTCTGTCTGTCTGTCACAAATGGAATAGTAAAAGACAACACTTTTATTTTAATATAGCATATATGAAAATGTAAAAAATATTCTTATTTTGATTGCAGGGGGGCGGAAAGGGGATCTCAAAATTTTTAAGTGAAGTTATTAGGTCGTGTGGGGTATCATATGAAAGGTATTCATTTGCACATTAATAAACAGTTTTTATTTATTCTTTAACCCGAACCGTTTTTGAGTAATTTACAAAAATGTTGAATAAACGACCGTTCCCCTCCCCTTATCTCCGAAGATTACAGAGAAAAACCCGTGATACTTTTATAGCTAATAGCTAGTAAACTTTATAGGAAAATTATAGCGAACTCTCTAATTTGCATAGTTTTTTAGACAAGGAGGGTGGAAGGGGGTTTTCAAAATTTTGGAAAGTTACTAGGTGATGTGGGGTATCATATGAAAGGTATTCATTTGCACATTAATAAACAGTTTTTAATTTTCCTTAAAACCGTATAGTTTTAAAGTTATTTACAAAAATCTTGAAAAAACGACCGTCCCCCCCCCCCCTTATCTCAGAAGTTTGCAGAGATAAACCCGTGATACTTTTATAGCTTTTAGAAGTGTATGTAAAGATAAGAGGAAATTTATTACAATCTCTCTACATAACATAATTTTTTTAAAATCATCGAAAGTGTAAAAAATCTACATAAGTTCCGCTATCAGACAAGAGATGGCGCTGTCAAGGTTGTCCAAAAACTGCTTTTGTCATATATTATATTGTATGATGGCACGGAACCCTCGGTGCGCGAGTCCGACTCGCTCTTGCCCGGTTTTATTTTAACTAGTATCTAAGTCTTCCATAAAGTAGGTTATAGACCATCAAAAATATTGTATGTCCAGAATGGACAACTGTAATGACATGTACCTACATATACATTGTAACATCTTTTTGTACAACAGTTCCACAATAAAAATATTTCTGATTCTGACCAATAAAATTTGCTGACGTTGAGCAGATACGGTTTTGCGCTTGGGAGTTCGCATGACCAAATCAAAAAATAAATAAATAAATCCTTTCTTCTATCAGAAGCGATATTAATGCACTGACATCAACCTTTATATGTTGCGACTCAATGATTTTAGCAATATAGAGCTGTCGAGCGTTTAGTACCTACGTTGAGAATAGAGAAAAACGAAAAATAAAAATCTAAGTACCTACCTACTACTTTACATACTCGCTGTCCCTCTGAAAGTACTCATCCAGGTCGCAAAAAACATTTTCGAAAAGCTATCTTCTGAGTTTATTTTTAAACATAGGACCCTCGAGAAGTTTTAAATCTAATGGCAAGCTATTGTTTAAGAATAAAATAAATAAATATTTTGATTGCAGTTACATAGGTAGGTAAGTGCTTTCACTGTGCATGGTGTAGGTATTAATTTGTGGAATATTGATGTTGTACCTATTTATATCTGTTTCTCAGTGCAGTAGTACGGTTGGACTTTACATTATAGTAGGTAGTGCAAATTGTTCTTAACAAAGAGACAATAGGGGTTAAATCATAACATAAATAGGTACACTAGTAATTTGGGATCATGAAAAACAATTATAAGGGATTGTTTATCATGATCCCGTGATGAACCATGATGAAGATTAATAATATATGTATTATTGATTACTAACTAATCAAATGAGTTTATTGTTACTAAACTGAATTATTCAATATAGGTAGGTACCTACTCGCAATTGTTAATAAAATGAAATATCACTTAAAATTGTAAATAACTTATCAAATATAATTAAATTATGTATTACCTACATATTATTAAAATCAGTTAGGTATGACATTACAGGTAGGTATAATTGTTATTAAATTGAATATGATTGTTATTATTGCACATTATACTAATTAACTACTAACAATCACTATTAATTAATGTACCTAAGTTTAGATGATATTAATATATTATTTGTTTCACTGTACTTCTGCCCTAGAGCGAATCTGTCCTAAGGCTAATCTGCCATAAAACGAATCTGTCATAAAGCGAACAAGGCATATGTATGTATGTACATATATATATTTTTTATTTAACCTATGTTGTCCCACTGCTGAGCCAAAGTCTTCCCTAGTCTTTATTTATTTATTTATTTATTAGGACCACCAACAAGAGATACACAGACTCGACACAATTTAAAACTTAGGGACTAAGGGCCTTGTGCTCCCCAATTAAAGGCGGCCACAGCATGCACACAATTGAGCGCAACTCAACAAAAATAGGTACTAAAGGTAGTATCTAGTAAGTATTGAAGTTATATTGAGTAACAACAAGTAACAACGTAATAATTACATAATTATCTCAAACAAAAACTAATAGAACTACAAATAATATGTAGTTATAAGTGTCGTATATTTTAGCGCTTTTAAAAGTAATGTTGTTTTGTCCATAATTTGTCCCTGTTTTCAACATTACAGGATATAACATCCTAAAGACGTTATACAAATCAAAATATTAACCTACACAAATTTTTACTATGTAATAAGGTTAAGCTTTAGTTAAGAATATGTGCGTAGGTATAATAGTTAGTTAACTTAACCTTTCTCTCATGTTTGTTTACAATGGAGTTTTATGTAAGTTTATATAATCCCACGAGTATGTAGGTACTTACACTATCTTTCAAGAAGTAGAAGGATGTCGAGCCCTCACGCAGCCCTGTTAAGGCAAAGTGAAGAACAGCAAGTGAAAACTTGCGCGAGGAGTCATTATGACTTTCAAAGGTATAGTATAGTAAGAACAATATAGAATTTGTTACCTAATCTTGTAAACCTACTTTTTGTGAAAATATACTTATATTCTTTTAGCATAAAAGACTGGTATAAATTCATATTATTAAGTACCTATGTAAAGTTTTATCACATGCCTAAGTTGGTATATATCTAATATTATAATATTATACAGAGGCATATTTTTTTTGTAAAGCATGTAAAGTAACGCCGCCATGCCCATCTACCGTGAGACCCCTATTATCTGCATAGAAATGAGGCGTTTTCATTAAAAAGTAAAAACTTCAAAAATAGTTACCTCGAACCTTATAGATGGCGTTAATTTTCTTTTACTGGTAGGCACAATTTGACAATGACAGGATTAATCACAAACTTGCTCACTCCGCTTGACAGCTCCATCTGTTAGGTTTAGTAGAAAACTCTTTTTGTTTTGTTACTGAAAACTTGGTCGCTCATTACTAGATGTCGCTGTTAAAATGGTTTGTAATGTAGAATGCGCTATCGAAGCGTTTCAGGAATTTGGTTGGGTCTCGGCTAAACCTCCATTTGTTAAGTGTACTTATTAGTACCATATTATTATATAATTGCAAACTTAATCAAGATTTTTGCGTGCCTTTACACATTAAGTGTAGGCCCCAGTAATCACCAACGATTTCACAGTGCCAGTAACGTATTTTATTGGTGGTATATAGGATAGGCTGCTTCTGCAGTATTATATTAATTACCTACGTTATGTTTTAACAAAGTCAGTTTTTTTATACGTATTGACGCCATTAATATTGAAACCAAATTAATTGGCTACTTATCGATACCTCTGGGCTGGGCTCACTTGGCGTAAAGGACAAAAAGCGACTTTACAGGAGACGCAAGAAACAAAAAAAAAAGTTTATTTTGACTGTAGTTTTTTTGTTTATGATGTTATTTAGACGAAACCTAGGAAGAAAGTACTTAGAATTTCTGGTACTTTCTAAAGCTGTGTTGATAAACTGCCCTAGTGTTATGTTTACTGAAATAAAATAACTATACGACCATAAAACTACAAAGAAATGACCTATACGCCCCAAAAAAATCACTGTATGCAAGCACCTTAGGGCGTAAAGCTACTTTTGATGTTCAAAACTGTGCAAATCAAGGTTGTAATTGACAAATTTAAAAATATTGAGGTCGTAAAGGATTAATTATTAAGCTAATTAATTAATTAATAATGTTATTTTTCTATGTATTATGTTATATTGTTGCTCTTTCCTTTTAAGTTTAATGAAAGGATATTTCTCTATAAATAAAACATAGATTGAATGAAATAAAATGGTTTATTACAATTTCTAAGGTTTTTTACGGAATCAGAACACATAACGACTCATCCGCAGAATAAAGTCTGATCTGTAGAGTTGATAGTTTTCAGTAGACGTAGTAGAAGTAGTAAAAGTAGTTGACTTTGTGTAACTCTTAAACGGTGAGACTTGTCATTGAGATTTTTTGGTATGTTGTTATAACAACCCAGCCTAGTTAAAAGCTATGCGGTGTATATTTATTATCCTTTTACTAACGGAGATAGTGAGTTCCATATTAATATAGGACGTTTTATGGCAGAACCGCGAGGGTCCGTTGTGAACACTAAACGTTGTTTTACGGAAACGTCTTAATGAAGTGACGTTCTATATTAACATGGGTAGTTTTTTTTGTCAAAATCACCTATTCCGTAAGAGTTCTATGTGAATAAGTACCTTAAAATAATGTTAATGAAACTATGACTACTTTCTAACAAACGTTACAAATCATAAAACTTTAGATCTAAGTTGTATGATTTGTATTGTTTGTAATAGAAATTAAATTATCACTATTATTATTCTAATATAATTTAATTAAAAATTAGGTTATTATTTTAAATCGTTTATTAAATTATAAAATCACAAAATACGTGACACAAAACTATTTAATGATTAGAATAGACAAATTTAAACAGCAAACACGTCACTAAAAATTAACTAAGTAGAAAACTTACAAAAACTTCGCATTAGTTGTAAAATTTACAATTACATTCAATCTTTATAATTTTACGAATCACAATCATTGTGACTTAGACGAGTTTTTATAAGTACTTAATAATTAAACCGTACTTACATATACCGAAATCTGATTTGATGGCGTGATAGTTAATAGTAACTGAATGGCATATTCTATCACAGCATGGTAACTATGTCACCAACAGGTTACAAGTTTATAGCTTAGACTTAAATTATCAGTCTTAAACTTATTAATCTATGGAAATATTTATCAAAGCATGATCACATTATGTCCTCCCTGCTTTACTTACCTAATTCTAAATAAATCACATAACAATCAGCCTTCATAATTAAGTGCTCAGGTAATAATTATTAAGTTGAACTACTCAGATTAGTGCTTATTATTAATTAAACATTGTTCCGCTAAATCAGTGTGACGAATTCAGCTCTAAAATAAAGCAGTAAAAAGGAAATATCTCTTATTCTGATGTCATCATCCGTAAAGCATTAACAGTGATTTGATGTGGCTAAGAGTTAAAGTATGGATGATACTCTAGTCTAAAGGAATAACTTCTGAGCAGCACATATCCAATAAATCTTTATATTTAGCAGCGGAAACCATAATAGGTCCAGAATATGCAGCTTTTAGTTTAGTTTGAACTGAGTTCCGCGAATCACTAAGATATCATAAGCAAGTTGAGTCAAGTTCAAGTCATATTAAAAAAAACTATTTGTTTGGGTCACTACCGTCTGCGTGAACTTCTCGAATGTTATTCCAGTTAATCTTCTTTCTCTTAATGTCTTTCAACCATACGTTATTTTATATCAACAAGACATTTAAAGTCAAACACGTTATTCTGGGTTCCGTTGCAAACAACATAGGGTTCTCCTTCATTCTTGACCCATCTTACTAATAAACGCCATTCATGAGGAGTATGGATAGTTTTGGTTTGATTAGCTCTCTCGATAACAGAATGGACACAATTCCCTTCATTTTGGGTATGTCCCTTCTGTAAAAACCGGTGTGTTAGGCGGATGTTGAAATTTTTTTCGGCGTAAACGTATAATTCAAACACAAAGCGATTTCGATTTTGGCCAGCACAATATCCGATCAAAAACGAAACTCTTTGGCACCTTGCTCAATTTATCCAGGCTAATTAGCCTAGATAACATTTAAAAGGCAACTACTAACCTCAATGGCATAAGTATATTTCCTATTATTATGAGTATCTTGATTCAGGCATCTTTTTTTCTTCATTTTATCGGAATATTTGATTATAAAATTCCACTGCATGGCTCGACCTCCTAATTGCCAAAATTTTGTGAAACAGTTCAACCACTGTTGGTAAGATATTTTATCAGAGCATTTGCATGATGGCCCCATGGTTTTTTTGTCTACGGATTTTTTCTTTTTCATCACATATTTCTTACCTAAGTTCTTAAGGCATTTGCTTTAACGTCGGCTCATTCTTTTGGGTGCTTTTGTCGTTTTCTAGTCGTTCTAGGAGACACGGTGCGATTACTTGTTTGCAAAATAGGAAGATTTGTGCTGTATAATGCTGGCGAAGAAATCGCAGCGAAATTGTCCACATGGTTAGATCAGTAGACGCTATCGCAAATTGAATGGACATTAGTAGAAGACGGCTTAGGAGTTGGCACAGATAGTTCAGAATTAATCGGTGTAGATCGGCGGTGAGAAATTTCTAAGTCTTCTAGCTAGGTTAATGGTGAGTTTTCGTAACTAGAAGGCATTTCCAAAGAAAATATATCGGTTGATTGCTGTAAACATCCACGGCCGACGGATCAGACATAACATTTGGTATTAGGCAGTCGCAGGTAACTTCCTCGGTCCCGGTAATTTCTTCGGTCCCATCGTCTTCATGTAAAATTTCTTCACATCTTTGCTTCCCATATGTCAGCTAGTTCCTGACTGATTGCTTCTGATCCAGAAGGTTAAGGTGACGTTTGTGGTGACATGTGGTTGTCATCATTATTCACACCTGAAATTGAAAAAAAACTGTATATTTTTATAGCTATGCGTAAGACAAAACAATGTTAGTATCTAGAAATTTATTTGACTAATTTAATAGAAAAAATCTCAATATTTAACGATGTTTTGAAGTGAACAATGTCCTATTTGACTTCGTTATCCCAGTAAAAACGTACTATCTTAACATCGAACCCACAAATCGTATGACAGACTCCATAATGAAACGTTCTATATTCACATGAAGTCCTTAAAAGTTCAACAGAGTCCGTATAAAATGATCCTATTATTTCATATGACTTCTACTTTTTCTCGTTAATTATTACAGATAAAATGATTATCCTGTGAATATGCTTTACGTCAATCATACTTTTGTATTAAAAATGCGTTTCACTAGCTCTCCGTCAAAAAATGTCTTAAATAAACATCGATCGCCCGTAACTACCTACTGAGATAAAAAAGCAATATTATAGTTAATTTTAATATTTAATAATTTAAAAACTTAATAATGTGTGTACCGCGAAAAAATACAACTGAAAAATTTACAACTTACCAGCATTTAAACTTTTTTTCATACGAACAGCAGGAACATTGGAAAATGTTGAACGTAACTCAGGCTCTTCTGCAACTTTTTTAAGCATTTCCAACATTTTCCGTGATCTTGACATGTCTAAAAAATTTTTTATGCATGCAAAACACTTGGTACATAAGTTTTTTATCTAATATAAAAAAAGCTAAACGCAAGACACAAACACAGGGTGTGTTTGTGTCTTGCGTTTAGCTTTTTTTCAAACAAATAGCGGCCGGACTGACGAACGGACCGCGCGCTCGCGCCGCCTCCGCTCCCCGCCTGCCGTCGCTTGGTCACTTCGTGCGTTGTTCCGCGGAGCTAATGTCAGATGCAACGTTATTCGATTTTATATTTCCGAAACTAGATTCGATACAAAAATTCTAAAAACGTACTTCTGTAGAGTTTATACTCCTTATCGCGTCTAGCTATCTAACTCATTTTTGCTCTATGATCACATCGAACTCTGTTCTACGGTTAAGTCGATAATAATAAATATTCACTGGTATTTATCGCGTTTCTTTACAATTTTTTTCAGACACTAACAGATTTACATTGTCGTGGTCATGGAATGATTGGATTACTGGATCAACTAGCTCAGCGAAGCGGGAAGAGCATTTTTGTGTTTTTTTTACACAAAACGCGCTGCATTCGCTTCGCAAGGTGGTAGCTCCAGTACTCCACACATCTCGTGACCACGGCAGAGTAACCTAATGTAACTTAGGAAAAAATAGGTAGATAAACGCGATAAATATCCTTGAATATGTATTTTAAACAATGACTTTTATTTATTCATCATAATCATAACAGAACATAATCTTTATTATTTATTAAGCTTGGGTTCAGCTTGCTCAGAACCGTTCAACAGCTGGGAAAAGGCGTGGGCTACTCGATGCATATTAATCATAGTCACTTTTTTCGTCATCCTCATCGGTTTCGTTCAAAGTCTCGCGAAGCTTAGAGTCGCATGGCAGTTCCCGATATTCTTTATGAAATCTGTAAGGGATAGTTCCATTTTCACACATATTATTTAGATCTTTATATTTAGCCGCAGCTATTGGCAGCCTACAAGAGTGTAACTTTACTGTTGTCATTTCTTCAGCTGGCTCATTGTTTGGCTGGCTTTTCTTTCCTTTTGATTGACTCTTTCCTTTTCCTCTGCCCTTTCCTTTCCATGAGTTTTTCTCGCATAATGTTATAGTATGTGTCTGTGCATCTTCTTCCATTGTATATTTTATAAACATTTTGTCTGTAGTTTTCTTTTTGAAAGTAGCTACCCTAATATCTTTCAGTTTTATATCTTTCGATGTCTTTGGCGTGAAGGTATTTCCAGCTATTTGATCAAAGTTTAAAAACTCTGAATAGTCCATTACATGGACTTTATAGGGTCTGGGTCTTTTTCGTGCCGATTCAAAATAGTTTGGCCACTGTGAGGGGCTCCAGACAATAAGTTTTCGCACTTCTCTTTCGATAACAGCGTGAACTGAATCAACGGGCATATAAGTGTGGCCTGGTAGTAAATAGTTGATTTGAATGACCTCCAAATATACGGCAGACTTTAGAAAATGGTTCATGGCTGCCAGTACAGTCTTATTTTTGTTCTGTCCTGTACAAGAGTCACAGTACATTAATAGATGTTTAACCCCTTTTCTGTCTTTTTCTTCTAGATACTTCATCAAGCAGGTAGCAATTTCGTTGCTTCCTCTTTTGCCGTCGCTTTCCCCCCACGTATAACAAAAAAACTTCCTGTGTTTCACTTTCATATATTGTAAAATTATACACCGAATATTTTCTAGAATAATACAGCAACATGCTTTGACCATGAGGCGTATTCAAAACTTTTTGTAGGTCAAAACTGCAGGTGACGGTTTTGTTGTTTGACTTAAGAGTTTGATGGACTTTGAATCTTTCGTAACTAGCTTTTTTCTCCCGTAGATGAATGTCCAATAGCTCTTTATCCCTTTCACTAATTTGGTCAAGACTAGTTGGTAAGTAAATCACGAAATATCATAGTTAAACAATCAATACCACAAGGCAGCGTTCTAGGGTATATCTTGTTCCTTATTTATATAAATGACCTGCCCAAAATCTTGAATGAACACTGTACCCTTTTCGCAGATGACATATCGATAGTATTACCTAGCAAAAGTGGATCTAACCTTCATGAACACTTAGATTCCATATTTAATAAAATAACAGACTGGCTCGGGCACCACAATTTACTATTAAACTTCAATAAAACTAAATTAATACAGTTCCACCCTTATCAAAAAACACCACTTCAAATTCAATACAACTTTCAAAATACTCCGATAGAAGTTGTTAATACATATCCTCTTCTAGGAATACACATAGATTCTAACATAAATTGGAAAACCCACATACAAAAAATTGCTTCAAAATTATCCAGGTTCACCTATGCGCTTTATCAACTTAAAAAGACTACAAACATAAAAATTGCCACCTGTGCCTACTATGCATATGCCCATGCTTGGCTGCAGTATGGCATAACTATCTGGGGAAATAGTACTGACGCCTCAAAACTCTTCACGCTTCAAAAACGATGTATAAGAATTATTTACAATTTAGACACAACAGAAAGCTGCAAACCTTACTTTCAAAAGGAAAATATTCTTACTCTAACATGTATTTATATTATAGAAATTAGCGTATTTGTTAAAAAACACATTCACCTCTTTCATGAATATTCACGTCCACAGAATCTTAGACCACACAAAAAACTAGTCACTTCCTTCTCAAAGCTCCAAATCTTTCACTCCGGTACACATGCCATGGCAACAAAAATTTATAATAATATTCCTGAAAATATTCGAAATGAAAGCCAGGTTCACACATTTAAAAATAAACTTAGGAAATATTTAATAACACATAGTTTCTATACCTTGCAAGAGTTTTTTGATATGAACCCATTGAGTTACATAAAAAGGAGGTACCTTTTATAAAAATGTAACAAAAAAAAAAAAAAAAAAAAGATTATGTAATTATTGTACTAATAATTAACAAAGCTATTAAGTATGTTAATTTATCTTGATGTTATAATTTGATATAATTTAGAATAAGTACATTTTTACAATACCTAACTTTATGTAAAGTTGTTTTAAATTAGTTAAGTACGAAAATTTTTATGTTACCTACAAACACCTAAATTGTAGTGCCCTTACTGGGCTCATGTTTGGACTAAAAGCTAAATTATAAGACCTTAATGTAGGTACACATGAACGCAATAAATGATTTGAATTTGGTCTTTATTATTTTCAGCTTTGACGCAAGTTACGCATTTATCTTTTTTCGGAATGTGAAAGCTTATATTATATTCTTTGAAAATAGTTCGGAATGCGTTTTCGCTTAACGCTTCTTGAGCCTGGTCAACACAATCTTTTAAATACATGTGATATAGGTTTGTTACGTTTTTCATTTCCTGAGGAAGATATGTTCTATTACTTCTCTTTCTACTGTAGTGTGACGGAACTGCTGGTAATTTCTCAATGAATTTCTTTGCGAACGTTTTCGCTTCTTCAGTGTATTTTTGTTGCATGTTAGGTTTTCGCTTATATGGTCTTATAGGTAGATACAATAGTAATAATGTAAAATAGTTAGGTAGGTAGTAACAATGTAATATAGTAAGTTGTAACAATAATTATGCTAAAAAGTAGCAAGTAAAAATCTGGATGACAGTAGTAAGTAATGAAAAAAGTAGTTAAATAAACTTGGTATTATCAAATGTTTTTAACTTTAACAATCAAAATATATTTAAGACATGTTGATTTGAATAAGGAATGGGAATATTAGCCATGGGTAACTCACTCAAAAAACCTGACCTGCGATTCAGCTCGCAGATCATGCTCTTGAACCGAACCAGATTCGCAGATCAACAGATCAAAACAGCTCAAACTTTATCTGCAGCTCAAACAGTTCAAAGTTGATCTACAGAACCGTTGCGACCTGTAGGCCGAGTATTGAGTCAAAGACTTTCGATTCGATTCGACTTTGTGAGACGTCAAGAAAAACGACCCTATGGAGTGGTATTAAGGGCCTCAATTTTGACTTTTTGAGCTATCGAAAAGCTGCAAAACGCCTTAACGCCTACCCTATCAGCACTATAAGCCAAAAAATCTAGATTATTTCCGTGTTAGTGCACACCAAACGAATTATTTATTTTAATCGTAAAAACCTATTTATTTCATAGGTTTAATCGGAATAAAATAACAATGTCTTTATAACTGTTGACAGATGGCGTGGTAAATGAATGAAAGTAGCATGCAAAGTAATTATTCTTCGATTGTAAACGAGGTGCATGATAGAACTAAAGTTTAGTAAGCTTGAGGATAGGTACACGTATAGGTTACTACATATACACATATATATATATATACACACACGTCCTACACATACATAAAATAATTCATAAGTGTACAGATTGTGGCCCGTAGCTTCGCTCACATGGTACTCGAAATAATACATACATACCTACATAATAAATACTTGTCTGGAGGAAATCGCTTCTAAGCGATGTGTTCACATTATTGTGTTCATTATAGCCATGGTTGATTTTGCGTCGACAGAATATTTTAAACATTTTCTAAAACTAGATAATAAATAATATTACCTATGACAAAAAGCAATGTAATTATTATTTAAATGTTCGTTTAATCAATTATTTTCTAAAGTAAATTGCAATAGCAGTAAGTTTCGGCAACTTACTGCTATTGCAATTTACTTTAGAAAAAATAAAGGCAATTTTATATTTTATATTGCAAGGAATTTACATTTGACAGCAACGATTGCCTGTTGCAAAACCTTTCGAGAGATACGTAATCACCCTGCGGTCGGCTGACTCATTTGGTGTCGCCTAGATTCCAGGTCATTCTGGAATTCCTGGCAATGAAACAGCGGATAGCTGTGCTAAATCTGCCATTCAAATAGGATGTCTTGAACATTTTCACACTTTTTCCCTCGACTTATGTCTCCTTCCTAACAATCTTCTCTGTGGAAGAGTTCCAAATATCTAACTCTTGGTTAGATATTTGGAACTCTTCCAAGCTTATCAAAGGCAAACACTATGGTGATATTCAACCTGAAATCCCCCCCAGACCATGGTTTTTTAAATTCCGCAAGGCCAACAAACCCACCACGTCTACCTTATGTAGGCTCCGACTAAACTTAGGATCAGGAACCATTTCATATGTAAAAGGAGAATAAATTTAGAAATAAGAACCGTCGAATTGTCCAATGATTTAGCAGGGTTATATTTTTAAGAAGAAGAAGAAATCATTTATAAATGATTTCTTCTTCTTCTTCTTAAATGTGGCCTAGAAGAAGAAACCGTGGACCACATATTATTTGATTGCACAAAAAATATTTCTCATTGTATGATGTCCTGCCTCCAGATATCCCCCGTCCTACTTCTCGTAAATGTCTCTTATCACCTACCTTTTCCCCTCCCATAAATTATTTATTATGATGTACATAGCATTAAGTTGTAAGTATTGTACATTTATGTCTGTTTTTTGTACATTTAAGTAAATACATAGATTACTCTTATTAAATTTATTCTCCTTTTTTATCTGTAACCACTAATTCGACTTTTCTAAAGATTACGATACATGACACTGGCAGAAGGGTGTAAAACCAGACACAAAAGCCAAGAAGAAGACTCATTTAGTGAATCAGGTAGTAGCAAGTAATGGGTACCAGTAATCAGATCAAACAGATCAGTTTATCTAATATGGACTTTATGTTGTTAAAGATAAAATACAAATTGCTTTGGTAAACAATCGTTTCGAGCCAGCAAACAGATCAGCTTTACTGATATAGACCTTAACGCATTGAAAATAAAATACAAAATTATTTTGCTGGTTGTCGCGGGTCGGATGAATAAAGTTGAGCTGTGAGCTGAATGAACCAATGTTATCTGCTTTGCAGCAGGTCGATCTGTTTATCTGCAGCTCAATTCCTGTGATTTGAACCAAATGAGTGAATCTGAACTGAGTTACCCACGGCTAGAATACGTAGGTATTGTGGTAAAAAGTATTTAAACTAGCGGTTAACAAGTTAATGAACATCAGCAAACAAAATAGATTTAAGACATAAGCGACTCGCTTATGTCAAGGGAATTGTCTTTGGAAATAGAATTATAGTTACCTACTGGCTACTACAGAGTCTGAGGATAACCGTGTTTTTGCCCTGCTTGGTTCTGTAGAAGGGAAGTGCAAAAAGGGTATAGGCTTTACTTCTTTCTTGGCAATCTAAGAGGGGCATTCATCTGTAGCTTATTAATAAGATCTATGCAGTCGAGTTTGCCACTAAACAGCTTGTGCAAGAACTGTAGGTCTGTCCTTTTTCTGCGCTACGATAGAGGTGACATTTTGTAAGGAGCAAGTCTTTTATTGTAGCTGTTAAGTTTTTTTGCCAAATTGTATTGATTCTAGGCGTTTGCTGTAAATTTCGTAACGGTGGTTCCAAATCACTGAACAATATTCTAGTATGGGCCGGGCAAGGGATTCATAGAGTTTTAATTTTGTTAGAGGTGATTTAAAATCTTTGATGTTTTGAAACCTTTAGAAACTGACTTAAGAATGTTAGCATTAAAAATGAGCTTTGAGTCTATTACAACTCCCAGATCACGTATTTCGTTGACGGTGTTTAGCAGTTGACCATTTATGTGGTAGTTATTGGCTTGAGGTGTTTTACTAGAACTAGTCTTCCAACCATCCCAATCCTTTGCAGACTCCCACCATCCTGTCAAAGACAAAGAGTATGTAATCACTCTGTCAAAGATAACAAAGTTCATCCCGGGGATACCAACATATGTTTACCTACCTTAAATAATTATGTAAGTGGTTATATAAAATCTTGATCAGGCTTTGATACTATCAACATTGTAATTTTAGAAGGAAGGCAGCACCTACGATATAAGTAAGACTTATGTCGTAGGTGCTGCCTTTAGTGCCACTTAGTGTAGGTCCTGTAGCCCAGTTTATAAAAACAAGCCATAAATGTAGATGAATTACTTTTTCTTGATTATTTTCCATATATTTATTTTGTAATTTAGGCTTGAAATGAAATAAATTGATTGATATTAAGATAATGAATAAACATTATAATGACTTTCAGTGACAAATCACTCATGTCATCATGATGTGTTTTAGAATGCCATAATTAATAAAAGAAGGACTTACCTTAGTAGAAGTCAGAGTATGTTACCTTGTTTACCTACTTACTTTGTTTCTTACAGGGAAGTAGAAGTTCATTTTATTTAAGAAATGTTTCATCTTATGTAACAGTCCTGCAAAGTTTGTGCCGCTTCAGAATCAATATCTACAATATTAACTTTGAATAATATTCTCTTTGCAAAGCCGGTGACAGACAGATAAAGCAAAACTATAAGGGTTTCTTGTTTTACTATGAAACCAATATTACTTTTATAGTGACAGTTTTTTGTAGATATTAATATTGTAAAAAATTTTGTTCTATCTTCAATAATTTCTGCAGCATAATATGTGATGCAAGACATTATATGGCAATTTTTTTTACACCTTTGGTTACATTGTTGAAGTTTTAGTAGGGAACCCTATTGTTTTCTAGGAATAAATAACAGCTTATTAATCCATTATTATAGCCATTGGTTAAGTCATCATACCTCAGAATAATAATGAAATCACTGAGGTCTTGGATAATACATAGATATGAACCCAAGTACAAGATGTTAAATAGCAGTCCACCCTGTTTCGAACAAAAAGTAGACTAGGGTTAAAAAGTTTTTTTTTAAGAGTTCAAGATTCCTTATAAAGTAACTAAGAAAAAACACATAATCATAACAATATTGTTTCCTAAACTTTCACTAATTAAGTAAACCCAAATATTATCAAAAAATCATAATATAATTAAACATACATGAACAACATGAAATTACATATTTGTTTTTTGAATATAACATTTTTCAATTCTTATGTCATCAACTGGACAGTCATCTTTATCACATTCAATCAATCCTATCCTCTTCACCACTTGCATGCCACTTGTAACACGGCCAAAAATTGTATGTTTTCCATCAAGCCATTGTGTAGGAGCTAGTGTGATAAAAAACTGAGAGCCATTGCTGTTGGGTCCTGAATTAGCCATTGATAGTATTCCTGCACCAGTATGTTTCAATTCATCTGATATTTCATCGTCAAATGCAAGCCCATAAATGGATTGACCTCCTTTCCCCGTGCCTGTAGGATCTCCTCCTTGTATCATAAAATCCCTAATCACACGATGAAACTTGGTATTGCTGTAGTATCCTCTGCGAACTAACTCCATGAAATTTTTACATGTATGAGGGGCATGCTTCCAATACATCTCCACAGAAATAGCACCCATGCTGAAACAAATAAAGCTGTTACAATAAACTGCTACCTAAATCAGATTATCGACTAGAGTAAACAGAAAATAGGCCCACATAAACTTACGTCGTTTCCAGGACGGCTACTGGAGGCTGCCATGTTTTATCTGGAATACCAGCAGTAGGAAACCCAAGCATTTTAGTAAATGTAGGTTGACACAGAGCTGTAACGTTTTATTGAAGACGAAGTTATATTATTGATATGCAGTCAATGAATACAAACAAGCAGTCGGGATTATGCAGTTCAGTTCCACTCCACCCGGCTAGCGAATCCTCACTCACTCACTCACACACGCACGTCTAAGCAGTGGTGTGACCAGATTTAAATTTAAAAATCTACTGTAACATAGGGCGAAAACTTACCAAAATCTACCACTACAAATAAGCTGGATTCTACTAAAAAGTCTACTGTAAAATTAACTGGGTTATCTGGGGGAAGGTATATTAATTTTTGATTTATTTAACCCATTGCTTGAATAAGGGATCTTGCTGCAACTCCACGCGATACCCTTGAATATTAACTTATGTCAATGTGTTCTTATGTTAATTAATTATAAGTTTATATTTTTTTGTGATTCTTTTGTTGGGTGTCCGTAAATAAATAAATAAATCGCGTCAACTGTTGTGGTTTGACTGCGTCATGAAACGTAAATAATCAAGGGTATATTTACGTTTCATGACGCAGTCAAACCACAACGGTGCGGGCGGGAGGGCGGTGCTCATGCATCTCAGCTAGACGTGAGTCCGCTATACCGAAACGTACCTAAAAACCGTTGGCATGCTACTAACGTATCGTATCGATATTGTAATGCCAGATAACCGTTACTAAATATCTGAACGAAACACGCCAGCGAGCTAGCAATAATAACCCAACAACATAACCATACCCATAATACCCAATAGCTAATAATTTTCGGCAACGGAACAGTTGCGATAGGTTGGTTTGGTTGGCACCTAACTTTAATAATTAGGGCATCCTTTTCTAACGCGTAAGCTTTCATGCGAAAACACGAGATGAAGCGATTATTCGTTAGATTGCTAGCGTAATGGGTACTAACTATTATGTATTCTGTTTTTGTATCTTTTTTTTTTTTTCTCCTTTCAGAGCAGGCTATAGTCTAAGACCATACTGCCTAGTCTTGTTTTTGTATCTGCGCTATTTGTCTTCTTCTTCTTCTTATTTAATGGCTTCTGTGACTAGCGGTCACAATTCTGCCAGTGTCCGTACAATGTTATTTTCGTAAATTACGTCAGAGAATCAAACAATAATAATATGGCAAGTGTTCTAGAAGAGACACACCCGAAATTTTGACTAAATGATTAAACTACAACAAAGACAAATAAACACATAAAGACAAGCGCTATTTTGCTCCGAAATACGATTTTTTCCTTACGCTTGGTCTGGCAGCACTGGCTCAGTTGCTCACTGGCTGGGATCAGTCGGTCGACGCGGCCCAAACGCCAGCTCGCCAGATTCTGCTTCGCTTCCGCGCTTCGTATGTGAACTGTAACCTAACCTAACCTATAAAGCTGCCAAACCAACAAAAAGTCACTGCTATTAGCACTAACCGTAGCTATGGTCAACCAAGCATTTGTTTGTATGTAAGTAGGTACCGATATCAGGTAATGGTTATCGACATCGATATTGAAACCAAATATCGATACAGTAACCGCTAGCAAAAATACTTAATAACGCCCATGCCTAATCTCAGCATAAAAGGAATGAGGCGTTTTCATTAAAAAGTAAAAACTTCAAAAATAGTTACCTCGAACCTTATAGATGGCGTTAATTTTCTTTTACTGGTAGGCACAATTTGACAATGACAGGATTAATCACAAACTTGCTTACTCCGCTTGACAGCTCAATCTGTTAGGTTTAGTAGAAAACTCTTTTTGTTTTGTTACTGAAAACGGCTCATTAAAACTAAATATTTTCATTGCATTTTTTTTTTATATTCAAGGGTATCGCGTGGAGTTGCAGCAAGATCCCTTATTCAAGCAATGGTTAAATAAATCAAAAATTAATATACCTACCCCCAGATAACCCAGTTAATTTTACAGTAGACTTTTTAGTAGAATCCAGCTTATTTGTAGTAGATTTTGGTAAGTTTTCGCCCTATGTTTCACTAGATTTTTAAATTTAAATGTCATTGTGTTCCTCAGTGCCTTAAGATGAAAGTCAGTGTGTGTTACCAGTGATGTGATGACATATGGAACCGAGACGTGGTCCTTCACTATTGGCCTTATGAATATGTAAGCTCAGAGTCGCTCAACGAGCTATGGAGAGGGCTATGCTCGGGGTTTCTCTACGGGATCGAATCAGAAATGAAGAGATACGTAGAAGAACTTGGGTCACCGACATTGCCAAACGGATTAGCACGTTGAAGTGGCAATGGGCAGGCCATATAGCGCGCAGAACAGATGGCCGATGGGGCCGCAAAGTTCTCGAATGAAGGCCACGGATCGGCAAGCGCAGCGTAGGACGTCCACCTACAAGATGGGCAGACGACTTGGTGAGAACTGCTGTTCGGTGGTGGATGCAGACGGCTTCCAACCGCAGTACTTGGAGATCAATGAGGGAGGTCTTTGTCCAGCAGTGGACGTCCTACGGCTGATATGATGATGATGATGAATGTGTTACTCCACTTACAGGATGTCACAGCATGCAGGAATAAAAATTTTGCAACATTATAGCCACTTATCAAGATAATTTTACGAAAATGATAAAATGATGACAAATAATATGTTAATAAAATATACCAAGTCTTTAAAAATTCAAAATTACGAATACTTATACAAGAAATGTAAAGTGTACTGTTTTTAAATTTTGTAAATATATTATTATTTATAACAATATTATTTAAGTGTTTTAATAATTAACTGGTGTGTAGGTACAACATTAGTTAGATAACTTTCTAACAAAGTTAATTTCTATATCCATACGATAATACTACAACATAATCACTACTATGTTTTATTATAACTTTTATAACATTATGCAAGATCTTATTTAAATAAAAATTAGCATGGTAGGTACCTATGATGTTTTACATTAGGTAGGTTATAATAACATTTAGTCTCTAGTGATTATAACTATAAAACGGTACCATACTACAGCTGAACAACTGGTATAGAACCTACGTACCTACTGTTCTAGATATTATTATTCTGTTCGCGATGATAATGAATGAAGAACACAAAGAAATTTGTGGAGAAAGAAAATAATTTGCACAACAACTGACTTATGGCAAGGCATAAAACTAAGCTATAAGTATTTATTTGTTCTTAATATATGTGTGTTTAGAAAGAGACTGATTCCGATTCACAAAGAAACGCATGAATTGGGAATTCCTCTATCAGAATATATTATTTTGGGACGAGTAGCCATCTTCTTTCGTAAATATACTACCAATATACCAAAAAATCGTAAATTCTACCAAAATATGCTGATATATTTTTCCCTACTAGCTGCAGTAGCAAGTTCCTCAAAATCTACCGAAAAAGTAGAAATCTACTAACTTTGGTCACACGTCTAAGCCGTTGAAATACGACTCGTATTTTTAACAATATTCCAGTGAAATGTGATGTAAAGCTAGGCAAGTACCTAAATGTCGCGTCAAATAGGAATAGAATACAATAGAAAATATTTATTGAAAATTGTACATAAAGATCTTAAAATTAGTTTGTACTGTTTTTAACAATTTGTCCTTATCAAGACGTACAATATCAGTAATTTAATTATAACTCTAAAAATATCTACAGAAGAGATGTGCACCTATTTCTAAAATATAAAAAGAGCTTAATCTTAAATAATACTTTGAACTACCTACAACAGTCATCGTTCAAAGTACTCCCCGAGACTATAGAAGGAACCAGCAATTAACCATTTCCTTAATTTTATTGGTTTTTGAATATGTTACCTTCTAATATTTTTAAATCATTGGGTAGGCTATTATAAATTTTAATTGCTGTGATATATGTACTTTTATAGTACATCGTATAGTTGTACATTAGTTATACATAGGTGTACATTAACTGTTTTTATACATTGAAATAATCATTTTCATAATCATCTCAAGAGTAGGATGGAAATCCACCCAGATTTTACAATACCTCATAATAACCTGCTGTGTCAACAGAAGAAAAAGAACAGAGAAAACATTTTTCTCTGTTCTGTGGTCATTACGGTGCCTTATTCTACCATAATTCTTATTCTTATGAGGCGTTTTCATTAAAAAGTAAAAATTTCAGAAATAGTTCCCTCAAGCCTTATAGATGGCGTTAGTTTTCATTTAATGGAAGGAAACACAATTTGACAATGACAGCATTTGTAATCAATCACAAACTTGTTTTCTCCACTTACCAGCTCCATCTGTTTGGTGTAGTAGAAAACACTTTTTTTATTTTTTACTGAAAACGGCTCATTGCGTACACAAATTTTGAAAAGTTTTACCTACGAGTATTTCACTATGGCAGCACTGTCAAGTTGAAAGCAGTGTTGCCGCCTTTGCCTTTCGCGCTAGATCTGGCCTTTTATACGAATAGATTTCTCTAATTTTCACTATTTAGCCCTAACCAATGTACGTACAAAAGCTTCCCATAACATACTTATTGATTTGACTGAAAGATATTGTTAGTATTCTGGTAATATAAAAAAAGGAATAAATTGTCAACTAAGTCTATTGCTGGAAACCTATTGACACAGCAGGTTATTATGAGGTATTGTAAAATCTGGGTGAGATAAGGTGAGAATAAGAATTATGGTAGAATAAGGCACCGTAATGACCACAGAACAGAGAAAAATGTTTTCTGTGAAAATTAGAGAAATCTATTGATATAGATATAGAGAAAAATGTTTTCTACACAAATTTTGAAAAGTTTTACCTAACGTAATGACTAATGACATAGCTAGGTACACGGTAGTAGGTAGTAATTACGGTGTTGTTGATGACACTGTCTAAGCTCACTTTTAGGTTTCCTTGTTTTTTTTTCCTCTTGGCTATGCACGGCTTGTATACTAGCCATATTCAAGTTTTTTTTATTTTTTAATAATTATAGTTTAAAATAAGAAAAAACACAAAGTTTCCTTGTTCTGAGCCTCAGAATAATAAAGTATTATTGTGTTATTATTCTGAGCTCACACACCAAGGCTTCTTTATAAATAATTTAGGGAATACTCGTATCCTAGGAGATCACAGTTTTACCGCGCGCGCATTTCAATTATAGGTGCCTACGGCCCACACTCTCTCTTATTTGACGCAAACGCGTTGTGCGGGACAGCTAGTAACGTTATTACTAGAGGATATAAATCGCGTGTGTGTTATCAGAAAAGATAGTCACTTGTTTTCGACTTGAACAGTCTTGACATAGGACTTTTTTCACAACCGCACGACCGCAGATTCCGAACTTGGAATTGTACTATAAGGTTTTAAATTACTACTTACTTTAGGTGTAGGTATAATTATTTTGACAACTAATCGTAAGAGCTCGGTGGTGTGGAGTGGATACACCCCGCCTGACATGCCTTATGTACCTATAGATTTCGAATTGCAGACAAGTGCATAATTCATTTTGGCTTTTTGTGATTTTATTTTTGTGCAATTAATGTCTCGATGATAATTTATTGATTTTGAGAAATATGAGTATCTGCGTACATGAAATAAAAATGTATCTTACAAGAACACCGATGCAACTAAAAGTTGCGGAAAATGTGGCAAACGATTCCAAACAGACAATATCTAACATGTCTGTATTGCCAGGTAACCTTTGACCTGGAATGTGCAAATGTGTCCACCACTAGATTTTTTGGCACATATAAAGACGAACGCAGAACAACCTGAAAATGTAGAACATGTATTAAAAAAACCCACAGAAGAAATAACGTAAACACTCTAGTCGGGGTTCAATAAACGAACGATGAAAATACAAACATCTCATTGAGAAGCAAACATGCACCATAGAAATTATCACTTGGGGAGTCGCCAAATATACTTAGTCTAGATGAAGCATTTTCTTGCATCATCCAACCAGAGGCCTCTATGGAAGCTGAAATAGCCAGCCTAAAAGCAGAGTTGACTGAGATGACACAGCAATGAGGCGTTTTCATTAAAAAGTAAAAACTTCAAAAATAGTTACCTCGAACCTTATAGATGGCGTTAATTTTCTTTTACTGGTAGGCACAATTTGACAATGACAGGATTAATCACAAACTTGCTTACTCCCTTACTCCGCTTGACAGCTCCATCTGTTAGGTTTAGTAGAAAACTCTTTTTGTTTTGTTACTGAAAACGGCTCATTAAATGAAGCAAAAAAAGAAATTAACAACCTTCAATGCGAGAATATCATGCAGCGAAATAAAAATGAGAAGCTTGAGGCAGACATAATGACACAAATTCTTTATGAAGAAAATGTTAAACAACTGTCGAGTGAGTGTGATACTACAAAATTAAATCGTCTACCAAAAACTTATAAAAAGACACAAGAACTGCTTAATGTACAGAAATGTAATAAGAAAGATGAACCTACCAAAGATAAAGCCAAACTAATAGTAGGAACCTGGCATCAAAAATTATATCACAACTGTCATCGGGTAAAAATGCAAAGACCTATGCCATTTTAAACTATTGCTACCCAGATGCACGAACTGAGCATACTCGTTAGTTCAAAAATCCATCAACTAGATCTTACTAGGATGATTGGGTTGTTCTCTCTTTAGGATCTAATGATACGAATCCGACTGTTTTTCTCCAAAATAGTTTGCAAAAATTTAAATAAATCAAATTCAAATCATTTATTGCGTTCATGTGTAGGTCTTATAATTTAGCTTAATCAAATATAATAATCACTGAAGTACTACAGAACCGCTGCATAAATGAGGAAAAATTAACAACACAACACAGAGATACAAAAAAAAACGTAAATATGTAATATTTTTGCTTACAAAATTGCTCTAAACATTATTTTAAAATAATCTGTGTCTTTTTCTTTGTCTATGGAGTATTTTATTTGTGACAATCTGAAAAGTGACATTTGTGACAAGACAAAGTGAGCTTTCATTTTTGTTTTCTGTTGCCATGATTTTTCAAGAATTTTTCTTTTCTATCCCGTGAAAATTCCAAGATATTTGTTTGGAGTTATCTAAGTTGGGTGTTTTTGTAATTTTATTGTTTTAAAGTTTAATTTGATCGTGGGCGCTACACGGCCCTAATAAAGCAGATATATCTGTTGTTTGGTTTGGCTAAGTGCAGAGGAAGTGACATTTTGGAACGACGTTGATGTGTGAATCAGGGTTGGGTCTGGTCCTTGCGTAGCTGAACCATGGATAAAGATCATCACCCAAAATTGAACCCGGTCCGAGCTTTCCAAGGTAGGTGCCAAATACGTATAATAAAATTATGTTACTGTAGGTACATTTGGATTAGTAGATCCATCACAGAACATCAAATGTTTCGATAGTAAGAATCCTCATCACAAACTTATAAATTGTTTGTATCATGAATATGAAGGTAGATGTAATGCAACAATAATGAAACACCGAGGTTAAATGATAACTCACTATAGTAGATTTTCCTGTACTGTATAATTATATTAGGCCTTTGCATCTATTTTAGACGATTTATACAGCGTCAGCAACTGATAATCATGCTGTACGGGACGCTGCAGTGCCTGTGACATTGTTGGATGGATTAGGCTTGCCCAGCACCACCATCCACCACCATCCACTTAGCTTCTGACATATTGACTTGTTCTATCCTGTACTGTAGTGTTACACTTACGCTTAGCGCTGTCTGACTGTCTGTCTGTCTGTCTGTGTATTTGACGATTACAACTGAACGCATTGACCGATTTACATGAAACCTTTTTTGTTAGCACTGTCTTATTGAGATAAGAGGACTGATTGATTTTGGTGACCTAGGGTCACCAAAATCAATCGGTCACAGGGACCGGAATTATTGTGACCTCAAAAGGTCACCAAAAAAATAAAAGTTCAAATGGCCGAAAACATACAAAAACCCAAAAAGACATTTTTGACCTTTGGTGACCTTTAGAGGCTTTTGCGCCCTTTTCTGGTACCCCCGTACCAATGCTTGTTTCAATTTAGTATGAGACTAGTTTTTCGTAAACTTTCGCGATCACAATTATTCATTATAATATAATAACAAAAACACGGGAATTTATCGCGTAATACCTTTGATTATTCCCGACGTTTCAAATGTGTTTCAACAATCGTTGTCCCGGGATGACTGCATATTCCATTGGAGTGCTCATCAAGAAGCGATGGTGGTCTTGCAACTACGCTCACTTTGTCTTCAGAACTCATGCCGCTTTTACATTGTGGCACACAATGCTAACAGTATCTTCACTATGCAATGTTCATTACATCTCACACTACACCTACTTATCACTGGATTCCAAGATATCTGGAGCCTAAATCCATCTTCACAATTGAAATTCGGGTGTTTTTAGATTTCAATTGCCTCACAAATCATACTCCAGTAATATTGACGTTCATTGGCAAGAATCCTAGGATTGTGAAGCTTAATCCAATGGCCAGGTCCCGAATCCACTAGATGCTCTGCTATCGCTGATTTATTTACCTGGAGGTTCGTAAATGGAGCAATGTGTTCCTTTATGCATTCGGCTATTGTGTGCTTGGCTTGCCCAATATACAAACGGCTACAACTACAGTCAACTTTATACACAGGTACTTGCAGAGGCGTGACGTCTTTCGGTGATCTCAACAGCTTTGCTACCTAGGTCATTGAAGTAAAAATACGGTTGACCGAAAACTTTTTCAAAATATTCCCATTTTATCAATTACCTCTTTGACATATGGCAGATACGTCTTCTCACGGCGGACATCAGGTAGCTTTTTTTTTGCATGCACATGAAGACCTCCACCGAGGTCTCAAACTCGAGTCCATCGAACACTTTATTAAAACTGCTTCAAAGCATTTTTATGAAGTGGCGGCGGAACACCCCAACTCGTTAATCTCGGGATTACCCTCCGACTACCCGATAGAGCTATTGCCCACGAGTTCTTTCCTCCGTCGACCGAGACACGTTCTCGGCTTGCCCGTTGACGAGCTCACCGCCGCTAACCCGTCCCACATTAGCAGATGACGTCAACCCGTCCCACATTAGCTGCTAGGCACACCTATAATAACCGGTCCCGCCGGCGGGGCCAAATAATACACTCTTTCGTCTTAAGGTGCAGTTTTGCACCTGGAAGTTAACCATCATTACTTATAAAAATCTTGCAACAGTCCAAGCCGTGGTTCGAACATAAGGGGTGCCCTTGAGCTTGTTGCCCCAACCTAACTTTTGCCGCTGGGCGCCCTCTGCGCTCGCCATAGTCCAGTAACGTTATCATAGCCATCTGCGGTCAACAACATTAAAAGTCAATTCGAAAATAAAAACTGTTCTTATATTGGACAAACCAATCGAACAATAGCCGAACGCATAAAGGAACACATCGCTGTTGTTAAGAACCGCCAGGTAAATAAATCAGCGATAGCAGAGCACCTAGTGGATTCGGAACCTGGCCATTGGATTGAGCTTCACGATCCTAAGACTCTTGCCAATGAACGTCAATATTACCGGAGAATGATTCGTGAAGCAATCGAAATAAAAAAACACACGAATTTTAACCGTGATGATGGATTTAGGCTCCCGATATCTTGTAATCCAGTAATAAGTACACTGCCGGCCAAAAGTTTGAGACCACCTACATCTAAGTAGCAAAATGAAATAAAACTCAAAATATAAATCAAGAGGTTTAGATATTAATTAAAATGCTTATTTACTAATACACATTCATCAAGAAGAAAAAAAAATCAAGAAATATCAACCATTTACGTTAAAAATGACGTTCATATTACCAAATAAAATTATTATTATTATTATAAAATCATTAAACGGATTTTTCGTCAAAAAAGCCTCCCTTGCATTTTATAACTTTTTTCACTAGTCTCGGCATACGAGCAATCAATTTATCAATTTAAGCAAGTTGAAGGATAAGCTTTTAATTGAACATAAAAAAGATCCAACAGACAAAATAATTAAGCTAGAATACAATAAAATACGGAACCAGACGAACAAAATCATAGAAAAAAATCGAAATTTATACCATAAAAAAGAAATATATGAAAATAAGGGAGATATGAAGAAATTGTGGTCGATTTTAAATAATATGACGGGGAGGATATCATCCTCACTAGATGATATAATTCTCAAAGCTTTCAATAAAAGCCAATTATCAGAGAAACAGATAGCAGATAACTTTGCGAATGGATTTGACACCGCAGTCAAATCTATTATTCCTAATTGTCTAAATCCACTACTTAAATCACAGGAATACACTAAACAAAATATTATGTCTATGTACATAAAAAAAGCTAAGCCTAAGGACATTTACAAAATAATTAACAACCTCAAACATAATAAATCACCGGGTATAGACCACATACGCCCTATTGAAATAAAAAAAAATATCGGAAAAAATCAGCAACGCGATAGCGAAGCTGATAAATACAAGTATCTCAACTGGAATTTATCCAGACGAACTCAAAACAGGTATAGTAAGGCCAATACATAAAAAAGGACCAAAAGATAATTACAACAACTTCAGGCCCATTACTATATTGCCAATTATAAATAAAATTATAGAAAAATTTGTGTGCAACGAAATTCATACCTTTTATATATTATTTTGTTATATTGCAGTATTGCAGACACAGTTCTTCCTATCAATATCTTGGGAGACGAACTAGATAGCATTGGAATTAGTTGCCAAACTCTAACAGAACCTGAGCAGTGTAAAAGTACTTTCTCTCATGAACACACCTTTAAAATTATGACATTTAATGTTAGAAGCATTTCTCGTAACTTTGACGAATTCTTAGTTTTCTTGTCACGCATAGACATAAAATATGACATAATAATTCTTACAGAGTGCTGGTTGAGTTCATGTCACAATGTTGTTCCCCAAATTTCTGGTTATAATGCTTATCATACGGTGAAATCACACAACCAAAACAGCGGTGTTGTATCTTACGTCAGTAATAATTTGAATGCAGCAGTGTCTGAGCCTAACATCGCAGAAGCAGATTGTTTACAAATCAATATAGGTACTAAATTAGTTATTCTAGGAGTTTACCGTTCACCATCTTTTACAAACTTGGACATATTCCTCACTTCCTTAGAAGGCCATCTAGGAGGACTTTCTGGACAGGCTTTGATCGTGGCTGGTGACTTAAACGTTAACATTCTGGATGCACCCTCCAATTATCAATATTTGTGCTTTATGGCTGAAAATGGGTTTCTACCGGCGATCACTGAACCTACTAGAATGACTACGTGTCTCGATCACATCTATGTTAAGGGTAAGGATCAATCGTCGTGTTTAGGTATAGTTTGTAAAACCGATATTACAGACCACAATGTAGCTATGCTAGGTATTAATCTGACTGCATTGAAACATCCAAGACCTAATCGGTACATCTTAAAGCGAGACTTTGCTGGTATTAAAAAGGAATTAGAGGAAATAAACTGGTCAGTTCACCTACGTGATCTGGACAACGTCAATGAATTAACGAAAGTATTTACGTCAACATTAATGAAAATCTTGGATAAACATACGCGCAAAGTTAGATTGTCGAGATCTAAATATAATCTTAAGCCTTGGATCACTCCCGGGCTTATGCGTTGTATGCGGCACCGCGATAAACTACACATGTTAACAAGACTCGAACCAGAAAACGAGGTGGCAAAACTTTCGTACCTACGTTATCGCAACTTTTTCTCCAACCTGATCCGCAAATTAAAAATTGAGTATGAACACGCAGAATTGCAGGCTAGTACAAATAATCCGAAACAGTTGTGGAAGACAATAAAAAATGTTTGTAATCTAAGCACTCCTAAACCGGAACCATCTGAATTGCTTGGCCTCGCTGGTGGTAATGACCCTAAGAAATCACTCGATATCTGCAATATTAACTTATCTACTACTGGTAAGAAACTTGCTAATAAGACCTTATCGTATCTATCTAAAACCGAAGAAGATCTTGTTGATGCTGTCCACGTAAAAAAATCTCCAGTTGATTCGTTCTTTCTAGAACCAACCGACGTCGATGAGGTTGAGTCTTTAATCAAAAGCCTGTCTAATGAGAAAGCTCCAGGTATAGACGGTATAAATAACTATCTCCTAAAAACTCTATCGTTCTCCATAGTTGAACCACTCACCATAATCTTCAACAAAAGCATGTCATCAGGCGTTTTCCCGGTCTCCTGGAAGCTAGCGCTGATTAGCCTAATCCATAAAGGAGGTGTTAAAAATCAAATTGACAACTATCGACCCATTTCGCTTATATCGGCCTTCTCAAAACTCTTGGAAAAGTTAGTAAATAATAGGCTAGTAAAGTTTCTAGAGTCAAAAAACCTTATATCAAACAGGCAATTTGGTTTTCGTAGGGGAAAATGCACTGAAGACGCGGTTTCATTGCTGACCTCTACAGTATCGTCACAGTTAGACCAGAAAAAATGTACTGTAGGCGTGTTCTTAGATCTGAAAAAGGCCTTTGACACAATCTCCACACCAATTTTGCTAAGGAAGTTAGAACTCTCGGGTATTCGTGGCATTGCTCTAAATTGGTTTAATAGCTACCTCAAAGAGAGGAAGCAATGTGTTAAAGTTGGTTCAACTGTCAGTAGCCCTCAGTCTGTGAATTTCGGGGTCCCTCAAGGTAGCATATTAGGTCCAACGTTATTTATATTATATATAAATGATATACTCGAATTACCAATCGTTAATGTTGATATCATATGCTACGCAGATGATACAGCCCTGTTATTCTGTGGACGTTCCTGGAGTGATGCTCTATCTGCCGCTGAGATTGGGTTGAGAGAGGTTCAGAAATGGCTTCTAAATAATCTGTTAACATTGAACACCCAAAAAACAATGTTCACGTGTTTTCACAAAACGAAGGCTTCACAACCCACACCATCCTTACCCCGTCTAAAGATCCATGCTCACACATGCTCAGCCGATAACAATCACTGTAACTGTGAAGAGCTGACAAGAGTTGAATGGGTCAAGTACCTGGGAGTCTTTATAGACGAGAAACTCACATTTAAAAAGCATATTGACGTTCTTTCCGGCCGAGTGAGAAGAGTTATTCATGTCATGAAAAAACTCCGTGACGTAGCTAAGCTTGATACACTCATAACAGTTTATTATGCACTGTGTCAATCTTTGCTTACGTATTGCATAACTTGCTGGGGGTCTGCTGCGAAAACTTCTGTACTTCAGGTTGAGCGCGCTCAGCGCTCTGTTTTGAAAGTTTTATTAAACAAGCCGCGGAAATATCCTACGTATAACGTTTACAACGAGAGTGGTGTATTATCGGTAAGAAAATTATTCATTTTTAAAATCTTCCTCCCCGTTTACTCATCTAGTGGTTTTTTGGATAAATATCGATCATCAAACAGACCAGACAGAATTTTAGTTCCCACGGTCTCTACAGTTTTTGCACAACGTTTTGGTGATTTTATACGTTGTTTTATATACAAAAGGGTTATCAAACACTGTTGCAAAGACCTACAATCGTCCAATATTTTTCAGGCTAAATTTATCGTTAGGAAATGGTTGTTGACGTTATCGTATGATGAGACTGAGAGACTTTTAGAAAAAATATGTTAAATCATTGTTCTTTGTATTTTGTTTTCATTTTCTTATCTTTTTCGAATTTGTTGCAATTTTATTTACTTTTTTTTTTATATACTGCCTAATTTGAAATGTTTGCTTGTCATTGGAGGTTTTTTTTTTGAAATAACGTATTCTGGTTCCCACGATACAGGCCCAGCCTAGTGTGGGAATCACTATTCATATTATTTTTTGTAAACCCCTCAATAAATTTCTTTTTTATTTTTTATTTTTTATTTTTTTTATTTTATAAAAATAATGATATTCTCTCAGATAAGCAATACGGATTTCAACCTAAAAAAAGCACCTCAGAACTCCTTTCACACTTTACTGATCACGTCAATGGCTGTCTTGATAATAAAAAACATATCCTGATAGTATTCATAGATTACACAAAAGCCTTTGATACCTTAAATCATGATAAACTAAAAAATAAACTTGAAAATAGCGGTATCAGAGGACCCATTCTCGAATGGTGTGCTAACTATCTCCAAAATAGAAAATATCACGTAAAAATAGGATCAACATTAAGTGAAGAAGTCAAGGTAACGGACGGTACGGCACAAGGGTCTGTTTTAGGGCCTTTACATTATTTAGCGTATGTTAATGACCTAGAGCATGTAATAAAGCATTGTAAAGAATTTCAATACGCGGATGACACTTGTCTGATAGCAGACGATAAAGACATAAACATGGCTTTGGACAAATTACAAAAAGATTTTACGTCTGTAATCAAGTGGTCGCATGACACAGGTCTTGTTATCAATGCACTCAAAACTAAACTGCTCCACGTGTGTTCTCACCAAAACAAAAGTCACCGCAAGTCTGTTATCAGATTGGTAGCACATAATCATCTATGCCTACACACAGGTACCCCGGTTAGTTGCAACTGCGAAACAATAGAGCTGGTAAAGGAGGCTACATATCTTGGAGTTACTATTGATAGTCGATTTAACTGGGGGAGCCATATCGATAATGTGTGCCACAAGCTACGGGCCATCCTGGCACAGTTTTTTATACTTAAATATAAAATCCCATATTCGGTACTACTTACTATGTATAAAACGCTTGCAGAAATCATTATGATGTACGCAATCAGTAGCTATGGTCGAACTCATAAAACTAACTTAAACAAGATTTTTAACCTGCAAATAAGATTACTCAAAACCATAGTACCTCCAACCCTAAAAGAAAAGCATTGTAATAATTATGAAGGACTTTTCGGAGAATGCAATGTTTTGTCTATATTCGATAGAATAGACCTAACGTTGTTGGCCGAAAACTTTTTCAAATTTTCCAATTATAAGAGTCATTATATTACCACAAGGCAAATCACACAAAAAAAACTTGAAACAATAGGCTCAAAAAATACCTACGGTCAGAGAACAACCGATTATATGGTACCGAGACTGATAAATAGCATTCCAAAAACTATAAGGGATAAAATATCAAAAACAAACATTAAAAATCAGATAAAAAATATTACTTAAAAAACAACAAAAATAAATAAAGTAACAATAATAATAATTAATAGTTTATTTCTGTGCACGTCTGTCCAAAACAGAATGGCATGCATAGGCATGTTACCAAGTATTTACTATGCTTATCTGTTATGCAGATAATTAAACGTATCAACATATCAACGCTAAAATTCTAAATTTATTATAATAGATTATTTTTGCTTTTTAATTTTAATGTTTATAAAAAAATATTACATATTTCCTATTGTTAAACACCTACCATAATAAAATACTAAGAGTAAAACTGTAGAATTCTTGCAATTTCAATAACTAAAATTATGTACCAGCATAGTTCTTAACTTGTTCCGGTGCACCCTGCCGGGAACACAACATCACCTGACCAGTGACAAACTTCGCTAATGTTCGTTATCGCTCGGTGGTCGGTCGGGCCGGCGCGAGCTCGCTTCGAGCCACCTGATGACGAAAACTGCTGACATCGGGACTAGCATGCTTCGCTTTGTTTCAAAGTTGGTAGGTTCTATGCAAATTCATATTGCACTAATATTTTTTTTTACCAATTAGATTATACTACATACCCAAATATGTT
Organism: Pasiphila rectangulata; assembly: GCA_963082625.1. Taxonomy (NCBI): domain Eukaryota; kingdom Metazoa; phylum Arthropoda; class Insecta; order Lepidoptera; family Geometridae; genus Pasiphila; species Pasiphila rectangulata. The sequence continues at coordinate 22,628,360 of OY720236.1, read as the reverse complement.
TAGTATAGGTACTGTTATCGATATATTTTGTCTACTTATAACTTTGTTGCTATTATTTTATTTTAAGTATTCTACATATTAACTTTATTGTAAACTTGCCCTATTAGAAAAGAAGTGGGTACAGTACATGCCTTTTTTAGCAACTGGATATGTACGTACCTGCATTTACCTACGCATTTATTTTATACCTGTAAGCTATTTGTTGTATGTTAACGAGGAATGTACTTAGCACTCGAAACAAACCCACTAGGGTTTACAGAGTGTTTAAATTAGTAAACTGTATCTTGTTTTTTTGGAATAATAAAGTAAAAAAAAAAAAGTAAAAATTGTATCTTGTGAGATATTGTTCCAGCTTTCTTGTAAAGCCTTCCACATGTCTTCTTGTGAGGAGGGACAACAACTGCGCACATTTCTGTCAAGCTCTTCCCACAATAGCTCAATGGGGTTGAGATCCGGACTCTGAGGGGGCCACACCATGTTTTTTAACACCCTTTCTGTTTCTTTATGTTCTAAATAACCCCTGCATAATTTTGAACTATGTTTAGGATCATTATCTTGTTGGAAAAAAAATCCATTTCCAATTAATCTTAAACCAGACGGAACGGCATTTTGCTGTAGTATTCGTTTATAATGCTCCTTTTTCATGATTCCTTCGACTCGTACCAAATCTCCGGTTCCATGGCCCGAGAAGCATCCCCAGACCATAATGGAACCACCACCATGCTTAACTGTTGGCACCACACAATCTGGCATCATCTTTTCCTCGGCGGTACGTCGAACAAAAATTCGTCGTTTTGAACCAAATATTTCAAACTTGGATTCATCTGTCCAAAGAACTTCTTTAAAGTCTTCTTCAGTCCAGTCTCGATGGGTAAGGGCCCACTGCATCCGTTTCTTTTTGTTTTGTGGCCTTAGTAGTGGTTTTCGAACGGCGACGCGACCAAATAACTTAGCATCTCTCAATCGTCTTTTTACTGTAGTCAATGACACAGGTTCTGATCGGGATTTGTTCACTTCTGCGCGGATTTCTGGTGCGGTTAGGCGTCTATTCCGCTTGCTGGTAACGACGATGAAATTATCCTCGCTAGAAGTGGTAGCTCTCGGTCTCCCCGATCGCGAACGATCTTGATTACTGCCAGTCTCCTTGTATCGGGTTATTGCGTTATGAACGCAAGTCTTCGACAACTTAAGTTGAGAGGCAATCGCACGTTCAGATTTGCCTTCGCCGTGTAAAACAACTATGGCAGAACGAGTTTCAGTGCTAATTTCGCGCACTTTTCCCATTTTAAGATGTCTTCACTGTAACAACGACGAGCTCAGACTAGTTAAGATAATGAAAAATTTACTCCATCAAAACTCAGGTAAAAAATATGTTTAAGGAAGCTAAAATAATCCGGAAGTACGGTTACCGCAAAACAAAACCAAAATAATTAGAAATGAGCAGGCCATAAAAAATATAACAATGACTCTATCACCTGGTAAGCGCGCGGTACTCATTTATGTTTTGAAACAATAGACCTTTAAAGGATGATAACTTAAAAATATACAATAAAAATGACTCTCAGAAATTCTTTGATAACAATAGAATACGCAGGTGTTCAAATTAGCTCTTTATCATGTGTACTTTTGAAATATTTTGGTGGTTACAAAGATTTTTACAAGTGGTCTCAAACTTTTGGCCGGCAGTGTAGGTGTAGTGCGCGTCGTGACGTAACATTGCATAGTAAAGATATTGTTAGTGTTGTGTGCCGCAATGTAAACGCGGCCTTACCGAGTTCTGAAGTCAAAGTGAGGGTGTTTTTTGTAAGGTAAACCACCATCGCTTCTTGATGATCACTCCAATGAAATCTTCAGTCAACCCGGGACAACGATTGTTAAAACAGTCGAAACGTCGCGTCGGGATAATCAAAGGTATTGCGCGATAAATTCCCGTATTTTTGTTATTATATTATAGTATGAAACTAGCCATTATTTAGTAGGTACGTTAATGTTATTTCAAATCAGATGTGTATTCATTAATATGTAAGTATAAATATCACTCACCACAAGTGGTTTCTTAGGGGTAAATATTGGAATTATGTACCTACATTTATTTTTGAATTAATTTGTCTAAAAGGAAAGACTGACACGTTGGAGTAACCGCATTAAAGTGAAAGCATGTGTTGAACTACCTCACATGATTTAATTTAAAAAAATTCTAGGGAAGCTCGCTCCATCGTCGATCTCATTCTTGCGACAGCAAGGATGAAATCAAGAGCTAACCTATCTAACATTAAAAAAAAATATATAAGAGCCGATTTTCACTGAGACAGCACGTTTTTGATATACAAGTGTTAAATATTATATTTTACTTTGATTGGCATAAATGATATAGAATTAGCAGTCTTTATGTATGTCATGTGTTTAGCCTGTTGTATTATTTTGTTTATATATCTATCCTATAGCTCTCTATGGCAATATGGACCCCGAAGACAACAGCATGTCAAGCTTGTCAGAATTCCACGACTACGAACCGAGTTTGGAGTTTGATGACTCTGAATTAATTCAAGCACCTGGTCTGGGTAAGTGTAGTACTCTCATGTGTAGGGTACCTATATTGGCTCGTTACGTCACCAGTAGCCAGGGTAAACACGTCCGCACTTGCCTGTGGCATTCACGTGACTGTCCCCCTGCTACCCGCGAACCCGAGACAACAGGGATGTTTAAAGTACCTCAAATACACAAACACTACAGTAAGTGTTATAAAATTTGTTCTAAGTCCGAAACAACTTAAAAACTAACATTTTTTTTATACTACTAAATGACGAGACAAGCCAAAGGCCCACTTGATGCTAAGCGGTAACCTCTACCTATAACAATTGCAATGCCGCGATGATCATCACGTTCACTAAGCATGTGAACAACGCTGCACTGCAATGCGCCCGTCACCCTGAGACAGAGTTGGAAGGTCTCATGTGCCCGTAATTTCACCGGCCCCCTTGCCCTTCAAACCGGAACACAGCAATAGTTAGTTGCTGTACTTAGTAGTATAGTTAGTAGTAGTAGTAGAACTTTTTGTGAAATATTAAAAACTATTAATACGTGCTGATTTTTCTAATCTCTTTTTATCTCAGTGCTTATTTCTGTTAACAGAGGGAAGCGAAAAGATTCATGCATGTGCCTTAAATATCTCAATATATAGGAGTCCTGATTGCCTTGAACCATAGTTGGGAAGATCCCATCTCGGGAATAGTTAAAAAGGCTAACTCATTCATTTATGTCATTAGGAGATCAATCCAAACCTTGACAGTAGATGTATTTCTTAAAATTTACAAAACCTACAAAATACTCTTGCTGGAGTACTGGTTCCAAGTTCTCCCTGCTTCCAGAAAAATATAGACATGCTTGAGAATGTACAGAGAAAAGCCTCGAGGATTCCACAAGCCCTTCATTGTATGTCCTACCCAGAATGCCTCTACCCTAAAGGAACGACGCCTTCGTGGCAACCTCATTGAGACATTCAAGATCCTTAATGACATAGACATATTATATATCGGATATTTTATAAATATCAAGAAGATCTGGCAAGTTGTATAATGTTGCGGTTTGGTGTTGAGGGAGGAGCTGCTATATTAGAAGATAAAAGTAAAAATCATCATAATCTTATTGAAGGTATAAATCTTAATATCCCCTTTTTAATTATTAAACTTCGTCTATTTAAACGCTCATAATTAATATTAGCTAAACAAAATATACCAGTGAACATAACCCATGACCAATTATTAATAAATAGGAACCAATGAACCCTCAACAATTTATTACTATAATACCCCCAATAACAATTCTTATATGAGCAACAGATGAATAAGCAATTAGAGATTTAATATCAACTTGACAAAAACACTTTAATCTAATATAAAATCCTCCTATTAATCTAATAACTACCCAAAAATAATTTATTATACCACTTGCTCTGAGACTAGGTAAAGTGTCGGGGGTTACTTAAAATTTTTAATTTTATAAACTTGTTGTTATTATTTGTTGAGGAGGCAGTAACAACTTCTTCCGGTAAATATAATATCGGTCATAATAGTGAAAGGCACTGGAAAATCTTGTGTGCACCACTGGAAATTGTTGTCAGTTTCTATTACTTGGCTTCTTCTGTCACAAATTATCTTTCAATCGATGGAGAAATCAACACTTGTATCGGAAAGTATTGAACAATAAACACTTAGCAGTTAAGACTATTAAGATGATCGTGTAACAAACATGCATCTTCTCTATATACTCTTGTACGGAGCGGGTGAAACTGGGGACCGGATCATCGTATGCCAAATAAAACCGGCCAAGAGCGAGTCGGACTGGCGCTTGGCTCCCGACGAAAAAATACAATAAATAAATAAATAACCAACTTACGGTTCTGTTAAAGGCAGAGTTTTTGGTTGGTTATAAAAAAAAACCAATTGACCTACTGTCCGTACATCTCTATCCAGTCACAGGCAAAACATAATAACCTACCGTCTCGGTTCCGCCACAGGCAGTGTTTTCGGATGGTTATAAAAATACCTACTGTCTTTCCGTCTCGGTTCTGCCACAGGAATGTTATATAATCGTTGGATCGAAAATATTCGGAAAAATAAGTATTATGTTTCGTTATTATGACACATATGTTTATAACGATGAAAATTATAAAGTTATACAATATCTTATTATAAATTATATATATGGGACTATAATATTGTGGAACACAAATGGCTGAAAATAAATAAATAAAATATAATATTATGGATGGTGATGTTTCGAAGACACTTGTTATTGATTGTGATTTTCGGAGACGAAATGGGCACTCATCCTAGAGACTTGAAAAAGGGGGTACAAAGTTGTTTTATGAATGTGCCCATATCTTCAAAACGGTACACGGTAGACGCTTGAAATTTGAAATGTAGATATTCAAAATAAGCAATAGCGTGTTCACGGATTTCCCGGCTTTTTTTAATTGTGAATTCAGGTGCAGATTTATGAGACAAAAATTGGTTAAATTGTTAAAAATGTGTCGTATCTCCAAAACCATACATTGTAGACACTTCAAATTCGGAATGTAGAATCCTCATTCAAAATCAACAATGACATATTTGAGGATATTTCTGTTAGAAATTCAAAGAATGTATCAACTATAAATGGATTTTTGATAACTTAGCTATAATGTAGTACTGGTCAAATTATTTTTTAACACTACGTGCACGAAGTCGCGGGCAACAGCTAGTAATGATCTACAAAGTGTCGCAGACCTGTATTAACTTTTACATACTATTAACTATATCCTTACCACGACTTGCTATAGAAATCGGCAGAGAGGTCGTAGTAGAGCTTAGGAACTAGATGCATTCAGTTTGCAAATGTGAAAGTTCAACGAGCAATATTGATTTTGGGGTGAATTTACAGCGCCCCTGCCGCCGGAGCTCTTGGATCTGAACGATGAATATCTGAAGCATTCGGCGAGCGATGGCACTATCGAAGAAAACTTCGAGGAAGAGCTCGCTCGCGCCCCAGAAGTTTATTCAGAGGTACGTTTTACTATTAGCATGTCTTCTATATCAAATTTCTGAGTTGGGTCATGATTAAATTATATTCTCAAAGGATTTTTCGTCGTTGCCTTGAGAAATTGTGGTGAGCATTTAAGTAACAAGTCCTTCATATAATTATTTAGCATGAGCTTCTTGGAGCTTTAATGATTAGAATCAGTATTAAAACAATCCTTTGTACTGAACATCAACAGTCAAAGTCAGTTATTCTAGCTAATGTTATTAACGAGTATTTAACAGCGTTTTAGTATTGTGTTCCATTGTTGAAAACGCGGACGGGCGGCGTGGTTCCACCAAAGTTTCATACAAATTTTCAGCGAGGAGGTAATTTAGTTGTGAAGGGTCGCGAGCAGCGGTGTGGGCTGTACTACCAATCGGCTGGATATGTACTGAAATATTGTTTATTTGTTTCGTATAAATACCTTATAACTAATTCGGGTAAAATCTCATTTGAAGCTTAACACAGGGCGTGTAGTGCATCGTTTGTCAAATTGGATTAGCCAAAACTGGGGTAATAGCTATTTTTTGATCCCCAATAACTCCGCATTGTCTGAGCCTTATGAATTCAAATGATTCAAATGATTTATAAATGTGTAAAATTGCATTAATCAAATTCAAAATGACTTGCTAATGGCATCTAGTTCTGTTAATTGACATAAATATAGCACAACAAAAACCCTTAGCCCGTGTGTTTGAACGTATCCGATTGCGGTTGGTAAACTCACACGCCACCGCCAACGACTGAGAAGAGGGGCGCGGGAGGAGAACACTTCCCGAGAGTTTGCCCGAGAGGATTCTACCGGCAGGAAATACAGCCCCGTGATAATTATTGTTTTAACCTGTTTCCCTTGTTTATTGTGTATTTTTACCGTGTTTCTTTGCATTATACCTTACCAGTTGTATCGTTGCATCGGACTGTTTCTATCAAAACCCCTGAGATACGAAAAGAGCTAACCTTATACCTCTATAAAAACACATAGTTTTTATGGAGGTAAGGTATTTTTTTATTTTATTTTATTTGGAAAACAAACTAGCTGACCCGCGCGGTTTCACCCGCATTAAGACAACGCTAATTGGGAAGTATCATGATTGTAGCAGTCTATGTATGTAATGATGGCATGAAGAGATGCCAGCCCATACGTGTACAGAGCCCCCGCCGTATTGGACTCGTTCTGCAAAGCAGGCTTGAGCGTATCGCTCACCAGGCCGCCTGTAGACTTTTCGCCTAGCGTCATGAGTGAATAATGAGAAACGTGGCTCATCCGTGAACAAGACTTTTGCCCATTCTTCTTCACTCCACTGTACGTGGTCACGAACATACCTCAATCTGTTAACCCGATGCCCTGCCTCAAGTTTGGGACCATTTGCTGGCCTGTAGGGCTTCAAGTTTACCTCAGCAAGTCTTCTTCTGACCGTGTCTTCGCTAATGTAATGTAATCAACATTAGCGAAGACACGGTCAGAAGAAGACTTGCTGAGGTAAACTTGAAGCCCTACAGGCCAGCAAATGGTCCCCAACTTGAGGCAGGGCATCGGGTTAACAGATTGAGGTATGTTCGTGACCACTCTCTCATCAGGAGAAGCTGCTGTTGTACCTGAACTGCATTGAGGTGACGATTTCTCATAGTGCTGGCAATATATCGGTATTCTCTAGCTGTAGTGCATCTGGGACGGCCATTACATGGTCTTCTGAGATGGTTTCCGGTTTCTTCGTACCTTTGTATAATTGAGTGTCGCGGTAGATATTTTTTTGCTTATACGATTGTAAAGCCACGGTCCTATGATATTGATTGAATTACGCCCGAATTTGGTACGACTCTTATTTACTTGAAATATATTATGTTTACTTCGTTGTATTAGGGTTCCGGACCAAAATGGTAAAAAGGAACCCTTATAGAATCACTCTGTCTGTCTGTCTGTCTGTCTGTCTGTCACAAGTGGATATCTCGAGAACTACTGATGCTATCGACTTGAAATTTAAAATGGTAAAAGACAACACTTTTTTACTAATATAGCATACATGAAAATGTTAAAATATATTCTTATTTTGATTGCAGGGGGGCGGATAGGGGATCTCAAAAATTTTAAGTGAAGTTACTAGACCGTGTGGGGTATCATATGAAAGGTATTAATTTGCACATCAATAAACAGTTTTTAGTTTTTCTTTAAACCGTATCGTTATTGAGTTATTTCCAAAAATGTTGAAAAAACGACCGTTCCCCCCCCCTTATCTCCGAAGTTTGCAGAGATAAACCCGTGATACTTTTATAGCTAATAGAAGTATATGTAAACTTTATAGGAAAATTATAGTGAACTCTCTACTTTGCGTAGTTTTTTAGACAAGGGGGGCGGAAGGGGGGTTTTCAAAAATTTTGTGAAGTTAATAGGTGATATGGGGTATCATATGAAAGGTATTCATTTGCACATTAATAAACAGTATATAGTTTTCCTTTAAACCGTATTGTTTTTGAGTTATTTACAAAAATGTTGAAAAATTGACCGTCCCCCCCCCCCCCCCCCCCTCCTTATCTCCGAAGTTTGCAGAGATAAACCCGTGATACTTTTATAGCTAATAGAAGTGTATGTAACCTTTATAGGAAAATTGTAGCGAACTCTCTAATTTGCATAGTTTTTTAGGCAAGGGGGGTGGAAGGGGGGTTTTCAAAATTTTTGTAAAGTAAATAGGTAATGTGGGGGTATTATATGAAAGGTATTTATTTGCACATTAATAAACAGTTTTTAGTTTTCCTTTAAACCGTATTGTTTTTGAGTTATTTACAAAAATGTTGAAAAATTGACCGTTCCCCCCCCCTTATCTCCGAAGTTTGCAGAGATAAACCCTTGATACTTTTATAGCTAATAGAAGTGTATGTAAACTTTATAGGAAAATTATAGCGAACTCCCTAATTTGCATAGTTTTTTAGACAATGGGGATGGAAGGGGCGTTTTCAAAATTTTTGGAAAGTTACTAGGTGATGTGGGATATCATATGAAAGATATTCTTTTGCACATTAATAAACAGTTTTTAGTTTTCCTTTAAGTTGTATAGTTTTTGAGTTATTTACAAAAATGTTGAAAAAAATAGCGTTCCCCCCCCCTTATCTCCGAAGTTTGCGGAGATAAACCTCTGAAACTTTTATTGCTATTAGAAGTGTATGTAAAGATGAGAGGAAATTTATTACAATCTATCTACATAGCATACTTTTTTAGAAATCATCGAAAGTGTAAAAAGTCTCCATAAGTTCCGCTATCAGACAAGAGATGGCGCTGTCAAGGTTCTCCTACAAATATAAAACCGCCTTTGTTATATATTATATTGTATGATGGCACGGAACCCTCGGTGCGCGAGTCCGACTCGCTCTGGCCCGGTTTTATTTTTAACTTACCTAGAATATCTGTAGTTACAAGTGAATATTGCCTGTCTACTAAAGCCTTTATAAAGCTGTCTAACATTTAGACTGTTATATTCTCGATAGAGGTCTTCTGTGGAGTATTTTCGTGGCCTGAAATCATCACTTTCAGAAGTGCCCTTTGAGCTCTTTCAAGAGTAGTGGCAGTACTTTCAGCTGGAATTCCTCGTGCTTTAACACAATACAAAAGAATAGATTTTGCGAGACTGATAAATACACTGGCCTGCAAAAGAAGGTATAACCTATAAACGTGACGATAACTTCTGTACTATATAAATAAGAAACTTGGAATAAAAATTATCAAAAATCAATGTAGAAAATTTAGTTTTGTTATAAACAAATAAAACCGGACAAGAGCGAGTCCGACTCGCGCACCGAGGGTTCCGTGCCATCATACAATATAATATATGACAAAGGCGGTTTTATATTTGTTGGAGAACCTTGACAGCGCAATCTCTTGCCTGATAGCGGAACTTATGTAGATTTTTTACACTTTCGATGATTTCTAAAAAAGTATGCTATGTAGAGAGTTTGTAATAAATTTTTCTGTAATCTTTACATACACTTACATACACATTCGGAGATAAGGGGGGGGAACGCTATTTTTTCAACAATTTGTATTACTCAAAAACGATTTGGCTTAATGGAAAACTAAAAACTGTTTGTTAATGTGCAAATAAATACCTTTCATATGATACCCCACATCACCTATTAACTTAAAAAAAATTAAAAACCCCCCTTCTAACCCCCATGTCTAAAAAACTATGCAAATTAGAGAGTTCGCTATAATTTTCCTATAAAGTTTACATACACTTCTATTAGCAATAAAAGGTTTATCTCTGTAAACTTCGGAGATTAGAGGGGGGGGGGTCGTTTTTTCAACATTTTTGTAAATTACTCAAAAACGATACGGCTTAAAGAATAAATAAAAACTGTTAATTTATGTGCAAATGTTAATAATGTGCAAAAGAAGGTATAACCTATAAACGTGACGATAACTTCTGTACTATATAAATAAGAAACTTGGAATAAAAATTATCAAAAATCAATGTAGAAAATTTAGTTTTGTTATAAACAAATAAAACCGGACAAGAGCGAGTCCGACTTGCGCACCGAGGGTTCCGTGCCATCATACAATATAATATATGACAAAGGCGGTTTTATATTTGTTGGAGAACCTTGACAGCGCAATCTCTTGCCTGATAGCGGAACTTATGTAGATTTTTTACACTTTCGATGATTTCTAAAAAAGTATGCTATGTAGAGAGTTTGTAATAAATTTTTCTGTAATCTTTACATACACTTACATACACATTCGGAGATAAGGGGGGGGAACGCTATTTTTTCAACAATTTGTATTACTCAAAAACGATTTGGCTTAATGGAAAACTAAAAACTGTTTGTTAATGTGCAAATAAATACCTTTCATATGATACCCCACATCACCTATTAACTTAAAAAAATTAAAAACCCCCCTTCCAACCCCCATGTCTAAAAAACTATGCAAATTAGAGAGTTCGCTATAATTTTCCTATAAAGTTTACATACACTTCTATTAGCAATAAAAGGTTTATCTCTGTAAACTTCGGAGATTAGAGGGGGGGGGGGGGGGGGGGTCGTTTTTTCAACATTTTTGTAAATTACTCAAAAACGATACGGCTTAAAGAATAAATAAAAACTGTTAATTTATGTGCAAACGAATACCTTTCATATGATACCCCCCACGGCCTAGTAACTTCACTTAAAAAAATTGAGATCCCCTGTCCGCCCCCCTGCAGAATATTTTTTTAACATTTTCATATATGCTATATTAGTAAAAAAGTGTTGTCTTTTACCATTTTAAATTTCAAGTGGATAGCATTAGTAGTTCTCGAGATATCCATATGTGACAGACAGACAGACAGAGTGATTCTATAAGGGTGCCTTTTTACCATTTTGGTCCGGAACCCTAAAAAGAAAAAGCTCCCTTTTCAAATGCTGTAATTTTTTTACTTTTAGCTTTCTGCTTTTGTTTTCGCATTTGTATTTTGATCATTTACATTTCATTCAAAGCACGTAAACATTAATTACAATGCCTCTATTCACCTGAAGAATGTGCAAGAATTATGGCACATCTGGAACTAGGGATCAGTATGCCGTACGTCGTACTGCAAGAATGGTGGGTGTGACATTAAGAACGGTCTTCAAGGTGAAAAAGAAAAACTACCTTATTCGGCTTCCGTCAAGAAAATTTCGAGAGATGCGTCACAAAAAAATCCATTACCTGCTAAAGTGCTGTATTCAGATAGCTATGTATGTATAGCGTCTTTACGCTTTGCCTCCATAGTTTGTGCCATCCACCACGATCCTGTGTGTGCTAGTAATCTAAATAATCAATCATGCAAGCTGATTTACAAGCTTTGAATTAAACTTGATGCTCTTTTCATGTACGGGTCAAAATACGAGTACTTTACTGTTATTTGAGAATAATAGACTCGGAATCAGCTCAAATTCGCTCTAATAAATCTTAGTTATAAGTTATTTACATTATGTATTCACTCTTAAGGTGGTAGTTGAAACCATTTGTAGCCTAAGACGTCGGGCGTGCGCTGAAGGGCCTATTGATTTACCTATTTATAAACTGTTGAGTTGCACGAAGGAGCAACTTAACGGTAGTTGCATTTTCGTGTGAGTGATCCAGCAGTTCTTTCGAGAGATCAGAGCCGAGAGTCCTTATGAACCTTGCCCGAATAACAATCGAATCTTACGCTTCCCTTACATCGACAATGAAATCTGGTAAATTAAATCTTTTTAATACAATAAGTAGCATTTAATCATAAATGAAAGACATTACTTAAAAAGATGAAGATTTTGTGCGATGTACCTACATGACTCTGATATAACGTGGAGCTGGACCTGGGATTGATATAATCCTAGGAATTCCATGAAATACCTGCGTAGTTCAGATAAATCGATACAGCCATCCTCACCACCCCCGGCCCGCACTGTTGATTGAACTTAGTAACATGCCGGGAGTCAAAGTGGTCGGTGCTTGCATTGGGGTTAGTGCATGCTTGGTTTAATGCATATTTTATTCGTTAAATTTTTAATAATTTTGTATTCATAATTTAAGGTTTTTAATGTCAATGTTACAATTACACTGCCATAGCAAAGTCATTCTTGATTTGGCTGTATTCATTATCCTGCGTAGTTATTTTCGTTGTCCAAGCAAACGTTCGCATTTGTTCTGAGGGGTAGGCTGTGCAAATTATTTCATTATCAGTTGCTGTTTTTGTATGCAGATTGCTGACTGCTCGCTGGAAGAAGAAAGCTTCTCGGAACTGAATAGCACCGGACTGGTGGAGGTGGTCGGCGACGATGAAGTGGGTCGCCGCATCATCGTCGTATCCGCTTGCCGTCTCCCGCAGAGCACAAAGCTGCAGCCCGATCAACTTCTCAGGTTTGATTTAATTACAGATCTATTGCTGCGTTAGTTAGCTACGTCTTCGCTGCAATTTTCGACTAGATGAATCGCACGCGTCACTACTATCGGCTCTGGTAATATTTGCCTTCAGGGATTCCTACATCAATTTGATCTTTGCCAATTTAAACTAAAAGACCTAACATTTTGATAACTTTTATCCGACTATACGTGGACTATGTCGCGGGTGTCTTGAAGAGGAAGAAACCGTGGAGCACGTGCTACTGCACTGTGGTGCCACAAGACAGACCAGAATAGAGACAGGACTGCAGGAGCTCATGGAGTCATGCCCTTCTTCTTCCACAACATTTGCATACCCTTCGGGGATGCTCATGGAATTCTGCCGGCGACCCCGAGTCCTTCTCCGGTATTTCAAGGAGTTGGGCTGGTTAGGTTAGGGTCGAGGCAGCACCTCGGGGGTCAATGCACAATACACCCCAATGCGGGACGTCCGTGCAGATCTGGTAACCCCCCCCCCCCTAGAATTAGAATTAGAATTATACGTGCAAATTTTCTTTATAATCATAGATACACGTCATTTAGGAAATAATCGACATCTACGCTTGTAGGGATTCGCGGATGTACCGATTGTTTTCTCGTTTTTGTTGTTAACGGAGAAGTCAATCAACCATTTGTTCTATTTTATAACTATCTGTGCCCGGGACTTAGTCTGCGTGGACTTAGATGTAGTAAGCCTACATAAGACCGTATATAAGCCGTATTAAATTCGAAGAATGCTCAGAGCGAGAGTCAATTAATTATATTATGTTGTTAATTTCCGAAACAGCATTCTGATACTCAGACAATTTTACGAAAATAAGATAAAGTGCACTATGGGTATATATATTTTTTTATTCAATATTTTCAAAGCACTCTCTACCAGCTTTTTTATACAAAGTTTTATGCAAACCAGTTTTCAAAACACTTTCCAGTCCGCCGCAGACATCCCTATCTATATATAACTATATCCCTTTGAGTACATTTTTTATTTTCATTATAAAAGGATAAATATAGAATATATATATATATTCGGCTGGAATGATGATTCTTGTGGGTAGCAATCTTTTCAAAGTTAAGGGTCAGCGCAGACAGAACGGAGCGCAACGGAGAGGATTTTATTGACGCACTTGAAAATAAACTTTAAAATTATTGCAATAAAGTGCAAAACGCCGCGCGGGAATTCCCGGGTATCTTCGAGGACGCGCGAGCATTTTTTTGTCAGGTTCAAGCATTTATGCACTTTATTGCAATAATGTTAAAGTTTATTTTCAAGTGCGTTAATAAAATCCTCTCCGCTGCGCTCCGTTCTATCTGCGCTGACCCTAAGTCGACACGATCTTGAAACACCATTTTTTCTTTTGAGAAGGCTGAAGGCGTCGCTTTGACATTGCATCGGTGGCCTGGCCACCGTAGCTCGCGTGAAAATATTTCTGACTAACCTAGCTCTCGTTTTCCAAATATAATTTATATGTGTCTCCATAATAAGAAAGAAGATAATCCCCCGCGCGGGGGAAACCAGCACTCGGTTGATGATGACCATCAACCTAATGGACCCGACGTACGTAAGAATTCTCTAGACAAAAGGTCCGTAACGCCATCGAGAGCAGCCTAAAACTCTGAAAGTCCCGTACAACATCTTGTTCACAAGGTTAACAAAAATAAATTTAAAATTAAGAGTTATTCCTAACTTACTTTCAAAACAAAAGGTACTGAAGTCGTTATGTATAATCATACTCGTAATGTTTATGTAACCCAGTGTCAGAATTTTTTTATGTAACCAGTGTTTGGAAGTTTTTCTGACGACTGGGGGTGGTCTTTTTTAAACTTTCGCGATCACAACACATTGACAAAGACTGGGGGTGGGTTACATAAAAATTACGAGTATGATTATAACGACTTCAGTACCTTTAGTTTTGAAGGTAAGTTGGGAATTCCTCTAATTTTAAATCTGTGTATTTTTATGTCGTACATTGTTAACCTTCAGCCTGTCTTTACCATCGGCAGGGTAATTACGTATCTCGCGACAAGTTTGCAACAGGCGTATATCTCGCGATCATCGCTGCAATAGGCGTATATATCGCGATCACCGCTATCAATGGTCAATTTAGACCAATGCACAACGTCAATGCACTCTTACAATACGGGTATCAAATAAAAGGCCTTGCTGAGACTTACTCGAAAAGTTAAATGACATTACTCTAAATCCAACATCGCGGCATACTCAAGATGGCGGACTAGTTATTCTCAATGCACTCTTACAATATGGGTATCAAATGAAAAGACTTGCTGAGAGTTACTTGAAAAAGTAAATTACATCACTCTAAATCCAACATGGCGGTATACTCAAGATGGCGGAGTAGTTATTTTATTAATGCACTTTTACAATATGGTTATCAAATAAAAGGGCTTGCTGAGAGTTAGTCGAAAAATTATAATAGATAGCTCTAAATCCAACATGGCGAGCATGAGATGAACAGTAACAAGTAAAAAGTAAATTAAGAGTAAAAAAAATCTTTTTAACAAACAAGCTTTTATTTAAACATACTAAATTAACAAACAAGCTTTTATTTACACATACTAAAAATGATAAAATAAACATGTTCCATTAAAGTTTAATGTCAACTTAAAACGTCTTTACACATTTATGTGATAAAAAAGCTTGTCGCGAGATTAATTGTGATGAGAATCTACTCCATCGTGTGGAGTAGATTCTCTGTTGTTTTCATATCATCGTAGATCTCCTGTGTGAATCTCTTTTTTGAATAATAATTCTATGACAGTTCGGTTTTCTCTATTTTTCAAAAATGCTGTACCTGGCCTGACATAATTAGCGCTAACCTAAAAACCGCGAATTTTTCAATTCACCAATATAACTCCTTAACCTTATCATTCAGCTTTCTCAACATGAAATATCTTGTCTTTCAGATATCTTATATTCACGCTGGACAAGTACGTAGAGCAAGACTACAGCGTGGTCTATTTCCATCACGGACTCACAAGACACAATAAACCACCGCTCTCCTGGCTCTGGAAGGCCTACAGAGCTTTCGACAGGAAGTACAAGAAAAACCTAAAAGCATTGTACCTGGTTCACCCAACCAACTTCATTCGCATAGTCTGGCAGATGCTCAGACCTGCCATAAGCGTGAAGTTCGGCCGGAAGATGATGTACGTGAATTATTTGCATGAGCTGCAGCAGTATTTGAATTTGGAAAAGCTTTGCATACCCTCCACGGTGCTTGAGTGAGTAACGGTGTATTTATAATTGATTGACAGTAATCCGGATAGAGCCAAACTGCCTTTGGACGATACGTTCACTATTTATTGTAATGCATTAGGATTTTCTACTCACGTTCATCATACGTTGAAAATAGGAGTACAACTTTTTCAGTTCCTCATTAACACAAAAAATATTATTTAGTAATTAGCTTAAACCGATAGGTATTCAGACTTGCATGACGATAATAATAAATAGATATTGCTATTGCGCCAATAGAGGAACAAACTGAAATGAATTAAGCTATTTAACTTAGTTTGCTTTGCATGTTTGTAAAGTAGATTTTGCATAAACAGTAGGTAAATCGCAGTTACATGTAGAACATTTGCTATCAATTCCTATGATACACTAATTTAAATTCAGTGATAAAATATAAAATAAACCAGCAACAGCTGTAAAACTTATGGCACAAAGTTATTATGCTGGGATCAAAAAAAAACAGCAAAATAGGTACAATAGATTTAAGAAATCATCAGTCAAAAATCTCTAATTACGTCATCAAATTTCCAGCTACGAATCTTCTAAACCGAAATTTGATTTGAAACAGGCACGACAAGCTCCTGCTATCCAAGAACGCGAGGGCTGCCGAAGTCGCCAAGGGGGGCAAATTCTCAGCCGGACCCAGCGCTGGCAGGGTCAGGGAGTTGAATCCGCCCCCGACCCAGCAGTTTGGCGTTTCCCTCACCTTTATCAACACAAACAACGATATCGCTAGGGACGGCGCCCACCCCATTCCGCCGATTGTGAGGGACTGTGTCGAGTTTCTGTCCACACCGGATGGTGAGTACAATTTAACTGTATTTTTGCCCGGGAATCCGTTGGAAGCTGAAAGTTCCCCAAAACTCTACTACTACTTTAAACTGTATGCTTTTGTAATAGACCACACCAGAAACCGTCGCAATTTTTACACCCTGCAGAGGAAAAATCCTACGCCCGAAACTTTAGTAGTAACAGCCCTGGACTTACTCCTGGGCTTTTCTCTGTAGGTTTTCTTTGTAAGATAAAAGCTTACCCAGCAGTATCATTACCCACCAGACGTAGGACTGCGGTCCACGTCCATTGCTGGAAATACGCCTCCCTCATGGATCTCATGGAAGATCATGGGGTGGTTGTTGGCATACTCGCCACGCATGGCAGACGGGTTGGCGAGCGCAGTACGGGATGTTGATACGCGGAAAAACGCTGGCAGATTCTTACTGCATCCATGGGCAAGGGAGGAGAGCCAACATATAATGCCAGGCTATCCTACAGTGGAACATATAAACATACGAGTTACTTGCTTTTTAAAGGAAACTGTCATTTGAAAGTTTATAAGGTAATTCCGTTATAACATACATATAACCGGGTATTTGTCGCGTAAATTACCTTTATTATTTCCCGACGTTTCGCTTGGATTGCACCAAGCATGGTCCCGGGAAGATGTCTTCTAATAAATAATAAAGGTAATTTACGCGATAAATACCCGGTTATATATAAAAATGTGTTGTGATCGCGAAAGTTTAAAAAAGACAATTCCATTATAATCCAATGTTTTGACATCGTGTTTCCGTCAGCACTAGAGACCGAGGGCCTCTTCCGCCGCTCCGCAAACATGGCCAACATCAGAATGCTTCAGAGCGCCGTGAACCGCGGCGAGAAGATCGACTTCATGAATGACCCGCACTGCGCGGCTGTGCTGCTGAAGACTTTCCTGCGGGATCTGGACGAGCCGGTGCTAACTTTCGAGCTCTACGACGAGATACTGAAGTTCCAAAGTGAGTTATATTACGGATCAGGGTTGTTGCTGATGCGGTTTTTTGACACATCAGCGGATGCTGATGCTAATTTTTGATCTTGACATCAGCGGATGCTGATGCTAATTTTTGATCTTGACATCAGCGGATGCTGATGCTAATTTTTGATCTTGACATCAGCGGATGCTGATGCTAATTTTTGATCTTGACATCAGCGGATGCTGATGCTGATTTTGGCCAAGTGCGTGTCGGGCTCGCAAACTTAGTTTTCCACACCTACTTGATGTAGTTGGTTCTTCAAATAGAAATCGAGTCTCGAAAAATCTTGCATTTTTTGAGGGTTTAGTACACAAAGGGTAGCACAGGGAAACACCCTTTGTGTGTTGTTTGTACTTGTTTACCTAATTTGTACAAAAATGCGCTTTAAGCCCCGCCTCTTTGTGCCATGTCGCGACTCGAACATCAGCATTGAAAATCAGCATCGATCAATGCGGATGCTGATGCTGGTGCTGATGTTATGTGTGATCAATGCTGATCATCAGCGGATGCTGATGCTGATATTCGCAACAACCCTATTACGGATGGGTTAGTTCTAGTGGAGGAGACCAGATCTGCGGTCGTCACACGTGGGGGTGAGTTATGCATTGCTGACGTGACTCTAAGTCATTCCAAATACTTGAAATTTCACGTCAACTGCTGAACATAGGCCTCAAGATCTTGGAGATAATTCACTTGTAACATCATCATCATCATTTCAGCCGTAAAACATCCACTACGGAACACAGACCTCCCGCACATGGATCTCCATGAGGGGTAGTTGCCATACTAACCACGCATGGCAGGCGGGTTGTCGAGCGTAGTACGAGATGTTGGTACACGTGAAGACGCTGCTGCCCACCTTTCGGAGGTATCCCTTAGCAGGATCCGCGGGTATGAGAGGAGGGGTAACATTCTACTGCCGGAACCCCACGGCAGTAAATTGTAACATAACGTGGACAAATTGCGCTGACCTCACAATTTGCTTCTAGTAACATTTAGCTTTTACTAGATTCACGTAATATAATTACCACCGCCCGCCGTTCGTTAAGTTCGTTGCGGGATATTGCGCTGCCCACCCGTACTAGGGACCGCAGGGCGCTCGGTGTTATCGTCGCAACGTCATCTCCCCCTTTTAACGGCATATCCCAATCTTGTAATATACGAATATATGCCATATTGTATGCGAAATACATTAGAGGGCAGCAGTTTAGCTCACACGGCACAGATACGAACAACTGATAGGAAGGCAATATAACATTATGTTAAGTACGGGCTTACAACAAGGAGCGACTCCACTACATTTGTGTCATAACGAATGAAAAAGGGACGAATGCTGATTTTCTATGTAAATTCTGTCTATTTGGAATTTTAACTAATTTACCTACAAAAAGTTAGCACGTTAGCACCAGTTAGCATCGCTGACATGGATACTTCGTTATTATATAAACTAGAGCAAAATATTTTCAATGTATGTATGTACACTGTACGTGAGAGTAATCGCCAAAACATTTGTGTGATACTGTTTAGGATTTTAATGTATAGGTTCAAAGTTTTGATGCCGTGGTGTGCCGGCAGAAGAATGATGCAGCTCCTCTCTTGCGCGTTGATGCAGTTCGAATCTGCCAAGGGTTACCTCCGGAAGATGGGCAGCAGCGTTTTTCCGTGTGTGGGGATCTTTCCCATATTTTATTATTTATTAAGCCTGAGCTAACGATCGCTAACGTATTTATTACCTTACTTTTCCCGCCTATTTCGCGAACCTACGCAATTACTGTTTGTCGTGTGTTTATGTGCTATCTTCTATCCATCCTATTGACTGTGCCTTCTAACTTTCTCCTTCTATCTCTGTACTGTGAACTGTGTTGTGTGTGTACCTCTGTACGAACAATTGTATTATACGTGTGGAGCTTGATACAAGCGTGTTTGTATTTATTGCGCTTGCACCCCGAGACGCAGCACCCCATCACCTACACCGTGCATCGACATCCTGGACCGCGGTCGCCGACCCGTGGCAGCATCCCCTCATGATTAGTACTTAGTGCTCTATGAGGGAGGCCATTTTCCAGCAGTGGTTGTCTACAGCTGGAAAAGAGGTTCAGAGTTCCTTAATTAATCTTACGTACTACCTAACATTTCAGCGTATACTGTGCGCGAGAGGCCTCGCCAAGTGAAGATCATGATTCTCGAGAACCTTCCCCTAGCCAACTACACCTTGCTGAAGTATGTCATGCAGTTTCTGTGGAAGGTACGTACTTTTTGTTGTCTTCTTCTGAATTCAAGAGTTTGTCTCCTGTGTTCGCTAACTACAAACAGATATCGCACCTCCAGTCGTAGACTGACTCAATTCAAAATTTGGGTGAATTAAGTATACAGAACGACTCAAAAAAGTGCGCTCTATCGCCTAGTAAATCAGAAACAGTGTAAATCATAAATAAACTGCAATAGCTCTCTGTTTCATAAAGTTATAGTGTGATTTATCAAAAACTGTCAAGGACCGAAACACAGTTTCTTCATTTCCCAAAAAACATGAATTTTGGATTGAGTCAGTCTACGACTGGAGGTGCGATATATATTGAATTTGAATTGTCTTCACAGGGTTTGCTTTGATAATACTAATTGATTGTATCAGCAAATAAACTATTTATTTGTGGATTCGATTTCCGCCGCGGGACAAATCTCTATCTGCAGATATTTGTTCAAGGTGTGCTCTGTATGTTTTCTATATATAATAAAAAATATCTATGTAAAGGGTTTTTCAATAATGGCGGGTAGACGTTGAAATAGAATAAAACAAGCTGTGAGTGAGGTATTAACAAAATTATTTTTTATTTGAAAGGCTATATAAGCTGTGATATAAGTGCCATTACGTGTGGAATATGACATCGTGCAAATGCCCGCCTCGGCTTCTTACGGTGGCACAAATCCGAGTGTTCCAATTTTCAGTCACTCTTCCGCATAGATCCGGCTCAATATGAGCGATGGCCTGTGTTATGTTCACCTTTGGGGCATCAGTCGATTGCGGTTTATTTCCAATAAACCTGCGACTACAAAAAACCCCACAAGAAAAAGTCTAGCGGGGTCAAATCGCATGACCTTGGTGGCCATTTCACATCACCCCTGCGAGAGATTACCTTAAGCCTGTATTACACTACACGGTATTCAGGGCCCGGTAGTTAGGGCGATTAGGGAGCAAGGCTTGCTGGGTCCGCCCTAACTCTTATTACACCACTCTTAGTTAGGGTAAGGGTCCCTGAATATCGTGTAATGTAATACAGGCTTTACCCTCAAATCGTTCATGCATTATATCAATCGTGGCGTCCGCTGTGTGGAACATAGCGCCGTCCTGCTGGAACCAAATGTTGTCTGGGTCCATGCGGTTCAAATGGGCCATAAGAAATTGGTTATAATCTTTCTGTAGCGTTCCCCGTTGACGATGAAAGGCCGAGCTCTTGTGCACGGCGAGGAATCGACTGCTTCAGGTTGTACACTTTCATGGACTGCGGCGATGTTATCGGCCGATCTTACGTTTCTTGAACGTATTTACGCAAATTTGGCCACCAAATGATGAAGAGTCGACTGTGAAGGGGGAACATGGTGGCATGTTTACCGTAAAATGAGCGCATTGCGCGCAACGTTTGCAATAACGAACACTAATTTTGATAATGGACTTTTATCATTTGAACGTGTCGTTCAATCGTGTAACTTGCCATGGTAAATTGGCATAATTAACTGAAAAATAAAAAAAAAGATTTGACAGATGACATCAATACCAAATGGCCGCAACAGGCCGCCAAAATCCACCCGCGCCTAATGAAAAACCCTTTAGAATAATATATTAAGTAGGTATATCAGCCATCTAGTACCCATAACACAAGCTCTGCTTAGCTTGGGACAAGATGATGCTGTGTGAACTGTCTAGCATTATTTATTTGTAACGGGTTCACATCACGTGAGGAAACTGTCCTCTACGTTTGGTCTGGGTTGGGGGGCTCAGTGGCCATGCTATACAAAGGGGACAGACAGACGTGACGATCCACGTGTTGTTTACCTTATGACCACTTGGAGGTCCATGAGGGAGGCCTACGTCCAGCAGTGGACATCCTACGGCTGAGATGACGATGAAAGTTTATTGACGGTAGAATGTTAAGCTTCCTTGTGATACAGGTGCAGGATCGCAGTTGCCTGAACAAAATGACGAGCAGCAATCTAGCGGTCGTGTTTGGGCCGAACCTCGCGTGGCCGCCCAACGGGCTCATGTCGCTCCAAGCCATTGCTCCCATCAACAGCTTCACAGACTTCCTCATCGAGAACCAGGAGTCCATCTTCATCATATGAGAAGAGGACCTAAGAAGGCTTCCGCAGAGGGTACAAGGAACTGCGGAGACAAAAGATACTGAGCATGCAATTCAAACCGAAAATGCAAATCTTATACGGAATGCAAACAGAATAGAGATGGAGCATGCAAATGAACTGGATATGCAAGGACAATGTTGTGAGATTATATAGGCCGGATTTCTTTGTTTTTGTGCTTTGTCGCGCGGATTCAGATCGTCTTTAGACATTGCGCTGGAAGTGGCAACGTAGGAAAATATAACTTTACCGGCATAGTGCGTCGTCCATTTGTAGCTTAGATGCACGTTCAATATCTCAGATTTCCTTCAATATTACTTTAATAATCAAATGCCACGACTTTTTATAGGTAAGCGTTAAAAATTGCGGCACCACACTCCTTTTGGCAAAACATGTAGCACATCAATATTATACCAAGCGACACTTACATGAGCTAACCTAATAGCCATCAGAAATTTAGGTTAATAGGATGTTTTTGCCATAAAAATCACGCTTTGTGTGTACAATAATCAATAGTAAATTTTATATTTCACTAGATCAAATGCAAATCTCCTTCATTGTACTCCATTTTACTTGTACCTATTGGGAAAGCTGGTAGTAAATAAGTAAGTAATATATTTAAAGGATTTTATGGGAATATATACATAGAAATACTTTAAAATTTTGTAGACATACAGCAGCGTCATTGTTTATAATTAATATAATTGCTGCCAATGAATAAATAGACCCATCTTGGTATGAAATAAAATTTTGACGGATTAAATTAGGTTAAACGAAGTTCAGCAATTAAAATTAATTATAAATTACGGCGGCATAGACAACTATTGTCAGTAATGATCTATGCTATATCTAAATGTTTAGTATATAATTAATGTTGTACCTAAGGAATGCCAAATTGTCTTCTGTCTAACGAAATAATGGTTTTGCATGTCATCCAAGCTATTTCTTGGCCGAAAAGAACACTAGGGCCTATGTATGATCTATTTTATATCCTTATATACTTTGTTAATGTTTATAATATGCGGCCTCTGGGCTCTAAGATAAAAAACCCGCGAGAAAACTTATTAGAATTAAATAACTATTGATGAATCAAAACTATTGTCAACATACATGTAGGTAATTAGACCGTTCCATCATTTCGGAATCCATCCAAAAGAATATTCATATCCTTTAAGAATGAAGTTAGTCCTTTTCTTATGAAATTATTACACATATATTATGTATACTTATACTTCCTATGGATGAGGTTTGAAGTCAGATTCATACAGTTAAGCTTAGAATAAGATATAGTTTTAAGAATTGGTGGTAGATTCTCTTCAGATGTTGTAATGAAATCGTACTATATTTACTCCCGTTAAAATTAATTTTTACAGTTGGAAATTCATATCAATTTATAAAATCCCAAATATAATGCACAACCTGAGAAAGTTTACTTCTTGTATTTTAAGTAATGCTGTAGTTCCAATTGGACGACATAAATTACATTATTTATCCTACTTCTATCAAAACCTTTATTTTTATTAGTAACATCCGTTTATTTCCGACTTTAATTTTATTTGAGGTATATTTTTTTTGTCTGTTTGATATTGAGTCGATAGTTTTTCATTTGTATCTTAAAATTAATTCCCCCCCCCCCCCCTCCCTGAGTAATGAGTAATTAAAATTTTGACTTGTTACTTGGATTAAAAAAAATAACTATTAAATATCACTTTTACACTCAATTTCTTGTACTCTCGGGTATTCGAAAGAGGGAAGAAGAGACACAGATTTAAATTGTATTAATTGAATTTCTGATGATATTGATGACATATTGGTCAAATGTACAGGAAAAAGGTCTAAAATTAACTTGAGAATTATAGTGATGTTCGTATGTATATGTATGTTCGCACAATGGTTTGTGCAATCAAAGTGATTAGAGTTGTACAAATTAATATATTTCTTTTTTAAAAGCTTGGCAATGAACGATTGTACCTTTATTTGGCCCCGATGGCAAGACTGGAGAGTTTGTGCGAGAGAATCTTAGCGTAAGAATTGTTATGGTATTGTATTTTTCATGGAATAGCAGATGACGTGTGAATGTTTTCTTATTTTAAATGCTTAGTCGTGTAGGAATTTGGTTAGCAGTTTGCCACCGGGGCTATAAGATCATCGAATTTAGTTACTTCAATAATAGTTTTGAACTTGTTAGACTCTGGGCTGCCTGTTCTTAGTTGTGCAGACGTCTAGAGCTACCTAAACTCTTCAGTATTTTCTGCTAAATACGCGTTGGAAACGCATGAAAAATTGAGTAGAAGGTAGTTTGATACGATATGAAGGACTGATAGTAATATATGGATCTGAGGATACAGGTTGGCATGGGTCCGTCTAGGATTACCTTTTTTTAAATGTTTTATAACAGTGTTGAGGTCTAACGCAAAATATACAATCAAAGAAGTAAAGGAGAACAGTTAAAAATGTCTAAGCGACCAAATACTATATTTTGTGGAAACCATAATTTGATGTGAAGTTAAATAACATTGCACTAAAACAAAAGCGACTAAAGATACTGATACACATGACTAATATATCTCATTTATTTGTCAGTTAGTTAGTTTGTATGCCTTCGAGGCTAAGAATAGGTGTTTTAAGGATTTAACTTCGTAATAAGTAATTCCCTACTGTAGAACGCTGATATGTAATTTTCGCTAAACATTCTTGTTAGGAAGATATGAAAGTGATTTGGTTTAACATATTTACATCAAATACATAAAATGCCAAGAGCATTTGACAGTTTTTTTACTGGCCGAATTGCTCTTCCATTAAATTAACACCTTCGGACTATAAGATCGCAACCGTAATTTGAACGTGATCTAGTTATTTGAAAGCAAAGTCCATGTCAGAGTTCTACAACATTTTTAAATTCTAAATCGATGCATATTATACCAAATATAACATTGTAGAGTAGTGGTTGTTTATGTTTAACGTAGCTTATTATTAACGAACTTAGCATGTAGCTCCTTCACGTGATATTTTTTAGTCCATCGAATTATTTTATAACACTGTCATTTAGAAAATCATCGCCACAAAACCAACACGGCATAGAATAAGCCAGAACTATTCAAAAGACATCAGTGTTATGTTAATAACTCCATTCCCAAATATATTATTCCTGTATTTATATGTATGTTAATTAAAAATAATTTAAATAAGAAAAGTTAAATGTGTAAATTCATATAATTGGTTAATAGTAAATTAGGTATATTTTGCTACTTAGAATCATATATTCTATCCACATTTCTACGATTTAAGGACTTATGTTTATTCAAATACAATTATATGTCCGTCTATACCTAACAAATATTGTACAAAATTGTGCCATTACACTATCATAATGTTGATCCATAACCAACAGTTACAGAAAAATACTTATTGTTCAATTTGCATCATTACTTACATACTTTGTGGAAAAAAAAATTACAGCTTAACATTTTTAAACGGTTATGGGTTTATAAAACCTAACGCTAAAGTGTTCTTTCTGTCTGACATTAATAAACATTCCCACAATGCACGGAATACAGAAATCGATGCCCCAACAATCTAGCAAGGTTGTATCGGGTCGCTAAATAAACAGTGTGTCTACCATGAGTTGTCACTGTTAGATACAGTAGTAATCATCGAAGACATCTGTCAGATTTATAACTCACGGTACCAAATTCTAAGCAAATGAAGCCCAAACTACAGTTGCTGTCGTATAGTTTACTACGTATTTTAGTACCAAACTATCCGCTAGAGGCGCTGTACGAGGTTTCATACATCTTTTTGACTACAGTCGCTAGCGAGTGTAGATTGTTAAAACTCATGGTAGACCTACAGGCGTGTTTTTTTAGTCTGCGTTGGTTTTCCAAACTTTTAAAGTAGTGAAATTCATCATACATTTATGACTGTGACTGCATTTTTTATTAACTGCATATGCAAACTGGTCTAAGCGTTTAACGTGAGCTGTCTGAATTCATATTTAACAGGCAACTGGTTGCAACTTAAAATGAAAAGCGATCTTGTATTGGCAGGCTAAAAGAGGCAATACAGTATAAAATTATGCATCAAAATTAATTGTGAAACTGAACGATACGATTATAACGTCATCAAAATATTAACTCTTGTTTAGATACTAAATATCCAAAAAAAAAGACGTTTGCTAAAACTTTACATCAGAAAACCGTTTTGTATAGTTTTTATGGAGGTGGTTGTTCTAGTTCTATAAAACTTTTGCCGTCTCTTAATTCCAGTTCTAACCCATTTTAATGTAAACATTGTTCAGTGCATTATTTTATATTGTTTCCTGTACTGGGTGTTGTGATGTTTGTGCATTATGCAGTGAATGGATGCTGGAGGGCCATCAAAGTGCCTCTTTTCCCCCTCCTTCATTGCCCGTTTAAGCGGGATTATATTGCAGTTCGTGTGGAGTCCTTGCCCCTTCCTCTTCCTATGTACTTTTGATGGTTCCACAGGTACATTCATGGTCCTACATAAATATCACGGCCTCGTATTGTTAATATAGGCATTATGACCTTGATGGCTTGTTAAGAAGAGGTTTGAGATTTCCACTCACCAACACATCTAAATTAATCCCTGTATGTTCAAGATATACCTTCCTTATTTTTTTTTGGTTTGTTTTTTATTCTTAAAGGGTGTGTTAATATTAAACAATTTGTTATTTACTTTTAGAACTAAATTAAATGCAAAACATATTAACTTCAACAAACACTTCCAACAAACATCAATTAAAATCGAACAGTAAGTAAGTAGTGTGAACCTTGACTAGCAGTCGCTGTGCAACAAAAAGTCCTTTAAATTTATTAGAATAAAAAAAAGATCCTTATCACCTAATGCACTGTTAAATAATTTAGCCTTCAATAATGTTTGCTTTGTAAACATTTATACAAAATAGCATTTTTTATACTTATATACAAAACATTTTTGAAGCAAGTTTGTAACCAGATATTTCTAGTACCTATATGCAAGCAAGCAATCCTTCTCTTGCATTTCTTCTCTTCTAGCATTCCAGATTGCCTTTTTTTATTTATTTTACAACGAACCTACTTAGTTTAAATTAAATCATAGTTTTTTAATATTATATATTTTAAGGCTTTAAAAAAGCATATAACATCATAATTTAAGTTAACTTTTGTGCAATGTAAGCAAGCTTTTAATCACTGGTGACCTTTTGTAAATGGTTATTGTTTATTTTTTTTTCTTTCTATTTTCATAACTTTTACCTCTGACGATATGTTAGTCCCATATTTTTTTTATTATTATTATTTTAGCAGGTATCTTTTTCTGAAGTTAATGCTTCTTATTTGCAGTTATATTTCTATACTTGTAAACTACTGAGCATATTTCTTCTTTTACTCCTTAAAATATTTCTATGTAAGCAAATCTACATCCACTCCATGACCTCATTTTAACAATTATGGTTGGTTCCTACAATAAAGGCATTTTGTGTTGATGTATATTATCATTATCAACACAGTCTTGTCTTATCCTGGTTTGGCCATGGTCATTGAAAATATACTCGAATGAAGGCGCCCAAGGGGTAATTTTCTATAAATGTTCTTTACATGTTCAGTAGGATTTTTAACATATTAAATAGTATTACATAAAATTTTATAGAATTAATTATAAACGTCAATAAATGTACTATCTGTAGAATTTGGTTTCATTTTAGTGCATATACCTACTTCTGTATAAAAGTTATCTTTTTACCAGTCTTTAGAAACCAGGTTCCAGGTACGAACCGGTTCATAGTAGACAGTCGCGCGCGTTGGAATACGTTTTTTTCTCGTCTTAAGGTTTTTTTTTATTTGTTTATGTAAACTGTACCTACAGTTCTAAGCCTAGTACTACTTGTTTAAAAAGTAGGTTTATCTAAACCTACTTTGTAAAAAAAAGTAATATCAAAAATCGAATGATTGATATCAATTTGAGTTTGATCCCTGGAATTTAAATTGTGGTTCCTTATGAAAAGGAGATAAATTTCCGCCTAGATAATATATTAAATAAATAAATTAAACTTTTACGCAATATCCCAAATATTCCTCATTTGCTTTTCTAGTAGTATTCTACCCTCGTACGCACGACTACTGTAGGTATCATAAAAGGCAATTCATATTCCTGTCTCCAAAATAAGTTCAACTTTTAATACCCGACCCGAGGCTGCAAAGAAACATTTTAAACTAAGGTGTAGCAAGCATTCTGAATCAAAACCTGTTATTGAGGTCGATTGTTTCATGATGGGGGTGTGAAGTCCTAGCTACGAACCTAGATCACCCTAAAATCCAAATCCCCCTTCTCATAGGAAACGGATATGACCTCAATTACCAGCAACGAATCCGTAAGTGCACGTCAAAATGACAATGACAGCTGATGACACATTCTAAGGGCTGCCATCTACAAACAAGATTTTCTTCTAAAGGCGCGGCGACCTCCTGCACGGCGCGTGCTTATATTACGATTTTAAAATAATGAAAAAAGGTAGGTAAGTTAACAAGGAATACACGTCGTTATGGTAATTTTATTTGTTTATGGGAAAAATATTCTCTAAAAGTATTAATTTAGATTTTAGAAATTATTAGTCATTAGTTTTAGGGAGATGATGATAATAAATAAGTTCAGATGCACTTAGAATATCCCTATTACTTAAAACTGAGGTAAGTACATTTCTTATTGAAAAGATCCAGAAGGACAATCTGAGGTTCCTCTATAAGTTTCTTTAAGGATACTACCCCTTTCTCTTGTCGCGAGATTTACCTGTGTACAACAAATAATAATATTATATATTTTATTATTGTAATTTTATGTTAATTCGACCCTGAATCGTATGTAGATCGTGTAAAGACTTAAATAAAAAAAAATAACTAGTACTAAACTAAACGAAACTTCGTATGATCTCGTACTATAAATCAGGAATACAAATAAATAATACTATTTTTTCTTTTTTTTATCCTTTACATACATATAATAAAACAAAGTCCTCCGCCACGTCTGTCTGTCGGTTCGCGCAAAACTTAGAAACTGCTGATGGATTTTCATGCGGTTTTCAATAGTAGCTAGATTAATTTAAGAGTAAGGTTTCAAGCTAAAATTTATAAAGGTTTGGTGCAAGTTCGCTGAACTATGACACTGATATTTAAACAAGTCGGAAAATGTATTGCCAACTGGGAGTTGTTTTTGCGTGCACCGCGTAAACCATTTAAGTTAGAGCAAGACAAGTGATGTACAAAATAATTGTTTCTCTTAAAAAGTTCTACAAAAGAGTCAGCGACAGCATGTCTTACTTGTATAGTTAACTCATAGTAACCATTTTTAAAATAAAAAAAAATATATAAAAAAGTATGCATTATTTGCGAAGTCCTATAAACAAAAATAGTGTGAATATATACCCAAATAAGTTCTATATCATCTTGAGTAGCTCATATTAAATTAAAATTAAAAATATATTTATTCACTAAAAGGTAAGGTTTACAAAACATAGTATAAATTATGCGCTAATAATAGATTGTTTAATGCAAGATGTTCGGTGACATAATTCATACCTTGCCTATGATAACCCCGTAAACAATGCGTCTTCTCGTTCTAACTAAGTTGAAAACTTGTGATTAGATACAAGGGTAAGCTCTGCTCCGGCATCACACAGAAACGGTATTTATTATAATTTTAAATGCAATATAGAACATATTTGCTTTTTAAATCAATATCCTTTGAGTTATAACGAAATTGAAACTCCCACGCGACAAGATAATTACAGCGGTACGGACGCACGTCTAACTCCTCCTAAACAGCTCCTTACAGCATACACAATTTAACCCAATAAATGGTACTTCTGTCAATATGCACACTATTATCCTACGGATCACGGTCAATATGTCTCCAAATCAGCGGGCACGACAACGTCTACCGGGTCCGCTAGTATGGTTAAATAAACAACCAGAATGCAATAAATATTGTTAAGAATGTTTTTCTTTTATTTCTTTTGGACGGCCAACAAACGGATCACGAAAAACACACTAACAATAACAATAAATAATACATTAATCTCATTGTTGTCTGATATCAATAAAAATATATTGCTTCTTGGATATGTCATGGTCAAGTGAGGCCTTTACATCTATTATAGATGATTTATACAGCGTCAGCAACTGGTAATCATGCTGTACGGGACGCTGCAGTGCCTGGGATATTGTTAGATGGATTAGGCTTGCCCAGCATCTAGACCATACTCTCAGCTTAGTCAGCTATTATTCAGAGGAAATAACAGGTTAATACATCTGAAGCTAAGCCGTAGGTTTCCTCATGTTTCCTTCATCGTTAAAGCACGTGTGCACATACATTTTTCAAGAAAGAAAAATCCATTGGTTCACGGCCGTTATCGAACCCACGACCTTCGGATTGATAGTCGGGGGTACATACCACTCGGGCGAAAGCCTATTTAATTTACGTACCTAGTAGTATAGTCAAATCTACTACGTAAATTAAATAGGCTTATTCCAAAATTCACCTGCGTAGGGATTTGTACGTTATATTCCCGATATTCTTAAATAGACTACATATTGGGGAGTCCGAAGCTACACGGTAAGTCGGTACTGACAAGGAGCCGATTTAATTCCTAGTCAATCTGTTTGACGCCGTAAAGGGTCACATAAGAATGGATATATAAAACTTGAAAATGAAACTATATTAAATAAGTATATATTGTAAATACACACTGCACAGGCTTGCACAGGTTTGGAGAAAATTTAGTTTCCATATAGCACTTTTTTATTACTGGCAATTTTATGAGATTATCGATAGTAGCGCCACCCGTTGGCTATTTCGCAAAACATCCTATTGATATCTCGGGCTATGTCCGACAAAATTTCGCTAAAATTGTCCTACTTGCAGTTATTTATGTTCAATTTCTGTGTTTGTGTATAAATAAGTGAAGACAATAAAGCATTCAAAATCAATCCTCGATGTATCACACATATGGGAAGTTCCTCTCAAAACCAATGACTCTAAAAGAACTCGATGTGCGTTTTGGCCATTTTACTTGGCTTGCGTTGGTGATTCGTACATAGTCACGTGACCTCCTTGAGTACAGGAATCAATGGCGCCAAATGTCTTCAGAAAATGTACGTAATATTTTATGTTCCATGATTGTAACATAATTAACCTGCTTTATTAATAAATACAACGAATCCGCATCCGTTCCGTAGGTTCCAAAAACATTTAGAAGATGCGACGACTCATGTCAATCTGGCAACAAAACAGTGCTGCTACCTATGTTGTCAACTTTGTTATGTAGCTTACAATGGAGAATTTAGATAAATATTTACGGATAATTCGTGGTTAATTCGCTAAAAATAAAATATATTTCTCAAATCAGTAAGTATGAATAGAATTTGCTTAGATTACATTCAATGCTGAGTAATGGAAAGCCTCGTTTGAGAGTAGCGCGTATTTCGCAGGACCGTCGACTGGCCCGCCATAGATTTCGTGCATTTTTGTAAAACGTCAAACCAGATTGTTATTCATTTTCACTTCTTCATGTGAAATTATGTGTAATATCACCGGCCCCGAGCCCAAATGTGACTTGTTGTGGCAAAATGTCATTACAAAAGTCCTATTCAGTACTTTAATCTCGCTTTTACCAATAAAAAGTCATTCATCCTCAATGATACAAGTGCTTTATTTTGGTAATAAATACATCGTCTTCCAGTGCTCAGTGATGCTTTGTGTATTGTTCTTGTCAAGAACGGTATTCCATACTTATTTAACAATCTCTTTTGCTAATTGGAGGTCATGATAAAATCTAGAAAAGGGCTGCATAGATGATTCTGTACATACTTTATGATTTTGTGTTTTACTGAGGGACAACATTATCACACAAAAACTAAACTTTATAAAGCAAAAGGGGACATAAGGAAACCTCTTCACACACCTAATTTCCATAGGGTGTTATAGGTAGCCAAGAAAGTCTCAACTGTCATTTTCTGTTACAGGTATTATAAACGATTAAAGTGGAACCATGTAGTGAACGATGTGACTTATACAATGTTGCTGCCACGTTCCAAGTGCAAAGGCATAGTGGGTTGGTGAACATGTAGGTTGTGAAAAAACACTTATCACTATGTCGATGAGGGGCACTAAGAGGGCAACGGGAGGCCGGCCTGAGGACCAGCCGGGCACCTCTGGCTCTGGAGCAGGCCCCTCCAGTGCTCTCAGCACCTCAAAACGACGCCGAATGGAGCAGGAGGATGTCCACTGGCACCTTCGCCAGGCAAATGACCTCAAGATGTCATCTATATACAATAGAAGTGCAACTGAGGCTCCAGCAGAACTATTCAGGTTTGTGTGCACAATTTAAGCTTAATTACATTTGTCGTTTTGATCTAATAATTATTGGCATTTGTTTAAATTTGTCATAATATTTCAAATTGTCTAGGTTATGTTAAAAAAGTGATAATTTTTATTATAGCTAAGGTATATTTAAATCATACTAAGTCAATTAAATTTTAAGTCAAGCTCTGTAGGGTGATTATTGAGAGGGCCCAAATGGCACTCCAAACTGTTAAGTTTATTTGAAATATGTTAATAGTGATTGAAATAATTCTTACATAATTTCTAGTTAAAATGACAGTAATTTACTGTAAAAAGTTTAAAGTAAACTTAGGTGACATTGGCCTAGCAGCATTGGCCTAGCAGCATTTGCCTAGCATTAGATTACTAACATATAACAAGCATATAGCAAGACCCATATAACATTGCTAGCATTCAAAATGAGTTGCAAAGGCTTTCAAAGATGTTGGTGCTGATTGCAGCGAAGTTATGTGATAATGCAGTGTCACTACATGATGTTTCTACTTCCAATTTCAACAAAATCATCATGTTTATAAGTTTCAACTAGCAGAAAATTTGCAATGGCCACACTAGATAAAAAACCTATCCATAATGTGTACTGGATAGAGGATTTTGGGCTAGTTTGCCCCATGTTTATTTAGGTTCATTAGCTGGTAATTGCTTGTATTAGTTTTAAAGTTGTAAACTTACCCCCTTACTTTATAAAAGCTATGTTAATTTAAGCAGCACCTATTAATTATTATGTACAGTTTGCTTATTTTTACATAATAATTAATAGGTCAAAAATATTGGTGCTGCTATTTAAGATTAGTTTTTAGGGTTTCATAGGAACTAGAGATTCTTTTGCTTTATCTATCAGTTTGTTGGTCTGCCCTTTCGTCTGAGGCTTAATGAAGAGACTATTTGTCCTAGAAAGTAGTAATTTTCCTTGAACATATTAAATAATTATGCCAAGATAATGTTACAAAATCTTTAAAAGATAAGTAATTTCGGGCATCTCCCGTACACACAAAATGGGGATGTTTTTTTTTCTTGTTTTCCCATTATGTGTGTATTGTTAATTAGGCATTTTAAAACCATTAAGGGGTTGCTAGAAAATTTCTGGATTTAGAGTTCTATTTGAAAAATATTAAAGTGTCAATTTATTTTGAGTGCATCCTCTATAAAATGCCAACTTTAAGCTTTAAAAATCTGGAAAAAAATCATGTATGTAGTTTAAACCATGACCTTTCTAGGAAACCTACAACAGTTTAGGAATCTTTTTAGTTTCAGTGAAATTGTTGCTTAAATAAGTGATGCAGTTTACCAAACATACTCAACTTTAAAACTTAAAACTCAGTGAATACCTGTTAATATATTTTGGTAAACAAAAAAAAAACACATGACCTTTTGACAACAGGATTATGGGTAGCTATGGAACCCTACACATTGTGTAGCCTGACACCAATTGGCCTTATATATTAGCTATATAAGTAAAAAGGGGCAAGGATAGTACTTAGTTTAACCTAGTAGAAAATAAGTTATCATCTTGATGGCAGTAGAGACGAGTGTATTAAACAATTACATTGATATAACATAAAATAAGTAGTCGGGTGACACCTTTGCCCAACATTGGTTAAATACATATTAGAAAAATACATTTATACTCCAGCTGCTGTCAAGAAAAAACTAGCCATTGTTTAATTTTTTAATAATAATAATAAATAATATAAGTTTAGGTATTTAAGTCTATTATACCTCAGCCAAATTTGATGCGTACAAAATACAAACAATCTTAATCTAATCTAAAATTTCATCACTTTTTGACAGAACTGATTACAATTTACATTTTAAGGAGTAGCCAACAATCCACAATGAACAATAATTCTGTCTATATACCAACAAGAACTGTCTGTTTGTTTACATTTTGTACAGATCGAATTTGGCTAAGTATAATTAAGATATTTTGAAAGCTGTGTGATTTTGTTTTTTTTTTAATAAATATGAGCCCTGACGGCATAGCTACTTTCAAATAATATCAATTAATAACTTCATAAAATGTAATTTAATATTGTAATCCTAGATTAGCAAAAAGTAAATAATTGTTTCATCTGATGTCAATATACATTTTATATGACTAACTATATTAGTTATCTTATAAGTACTGCATTGCAAAATTTATTTACAGATTAATAAAATTTACAATTCCGAACGTAATTATGTCTAAAATTAAAGCTAAGTAAGTACCATTTTTATCAAAAGTAAATCTTCTAGCAAATCTTTGAAAGTGATTCAGAAAAACACGCTTTATGGAATATCAACAATATGTTAGGTAATTTTCCGGTAAGCTGAGCGTGATGTTATGTTCATATGCAGCCAGGCTGTGCGTGCGCGATGCTCTTGCGGTTTCGAATGTCCATTTTATTTGCTATTTATCTTATGTTCTGTGGAAGTAAAAACACGTGTCTTGACTCTAAATAATGAAGTGTTCTATAAAGAAGTATCAATAATCACTAACAAGAACATGTCAATTCAGATGTTTACAACATAGTTTTTTTACTTCTAATAATTAATGTTTGTAAGTTTCAACTGACAGGAAATCCGCCATAAGCCGCGTAAATTCAATCATCCATTATGTGCGTTGCATTGGGGACTTCGCGCTAGGTGGACCTAGGTTTTATGGCTTTGCGCTTTTGTAATAGTTTTAAGAGTTGTGAGCGCACTGTGCATTGATTGTCAGGAATTCCATACAGGTATTAATTCAATTTTAGATGATCGAGTTAGAAATGGATGTCACAAATTAAACATGTTTTTTCTACACGAACTAATCGTTGTATGACCACATCAAATAAACGACAAATATAGTGTAGGGCCACTGTCAAACTGCGCAAAAATTTGAAACATGTATTTCACATAAACTGATTCTCCTCTTACGTGATCTCTAATTTTTAGGCCAGTATTAGATTTTTTGACAAATTGCGCCGTGTGATGCGGCTTTACACATTTTTTTTCCCACTGCTGGGCAACGGCCTCCCCCAAATCCTTCCACCTGTCTCTAGCAGGAGCCACCAATCTCTTTACACAATAAAACATCAAATATCTAATTTGACGAACTGAGATGTCTAATAAGATATCGATTATTATTTCACTTCGCTGCTCTCCCCTTAGCTTTCGCTGCTCTCCTATTAGCTTTCGCAGTTTGCGTTGCAGTCTTATTGATATCGTGGTAATTAGAATATTGCCCCTTACAAAGCGAGCTGGAAAGCTTTGGTGTTTCAAATATATATCAAAGGATTCATAGACCCAGTTCACGACCGGTTGTGCTATTCAAGTCAGAACCTCTGTGACAAATACCGGTAATGATTTAAATTTGTAGGTATCTCAAATTCAGGTTTCCCTCGTATGTGTGAGAATGGCCTAATTCCTATAATTTTGAACTTCGAAGAAAGTATTAAAAGTATTTATAAGTATTTTTCTTCTTATTACCTACTCTTTCTTATAGATCTTTTGTTATTGGTTCGATCTCTTGTGATTTCATCATATATTTCGCCTTTACCCACGTATGCCCTTTTCTAAGAATAATGCTTTGTTTCAGAAATTTAAGGAACTTAAGGTCGTTTATGATAAGATGAACCAATTTTATGCGGACTCTCCACTGCGAGATACATGAGCTCATTAATGACTCGCTCAAATGACTTCGTTGGCAAACCTAAGGCTTTCGAGTCATTAATAGGTCCGCGTATCTCATAGTGGACAGCTCGCATATAGACATAAACTGACTCTTAAACTCGAAGGATTATAACTTTAAACTGTTTTTACGGGACTTCATCGCGTAACAAAGTATTAATTAGTAATACTTTTGGTGTTTAAATTGTTATTTCGCCATTCAGTTCACTTAGTTCTGTCATTTCACCTGGATTGGATAGCGTTTTAATCAAGGAGCTCAGTAGTTTTGGCATTACTAGCTACTTTTTATTCTGTAAAAAAATTGGACAGTTCGTAACAGAATCACTAATATTACATGATGTATTTATTAACTAAGGATCCTCGCGGATGCTCTTTGCACCGGCACCGTCGTTGTTTGAGAAACCGTCGTGTCGGTCAAGAAAACAAACTGAAAAATAAATCTAATGACTTTTCATCCGGTCCATTCATTCATGTTTTCCACGTAAGTGCCTTGAAGGTCTTTAATGCATTTGTAAAACAAAGTGCAGGCGGGTACGTTTTCTTATTGATAAATACGGACTTCCAATAGAAAACTTAACTGTCGAACCCGCCCGTGGTAATTAAAGAGGTGCAAGTTATCTAAAGTAATTGAGCTGGCTGAACTAAGCTAAAGAAAACCAAGTGTCTCTGCCAAGTTAAGAGAACTTTTCCGATCGGTAGAAAAATATAATTGAGCGAACTTAAGTTATGCGGGATAATATAAACATCAGGATATTAAACTTAGATAGTTACGCTCGTTCAACTCTCTTCCTCGACTTATCTTAGTATGGCTTGCACTTAATACCGGCTCCTATTGTTTACTCCCACTATTGAGTTCCATCCACCATTATGAAAAATTCAACTCAACATATTAAACTCAAGAATTTTCTCGTTGAACGCTCAAGCGAGTTATGTATAGTTGTGAAGTAAATATTGATTTTGGTTTCATAAACATGCAATTTTAATTGGTTCATCTTCTGTGGTTTCTTCTTATTTGTGTATGTAACATATCCCTTAAAGTAGTTTTCCTCGGTGACTAATGTGTGTTCTCCTTTAAAATTGTATCTTTTACCACTTTTACGTGTGCAGTTAACAAACGTACTGTACAATCAATTGATATTAATCAATCAATAGTACTGATTCTGACGGGATACGAACCCGCATGTTCAGACGAACGTGGGCTGCCTTGCCTTACCATTTGGTCACAGAACCACAAGTCGCCAGGGTTAATAAAGATATGCAGAGACCGCAGTTAGTCAGATATACAATACACTATATTCAAGGTGCGCTTCTTGCTTTTGGAGGAATTTCTCCATTGAGAGACCAGAAGCCAAAGTCAGTGCTGAAACTGTACGATTGCGGCGCTAATCAATATACCCTTTATCAAATTACAGAAAAGATCTTATCAGTGCAATGAAATTGCCTGATAATGAGCCGCTCACCCCCAGCGAGTACTGGGTCATCACAGATCCGTGGAAACAGGACTGGGAGCGCGGGGTTCAGGTGCCGGTGAATCCTGACTCGTTACCCGCGCCGAAAGTCAAGATCATTGACAATCCTAGACCACCCGAACACACTGACTTCAAATTGTAAGTATACCATAATCGTATCTTGTATCTTAATACCTGTGGGTTTTGATTTAACATCAACCAAATTGAATATGGGTTTAATCATCTTTGAAATCAGTTCCTTGCTACATTGAAGATGTTTCCTTACTGATTTTGGTCATTGCGACTTAGCATTCAGTTAAGAAGTTTCATAAGAGGGTTTTGGTTTTCTTCTAAGGTGACTTGAGTACCCAATCTTATAAGAGAAGGCCCGAAAGCACTCTGGGCACGTTATACCCCGTTGACGAAATTGTACAATACCTTATGAAGCGTCTCAGGTTTTGATAGAAGATGGAATTTTAGTTATTTGCACCATAATACAACTGAGCAGAGTTGTAGTAAGTTCCAACTGCAGGGGTGTAGGGTGGGCCGCCTCCGTGCACGTAGGTGTAAGTAGAGGTCTTGGAGCTTTCCTTTTATTGAAATCAATAAACATTCGTTCTGTTGAATGCCTAGTGTTATGGTTTATAAAGCAAGAGTGATTTTAAACGGTGAATTTATAATGCGCTTCAAACAATTATTGTACAACGGCGCAATATTACCTACATTCTGGCACAATGCGACAACATCATGAAATTTTTGAAAGCTTGATATGAGTACCTACATCAAGTCTTAGCCACCGACACAACTGTGTTCATTAAATGGAAGTACTCTCAACGTCAGTGGTGTCGCCATTTTGAAAAGCTTGACATGAGTACCTACATCAAGTCTTAGCCACCGACACAACTGTGTTCATTAAATGGAAGTACTCTCAACGTCAGTGGTGACGCCATTTTGAAAAGCTTGACATGAGTACCTACATCAAGTCATAGCCACCGACACAACTGTGTTCATTAAATGGAAGTACTCTCAACGTCAGTGGTGTCGCCATTTTGAAAAGCTTGACATGAGTACCTACATCAAGTCTTAGCCACCGACACAACTGTGTTCATTAAATGGAAGTACTCTCAACGTCAGTGGTGACGCCATTTTGAAAAGCTTGACATGAGTACCTACATCAAGTCTTAGCCACCGACACAACTGTGTTCATTAAATGGAAGTACTCTCAACGTCAGTGGTGTCGCCATTTTGAAAAGCTTGACATGAGTACCTACATCAAGTCTTAGCCACCGACACAACTGTGTTCATTAAATGGAAGTACTCTCAACGTCAGTGGTGTCGCCATTTTGAAAAGCTTGACATGAGTACATACATCAGGTCTTAGCCACCGACACAACTGTGTTCATTAAATGGAAGTACTCTCAACGTCAGTGGTGTCGCTATTTTGAAAAGCTTGACATGAGTACATACATCAGGTCTTAGCCACCGACACAACTGTGTTCATTAAATGGAAGTACTCTCAACGTCAGTGGTGTCGCCATTTTGAAAAGCTTGCGCCTTGTGATTGCTGCTGGTCTAGAGAAGTCGTCTTTTGACAGTTTTTACCAGTTTTCACATTCAATGTCCTGAATTGATTTCGTCGCCGACAAAAACTGGGTTACGTCGTGTGAGAATTATTATACTAAGTCTACCGAGCAACTCCTTTGGACATTGTGTCTCAATTAACTCGAAGGATTGACTAAAAAGGATCGAAGGGGAGACAGGACAGGTTTCCAAGTACTCGTGCGCCCGATCTTACCGTAAGTATTCGAGTTATATGTTTGTTGCTATTCTCTATGGTCCTTCAGTCTCGAACACAGAACTGAATAAATAATGCTGGATATCTCACACATCAAGTTCTAGTCCAGACCCGAATCAAATATCGTTAAGCAAGCATTTGTCTCCCGGTGGGAATCGAACCCGAAACCTCTTTGTATCAGCCGGCTATTAGGCCAACTGAGCCGTGAATGTCGTCTGTGCTTACAATCTTCAGTTTAAAATATACATAATTTTGATTTGAACTTTTATAGATTATAGAAGTGTATGTTATAGTTTTTTAGAAATCATCGAACGTTTAAAAAATCTACTTAAGTTCCGCTTTGCCTTTTTTAACGCAAACTATATTGTATGATAGTACGGAATCCTCGGTGCACGGGTCCGACTCGCTTTTGACCGTTTTTATTTTTGCAAGTAGCTTAGAATTAAAGGAACTTGTAATTAAGTTATCCAGTACGGCATTACGGCACCACCACTGAACTTGAATGTATACTTTAAAATACTACAACATTTCGCCGATGTTAGGAATTAGGAGAGGTCGTGCGTTTCAAAACTCATCCACGTTTCTCTATTCAAGCATTATTTATTTGGTATTAAAACTGGGTCGAAACACCAATTCGCCGACATGCTAAAATGACCTCCGTGGCGCAGTTGGTTTAATAGTCGACGAGTTGCGGGTTCTATTCTGGGTGTTATCCATATATGAATAAGAATACCTTTGTTTAACTTTTAAAATATAATACAGTAGTATACAAAAAACTAAAAAGAGACTTAACTAGGTACTAAAGCTACTTATGCCAGTAAAAATAAACAGTTGAGCTGACTTTAAGTATGTATTTACAAAAAAAACATGATCTAAGTTTGCCTAGTTTGGGACTAGACGAGGGACGAGGTGCAGTGTGTGGAACATAATGTTTGTTAGTTTTCTGCTGATATTTAGCCCGGGTTTGGGTATGTGTTTCTATGTACGATAAGTATGTAATTCTAATTACATAAAAAAGTATTTAATTATTCTGTCAACCGTGGGTACCAGACCACACAAGTACTTACTTTGGGTTTAGAAGGTGCTGTGTGAAATGAACAGCATTATTTATTTATTTTTATTTTATAATCTGTATGCCACGTGATATCCGGCTTGTTTTTTTTATCTTCAATTGAAAACCAGATTATACTGTAATGCCATTTATTCTTTATAGGCAAATATTCTGATTCAAGAGTTCATCATCTGTCTCTTTCCCGTCGACAGATGGGCCCCTGCGCTTTACAAACTTAATTTATAACTGACTCGGCGTCCTCACGTCATTTAGTCAGACTTGCTATTTGAGAGAAAGAACAACCTTCTTTACATTCTCTGATATTGGTATCGGCGTTTGTACCAGGATTAGTCTCAGATCAAGGTGCGATAATTTAATTAAAAAAAAATACATTTTGAAATTCTTTAGGGGCCCCGTCTCCACGAGCAAGAGAATCGCGACGAGTCCGCGTTCTTATCGTCGTGTAATCTAAGCGAACGAGCGATTATTCCGCCAGCGTATCGTCGCGGCTCGTAACGGAATCACATCGCGTCCGCAACGACTTGTAACGGAATCGCCACGTTTCTTTGACGACGCGTTGTGCTATTATTTCGCTCGCTGCGAGAGCGCCACGTTCCGCGGCGAGCGCGCCGCTAATAGCGACAGACTCGCCGCGATGTAATGACGTTTCGCGCGCACTCAACCACTCGTCGCATCGCCGCGATATCATCGCCGTGTGTAGACACATGCTAAGAGAGTGTATAGAAATACGTGGCACGATGATAACATCGCCGCGATTCCCTCGCTCGTGGAGACGGCCCCTTAATGACAATTGACAACAAGTTATTGAACTCAAAGGGATCTTGAAAGGTGTACGTTCGCCGTGTAAGAACATTCGGACATAGGAATAACGTGTTGTTTCGTATTATTTTGTAGACCAAAAGACAAATACATTCACCTGACTCGCGACGCAAACTACCAAACGGAAAAACACCAGCTGAGCTCGACGCCGGCCTGCGCCGAGGCGGCCTGTAGCTATGATCTGGACGCCACTGATACTGCGTGGCTGAAACTCCTGAATGCGGAGCGAGCCCGGGCTGGCGCCGCGCCCATTGCCGAGGAACAACTTGAGAAAGTTATTGAAGAACTTGAGGTAAGTACTTGCAGATGCAGCGCGACTTTCATAAAATCCTAACCTATAACTTACAGTACGTGTGGTCTCCACAACAGTACGTCTACCATGAGTTTTCACAATCTATACTCGCT
The DNA here is from genome assembly GCA_963082625.1 of Pasiphila rectangulata. Taxonomy (NCBI): domain Eukaryota; kingdom Metazoa; phylum Arthropoda; class Insecta; order Lepidoptera; family Geometridae; genus Pasiphila; species Pasiphila rectangulata. The sequence continues at coordinate 22,586,952 of OY720236.1, read as the reverse complement.
AGCGACTGTAGTTAAAAAAATGTATGAAAACTTGTTCAGCGCCTCTAGCGTATAGTTTGGTACTAACATACGCAGTAAACTATACGACAGCGACTGTAGTTTGGGCTTAATTTTGTTAGAATTTAGTACCATGAGTTACAAACCTGACAGATGTCATAGTAACGTACTTATTACTACTGTTACTGCAGCCGATCTAAAAGTGACAACTCATGGTAGACACTGGTCTCCTTCACTCTGTGTCAGACGTTAAATCGACTCTTTCTTCCACGAAACATCTATCTTTTCTTTGGGCTACCTCTCCTCACTTATTTCGATTCACATTCGAATTATGTACTTTCTGTTGCCTACTTTGAATGTTATAGAGATAAAAGTTTCGAAACCGTACATTGTTTGCCAACGCTGTAAGGACGTGTTGCCTTGATCAGATCGCTGACGGTTCCTTGCGGTAATATTTGGTGAGCGGTGGGTGTTATCGACGAGAGACACGGTCGTCTGGCGGTCTTTGCTGCGGTGTTCGAGAACAAATGCGCCTTCAAATATACTCGTAGGAGTTACAATTCGTTTTGTGGATTTATTAGGAATTTTCACTAGTTTGTGTTTGACGGCGGATCATTAGTGTAATGCAGTTTAAGCAAGGATAGCCCTTCATAACATGTAGTTTTGATAAAAGTAGTTTATGTATAATTTTGTTTCACGGTGTCATTGTATTGTAAGGACTTTCATTCGTAAAATAATGTCAACGTATATTGTTATCATGTCAACCGGTAAATAGCGATTATGTAGTTGGATGTGAGTGTCAACTGTTGTTTGCTAAATAAGCGACTTCGAAGCGAAACGTGGGTCTTAAACGTATACAGAATACGTTTAAGATTTAATCACTCACAATAGTGCGATAGAATCTCGTTGAAATGAAACCAACAATCAGTTGCACAGCACCGGGATAACCTAAGATGAATAGAACTAGCTTGTTATTCGTGACTCTTTGCACACAACCTTTTGTGTGATTCGTACACGTGTTTCCAACGACCGGTACCTTGCTTGTCTTGTCGTTATGGTGAAAATAACTTTTATCTAATAAATAAAGATTACACTAAAAACAACACTTTCCAAAGCAAATAATAAAAAAAATAGCCAAGTGCGAGTGGCCTCGCGCACAAATGGTTCCGTACAATTATTTTTAATTATTTGTATTATTTTAATCTAATTAAAACCCTAAAAAACTACCTACCCAGTCTTTAACACCAAACTGACATTTGATGCGATATCAAAGCACAATATTTTAGGCATATTTTTCTTTGCCCTCATACTTACCCATAAAATATGTCTACTGCCGGCACCCCACAATTATATTACTCAGTTTTTAAAATATCATATTATTATTATTCTTACAATGCATGGAAAATTATTTCCCCTTTCGTTAACGAATCCAGAATAAATTATATTCAAAGAAACGAATGAAGTAGCACAAAGATAAAAATAAGGAAAACTTACTCTTAAATACTCCGTGCGGTTAACTTTTCATAAATCAAAATATACTACAGAATCCAAGTGTTATTTATACGGGTAATTGATCAAGCTGATCACACGGATGGTTAGTGTACCATTAGCAGATTATCGGAACGTGCAGTTTGGTGCCCCCGATGGACTCCGATTAATCCTTCATCTTACTCACGTTAATCCAATACTATGCGATCGCTTTGTTTAATGAATGCATTAGAGTAACCACTCTTGGCGTTGTGCACAATCAGTTTTGAATAATAGTGAATATGATCAAATCTCTTTTTAGTGGAAAGTACTTGTTCTCACTGCCGACCACCTCAGCATCTTCTATTACAACTACTAATTTCAACTTTTCTAGGTTCTATCCTACTGCTACTCTTTTAAGGGGGCGATGCCCCCTAATATGCATAGCGCTGTCTGTCTGTCTGTGCATGAGACGATTACAACCGAACGCGTTGACCGATTTACATGAAACCTTATGTTAGCACCGTCTTAATTAGAGAAGGGTACTGATTGATTTTGGTGACCAAAAAAATAAGTTTTCAAATGGCCGAAAACGTCCAAAAACCCAAAAATGCCATTTTTGACCTTTGATGATCTTTTGAGGCCTTTACCCACTTTTCTGGTAACCGCCGTACCAATGCTTGTTTACTACTGCTACTAACTGCTACACTCCTACTACTACTACAAACCAATACTCTACTACGACTTATTACCTACTTCTAGTCCTGAGCCTTTTAAGAACACGCAGTTACTCAAAATAAATGGTTAGGTTTATTTTTGTTATAGATTTGTTTATTAACTTACGAGAGCTTAGCGCTGGATACAATGCTCGTATCTTAACGTTTCTATAAATTATGTAAATAGTTTATTTAAAGTTAGGAACCTATAATAAAAAAAAATCTTATCTATAGATATAAAATTCAAAGTCCTGACAGACTCACTGACTGACTGACTGACTGATATATCAACGCACAGCCTAAACCACTGGACCTAAAGACTTGAAATTTGGCACACATATACCTTGAGTAACCTAGAGGTGCACTAAGAAGGGATTTTTCGAAATTCCCACGGGACAGGGAATTAATGTGATTTATATTTTCGAATCAAAGTGGCTCTGCGTGAAAAAGGGGATTTTACGATTTATGACTTCCACGCGGACACGTCGCGGGCAAAAGCTATACCAACAACTATATATGTAGGTAACATCATTGCAGTTTGAAATCACAGTAGCGGTTCTCAATGCAACCAATTGAATAATATGCCTTGGGTCAAGATAATTTTCGCATTGAGTTTAATGAATAAATAGATCATGGCTGTATCGCGTATGTTAATAATTTGTCGCTAGTAACGATTACTAAAATTTTTTTTTTCATTTTTTTTTCTTTCTTAAAAAACAAATACAAAAATTAATCATAATAATAGCACAGTTAAACCACTAAGGTTTGTTTTATGAGCTATTGGAGTCTAAGTAGCACTGATAATAATACACTAATAAGGAGCTAACAACTAAGATATTTAAATTACGAGTGAAATAATTGCAATCCAAAATGTAGATACACTTTTAAGTAAAATGTCTAAAAACACTAATCAGGCCTGGTCTGGTATAGGAACTCCAGCCAAATCATCTTTGGCAATAATAATTTGTCAACCAAAAAATGCCGACTTCTATGTACAATGTTGTGTTGAGGGTATTTCTTCTCTAATAATGTAATCGAGATATTATTATCACATCGCTGCCTGTGATATACGCGCCGTTTTAAAAAAAATATTGCGAATGCAGGTAGTTTATTTTCTCCTAATCAGAAAGTACATAAAGGGATTTTCATCACCTACATCCAACTGTCATCATTCCATAATTCGATGTTTTTTGGGTTGTTCCTTATTCATTCTAGTATCTTATCCTCTACTGTTATTTCTTTTATTTTATGGTGTACAATAAAGTTATAATCATTCATCATTCATTCATCCTATGACGTCTCATCCCTCTCATTTTCAGGGTTCCGTAGTACAACCCTTAGTTTTGCTTTGTCTATTTGCTAAGATGTAATTTTGCATGGTCATAAAAAATCACGCCGAGATAACGATAAAAATGTATTATATTTTTCTTGTTTATTTCTTCATGATGGGGTATCGTTGAACAGGTCTTTTGAAACCATTGAAGGGTTGCAAAGACTAAGACTAAGAAAGAATGTTTTTAAAATATTAAAGCTCTCAATAATTTGAAGGGCGTTCCCCCCTCTCAATATTCCGTTGTTTTACAGCGATGTGTTGTTAGAGCGAAAGATTATTTCGGCAATCCTGCTCTAATAATAAATAATAATAATTAATCTCTGCTTAGCTTGGGGCTACATGATGCTGTGTGATTTGTCCAGCATTATTTATTTATTTATCGTTTGAATATATCGATACTACATTTGGAAAATTCAGGTCGGCTACTAGTCAAGACACTGAGTACGATATACATAGATGAAATAATTAAAACTCAGTACATTTTTATTTTTAGCCTTCCCGATTTCCGAAATACATCAACTTACATATCCTAAGACTAACGCTGCAATTTCTGATATATTTTATTATAAGTCATTTCTCATTTGTTACTAGAACTTTTAAAACGGGAGCATAACAACTTCGCTGGCATGGATTCTTTGTTGATTTGAACGGAGAGCACTAACCGATTTTAAAACAAAATAGCGGGTTCTCTGTTGGTTGTTCAGCTAATTTTAAAATAGATTCTTTTGGATTGGTAATTATTTTTTTTTTTTAAATTTACTGTATCTCTGAAGTTTGAAAAATCTCAATTAATAACTAAGTTGTCTTGATTCGAGATGTTTATGTTTCCTTTGATGTTAACAGCAACTTTTCAAAACTATACAATATATACCCGAAACAAAAATAGGCAGAGATAAAAGGAATGGTTATGTATTTAAGTATGTTCCATTGCTCTTGTGGTTAGAACATTTAAATTGATGAGAATATTGTGATTTTTGATTGGATTATTATATCTTTTCAGGTTCGAACATGGGACAAAATACAGGCTACAATGAAATCCGAAGAGGGTCTCGGTATCGAGTACGACGAGAACGTAATATGCGACGTGTGCCGATCTCCCGACTCCGAGGATGGCAACGAGATGGTGTTTTGTGATTCCTGTAATATCTGCGTGCATCAAGCGTGTTACGGCATAACTGTCATTCCAGATGGTATGTGCTGCGTTTGTTATTTCATTGAATGTAGTTCACCATTGTAAACTCTGTTGCTGATCTGACATGTGTTTTACAGGGCAGTGGCTGTGCAGACCCTGCGGAGACGGCGTAAAACCCACCTGCGTTCTATGCCCCAACCTCGGGGGTGCTATGAAATGTACTCCTTCGGGTCACAAGTGGGCTCACGTTAGTTGTGTACTATGGATACCCGAGGTGTCCATCGGTTGTGCCGAAAAAATGGAACCCATAACTAAAATATCCTCTATACCCGCCTCACGTTGGTCCCTCGTGTGCGTACTCTGTCGTGAACGTAAAGGGGCGTGCATTCAGTGTTCCGTAAAAAGCTGTAAAACTGCATACCATGTTACTTGTGCATTTAAACATGGCCTTGAAATGCGGGCTATTATCGAGGATGAAAATGCAGATGACGGTGTAAAATTACGTTCCTACTGTCAGAAACACAGTGTTAATTCAAAGAAGGAGAAATGTCCCGGATCTGGTTCTGAGGAGGAAGAAGTAAAGAAGAAGCGGCGAAAGGACATGACATCAGAAGAGAAGACGCAAGCGCGTGCTGCTCGCCTTCATGAGATCGAGAAAGAATTCGATAAACACGTCAGCGTAAAGGACATCAGCTCGCATCTACTTGACGTCGACCAAGACGCCATCAACTACATCTACCACTACTGGAAATTGAAGCGACGATCTGGCCACAACCGGCCTCTTTTGCCGCCCAAGTCTGACGACTCAGAACTTATGTCGCATCGCCAGGAGCAAGCTGACCTCGACAAGATGAAGATGTTTGTGCAACTGAGGCAGGACCTCGAGCGGGTCAGGAACCTATGCTACATGGTGAGCAGGAGAGAGAAACTCTCCCGCTCCTTCTTTCGGCAGAGGGAGCAGACGTTCCACAAGCAGGTGGCGGTGTTGTCGTCGGGAGTCGAAATTCCCAAGGAAGAGATGGATGCCATCATCGAAGCTAATCACGGACCTTCAATATACGACAGACTTTACTCGCACCCCGGCGCAGCAGACCACAAGAGCGACTTTGAGGCTCTGCTTGCCAAGATCGCCCCGCATCGCGCTGACTCGGGTGATGAGAAAAAGAAAGACCGTAATGGCTTGGCGCGACGATCCAAAGCTAATCCCTATAAGAAGCATTATTTTAATGGTACACGCCGTAGTGGCAGTAGAATCAGCGGCATTTCAAGTGAAGAGAGCGAGACGGAAATCGCTCGCGCTAAATACAGATCGAGAGCTATTGGTTCAAGTACGGACGATGAAGGAGACACTAAAAAAAGGAATTCTGCATCTCCGAAGAAAAAGGTGTCTCCCAAAACCAAAGCCAAGATTCAGAAATCTCCTAAAAAGAATGACAAGAAGAAAAAGAAAATGCCACAATCTAAGGCACTAGTAGAAAGTAGCACAGAAGATGATGCACCTGGCCGCAGCTCCAAAAGAGATCAATCAGCCAGCACACCGCGGAGCTCAAGGAGAGATAAATCCGCTAGCACCACCTCTAAGAAAGAGCCGATACCAAGCACATCAGGAATCTCAAAGAAAGAAAAAGATTCAACTTCTTCAAAAAAGAGGGACAGGTTACCCAGTACTTCAGGATCAATAAAAAAAGAGAAGGAACCTGTTCCTGGTACTTCTGGTATCAAAAAAGAGAGGGATTTAAACACATCTGGAACTACAAAAAAAGAAAAAGAGCAGATATCCAGTTTATCAACCTCAAAGAAAGAGAAAGAACCACAGCCAAGTACTTCAGCATTTAAGAAAGATCAGTCTTCTAGCAAAACACTGCGCGCAATGGAGAAAGAGATGACAGCAGGCGGACTTGGCATATCTGGCAGTGACAGTGATGATTTAGTACCTATAACAACTTCCAAAAACGCTAAAAGCGTTAAATTTCCAGTTGACATCTATTCAACTAGCAGTGACGATTCGTCAAATGAGAAAGATAGTTCTGAAAATAATAAATCAAAATCGGAGAAGAGTGACAGAATAAAAGATATCCACTCACCCAGTGGCAATGACTCGCAACAATCATTTAGAACAAAAGCAGCTATGAAGGAGTTTGTTCACCCTGAAAAGAAAGATAAACAAGAGGAAGATAAACCTGCACCTAAGAAACGAGGGCGGAAACCATTTAACAAAGATAAGAAGGCGCCAGTGTCGGCTAAAACGCCTTCAAACGTTTCAGATGATGAGGTGTGGAGTAAAGATAGCAAACAATCAAAGCAAACTGATCTTCCAGGCATTGTGCCTCAAAGGCAAGCTGCTAAAAAGGCATCTGAAAATATGCGTTCTACCACTTCTGGTAAAAAGGAAGAAACTGGTACTCCCCCAGAACGTCCCCCAGAGGACCCCAAAGGAAAGGGCAAGGGTAAAGGCAAGGGAAAAGAAATTAAAAGTCCTCCTGCCAAAGTTAGTAAGGCATCAAATGATGATAAAGACACCATATCATACGTGCCACAACGTCAAGCCGCAAAAAAGGCCGCAGCGCACATCAAAAATATCGGTAGCAAAGTACCGGCTCCCGAGAATACTGAGAATGCCACCAACTCTAAAAAAGAGTCTAAGGAAAGAGTTGAATCAAAGCAAACCGAAGAGAAAGATAAATCTATATCAAAAGACAGCTCATCGTCATCATCTTGCAGCAGCAGTAGCTCGTCTTCTGGCTCCAGCTCAGACGAGGCGGCTCCCGCGCCCGGCCCCAAGCCTGCTGTCAAGGCGCGCGAGATCAAGCCGCTCACGCGTCCGCCCTCTGTGTTCTCGCCGCCTGGCTCTAGACCTGTCTTGGACTTGCCCTTTCTCGACAAGGTGTCAAGACCGCTCTCGTCTACTAGCGCCTCGAGTGACACAGAGAGCTCACACTCCGACCGCTCCGGATCCACAAGCCCCACACCCAAACGGCCTCGCAGACGTAGAAAGGGCAAGAGCACTTCCAACGATGTGTCCCCTCGCAAGGCCCCAGACAAGAAGCTTAAAACTTCCGAACTGGAGTCCGAGTGCAGGGTTCCATCGACGGCTGCTCAAGGAGCGGAACCAGCTGGAGCCGACGCGCGTGCTGCCACGCGTGCTCGGACCCGAAGCGTTACTGCAAGCGGAGATATGCCTGAGCACCTCGAGGCCAGACCTCGAGAACCGCCTGCAGTCGCCGCCGCTGCGCAAGCGGAGAGCCGCGAGTCCGGTCAACTTTCACCTCAGAAATGGGAAGCGGACAAGGAAGCAATGAGTACCTGCATCATGGAGGGCCATGACCACGAGAACTTACCCCTCCCTCCTAATGACCCACAAGACGATTTTAAACCTGAAATTGCTATTAAATCTGATAAAGAAGACGTCAAAATCGAACTAGACAGTCCTAAGAGAGTCTTTGAGCCTAGTGAAAATACTATTTCGAACAGAGACTTAAGCGTACTTGAACCAACACCGGAGGAAACGAAGAAGTTCCCCTCGCCCCTTACGGGGGAAAAACCTGTTGAAATGGTCAAACAGAGACGGCGGAGTCGATACGATTCCCAAAAGTCCATCACGATTAGCGACTCCCCTAAGAAGCCTACCGTTCCTTCTCCGTGCACACATGATAATGCCCTACCTCCTGTAGATAATGAGGTGAAGAAGACTCCGATAGCTGACAATGAGAATTTCAATGATGATAATAAGCACTGGCTCTCCAAGGCTCCCAGCCCTACAGTCGTGCCGCCGCAGATAGAACGCCCCGGCGGAAACGACAAGTATATGACTGATGACAAAACATTTGAAACTGAATGCACAGAGAAGTCAAGCATTGCAAAAATACAAGCAAATCTTAACGAAAACACTATGATCAAATCTCCTAGGACACCTATGGATGCGAGAAGTATTAACATGGACCCAATAGAAGTAGAAAATACTTCTGTAAAGAACCAAAAGAAACGTTCTACAATAGATATTGCCCAAGATGCTAGCCAAATTCAAGGAGTTGAAATATCCAAGAGCGCAAAAATACCATCCACAGTCAATCCTTATCCTAATCGGACTATGTTCTCTCCTCAACAAAAAGATAATGAACTGTACGCTTTTGACATGATGGCAGTAGATGATGGATTCAATCACGACGACGACCTTATAAAACCATTCTCTTCTTATCCTGAGTTCTTCTTCAAAGAGGATTCCAAGGAGCAAGGTGTGCAAGAAACGTTAAATCTAGTAGATAGGCTCAGAATAAAGCTCAGTTGTAAGAAGCCCGTCACTGAGAACGCATCTCAGGAGCAAGCAGTGCCATCGAGCGATCAGAACGATCATAGAGAGGAGGAGGTCATTAGAGAAGCGCACCATAGTGAACTGAGCAAGAGAATGGAGAGTGCAGAAATGGAGCATGCGCAGCCCCTTGCGCCACACGACGCACATAACCATCACGCTGCCGCGTTATCTCAACACTCCCTGTCTCTTATGGCGCAGCCAATGGAGCAGCCCTGTCCTACCCTCATGCAGGAAAACCAATACCACCATTCTCATGGCCTACCGTCACCTAGCAATAAATGGACCCCAATGCCGTTGGCTCACAACGATCCTTACATGCAACAAGAACGAACTTACGATCACAACGAGTCGTACATCGATGAAATAAAAGAGGTCGCCACCCCGGACATGCAATTGGGCGACGCGACGTCCATGTCGAAGCAGAGCGACGATTCTTGCATAGTGAACGTGGATAATTCGACGACGACGACCATCGATGTGGAGGCTACTCAGGATTCCACCAACACATTCGACAATAACAACTCCGTTATGCACGTCGACTCGCCGTACATGACGGAGGAGAAGTGGCGCGAGAGTAAGATTGCGACGCGGCGCTCGTCCGCTTCCAGCTCGGGATCGGAGGAGGGCGAGCGCGGGCGCAGCGCAATGGCGGCGGCGGCCGAGCGCGAGCACAGCGCGCTGGTGGCGGCGGTCGCGCACGAGCGCAACGTGCTGGCCGCGGCCGCCGAGCACGAGCACAAGGTGCTGGCCGCGCACCTCGAGATGCGCGACGCCATGCGGCACGCCGGCGCGCTGCCGCCCCCCGGCGGGCCCGTGCTCCCCGAGATCGACTCGCTGACTCCGCCCGCGTACTCGTGCGCCGTGGAGCCCTCCATGCCGCTGAACCAGTACGCCACGTACCCGCCGAACGCGTCGCCCTTCCTCAGTCGCATGGGCTCCCTGTTCCTGCCCGGCGCGTGCTCGCAGCTGCCCATGCCCTCGCCGGGCCCGCTGTTCGCGTCGGGCCTGCCGTTCGCGCCCGCGCCCCTGCTGCCGCGCCAGCTGTGCGCCGCAGCGTTCACCTCCTCCTCGCAGAACATCGCCCTCACCACGCAGATGATTGCGCCGCCCACGCCCAAACCGGCGCACGCGCAATCCCCCAATCATGACATCGACGTTAGCGAAGATAAGTTCACAGTTCGCGTGCCATCCTCGAGTCCGAGTGTGAGCGTCGGCTCCTACGAGAACAACGGAGCCGTTAAGGTTCCCGACGACAGCCCCGAGGCTATGACCCCTACGACACAAGCGGAATCCAGTGAATCTTCCCAAAAGAGCGAAGCGAAGTCGAGTCCTCGGGCCCCTAAGATGTCATTGAAGTTCCCCGGAAAATCCCCCGGTAAGTCCCCGGGCATTTCACCGCGCCAGGGCGACGCCCCCTCGCGTTCTAAACGCGCAGCGAATAAAAACGCCCGTAGCGCTCGCGGCCGCGGACGCTCGAAGAGCCGCAACCACACCTACTCCACCGTCGATTACATGGGCAACTCTATACAGAACATACTCGTCGGCACCGTTTACGACTTCGAAGAGGAGATGGCCAACGATAGCGTCGACCTAAAAGCGCTTCGAGACCGAAGGAAGTCCATAGACGTCAGGGACGACAGAAGGTCGGAGCACTCCATGAAGGACACGTCTCGGTCGCCGTACCTGCAGAGCCCGCAGCACGTCAGCAAGAGGCTGCACGGGAGCGCAAGCGCCTCGCCGGCGGAGCTGGAGCGCGGCTTCGCGCAAGTGGCGGTGGTGCTGCCCGGCCCCGTGGACATGCGCACGTACCAGCCACAGGAGGCGGGGGCCTGCGCGGGCGTGCAGGCGCCGCCGCCGCCCGCGCCGCCCGGCGAGCCGCCGCCCGACCTGCTGCTGAGCGCGCCGCCGCGGGCCGCGCCGCCGGAGCCCGCGCCGCCGGCGCCGCCGCCGCTCTACGTGCCGCAGCTGCCCAAGGTGTCGCTCTCGGACTCGCGCAACCAGCTCAAGGTGAAGATAAAAGGACCCTTCCTCGATGCCAACTACTCGAGCTCTGTGCCGACGGTGGTGGCGCCTCCGCCCGTGCCCGCGCTCGACACCCCGCCCAGCGCCCTCAACGCCTCCATCGCGGCCAACGCCTCCGCCATGGCGGCGGCCGGCTCCACCAATCTGAGGCGCATGCGTAAGAAGGAGCTGCTGCGCCAGTACTGGACGCAGGATATGAACATGGACGACCCCACGGGTGCATCCATGATGGGTGCGGTGCCGCCGCCCGCCCAGCCGTCGCCGTTAACTCGCGCGGTCATCACCATACCGAAGGCGGTCGCCTCCATGACTTGCATCCCCACGCGCGACGACTACCAGATCACTGACACGCCACACGTCGAAACGCAGAAGAAGCAGAAACGCAAAGTGAGCAGCGGTCTCTCACGCGAACTACGACATCTCAAGGTCACCATGAACGACGACCTGGACACCTCCGACGATGTGAAGCTGTCGAGCTACGTAGCCAACACGGGCCTGCCGCACGCTAAGAAACGCGCGCGCCTCTCTGCCAAGCCGAGCAAGACCGGCGATAGCCCGCCGCTCGCGCCCAAGCTCAAGATCAAGCTCGGCTGCAACACGGTGCAGCAGGTGAGCGAGGAGCAGCGCCCGCCCAAGAAGCGCATCATCGCCAAGCCCAGCTTCGAGGACCTGCGCCGCGAGAGCATGAAGTTCCGCAAGATGGTCATGGCGGACTTCGAGGAGAACGAGAAGACCACCTCGCACAAACATAAACTGACTAAGAGCGAGAAACGAAAGAAGAAAAAAGAAAAGAAAATGAAACTTCTCAATAGCGACGGCGACAACGGTACCAAGCTGGTCATAAAGATCAAGCTTCCCGTCGCTCCTGAAGAGGAATCGAAGCCGACGCCGGCGCCGGCGGCGGTGGCGGCGGCGGTGGCGCCCGAGCCCGCCGTGGACCCGATCGACCATTACGACCCCTCGATGATCGACCCGCTCGCTTTCGACGCGCCCTCGTACACCGAGTCGGCGTCCGCCATGCGAAAGGTGCGCACCGCCAAGGTGAATCCTCCGATCCGGTTAAAACTGGCGCGCAGCACGCAGGGCACCAGCTACGTGATGCAGGGCGAGGACAGCGCGCCCTCCACCTCCGCGGCGCCGCCGCCCGCCCCCGCGCCTGATAAACACTCCGACGTTAGATGATACAAACGCAATCGGCGCACTACCAAGTGAGGACCGTATACTCGTTAAACGTGAAGTTAAGTGCAAGTGAAATATCGTGTAAATTGAACGAAATTAGAGATATCGACTGTACATATTTGATGTAAAAAAATACAATTTTGTAATATAAATTATTTATTTGTATAGATCGAAAGCTCAATGATTAACTTAAAGTTACTCTAAGGTTTTATGCATTATGAGATGCACAAGTAAATTTATTATATCATAGCATTATATTTTTGTTAATGTTACGTTTCTACTTTGTGCCTCATATTGAATCTCATTATTTTTTGATAAAGATTGTTACTTGAGTGAGAGCATGGTTATCACAACAGACATCACACCACATCCGCAATACTTTGTCACTGTTATTATTATTTTTACTTTTGTAGCTAGCTAAAATGTTTTCATAAGAAAATAAGCATGCATTTAATCCTGACTTGTAAATTATATTGTAAATATGTTTTCATTAATTATTCTACAGTCAAAAATATATATAATATAATATAATGTATATACAAAATTATATAATTTATTTTATAAATTAACAAATTATAAATCATTTTGTTATACAAACAATATCATGGCGACTGTTTTCAAGACTTAATTATGATGATTTAGCTTTATTTTTTTTATAAATTTAATTAAGTTGCGTCTGCAGAACTTTAAACATAATTAAAATAAGTTGTACTTGCTTTTTTTACAAGTACCGTTGCTCCAGTATAGCTGGAATTTGATGATTAGATTCAAGTAAGTTAGCATGTTAATACTACTACTAGCTAGGCCTCAACAGCCTTTGCATTATGAGGTGCATACATTTAACAAACTACATGGTTCTACTTCTATTGATGGGGTATACTTTGTATAGTTTCTGGATATTTCATTGAAGTAGTTACAATATCAGTTCTGCCGCATTATTTATCTTATTTGATACATTTATTTGTATAAAGTATGAAGCAAAGCTTCTTTTAAATTAATAATTATTTGTAAATACCATGGCATTGCCATAATACAATCATCTAATTATAACCAAAAATACGTGTTTATATTACGAACATGTGATGTGAAACTAAGATATACTTTTTTACTGAATCATTATGGAAATCAAAACCACTTATTATTGTTTTGATATCTATATGGCATTTGTTTTTTCTAAACAAAATAAGGAAATCATTATGGAACATTTAATTACACATGTGACCAAAGATAAAAAACCATGCGGTTTCTTTGTTAATGGGCAATTGGGCATTTCATATTTGTGAATTATCTTGGCACACCCATTTTAGAGCACTGTTCTATAGAAAATGTATAAACTTGGCCTAATTTCTAGCAAACTTAGTTTTCTCCGTGATCGAAAAATGTCATGAAAAAATAATATTAATAAAAATTTATTGGATAATAAATTATTGATGTGTAAAAATTATGGTTTGTGCAATATTCAGGAAATACTCATGGGGTAGTCAGTTCGTAATGTGGACGGAAAGTTAGATTTTAAGTGCGTGTTTGTAAAACTGTTGCATTATATTTACTATTGGTATAAATGTTTTGGATATTCCTATGCTGGCAGGAATTAATTCCCAATAAAGTTTATATATATAAAGTATGTATATAAAGTAATGTATATATATATATATATAAAGTCTATACATTTCGTAAATATCTTAGTATAATAAATCATTGCAATAGGGCGTGTACGTACCGCCACTGACAGTATAATATTTCCTTTAGGTATCACTTATTAAATATAGTAGTGTTTTATATAAAAATGGACCGCGGTCCCATGTTCAGTGTTTAATATAGCTAAATGAAAACCCAATAATAGATGATTTCTTTGATTGCGTTACGAACAAGCTGAATGTCTTGAATGAAATAATACTATCCATATAAATGTGAACTCGAGAACAAAATTAAAGCGTCGATAGAGACAACGCATCGTTGATATCCAGTAACTGCATGCTACCTAATTAACTATAAAATCATATTTTTATTAGAAAAAATATGAATTCGTGATATTTGTTACTTCTCGATGACGCATATTATTTAATCACAAAGCAAGCCCTATCAGTTGTTCGAACTGTTAATAGGTACTATAAAAGCTAGCAAATCGTTTCCTCTGTTCATAAAATTATTAATTAAATATATTATATATTCAAGTTCACGAATTCATTTTGTCTGATCTCTTTAACCTTCTCTGAACGCATATATTGCTACCTGACTTTCAAACTTTAATTATAAAATCATATACAATCCTACATTTTATGCACAATTCAATTCAAAGTCATCATAAGTGCTAATCAAAATTTGGTAAATCTATACATTTCTTAAATATGTTAGTATTTAATGTGGCAATACGTCAATGTGTATCTAAGTACAATGTTACCAATAAATTGAAATAATAATAAAATATTTATATTATTCGTAGGAAAAAGTAGCTAAGGTATGTAGCAACTGCTTGCTGTAAATAGTTAGGATACATTTTATTAAATCGAAGTTTAAATTATTGATAAAATTGGCTTGATTGGTTATATTGTGACGTTCTGACTACCCACGTTAAATATGCACTGATCAATAAGCATTGGTCGCTCACCTGAGCACGAGGGTCCTTCACGCTCACGTTACTTGTTCGTGCTGGTATTGCGTGTCTAGGGCCGTGTGTAATATCGCATAATCTTCGTACAAAACGAGTGCTTCGTCGACAAAAACTGATCTAGCCAAGCCCTTGTCTTCTTTTGTTATTAAACATTTCTGTACCGTTATGTTGTGATCGTCTGGATATATGCACATGCGCAAAACCGGTGCGTTGCAGTTTTTTTTTTAATCTTTCTAAACCCTAACTCAACCAGCTAAACAGCTAAATGATTTATTTGTAGGTTTGAATTTAAGTATAGTAGATTAAGTTCAATATTGAAAACGATGTCTAAGACCATTCCTTAAAGTTCCGTGCCATGTATGTTTTATTGGAAAAGTTTTCTCAGTAAAAGAAAATCTCAAAGTTATTGTATTGTTTGCCTATACCGTATCAAGAAATATCGGTATTTATATTTATTTATAAAACAAAATCTGTATAAAAACAAAAATTGGCATTGTAAAAACCTGCTCATTATTATCACAAAATTATGGTCAATAACAAAAATATTCTGTCATTTACAATAGTATTTGGTTGTGTGATTGAACACTGTTTTTTTACTTTAAAAAATGCGTTCAAACTTGGTGGGTCCGGGCCTTAAAACTAAGCCTTACTTAAGGGACTCTGAAGTTAACTGACTAACAATAACTCAACTAACAGTTAGTTTTAATATTGATAAACTCAACTTCCAAGCCTAACTTACACATCTTTCCAATATTTATGGCATTTAACTTTTGAAATCGTTTATTTGAATTGTACAGATCGCATTTTGTTGGTTTCAAACTGTAGTCAATTAGAAATGATGGTCGATGGTTGAATCACATACCCCGTATAGAGCTTATCGTTACGTAATCAACATTTTGGATCTTTTATTAGATGAAAGTACCGTATCTTTAAGTGTAATGTTAAGAATTTCGCGTGTTTTTATCATGGACCATGAGTAACATTTTTCAAATATGAATTTGTGTTAACGTAAAACATTAACTCGGCAGAGTATGGTCTAAAATATGTTTTTGTTTTTCAAATCAGAATTTATTAACTTTTGTAAATATAATAGGAGTTGAATCGTGTAAAATAGATCGGTGAACTGGTGGCCCATGACTGCACGCAGTATAACTTTTAAGTACGGACTTTGATCAGCTCTGCACTTCCTCAATTTGTTGATGATGGAGACAGATTAGTTGGTAACAAAAAATATTATAGAATTGTAACATTGAACGCCCTCTTCCCTACAGAATCTGTCAAAATTTCTTTAGGTTTATCTGTTTGCGGTTGACTGATACCTACAATTAAAATAATCTTTCAATCGAAGTATAGTTATAGAATTGAAGGCATTTGTTTATTATTGGGTTATTTTCTTACTGCTATTTATCGTAGTAACGCACAAATGTGAATATAAACATCACAAACAAATAATTTGTTGATCATTACCTTGTTACTGTGATTCGTTTATTTATCTATACATATACAGAGATGTCATGTATAGAATTATATAAGTTTAAAAATATTTTTTTATTCAAGATTCCGATTTCTGGAAATAAAAATAATCGTTGTATATACTTGTTTGTTTACTATGTGCATGTAAATATATTTCGATGGTATGTTGTATGTAATTTTGATGAATGAATTTTAAACTTTTAGGGGTTAGTAATATTTTCGTGCTGTAAGCGCATGACTTTGAAACTGAGTATTTTAATTTACTGAGTGCTGGATCTTTGTTATATGGAACTGTATTTTATGTAAGTAAATAGTTAGTGGAGTAGAGTGGCGTTATTAAGGATGTGAGTGGTTGGTGCGTCAATGTATCGTATTCCTGATTGGAACTGGAGGCGGTGCGGGCTCTCTGCCATGTTGATACTTTCAAGTCGTCTGTTTTTTTGTAATCGTAATCGTAGCATGCTTCTTGATAGCTTCAATTGTCGGCTCCTCGTTATATTTAATCGATCAGAGTACACTATGTATAGAATTTTGGAGCATGGACACGTGGAGCTATCGATATTAGATTTTAAATTCATGGCTGACCGTCTCGTACCAGTCAATAGATTTATTAACTAATAATCATTACATAATTATATTATTTATGATGTAGTCGATATAATCTGTATAAGTATTAGAATTAAGAGATTAGGTAACTTCTTATACCATTATCCGTATAAGTATTATGATCAACACTATTTCCATTGTTTTAAACTAGATTTTTAGATTATCTACATACTTATCTATAAGAATAATTTGTACAAACTACTTATGTACAGTATGTAGGTGTAAGATGATCTTTAGAGTAGTCGGCGGCGAAGGAGCGAGAGGACAGTCGTGTGCGCGGGTCTGTAAATATTGTACAAGTGCTCTTGTAATTAACAAGTGTTTTCAATGTGCACATAGTCGCCTCGTTCATTAATAAATTTTTTAGATCAATTACTGTTTATTTTGTTTTTTTATTTTTATTTTCCTTACGGCAAGTCGGCGCATAGCGTTGCGTAGATGTCTATTGTTATCGTACGTAGGCGCATAGCATTCAGATTAACACGTGTCTATAATCGTATGTGTATGTTACAATTTAATCTGAAATTAAATGTTGTCCGTTGAGCAGTATGAATATGAATTCTTGGATATCTGATTGTTTCTAGCTGACTTCACACAATTTTATGTTCTCTTATCTGCTATATGTTGCCGTAGAATAATTGTTGTTTTGATCCGATCTGTAATTGTAAACATTCAATAAAGAGAATGAAATAAATTATGGTTTAATTTTGATCGGAACCTCTAATATCTATAGGTAGGTACAGTCAGCGTCAAATTGATATAAGCGTCTAGAGTAGTCAAAATGATCTGAAAAACATAAAAGCAATTTGATATACGCAGTTCGAATCATCATATTGTTGCAAGCACCTAAGGTGTTCAAAATATCTTACTACTCATTGTTTCATATTAATATAAGCCGTCAGGGTGTTCAAAATTATCTTAGTAAACAAAGCTCTCAAAGTTATCTGTGCATAAAATGAACCTTTAAAAAATTATAATAATAACAGAATTCATATATTTCCATAGTGCATTTAATAAAAACAAAATAAAACTAACGACCCTTATTAATAAAATGCCTTAAATTTAAATAAAATGCCTCTTATTGCTAGAACCAACGTAACTACCTACTCCCTAAGGTTTTGATATACAGGTTGAGTTTTTTTTATGACTTTATGACTCTTTCGGCCGCTCAAACACCGGTCCTTTCTGGATCTTTCGCGAACTTACTGGTTTACGTTTGCGCTCGGCGCAACACTGCCCCCTCCTGAGACATACTCGTCCCGAGTATTGTTAGATCCGTAATATCGCGCGAGTCGATCTACATGAACAACCTTTGGCGCTCCTCGCGGGTCCTTCCGAATCCTGTACGTGACATCGTTTTATTCTAGTCACAACTCGGTATGGTCCGTCCCATTTCGGTTGCAATTTAGGAGACTTTGCTGCGCACTGGGTTATGATACCACACCAGCGAAACTTCGTCGAATCCAAGGTTGTTTAGTTTCCGGTCATAGCGGGTCTTCATCTTCTCAGACATGTTCTGCCCCGATCGTCTGACATGCTCGTACACGTCATTCATCCTGTTGCGCAAGTGACTCGCATATTCTGTTATGCAGCGCGGGGGCTCTGGTGGGATACCGGTTAACAGGTCTGCAGGCAACCGCAGTTCTCGTCTAAAATTCGCGAAGGCAGGGGTGACGGTGGTACTTTCGTGAACTGCACTTCGGTACGACAGGAGAAACGGCTGTATGTGCTTGTCCCAGTCTTTTTGCCTGCTTTCCACCACTTTTGCCAGATATCTTTCCAATGTCTGATTGAATCGTTCCACCATTCCATCCGATTGTGGGTGATACGATGTGGTTCTGGTCTTATGGGTGCCCATTACTCGGCACGTCTCCTGAAATAACTGGGACTTTCTGGAAGTTTCTGCCTTGGTCGCTGTGGATCTTCAAGGGCACGCTGAATCGACAGAAGACTTCGTGTACTAATTTATCTGCAACCGTTGATGCTTCTTGATTCGGAATGGCGAAGACTTCCGGCCACTTCGTAAAATAATCCATGACGACCATGAAGTATTTGTTCCCATCATCACTCACAGGAAATGGTCCCGCAATATCCAGTGCTATGCGTTCCCATGGAGCTCCAACGTTATAGACTTTTAATGCCCCTCTGTTTCGTGTTTGCGGTCCTTTCACAGCGGCACAACTGGTGCATTTACGGCACCAGTCTTCCACGTCGTCTCGGCAATGGATCCAGTAAAAGCGCTCTCGAATCTGTAACAAAGTCCTCTTTACTCCCATATGCCCTCCGGAACTACCGTCGTGATAGAGCTTCAAGATTTCTGACACCTTGATCTTAGGGACAACCATTTGCAGATGACAGTGGTCTCCTCGCGCATTTTCCCATTTGCGGCACAATACACCTTCGTAGATAGCCAGACTGTCCCATTGTGCCCAGTAACCTTTCGTCGTTGTACTTAGTGCTGCAACGTCACTCCACTTATGGGTAGTTCCAGGTTTGGGTGCACCAGCCTTAACCCACTCAAGTATTGGCTTAATGTCAGCATCGTCTTGCTGTGCTCGCGTCAATGTTTCCTTCCACTCGTCACTGAAGTCTGTTCTCAGCATCCTTATGGGTGTCACCTTTTTGGCCTCCTGTCTAGCACAATGTTTGCATTCTTCAGGACAGGGTCTTCTTGATAATGCATCCGCATTTCCATGAGTTTTTCCACTGCGATGCTCGGTTTCAAAGTTGAACTCCTGTAGTTGTTCAATCCATCTTGCCACTTGTCCTTCAGGATTCTTGAAACGTAACAGCCACTTCAATGCAGCATGATCAGTTTGCAGACGAAATTTGCGTCCCAGCAGATATTTACAGAAATGCTGCAATGTCTTCACTACTGCGAGCAGTTCCCTTCTGGTGACACAGTAGTTCCTTTCCGGTTTGGATAATGATTAGCTGTAGTAGGCTATCACAACCTCTTGATCTCCTTTTCGTTAGGACAACACGCCGCCAATACCGGTGTTGCTAGCGTCAGTGTCGATGATGAACTCATTCTCGGTGTCAGGATAGCCAAGAATGGGTGTTTCGCACAGACGCTTCTTCAACTGATGGAAAGCGATGTCACAGTTCTCATCCCAACACAACTTTCTCTTCTCTTCTGTGAGCTTGTGCAAAGGTTTAGCTATATCAGCGAGATTCTTCACAAACCGTCGGTAATAGGAGCACAGCCCCAAGAATGCTCGGACTTATGTTTTGTCTTTTGGAACTGGCCAATCCTGGACAGCGATGATCTTACTTGGATCTGTTTGTACTCCTTCTTGTGAAACTACGTGGCCCAGGAAGTTCACTTGTTTGAAGAATGAACACTTCTTCGGGTTCAGCTTAAGGTTAGCGGATCGAATTTTTGCTAGCACAAGTTCCAGGTTTTTAAGGTGATCTTCAAACGTACGCCCCACGATAACGATGTCATCCAAATAGACGAGGCAGGCGTCACCAACTAATCCAGCAAGTACCAACTCCATCAGTCTTTCAAAAGTAGGCGAGGCGTTGCACAATCCAAATGGCATCACATTAAATTGCCATAGCCCCTTTCCCGTAGAAAATGCGGTTTTCTCCTTGTCCTTAGGGTTTATTTCCACTTGCCAGTAGCCACTCTTCAGGTCCAAAGTTGAGAACCACTTCATTCCCGTCAACGTGTCCAGGGTATCGTCAATCCTCCTAGTGGATAACTGTCCTTTTTCGTCACGTCATTGAGTCGTCGATAGTCCACACAAAACCGCATGCTGCCGTCCTTCTTTTTCACCAGCACTACCGAAGAACACCATGGACTGGATGATGGTTCTATCACACCGTCCTTCACCATACCCTCAATCATGGTCTCCACCTCCTTTTCTCGTGCAACAGGCAGCCTCCTTGGACGTTGTCGAATCAGTAACTCGTTGCCGGTATTTATCGTGTGCTGAACTAATCCAGTTTTACCGTTGTCCCCATCATTGGAAGAGAAAACATCAGCGTACCGAAGTAACATCTTCTTTGCCAGCGCAACATCCTGATCAGAAAGATCTTTTTGGCAATCTTCTAGAAGTATCAACACGTTGTACTTGTCAGAAGGGTTATTCGCACGGGTCGATTCTCTGCATTGTCTTAACCAGGATACTTCCTTACAGGTGCCCATTGGAGTTCCTTTCCTAATGATAAATTCTTCATTACTTGGGTTCAAGATGCGCACTGCTGAATTATTTGTAGCCTTCACCAGAGTCCGTGCCATCATCCATGTTTGATCTAAATCCAATCCTTCTATGAGTGTGCAGCGATGTCCTTTTCCAGGGATCCGTGGTATACTTACTGGCACAATGGATTCCGATCTGGGAGGAAGAACAATTTTCTTCAATTAAGTTGGATGGCTGGTGAAAGGAACATAGCATTAAGTAGATTGGCCACTCAAAGCCACAAAACGCAGTCTTTTAGGGGCAGCTTTAGGTATGCGTCTTCCAAATGTTGGAATAATATACCTCCTCCAATACGAAATGTAAAAAGTGTCACTAGTTTTAGACAAAAGTTAAAAGTATTCCTTATGAAAGCCCAAATACGACATGGTGACATAATCACAGATATTTCCCTGATCTAGTTATCTACTCTGCACTTCCTTCGTAATATGACATACTTTAACAACGTGTATCTATATAATTTATTTATGTATTGATGTATATATGTATCACTACTTATGCACAATGATGATATTGGTGACATCCTTTAAGATACTAAGTGTAGTACTTTTCTTTTCCACTTTCTGCATTTATTGATAACGTTTTGTAACTTTCTGTTGCACTGGTTTATTATTAAATACGTCGCTGCTGTACAACCCTCTTTACTCAGGTTTCAGCTGAAAATCAGCGTTGGGCTGTGTTAACGCACCCAACATTTATGCTGAGCTGAACGCCTTTTTAGCACAAAAGTAAATTTGTTTTTATTAGGTACTTATATAAGTAATTATTAGTTAAGTGTCTGTGTAGCGCCTAAGTTGATGTTGATATTTTGTGTTAAATAAATGCATTCTTTATCTTTATCTTTATCTTTATCTTCAAGCAGTAAACCTTCCCTGATGGTCCGCCTTCCATAAAGATCTCTTCAGTGCCACACTTAATAATTCCTTGGTTTATGTCGATTGTGCAATGATGTTCTCGCATGAAGTCCAACCCAAGGATGCAATCATCGACTATATCAGCCACGATGACTTTATGCCGAAACGTCTTTTCACCCAGTTTCATCTCCATCTGCTTCTCACCTCGGACGGATATGTGCTGACCGGTTGCCGTCAAGAGCTAAATCCGCTCATATTTACAGAAAAAGTCCCCAAAAAAGCGTTTCGCAAGTCGGGAACTTACCACTGTACGAGAAGCTCCCGTATCCAATGTCAATTTAGAAAGAAGAAGAAAATCATTTATTTTTGACACACACACAACATAAGGTAGCCGAGGCATATAAGGCCCACCTAACTTGAAAGTTTTATATATCGTGTGTAAGAAGACTAATGAGATGAAAACTGGTTTTTTTCTAAACTTAAGCTCAATGTGCTACTATTTAAATCTAATAAAAGTATGTTTTAGAGTTAAAAGTTAACATGATGGCCAATTTAAAAAAACCTTCCTTTGGGCCTTATTTTACCATAGCAGTAAAATATGGCCCACTCTAAAACTATGTTTTTTTTGCAAAGTGGTTCATAGAAATATGATCATTTTTAATATGGGAATACCGCTCAAAATACAAAATTTATAACACATAACATATTCATCAAAAAACGTGCAATTGGGCCTTATTATACCACTGGGGGTGACAATGCCCCAAAAGATATTTTGGGATCATTTACATACCATGATCTGTTAAAAACTTCTCAAACACAATCAAAAATGATTCATTAAAATAAACTTAACAGTCTTTTTCTTATACATTTATTTAAAAAACTTTAAATCAACAACATCTATCACAATAGTTTTAGAAACATCGGTTTCTTTGAAAAACCTTACAAAAACCTTCTTTTGGTTCTTATTTTTCTGTATGCCTTTGAAAAGGTCTTTGGTAATCTGCTGTTCTTTGTCGTTTATAGCTTTTCGTTTCGGTAATTTCTTTATCACAGCATATTTTATTATATTAGAAGGTTATTCCACTTTATAAATGGTTTCTTAGCATTCGTCTTAGAATATTATACCGAACAGCTGCAATACGCCGTCTAAATTGGCCTCGTTGAACAGCTAACATATCACATTGAAGATTTGATTCCGTTCATAAAGCTCTTTTGGGCGGTATGTTGGCTGCATCTGCAAAAAAAACTTTAAAATATTAGGCTACTTAACTTCATTCTCCTTAAAGAAAATAAGGCCCAGCACTTGTTTTTCTGGGCCTTATTATCCTATGGCTAACTTCAGAAAGATACCCCAACATTTCGAAACAAACAGTTATTTATGTTGACGAGAAGTGTAATCACACTGAGGTTGACCTAACATATGACCTAAACAAGTTATTTTGTACTAAAGTAGTAAAAAAATAAAGAAACTCACGGTTTTCTGCATTCAAATCTTCTAAAATCACGTTGCGCGTGTCACTTTTACAACACCAAGCTCGCCACTGACAAGATTGCGGAGCCAGCGTGCGGTTTGTTTACGCGGTGGGGGTTTATGGTCATGGAGTATGTGTAAGTGTAGAAGGAAGTTGGTTTGAGTCAGTAGTCACGCGAATTTTAAAAGTGGGCCTTATTATGCCGCGGGTTTTAATTACCTCAGGTACCTTATACAAATTATAAATGAATCAAATTAGGCTTACACTGTTAAACAAAATTTTAAACATACATATGTATGTAGGTATAACCAATGCTGCTTGAGGTCAAAAAATGGACTCTGCCTCAGTATTACCGCAATCACGTAGCAAGCTACGCGGTTGCGGCGCTGATTTTCAGGCAGTTTTCAGGCAATTTACAAGGTGTTCCGTTAATTTCGCCACTGATGATCAGACTGTTCCCATCGTGGGCTTGGGAGATAGGTTTAAAGAATTTTTATTTCTCATAAGAACTACAAGGTCCACTTATAATGAGATTCACAAAAGTAAAATTAAATGAGATCGAAACTCTTGGGGCTTTTTCAAAACAAGCCAGCACCCGCCCCGCAGTCCTGGCGTTTACTCGTTTCCCTGCTGCTGTTGAATGGTGACGCTATCCACCCTTTCATCTTCTGAACGCCTATTACGCTTTGGGCAGCTAGATCTGAAATGGCCCCGTTCTCCGCACTCATAACACCTAGGACTGAATTTGGGCCGGCTGTCGCGGTTAGGTGATGCCACCACTTCCCTGACGTGGTGAGCCCGATGGTCTTGCCTTACTGCTTCCACCTCCAAAGCGTCTTTCAGAGTTTCATGGTGTCCAAGTCGCACCGCAGCTCTTACTTCCATGTTGCGTATACCGTCGACAAATGCTTGCACCAAGTTCCCGTCGATGAGTGCAGGGGACGAGCGATAAGCCTTCCGGACCAGCTTTTCAATTTCCAGAGCCCATTGTTGAAGGTTCTCGGCGCTACGCTGTGCCCTGTCCTTTAACTGAACGCGAAACACGTGCTCCAGGTGTGCGTCGCCGTAGCGGGACTCCAATGCCTCAACCAGCTGCTCGTAGGTCACGTCTTTTCCAAGAGCCTCAAGTATGGTCAGGGCTCGATCGCGAAGTCTTAAGGTGAGTGCAGTCATGGCCTGTGCTTCACTCCATCCGTTCGCCTTGACAACTGCCTCAAACTGGATCTTGTATGCTGACCACGAAGAACTTCCATCAAAAGGTGGCACTTTGAATCCTCGTCTTGAAGGTGCAGTAACCACTGAAGCTGGAATCCCATCTCCAGACTTCAGTACACCGAGAGCCTTCTTTACATCAGCGATTTGGTTTTCGGTCTTCTCAAGGCGGTTTTCAGTTCTTCCGAAGCGATCCATACCTTCAGTGATCCAATTGTCATGGTGAGAAATAACTAGCTTCTGCCCGCGACTTCGTCCGCGTGGAATAGTTACTTTGGGCTAACGCTAACTCTAACCCGCGTCTTCGTTTACGTATGAGGTGAAAATATTTTTAAATAATACCCACGATAAGCGATATTTTAGTTACCTACCTACTTCAGCTTTTATCAGTAAGAGGGGAACTTTTAAACGTTAGCTAAAAGTACTGGGTCTTATAATCTTACATCATGTAGATTGTAGGTTATTCTAAAAACTCAAAACTATGTTATTTTATAGTACTTCTGCGTAGGTAAACTATATTTCTAGTTTTGTTTTCTTCCGTCAGAATTATATATTGATTTTCACCAGAACCAGATCTCGATATGGCAACATAAAGTCCGTGCGAAAAACACTCTTGTCGTAGGTAAACCTATTCTTACGTGCTTAAATGTTTGCCCCTGGGCCTTATTAATTGTTACCGCAAACGATACCTTCACCGGAAATTGAATTATTATTTATAAGAAGGCAAATCCGTTGGTATCATAGGGATACGAGGTATCAGCGCTGTTTGCCCTACTGCTGGAAAAGTCAAAACTGTAGCACCAATCACGTTATTGCGAAGAAATTTTACTTGGAGTCTGGTTCCGTTGCATAAATTTGGTGGTTTAAGGTTTCTTAGCAACACAATTGGAGTGCCAGTTCATAATTTGAGTGAATATGATGGAAGACCACTCGAATTTAGGGATAATTATTTTGCTGCGATGTTATTTTAAAACTGTGATATCTCCTAAGATACCTATTCATTCAAATCAAATGATGTAAAACGCAATTTTGTTTTAAATTAAATACCTGTAATGAATAACGTATTTATTTGGATAAGGATTAATATCATGTTTATAAAAACACCTTCGCAAATACCTAATGCATTATTTCAATACAAATTAGGTTAGCGCAAAAAGGTTATAGTAAGCCAACCTTAAGAGATCGGTGACCAACCCCAAAATTATGCGAACAAAAGTAAAATAAGCTCATTTATAAGCGAGAGGCCTAATACAAAACAAAGCTGAACTTGGTGCAAGAGACGCTTTTTTGAAAATGAAACTCAGTGGGATTTTTTTACAATTAAGTATATTTTTAACTAGCAGTCAACCGCTCGTTCGTCCGCACTGAATTTTATTTATTGATAATCCCACAGGAACCTAACGTTTTAAAAAAATATTGCAGGGCGTTTAAACCGACCGTTTCCCCTGTAGCTAGTTTTTTTTAGTATTAAGCATGTTAATAAATAGTTTATATTATTATTACTTTTTTTGGGGTAGGTAAAATAAATATTTTAAATTTCAGCCAAATTGGATCAGATGTTGTCGATTTATATGATATAAAAATCTTTATGTAAGTATCAGAGGACGCGTTGATATAAGTCTACATCTCCATAATAACAGGATTTATATTGGAAGGAGGTATTGGGGGCTTGAAATTTGCTTTTTCTGTCACTATAAATAATCCAGAGGCTGAAGTACCCCTTGAGCATGCTACGGAGAGCATAGACCGGCGAATGTTTTTACTAAGATGCACCACGACTTTCTCCATTGTAGCACGTTGGCTTTTATGGATGGTTATGCCTTCTGCGACTTCCATTGGAAACTGAGTTCGCTGAACTGTCAAATTTGAAGATTTCCATCTTTTTATATTGTATGTCGCTGACTCTATGGGTGTCCAATTTGAATGAATGTTGTGCGCATGACTGTGATTGACTTGAGAAAATTTATTTCTTGCATGTTTTCCAGTATTTTGGTCGTCAAAGAGAATCCATAATCTTAAAGATCTTTTAAGTCTCGTTTCCATGTGCCTCCCAAATTCAATCGCTTTTAATAACCCAGTTGCCCCATTGACTAGACCATCCGCCGTTTCAATATTTACAGTTATCATATATCGTGCACTAACTTTCACATTTAATGTTTTTGGAAGACCATATTATGTTTGCATGGTTGGAAGCAAAGGGACAGTTTTTAATGCCTTTTGTTTGGCATGCACATTTGGAGCACCTGTAACCTTATCTATGGCCTCCACCATGGCACCTTCTGAATAAATTCTACTTAATTTTTGTTCATTGTAAAAGTTTACTTCTCTGTTTGTTGAAAATAAGTGAACGGTAATTCTTCTAAATTATTAAAACAATGACTTTTTATGAGTTGAATATCTTCTGACATCATAGTTCCAGAAGCCATATTATTTAAAGCTGTGGCGAAGCTCATATCATCTCTTTGTCTCATAATCTTTTTCATGGGAAATATAAGAAACGGCTCCCAGAGTGGTGTACCAGCTAATAAGCCAAGGGGTTGTTACTCGTATTAGGTTGAAATGGCGGAAATCTCCTACCACAATTATCGATAAACCAGCAAATGGTTTACTAGTGCGAAATATTTGCTGCAACCTCCTATTTATCTGATTAAATGTTTTACTCTCTAACATAGATATTTCATCTAACACTATTAATTTTCTGTAGACAGTCTACAAGCGAGAGTATTTGCAATATTCGCTGATAGCTCTGACATGGTGTGACCACATTGGGACACTGGTAAGCCAAATGCACTATGTACAGTTTGACCTCCAATAGCGAAAGCGGTTTTACCAGTGAAAGCACATAATAGTATTTTTATATCGTCTGGATTAGAACCGGCTATCCTATTAAAATGATTTACTATCAAGTATTGGGACATTGCTTTTATAAGCAAACTTTTGCCTACACCGGCGCTGCCACTAACGAATAAATACAAATGTGTAGAGGATGATGTTTGACGGGCAGAATGCTAAAGAAAGTCCATTTCCACATGCAGAGTAGATTTAATGTTAATTTTCTCATCTAAAAGCTCTAAAGTTTCATCAGGCCAAGGTATATATAACATTAACTGTTCTCTGTAGAAATTTTCGTTGCTTGCTAAAGCGTCGAAAGCGAATAATTCTAGCTTTTTCCTCCTTTCTCCTCCCAAGTGAGTTGCAGAAGTTATCATTGAATAAATTCAAAAACATTATTAAACGCAATCTGTGTAATAAAGCTTATTATAAAATATCAGATTACCTAGAGGACAAAACCACTTGGGACGGAATCTGCTCCAACTCCGTCAAACGTAACATAAGACAAAATAAAATTGTTAAATGATGACTATAACGACCGAGTTAGGTTCTTCTGTTCACTTCTTTTCCTAACTCGCGTGTCATCTGAAGTGAACAGATTCAATTATATGCTTTATTCTATTTATTTGTGTTGTTTTATTTTGTATTTTGTGACGCGTCAATAAGGTCCATGCGGCCGCACTGAATAAAGTATTTTTTGATTCTTGATTCTTCGTACATATCCGTAACTGTGCAATAGTTTGGTCCAACTTCCTTTATTTATATTTTCTTCTCTATTGTTATTCAAATCGGAGTCACTTTCTTTGTTTTGTACGGCGCTGTCAATGTTCATAGAAACTTTGGTTAAATACTTTTTATACGTACAAAAGGCTGCAAAATAAGCAAGACTCATGTGATTAAATGCGTCATCTCTTGGACGACAAGTGTAGTGATAAATTAAATTGCGTTCAAATTTATCTGTAGAAAGTGGATCCAAAGTTTTTAAGTGCTTGGTTTCGTTTTAAAATGTGTACTCGTTTTTCAGGGTTGAGGGTGTTA
This sequence comes from Pasiphila rectangulata, assembly GCA_963082625.1. Classification (NCBI taxonomy): domain Eukaryota; kingdom Metazoa; phylum Arthropoda; class Insecta; order Lepidoptera; family Geometridae; genus Pasiphila; species Pasiphila rectangulata. Next base: position 22,558,494 of record OY720236.1, on the reverse strand, counting down.
ATACAAATTTCACCCTCACTACTAATTGACATGGAAATACCGGCTAAGCAGTAGATGGCCTCCTGTGTTGATATTTTCGATGAGTTTACACATTGGATACTGAACGCAACGCTTCTTTGATTGTTTTATTTCCTTCTTTTGCCTCTTCAACATCATCCCTGAACAAACTAGACATTCCTCGGTCTGCCTCGTTGATATAGTCAACTATATAAGTAGAGCATGTTTAAGGATCCAAAATGTACTGTATATCCATATTTGATTGTTGAAGTTCTAATATTTAAAAATACATCTTTTGGCAATCGTTTACGAAATACTTTTGCTCGTTTTAATGTCCCTCTTACAGCACGTATATAATTTTCTAGTGATAAATGAATATGTTCTAGATATTGATTAAAAGTTTGGATTTTAGAAGGAATGTCCGGCAACTGGCTCTTTAACTTTATTCCAACTTCTTTCCGTTTGTTACCGGAGTCGTTGTCTTTATCCAGTTCTTGCAACAATCTAGTTTTACCCATAGGGAAAAGCGGTATTCCGAAACGACACGGTCTATTTGTTTTTGGGCCACACGTACTAGTATGTTTGTGGATCTGTAATTGAATAAGTGATTCATCTATGCCTTCAGTATAGCAAGATATAATTTGTTCAATAAAATGAATAACTGCTAGTATAGATGTAGAGTCGCTAGGTCTAAATACAGGGGCATTTTGTATCCAAACCATCATGTGCACAAAATTATCAATTTTATTATCGCCTAAGGGTCCAACTGGACTATCCCATGTTTTTCTCAATTGTTGGAGACGATGTCGAAAAATGTAACGCCGATATATGGATCACTTTGAATCAACCGGGATTTTGTTTCATAAGATATATTATTTGCATCATGAAGAGAAATATCTTCGTTATCGACAATTTTCTTAAGCGTCGTATTAATTCTGGCCACCTTGTTTCTGCTGCAGATATCGTTATAAATAAACTGGGCACACCAAACTGCCTGACCTTACCAAGAACTTTCCTTTTTTTCTTGCATGCCTTTCAAAATTTTATAGGTACCTATCCCATGTTGTATAAGATTTCTAATAAAATTATCATCCAGTATATTTCCAGCTAAAATTGGAACACCTCGTGATATCTTTTTGCGTAAACATGTACTTATAATTACTTTTTATGTAATCTATCTGCTGTTTTTTAAGTGCAGTAAAAAGATAATCCGTACGCATTGCTACTTATTTCAGATTTCATTATATCTGAGTTACTTAATTTGACGTAATATATTCTTTTTTCCCTACTGTGTATTTTAATAAACGCAAGTTCTTCCAAATACTTATCATTATCTTTCAATTTGTTTTTTTTCCTTCTCATGGAGCCATGGTAATTACGACATCTTGTTCGTTGTCGAGTAACGTCTGCGTTGACTGGTATTTTCTCAGACGGAATTTCCATATCACAAGTACAGTCGGCATCGGCATTAGGATTCTCAGAATTAGCATCTGCATTGTTCCAAAATTTATAATACACTATATCAGGTTATCGAAACAATTCTGTCCGTGTCAGGTATCTGGCGGCAGCACGAACCTTTTCAGGGCGTATAACCTCTTTTCGACCGTGTTTATAACAAATTTTTCTTTTGAGTTCGACAGTAATAACTTTGTCATCTTGAATGTTTCGAGGCAGAGCTGGAACCATTGTATTAATCTCTACTGGTACATTTACGACATTTCCTATTAAACCGTGTTGGTAACCAATTCCTTGACCTTTACGAACTATTTTCAAAAAGACATGACGAGGAGACACTAGCCGTTCATCGAGAGGTGTTAAGTTATTTAGAACAGATAGTATACAAAAATACATTAAACCGTTCCATAGTGCGAGGCCGGGAACGAAACGCTTTTATGACAAGTAAAACAAAATGATCCATCATCCGAAGTACTTAAAAATAATACATTTTTCAGATATTCTACAGCCAATGACATTTTAGTTTTAATGAGGCGTTTTCATTAAAAAGTAAAAACTTCAAAAATAGTTACCTCGAACCTTATAGATGGCGTTAATTTTCTTTTACTGGTAGGCACAATTTGACAATGACAGGATTAATCACAAACTTGCTTACTCCGCTTGCCAGCTTCATCTGTTAGGTTTAGTTGAAAACTCTTTTTGTTTTGTTACTGAAAACGGCTCATTACATGTCTATTTTTTTATAAAGGTTTTTTGACAAACCGACCGCAACGATGACATATTATGTTTGTCCTTCGCTGATAGCTGCAAAAAAACGTTCAGAAACATTAGACCAATCTAGAACAAAATGTTTTTGTGCAACATTGCGTGCAGATGTGTCGCGTAGTTGTTCGGTCTCACGTACTTTGGGGTCTTTTCTACTAAGACTGCGTGCTGATGTGTCGCGTAGTTGTTCGGTCTCACGTACTTTGGGGTCTTTTCTACTAAGAATGCGTGCTGTTTTGTCGCGAACTTGTTCGGTCTTACGTAATTTTGCATCAAGACGTGCATCACGGCGCGCTGATGTGTCCCGTTCTTGCTCAGTTTTTCGTAATTCAGGATTTTGTCGAGAACGTCGCTTTCTCTCAATACAGACCTCGATGATGATGATTGCCTAATTTTGATGACAGTTCCAAGGGTATGAAAAATTAACAGTTCGATGTTTGCCGTGATGGTACTGACTCAGTGAAAGTTAGAGACTCTATTAAACCATCCGAGTTTGAAGATGGTAACGAGATATTGGTAATGTTATTGGAATCGGTAAAGATTGGCGACTTCACTGAAGCAGGCAACGAAATATTGGTAATGTTACAAGAATCGGTAAAGGTTGACGACTCGATTAAAGCGTTAGAAGGTGGAGAAAGAGTTGGATGCATAGTTGTTAAATTCATAGACCGGCTAGTTATCTGGCGTCTTTTTTTTTCTCGCAGCTTTAAGATTCCTTTCCTCTTTAGTCCCAATATATTTATTTTTTGGCCGACCACTGGCACTTGGAACAGAGCTTGGCGACTTCATTGAAGCAGGCAACGAAATATTGGTAATGTTACAAGAATCGGTAAAGGTTGACGACTCGATTAAAGCGTTAGAAGGTGGAGAAAGAGTTGGATGCATAGTTGTTAAATTCATAGACCGGCTAGTTATCTGGCGTCTTTTTTTTTCTCGCAGCTTTACGATTCCTTTCCTCTTTAGTCCCAATATATTTATTTTTTGGCCGACCACTGGCACTTGGAACAGAGCTTGGCGACTTCATTGAAGCAGGCAACGAAATATTTGTATTATTAAAAGAATCAGTAACGGTGGATGACTCAATTAAAGCGTCGGAAGGTGGAGAAAGAGAGTTGGATGTGTAGTTGTTAAATTCAAAGACCTGGAGTTTTTTTTTCTCTCTCTCAGCCCTACGTTTCCTTTCCTCTTTAGTTTTAATATATTTATTTTTTGGCCGACCGCTGGCACTTGGAACAGAGCAATCGGCTGAAGAGGAACGAATTTCAGTCAAAGATGCATTTGAAATGTCAATGCTTATCTGAACAAATGTAGGTATCAGTTGATTTCGAAATGTTGACATAACTTCACTCTGAAGCATATTGTAGAGATGCTGGCGCATTGATTGTACTCGATATACTCGGCCGCATGGATCTTCACCTAATGCTACGGAAGTCGCAAACGCAACCGCAAACACGCCACAACCGTAAGCGTTTAGCTGTTTTTGAACCGGCGGAAAGACCACTACAGGAGCATGGGGGAAAAGTGCGGAAAGGCAATGAGACTGAAGGTCATTTATCATTTATCGCTAAACAAACTATCGTAAACTCGCACCTGACCATGTGTATGCACACCCAATGCCCAACATCGGCATACTCTACGTCCGCGTTATTGTTATCTCGAAATAACAGTTGCAAATGTTCCTGGTCAGGCTGGATTGGATGAACTTGCTTACGCAAGTCAGGTATAAGCAATTCTTAAATAGTATTTGGAGGATGGTAACTGGTGTTACGAGCCAGAATTTCGTGAAATTGATTCACGCAGTCGTCTTCAATATAATTATTGTTTTCAACAACATAAGCTAAACCAGTAGCGTATTCCATTTTATTTAAATTACTACGAGTCTTGCAACACCTTGAAACACCTATCTCAATCAATTGTATGTACAAAATAAAACCGGGCAAGAGCGAGTCGGACTCGCGCACCGAGGATTCCGTGCCATCATACAATACAATATATGATAAGGGCGGTTTATATTTGTTGCAGAACATTGACAGCGCCATATCTTGTCTGATAGCGGAACTTATATAGGTTTTTTTAAACTTTCGATGATTTTTAAAAAAGTATACTAATTGTTGGTTACGAATCAGTTACAGAACGTGATCACCGCGGCATTGCAATTGTTATAGGTAGAGGTTACCGCTTAACATCAGGCGGGCCTTCGGCTTGTCTCGTCATTTAGTAGAATAAAAAAAATATAGTTTCATCATTTTTAGGGTTCCGTACCCAAAGGGTAAAAACGGGACCCTTTTATTAAGACTCCGCTGTCCGCCTGTCTGTCTGTATCCAGGATGTATCTCATGAACCGTGATAGCTTGAAATTTTCACAGATGAGGAATTTCTGTTGCCGCTACAATAAATACTAAAAACAGAATAAAAAACTTAATTCCCTAATTTTTATATTTTATTTAACACAACAAACGCGATTTGTTGCCGTTTTTCGCACGATATTATTAACGGCAACAGGTAGACGCTTGAAATAATCACAGAATATTTAGTTTTATATTAATTTTAAAAATAAATATTTAAGGGGGGATCCCATACAACAAACGTGACTTTGATGCCGTTTTTTGCTCTATACTAATAACGGCATCAGGTAGCTAAATAATGGTACGAAACCCTTCGTACGCGAGTCGACTCGCACTTGGCCGATTTTTATGAAGTTAAGCGTGCCCGCCGACGCGCTCTCTTTGAACCGGGTATAAAAGTTTTCGAGTTCATAGTTTTATTAACATTTTATAATTTTACACAGTTCGATTCTAGACATTCTAAGCTGTATTGAAGTGATTCTTTGAAACTGATTAATTCACGAGATATATTTTTAGGGTTCCGGACCAAAATGGTAAAAAGGAACCCTTATAGAATCACTCTGTCTGTCTGTCTGTCTGTCTGTCACAAGTGGATATCTCGAGAACTACTGATGCTATCGACTTGAAATTTAAAATGGTAAAAGACTACACTTTTTTACTAATATAGCATACATAAAAAAGTTAAAATATATTCGTATTTTGATTGCAGGGGGGCGGATAGGGGATCTCAAAAATTTTAAGTGAAGTTACTAGACCGTGTGGGGTATCATATGAAAGGTATTAATTTGCACATCAATAAACAGTTTTTAGTTTTCCTTTAAACCGTATCGTTTTTGAGTTATTTACAAAAATGTTGAAAAAACGACCGTTCCCCCCCCCTTATCTCCGAAGTTTGCAGAGATAAACCCGTGATACTTTTATAGCTAATAGAAGTATATGTAAACTTTATAGGAAAATTATAGTGAACTCTCTAATTTGCGTAGTTTTTAAGACAAGGGGGGCGGAAGGGGGGTTTTCAAAAATTTTGTGAAGTTAATAGGCGATATGGGATATCATATGAAAGGTATTCATTTGCACATTAATAAACAGTATTTAGTTTTCCTTTAAACCGTATTGTTTTTGAGTTATTTACAAAAATGTTGAAAAATTGACCGTTCCCCCCCCCCTTATCTCCGAAGTTTGCAGAGATAAAACCGTGATACTTTTATAGCTAATAGAAGTGTATGTAAACTTTATAGGAAAATTGTAGCGAACTCTCTAATTTGCATAGTTTTTTAGGCAAGGGGGGTGGAAGGGGGGTTTTCAAAATTTATGTAAAGTAAATAGGTAATGTGGGATATCATATGAAAGGTCGCCGTGGGGTGCCGGCAGTAGAATGATACTCCTCCTCTCATGCCCATGGATGCAGTAAGAGCCTGCTAAGGGATACCTCCGGAAGATGGGCAGCAGCGTCTATCCGTGTATCAACATCCCATACTGCGCTCACCAACCCGCCTGCCAAGCGTGGTGAGTATGGCAACTACCCCTCATGGAGATCCATGAGGGAGGCCTGTGTTCATCAGTGGACGTTTTATGGCTGAAATGATGATGATGATATGAAAGGTATTTATTTGCACATTAATAAACAGTTTTTAGTTTTCCTTTAAACCGTATTGTTTTTGAGTTATTTACAAAAATGTTGAAAAATTGACCGTTCCCCCCCCCCCTCATCTCCGAAGTTTGCAGAGATAAACCCTTGATACTTTTATAGCTAATAGAAGTGAATTTAAACTTTATAGGAAAATTATAGAGAACTCCCTAATTTGCATAGTTTTTTAGACAATGGGGGTGGAAGGGGCGTTTTCAAAATTTTTGGAAAGTTACTAGGTGATGTGGGATATCATATGAAAGATATTCTTTTGCACATTAATAAACAGTTTTTAGTTTTCCTTTAAGTTGTATAGTTTTTGAGTTATTTACAAAAATGTTGAAAAAAATAGCGTTCCCCCCCCTTATCTCCGAAATTTGCGAAGATAAACCTCTGAAACTTTTATTGCTATAAGAAGTGTATGTAAAGATAAGAGGAAATTTATTACAATCTCTCTACATAGCATACTTTTTTAGAAATCATCGAAAGTGTAAAAAATCTACATAAGTTCCGCTATCAGACAAGAGATGGCGCTGTCAAGGTTCTCATACAAATATAAAACCGCCTTTGTTATATATTATATTGTATGATGGCCCGGAACCCTCGGTGCGCGAGTCCGACTCGCTCTGGCCCGGTTTTATTTTATGTAGTATATCTCGTTCATATTCGCAATTAGTGGCAGCTGAGCCGATAGCTCGATAACTACTCAGCCTGTCATTCTTAGTCTTGACTCCGTTTAGGGCTCAAAATAACGGCATTCATGATAGGTGTATCTACATTTTCGTTGACAGCTGTCAAACTTTAATCCCACTAATATTATAAAGCCAAAAGTTTGTTTGTATGGAGGTTTGTTACCTCCATACAAACAAACTTTGATTGAGCTGAAACTTTGCACACGTATAGATGTAGGTCTGGATTAACACAGGCTACTTTTTATCCGGGTACAACGCGTGCGAAGCGGCGGGCAGAAGCTAGTTGGCCATATTCCGAGAACTACTCAGTCCCAGACCTTCCGTTTAGGGCTCAAATGAAAGGCATTGATGATACCTACTTTTCCAATGACAGTTGTCTAAATTTTAAGGCCATACCTTGACAACTACTCTACGTCTGTAATATACACTCGCGAGCAACTGAATCGACTCAAAGCTACAAAATGTACATAGTGTAACTTTTCTCGAAAATTACTTGAGTAATGTATATAAAACAGATAATTTTTTGAAAGTTTATTCCTTAAGCTTTAAAATTATACCATTTGAAAATATACCCAGTATTTTTTAAATTAATCAGGTTTGAACGGAAACGGAGTAAATATAGGGCTCATCAATATTAAAATAAAACAGAAAATTTATGTTAATTGCTCAAAATTTATTGTCTCAATACTTGGTATTGCCTCCCCTAGCTTTAATAACATCTCTAAGGCGGTTCTTCATCGACCCGATAAGTATTTTTATCAATTGTTGAGGAAGCCTTTCCCACTCCTCTTTGAGCGCTATCTTCAGCTCTGCGATGTTTTTGGGCGCCGGATTTATGGCTCGTACCCTTCGTTTAAGCTCGTCCCATAGGTGCTCAATCGGATTGAGATCAGGACTTAGTGCTAGCCAGTCCATGGTCCGAATGCCAACTTCATCCATGAACTGACGAGTGATTTGTGCTGTATGACACCGGGCATTGTCATGCATTAAAAGGAAGCTGTCCTCGATGTAGCCTTCATAAGGCATGATATGGTTCAGAAGAATATCTTCCACATATCGTGCAGCAGTCAGACCGCCTCCTCGGCCTCCACCAGGGATGAAAACGAGCTCCGTTTTTCCTTCCAGTGAAATGCCCGCCCACATCATACACGAACCACTGCCGTAGGACACTGTTTCGGCAAAACAGCACTGCGCAAAGCGCTCGCCTGTAGACCCGAGCTCTCCTGTCACTGCCATGTAGACACAGTCTGGATTCATCAGTGAACAGGACTGACCGCCATTGCTCAGCACTTCAATTAATGTGTCTCTTGGAATCTTCTGTACATCCTTGAGACAGCAGATTGGCTCAGGTTTCGTTGATGAGCGACTTCTCGCTGGCTAAGACCCAGTTGCAACAAAGCAACAACTTGAGCGGCTTCTTCTGATGTTGTATCCATAGTGGTTGTAAATCGACGATCGTAACTTGCGTAAGTGTGTTCAGGTCAACGTCTGATAAGCGACTGATAAGTGTGCATCATTCCTGTCTTCCGGACCCCTTCGGGGGTCTCCGGGTGGGGCCTCGAGGTTACACCTCCTTACCCCGGCTTCTACTCCAGGGGCAACTACCCCTGGGTCATTTGAAAGGTGCCTTTCTGGCTGGCTGTCCTTGTGGTATAGTCTTCGTCTTCTTCTTGGTGTAGGAGATCACGTGGCTGTTGGCGCCACTGACCCTTTTGGTGGGGGGGTCGGGCATGCAGCGGGGCGAGGCCGTTGAGGTGGGCGTGGGGCCCATTGTCGGCGCGGTCGACCATACGATGCGCCGTATGTATTATGTAGTTTATATACAAAGGCCTCGATAGTTTGGATCCGCAAGTCGCGGGCGATGACGTCATTCCTGACATAGCGGCTCGCGCCCGTGCAGATGCGCAGCGTGATGTTCTGCTGCGCTTGTATTCGGGTCCTGTTGGTGGCAGATGTTAGGGCGTACTAGGCTGGTGCAGCGTACGTCAGTCGTGACCGGATGTACATCTTGTACATCCACAGCTTAGTCCCGAGCGGGAGATGTGAGTCCAAGACAGGTCGGAGGAGCCCCCGAGCAGCGCGAGCTTGGCTAAGCGCGCGATCTACCTGGGGCTGCATACTCAACGACCGGTCTAACTCCACTCCAAGGTACCTAGCGTGCGGAACCCATGTGACATCCTGGCCACGAAGCTGCAGAGGGGGAAGGGCTTTTCGGCGTCGGGTGATGAGTAGCGCCGCCGTCTTGCCCACATTGACGGCGATGCGCCACTTGTCCAACCACAGCGGCAAGAGGTTGAGGAGCTTCTGCATCCTCTTGGCGGCGAAGGCGGGGCTGGCAGACGACGCGAAGTACGCGCTGTCGTCCGCGAAGAGTGCGAGGGTGACGTCTTTGATAAGTGTGCACTGCTTGCAGCGGGTTTTATAGGGGGTTGCGATGCGCCTTATTTTCGATGCTGTCGATATTCGATATTTAAAAAAAAGAACTGAAATAATTAAAATTATAAAGGTTTTATTTTAAAGCCTAAAAATCAAGCTATTAAAATATATATATTTTATGTACATTACTCAAGTAATTATCGAGAAAAGTTACACTATGTACATTTTGTCGCTTTGAGTCGATTCAGTTGCTCGCGAGTTTATTATATGTCTACTAGTAGACATATTATAGTATACTAGATGTCCCGGCGAACTCCGTATCGAACCAACTACAACCACTAATTAAACTACCCTACGCTACTGACCCTGTTGGTCCCCTCTAGGGGATGCCACAGCCCCATGATGCTGTAGCCTCACGGTGCAGGCGGTGCGGGACGGCCGTTGCCTGCATCCCGCCGCCTTCTATGAGCGGGATTAGCTCTCTTGCGATACCGCTCCGCGGCCTCTTTCCGGACCATTACGGTCTCACAGAAAGAGGCCACCCTACAGCTACCCTACAATTAGTAATTTACGCAACGAAAAGTACCCTATGTCCGTCTCTATGGTATAATCTACTCCTATATTAAAATTCATCCAAATTGGTTCAGCGGTTTTGACGTGAAAAGGGAACATACATACATACCTACATTCTTACTTTCACCACAGATTACAGAACTTTTATATATTAGTAAGAAGTAGGATAGGATATTTGCGGACGGCCAATAGGTGGACCTTTTTTACGCTTCGAACTTCACCCATTCGCAGTAGATGGCCATAACACCCATAACACTGGAGATTGTGTGATTTGCCCTATTATGTTAGGCTCAGCCGTATTTATTCTGACTCTCCAGCTGCCGATGTCGCCTAGGGTAGGAAAATACCACTAATGGGCATCGTAACTCTTAAAATGTAAAAAAATTCACCAGTGGCGTTATTGAGGGATAACTTTGATGTATTAATTTATCTACCTACTCAGTATCATCATCATCAGCAAAGGTATTGCGGTCGGTTTTTTTGTTAAAAAATTGAAGAATTTTTTCGTTTCATAATAGTTTAAGTGTGTATTTTTTAGTAGGGTTTTTTTCTTTTTCATTGTCCCCGCCGAAACTGACTACACAGAGAAAAGGCGTTAAAATAAGTTTTATTAATTGTAATTACCTACCATAGGTATATTTTATTTTTCACTTTAGTGTATGATGCATCACTTCATATTATTTAATCGATTCTGTAAGAAATCTTATCTTCTATTGGTGCCATACACGATATCACGTATCAATAAGTGTTATCAAACCAATGTCAATTAACATTTAATGTGAACATGAAATATATGCCTACTGGCGTTGTTGTGAGGAATTTATGTTGTTTGTTGCTCACATTGCTTAACAAAATCGTCTATGAAAAAGTTGTTTTAAAGTGATTGTAAGAGGCTGTAAATTATGGATCCACTAAGTTCTGGTGAAACAAATGAAAAAGCGAGTAGGCTGAGGGTGTTGGTGAGTGACAATAAAAAAGGTTAATGTTGACGCTTGTAAAGTACCTATACCATGTACATCTCGGCTCCCGGTTAAACAAAGCTCGCGTCAACGACGCAAGATCGAGCTCAAACAATGCGTGATCTTTAGCCGAACACTACAATGAAGTATTTATTTATTTTTTGTATTAGTATTTGTGTCTTATATTGCACGCACGTGTGCTTCGCAGATAGTTTTGGCCCTATATGGGTTGAAGGCTGTTGGCTTTAGGTATTTAACTGTGTTTATGCCTTTATTTTAAAGAAAAACCACTGTAGGTAGTGATATTCATCATCATCAGCACTTCAGCTATAGGACGTCCACTTATGGAGAATGGTCTCCCTGATTGACCTCCAATTACTGCGACTGGAAGCGGCCTGCACCCACCGCTGAACACATAACACCTACATTGAAATAATTTACATATTTTAATCCAATCCGAATGGAAACCGATTTGGATTCGACGATTAACCTCTTTCTCGAAGTTGGACCTACCTAACTGTATTATTTGCGGGTTGGCGAGCGCAGATTAACGAGTTAAACAGGCAGCTGCCCATCCTTCGTAGGGTTTTCATAGCAGATTCTTACTGCATCCATGGGTAAGAGATAGGGGCAACATTTTACTGCCGGCCCTCCATTCCGGTAGTGACATTATTTAACCGAAATCAAGATATTTTCTAAGTTTTTCTGATATTTCTATGTAATTATCACCATGATGTGATAATTAAATCAGTAAACCAAAAATTAAGAATAACGGTGTTATTACCCTGATTGATAAACATGTAATAAATAAAGAAACTACAAGTTTATAAAATTAAAAATTATAAGACACCCCCGACACTTTACCTAGTCTCTGAGGTTACCTAATTTTTTTTTGTAATGTGTACCTTCGATACTTCTATGCACATCCTCAGCCACCATTCTGTTGTTGCCTTGCTCCACGGGCGTGCTGGTGGCGAGGTGGGTCGACGACCTGGTACACATCGCGGGGCCTCAGTGGATGCGACTAGCACAGGATCGTGGTGGATGGCACAAACTTAGGGAGGCCCATACCCAGCAGTGAGTGAAATTAGGCTGTGGATGATGATGATGATGAATGATACCACACTTGGGTATATTTGAAAACATTAGATTGTTTACCCCTACTTTCAATCCCTATCTCTCATGAATGGCTCAACCAATTTCTATACAATTTCAGTTTTGAGTTCTACACATCTCCCATCTCCTTTCATTTTATACCAAACTCGGGAATATTTATAAACATTCGATTATTAATCCCCTCTTTCACCCATATCTTGTTTACTTCTTAACTGATTTTGATAAAACATGTTTAAGAACCACCGCCGGAAAACTTGCTTTTAAATAATAAAAATTTCATGCAAATCTGTCTACTCCTTTAAGAACTACGGTGCCACAGACAGACACAGACACACACACAAAGCGAACAAACTTATAACACCCCTCTTTTTGTCGGGGTTTGAAAATTGAAAAAAAGCACACGCACCTCTTAAATACAGTTTTGAAATCAGCACCATCTAGTGGGTATGGCTCCTCTTGATTGTCACACGGGGTAAGCGTTTCGCTGACCCTATTGTACTATAATATCGACCTCCGGAGCGCCGCTGGCAGGTGTTATAGTCGGTCGAGACTCAGGAGGCTGCAGTGTTGGTTCTTGCTGCGGGACAAAGTATATATGAACTGCAGATTTTTGTCTGGGTGGAGGTGTTTTTATCTATACTAATATTCGTTTATTTATTTATTGGCACACAAAACCGTGGTTATGAATGCTTATGATATGATACAAAATCTTAAGAACCAAAGATTTGACCGATATCGTGGCTGATTGCCAAAACTACTGAAGTTAAAAACTTTAAAATAACCTACTATAAAAACTTTGACACCATGTTTTCTAGCGGTGGACCTTAATTAGGATGTATTAACATCGGTTAAGGTTAGTACGGTTAATAATACGTTCAAGATATGGAGGGGGAAGGGGGGGGGGTGAAAAAGGGGGTGAATAAGCGAATATTTCCAAATACTCACGTTTGTTATCAAATTAAAGGTCTGTAGAATGCAAAACTGAAAGTTAATTAGAAATCAGTTGAGTCATTTATAAAATATGGGCGGAGGGTGAAAGTGGTGATGAACAATCGAATGTTTTTATATGATGTGTAGATTGCAAAACTAAGGGTACGTACACATTATAATATAAAATTAGGTAACCTCCGAGACTAGGTAAAGTGTCGGGGGTTACTTAAAAGTTTTAATTATAAAAACTTGCTAAACTGTTGTTTGAAGACGATTTTTTACAAACATATGCAGGGTTTTGACTTGAAAAATGTTGAAATAATTATTTATCCTTACCTTACATTTGGAACTACGTACGTCAGATAGAATAAAGTAAGATAAAATAATACATACATTTAATAAATTATAATTTTTTTCCAAAACATAATGTTATCTAGATTTTTTTTCTTGTTGAGTGCTTATCCGGAATATTTTATTGAATGTTGTATGCTTAATAATTATAATATGTGTAGTTTCTAAATTAAAATAGAAATTAAAAAAAATCATAAGCCTTCAAATCTAGGAAATAGAGGAAATACACAGTTGTCTATGGTAAACTTGGCAAGCCCAAGTGACGCATGCGCGCTCGCCCTGGTACTTGGGCGGGTGGACGCGGTAAGGCGGCACAGGGCGGACACTCGTGCCAGCGACTTCATCGATCTGAATCGCCCCGCACTGCGCTTGTAAGTTTCTATCCAGTGGACAACCGCGTCGCGGCAGCGGCAGCGTGAAACCATGCAACCTCCACCTAGAAAGGTGAGTGCACCTTCTCGTGTAGGTTCACGGTCTACGTAACCCGACTCACTCGACGCCAGTGTCAACAAGCTAACACCTTAATAAGGAAACTAAACCTCTGTGGTGCGTTTAATCCTGCCACAATCGGTAGCGTAGTTTCAAATCACTTTGGTAAAAATCAAATCCCGATCTGGTTCAGTTAGTGATGCTCCCGCTTTTTGGCAAGTTCTTGAATGTGAGACAAACACATGCCAAAAATCACAGTTGTGTGTGGTTTTTAGGACAGTTAAATCAATAAGAGATTATCTATGTAACGGATATTGTAACACAAAATAAATTTTCTGTTTCTAAAATGTTAATGATTATATTTAATGTTATATTATAGTTAGTTAACCTTTAGGGGCTGGTTCGTAATTAATAATTTTGTTAAGGATATTGAGGCATATCGTTACCTATATTGAGGATATTGTTTTGTCTGTTAGGTATCTTGTAAACTACAATGTAAAATAGTACAAAGTTAGAAGGAGCGAGGGGTCCTTATCATCAAATTGTTTATTGTGTTTATTATGTACCTAAATCTATCCATGTTAATATATTGATAACTATAACTAATGATTTTGTAACATCTTACCCAATATTTATTTAACCACGTAAACTTTAAAACAAAATTACTTTTTTCATATTATTGTATTGTTTAGGATGGCTTTATTTATAAACGCCACATTAATTTAAGGCAATAATTGACGATTTTTGACAGAAGTGAGTGCTGCTTAAATCTGATTGGTTTTTGTAAGCCTCAAGGGTTAGGCCAAACTAAGGGAGGCCTATGCCCAGCAGTGGGTGAAGTCAGGCTGTGGCTCCTATGAAATATGTTGACGTGCTAGAACTCGTGTATGAATCCGTTTAAGGATAATTGGTTCCTAGACCGTTGGCGCATTGTTTTTCGTGTTGGGTTCGCGGTCTGCTGCCTACGTCCTGAGTCTCTATTCCGGATTTCACAACTATGTTGTACTTAATGGATCCAGTTTTGATTGTTCTTTTACGATACAACTGTCAAAACCAGAGCAGTTATTGGACATTCTGCGGCTACTGTGATAGTAGCGAGGCATGGTGCGCACGTAGCTGTTATAAAAGCAGGACAACATTGACATCTTTTTAACATTATGCACCTTGACTCTCGGGTCCCAAACTTTTGCGCTGTTCTCAGCACACTTCGCATGAAAGCATCACACAGCCGCTCTTACGTTTTGTCAAAGTCTTTGTCTTATTGTTGCTAAATATTACTTACTCACTGAAGTAAAAAAGCGTGTCCATAACGAGGTTCACATCGAATAATTCTTTTGCAAACACTGTCCACAAGTCAAAGCGGTTATTAGTTTCAGTTTTTATCAGACTTTAAATCCTAGAATGTTTATATTGAACTGCGACCAGATCCACATTGTTTGCGATCGCGCAATGTGGTTTTTAGCATTTAGTCTAACCGTTGGTAACATAACTCGAAGTCTCAAGCTTTTGAGACACATTGGCATTGCTACGAAGACACTTTACGGCACTGAAACACAGTCTAAGTTTGATCTAGTTTCCCAAAGTTATATACCACCTGACCAAGGTAAATACCGATACTCCATCAAAGTTTGTTTGGGAAAGTTTTACTTACCTATATTTTAAACCAGTTCTCGATCACATATCATCATCAGGCAACTAGGCGTTTCGGCTGAATGTTTGTATGTCATCATCATCATTCCAGCCGTAAAAAGTCCACTACAGGCCTCCCTCATGGATCTCCATGCGGGTTAGTATCCATACTCACCACGCTTGGCAGGCGGGTTGGCGAACGCAGTACGGGATGTTGATACACGGATAGACGCTGCTGCCCATCTTCCGGAGGTATCTCTTAGCAGGCTCTTACTGCATCCACGGGCATGAGAGGAGGGGTAACATTCTACTGCCGGCACCCCACGACAATATTTAAAGGCAATATAAAATTAAAAAGTTAAGGAGATTACATAAATACAAGTCAATTGTCGTGGGGAAATGTCGATTTATTTGGGGGTTAGGTTAACCGTTTTTTTGTCCGAGGATTACCCTTGAACGGATGATCGGTTTTTGATGAAATTTAGAACTTATGGACATTTATTTATTTATTTATTTGAGCCACCAACAGAGGATACACAGTAAACGTACAAAAATAGTAATATTAATATAACCTAGGCTAGTGTTCCCCCAATTACAGGCAGCTACAGTATAACAAATTATAATTTTTTTAAGTCATAGCAAAATCAACATTTTAACAGATGTTTCTATTGATCTATTCACAGAGTGATAAAAAGGTTCTCCTAAATCGAGGTCGTTTATTTCGGAAAAAGCGTTGTAAGTTTTACACAGCCTAGACTACACAGTTTAAATATTCTTACACACACACAGTCGTCTTTATTTACGTAGGCAGGTACGCCGATTACAGCCTACCAGAAGCGAAGCTCAATATAAACAAACTGATTCATCATTTCAGCCATAAAACGTCCACTGATGAACACAGGCCTCCCTCATGGATCTCCATGAGGGGTAGTTGCCATACTCACCACGCTTGGCAGGCGGGTTGGTGAGCGCAGTATGGGATGTTGATACACGGATAGACGCTGCTGCCCATCTTCCGGAGGTGTCCCTTAGCAGGCTCTTACTGCATCCATGGGTAGGAGAGGAGGGGTAACATCCTACTGCCGGCACCCCACGGCAACTGATTAACTGATGAACTTAAAACTGATTAATAACGTTTTATATTATAACAGAATTTTTATTAATTGTGATTTGTTGACCACTCCTATCAATGTGAATTGTAATCATTTCAGTTAAAAAATCACCGTTAATTGAGCACGCAGACTTTAAGTGTTCCATTTGTTGACATTAGGTATCTCATGTTATGGCTATACGCAACTAATTAACAAAACCACTTCATTCCGCTTCACTGATATAGAGTCACCGCGACCGTAGCCGCTTGAAGACCAGGTCCAAATTGAGTTACCTACAGCTGATTTGCTGAATGTTGTACGGTTTGGAAATTATCCAAAAAAGACGCAAGGAATCAAATATCAAAATGTTAAGCTATATCTCTCTATGTAGTATAAAGTATTAAGTATATCAGTCATCTAGTACCCATAACACAAGCTCTGCTTAGCTTGGGGCTAGATGATGCTGTGTGATTTGTCCAGCATTATTTATTTATTTATTTAAGGTTGTAGGTATCATCATCTCTATGCTTATATCCCACGCTAGATGGGGTCGGCTCAACATGTTTTTCCACGCTCCCCTTTCAGACTTTAAACATCCGTAGGGTCTTGTCTTCTCTTAAGAAAAGTATTGGTTATCTTATTGTTTTTCTCTGGGAGCATTAATTTTGTGTGCTTGCAGGCTGGTCTGCGTTACCATATTTTCTGGTGGTGTTTTTTAGAAATAATTTTAAGCCTGGTTTTGATCTCTGCGGTCGGGGGATTGCAAATGCCGATATCGTCTGAGTTTGGATTGAGATTAGCTCCTTCCTTTGCCAACTCATCGGCCCTGCCCTTCTATGCGCTTGATCTTTTTGTTTATTTGAATTTGACTATGTGCTTCTTTGCTTGTTTTCTGAAGGGCACTATGTCATTCTGCAATATATAATGCCCTTCAAAAACTAGCACAGTTGTCCTAATTCTATATATTTAATGTTATTAAAAATAAATTTAGCTTTTTTTACAGTAAATTCAAACGTTTAATCAAAATAAATAACACGAGTCGAAGAAATAAGTCTCCATGGATTAACAGTAGAATTTAAAATATGTGCAATAAAAAAAGACATACTATTTACAAAACGGAAAAATGATCCTACTAATGAAATACTAAGATTAGAAATACTTACAATAAATTTAAAAATAAAACTCACAAACTATTAGATATATTTCGGAATAAATATTACATGAAACTAATAAATGTACATACCTTAGAATAATAACGTAATATAAAAAAAGGTAAAATAGCAACGAAAATCAATCGTTCTGTACTCCTTTTACTTATGGTATTATAACCGATTTTGAAAGTGAAAGAGATGCATGTACAGTTATACTCTTTGAATTTACAAGGATGGCGTAAATAAACAGTCAAATGGTTCTAAATTTGGTTCTATTTATGACGTATAAAGCTAAATAAAGCAATAATAAACGTAAAGTTAGCTATAAAGATTACTTCTAACAAACTTAAGGCGTTTGACACATTAAGGCATTCAACACTAATATTTAAATTGGAAAACTCAGGAGTTCGAGGACCAATCCTTGTGTGTGTAAAATTATCTGTAGTAGTTTGTTAAGGTTGAAAATGATGGTAAGCATCGTTATTAACGGATCGGTTCTTGGGCCGCTTCACTGTTTGGCCTATGTCAATGATATGGATCAAGTAGTCAACCACTGTTCTATCTACCAATACGCAGACGACACATGTCTTATGGCTGCTAGTGAGGACCTCTTCACGGCAGCGGAGTGGATTTAGCAAGATTTTACCCAAGTCTGTAAGTGGTCGCATGATGCAGGACTAGTCTTAAACGCAAGCAAAACAAAAATAATTCACGTCCACTCAAGCTTTTCACAGTAAAAGCACACGACCATAGCTGTATGCACGATGTGACATCATCGAACAAGTCAAACACCATACTTATCTAGGTCTGATTGCGAATGATAGTTTGGATGGGACTACCACGTAGATCGAGTATGTGACAAACTACGAGCTGTTTATATTTTTAAGTTAATTCTACCTACTAAAACCAAAAGTACCATACAAAATCCTTTTATCAAATGTATGTCTAATGGACTAGAAGATTTAATTGTTTCTTATGGTATACCAAGCTACGGACTAATTTTTAAAACTTTTAAAGATAAAATTAGCCGTGGGGCGCCGGCAGCAGAATGTTGCCCCTCCTCTCATGCCCGTGGATGCAGTAAGAGCCTGCTAAGGGATACCTCCGAAAGATGGGCAGCAGCGTCTTTCCATATATCAACATCCCATACTGCGCTCGCCAACCCGCCTGCCAAGCGTGATGAGTATGGCAAATACCCCTCATGGAGATCCATGAGGGAGGCCTTTGTTCATTAGTGGACTTTTTATGGCTGAAATGATGAGATAAAATTTACAATCTTCAACTAAGGCTCCTAAAACTAACTGTACCCAAAAAAATAAAACAACAATACAATGACAATTTAATATTTAAATATGCCAATGTTTTACCTATCTATACATAGGATTTGGAATGGATCTGGTGTCTGGTTTGCCGAGTGCATTTGTAAGTGCTGCGCTATCTGTTATGAAAACGAACACTGTCTTGAAAAATCTGTACAATCTGTAATTTCTTTTGTTGCTTAAAAAAGCCCAGGCGTTTCCGCCTGGAAAGCTATTGCCTATCCATCCGCGGCTGCGTTCTACATAGTCCAATTTCTGGACAGTATAAGTCAAAGCCTGCGCTTGTTTTCAGTTTGGCCCCGGCTATGTAAATATGATAGATGGAGAGAGATATTATTTCTTCCGATTCATCTTGACTGGTCACAAAGTACCTTTTGTCGTTCAGGTTTGTCGCTGCTATTCTATTTGTATCTACCATTTAAGGTTTTCGGTATAATTTTTATAGTCTTTTTCAGTATTTTGTAGAGGTTTGTAACTCTTGCATTTCCTTTCCATTGATTAGATTTTATACTAAATGCGACCGACATTGCTTCTTGCTATATATTTATAGAGCACGCAAGCCTTTAAACCGGTTGCAGCTTTAACCAGTTCGTCCTTGGCCACCACACCACTGCTCCATAGGTGAGCACTGGTCGTACCATTACTGTGTACATTTAAGACAAAGCTTTGGTTTAGACCCCGGTTTTGTCCGACAGCTCGTGTACACTGCCATAATACGTTCGTGGCTTTTGTGGTTACGTGGTCGAGCTGCTTACCCCAGAGGAGTTTGCTGTCTAACCAAAATCCGGAATATTTAACCTCTTTACTGAGTGTCAGTTTTGTTCCAAACAGAGAGGCGAGTTCCAGCTTAGGTATTTTTAGTAAAGCACTGTTCTTATCTTATACTTTTTACTATATTTCTAATTTAGCAAGGCAAATTCCGGTTTTTTCGATACAATATGTAACCGTTTATGAATGTAGTTATATACTAAGACAGTTTCCACTTTAATTTTGCCAATAGAATCCACTTTATCTACCACGTTATTTAGTAAAGTCCGCAATAAAGTAGGTAAAAAAAAATAAATAATAATAATGCTCGACAAAACACACAGCATCATCTAGCCCCAAGCTAAGCAGAGCTTGTGTTATGGGTACTAGATGACTGATATACTTAATACATTATACTACATAGATAGATATTTTTATTATATATAGAAAAACACCCAGAACACCCTGAACAAATATCTGCAGATCGTACAGACATTTGTCCCGAGGCGGGAATCGAACCCGCAACCTCTAGCGTCGCAGGCGGACCTTCGCCCGCTGCGCCACAGAGATCGTCCTCGGTAGGTACAAGTGGGGCTATTACTTTTGATGAATTGCACTAAATCAAAGTAAAACTTGATTCGCTCCAAACAATTATGTCATAAATCATAATGTTCTAATAATTTTAAAAGTGTTTCTAATTAATGTGTTTAATTAGGGTGTGGTTTTATTATTTATTATTTATGTATTGTTGTCTCGTACTACGTAATGTTATTTCAGTTAAGGTCTTTCAGGGTTCAAAGTCAATCACCACGCAGTCAAAATAAATAGACGACCACAGATACACTAGCTGTTGGCCACGAACATAACACGAGGGAGCGACTTCTTTCAATGAAATCCCATTGCATTTGAATTTGATTTGGACTGGCGTGTGTGTGAAGTTCAGTTTTTTAATCAATTATTTATATAGTAAATCATAGTGTCAGATTGTCGTAATCAATTTTATTAGGATTATTTTATGTAGAAAGAAAGGGCCTGAATAATTAATTATTAAAAAGCCAAAAAGTATCTTAATTATCAGTCTTGGTACATTCCCACATAAATATTTTATCCAACTGTGGTTGTTTAAATCCAGTATACTCTATCATATACTCAAGTTTATGCAACTTACGATAGCACGTCCTAATTTTACCTGAGCTGCTAACTTGTTGCTGCTAACTTTAATGCAATATTGATTGTTTAATTAAAATCAAGTAGGCATATTGAATATTGTAACAAACTTAACGAATTATTGTATTGTCATCGGTCCCTGATAAGTTGGCAACGTTTTTAAAGGTTTTTCAATTAATTGTTGTGGGGTGCCGGCAGTAGAATATTACCGCTCCTCCTCATGACCGTGCATGCAGCCTGCTAAGGGATCCGGAATTGAATCCGAATCCGGAAGATGGGCAGCAGCTTCGTTCCGTGCATCAACATCCCGATCTGAGCTCACCACCCCGCCTGCCAAGCCAAGCGTTCACCACGCTATGTATTATGGCAACTACCCCTCATGGAGATCCATGAGGGAGGCCTGTCTTCAGTAGTGGACGTTTTACGGCTGAAATGATGATGATGAATAAATTAAAAGTGGGTTAAAACAACGTTCGAAGATTCCGTTACAGATATATGATAAAAAAATACTAAAATTTGTCTCGTGGAGGGAATAGCACCTTCAACGGATTTTGGTAAAATCTCACTATGTTTAAACTTCATGAAAATCCGGGCATATGTTCAAGAGTTACAAAAGCATCAGTTAATAAATTCCCATATCTCGAAAACTACACCACTTATCAAAAATACCCCAAAAATAGACAATCGATGTTGATGTAATCTTCTTATGTTTCAAATTTGATTAAAATCGGATCATTCGTTTAAGGGTTATCCTCGTACAAAATAAATCGATAAAACCCTCATCTCAAAAACTACCCCATAAATAAACATTCCCCCACGTCAATCGAATGTATTGATGTAATCGCCTTATTAAATTTCATCAAAATCCGATCATCAAGAGTTATCCTCGGGCAAAAAATCCGGACATACATAATAATAAACATCCAGCTGAAACGCTAAGTTAGAACTTAGTTCGCTTCGCTCACTCGTTCGACTTACATAGTATAAAGCACGAATTGTAAAGTGACACGCTAAAGGTGGACATTTTGTTACAGAGTAATTACACCAAATTCCTGAAGAACCTGCATAGCGAGCAGATCGCCAAGCTCAATGCCAAGAACCAGCATGAGTGTGATCTGCTCGAGGATCTTCGCACCTACGTCATCAAACGAAGCGCTATCGAAAAGTCTTATTCTGAGGTAAGTGGGTGTTAAGCACAGAACATAAATCTTTTACAGCTCTGTGGTGTTAAGAGTAACAATGTAGCTATCATCATATTTGTTTTTTGCACCCACTGCCGGGTATAGGCCTCCTCTTTCATGCGCCATCTTTCCGGTCCCTTGCGATTTGTGTCCACCGGTTTCCAACGGAACTAACGATGTCATTTGACCATCGAGCAGTAGCTATAAGTTGTACGAAAACATAGTTTTATTCGCATAAGCAAATTTTAAAAATCTATCGTAAGTTTTTATGTCAGGATTCACTTTAGATGTCTTATATTAACAGTGCTGGATTTACCAATAGGCTGAGCGCCTAGGGCGGCATATTTACACCATTTCTTTTTTTAGTCGTGGAGAAACAAAACCAATATACAAAGGAAAACAATCTTTGATATAAAAAAATCATAATCATACCTGCTAATAACGTGAAAAGCTGTTGTAATGAGAACGATAGAGTACAAATCATAAAGTTACAATTTCATTGTTTCCATATTTCTTAGGTCAGTAGGGGCGGAAAAAATGTAATAGCCTACGGGCGGCAAATTTCTAAATCCGCCACTGTATATTAATTAATCACTTACAGACATCTGGACTCTATGATGCTATGTTTCTTTCGGCGGTTAATGACCACAATAAATAAAACCGGGCAAGAGCGAGTCGGACTCGCGCACCGAGGGTTCCGTGCCATCATACAATATCATCATCACCATTACAGCCGTAAGATATCCACTGCTGGACATAGGCCTCCCTCATCGACTTAGAGATCCAAGTGCATGAGGGGTTGTTGCCATACTCACCACGCTTGGCAGGCGGGTTGGTGAGCGCAGTTCGGGATGTTCTTGCACTTGAAGAACTTGATTTTTTTATATTGTATATTTTCATAAATGTTAAAAAGTTATACACTTACCGCCTTATTCATATTCCAAATCCTAGCGGAGTCTCGTGAGCTACAACAAAATGTTGCCACACATTAAAAATCATTAATGAGCAACCGTTGATCGTGAGTAGCAAACTTTGATTTCATAGACTAAAGCTGAATTTTAGAAAACTTGCAATTTTGGTGATTTATCTTTACCCTAACAACCTTCAAAATTTTATCGTCGTTCATAAGACCTTTCCTTGTAAACTTGGGTACTAAATAGTCCAATCATAGCACCAAAATAGTCTGGATAGTTGTTTTGTTTTGTTGTCTTTACGTGAATTTTGCATAAAATTTTACATTTCACATAAATAATGACGGGCTCAGTGTTGAGCATTTAAGGCATGCCGGAGTGCACCTTCCAAACGTTCTCGCTATGTTTTTCACAATGTGCATTAGTCACTCTCACTTACCATTGGATTTAATGAAAACAATAGTGGTTCCCATTGTGAAAAACAGAACGGGGGATGTGTCGGACTCTAAGAACTACCGACCTATTTCTTTGGCTACCATTATTGCAAAAGTGCTGGATGGTTTGCTTGATTCTTATCTAGATACATATTTAGACCTTCAAGACGCTCAGTTCGGGTTTCGGCCTGGGCTGTCTACAGAAAGCGCAATCATAAGCCTCAAGCATACCATCCAGTATTATACAGACCGTAGGACGCCGGTGTACGCCTGTTTCCTTGATCTCTCCAAAGCCTTTGACCTTGTCTCATATGACTTGCTGTGGAGAAAACTGGGGGACAGGGGTGTGCCGGTTGAAGTCCTTAGAATATTTAAGTTCTGGTATGATAAGCAAACGAACTTTGTTAGATGGGCTGGTTCTCTTTCGGCGGCATATAGATTGGAGAGCGGGGTGAGACAGGGGGGGCTGACTTCTCCCAAGCTCTTCAATTTGTATGTAGACGACCTCATCGGTGGGCTCAGCAGTAAACGTGTCGGCTGCCGCATCAATGGCGTAAGCATAAATAACATCAGTTACGCCGATGACATGGTGCTGCTGAGCCCGACGGTGGGTGGGCTGAGAGAGCTACTAGGCATCTGTGAGGAATACGCGGCTGAGCATGGGCTTATATATAATGCCACTAAAACGGAATATATGGTTTTTAAGGCCGCCGGTAAATGTCCAGAAAACAATCTTAGTGTAACCCTCAATGGCTTGAACATAAAACGCGTGTCGAAATTTAAATATCTTGGACATTTCCTTACCGACGACCTTAAAGACGATGTAGACGTTGAACGGGAACGTAGGGCTCTATCGGTTCGAGGAAACATGTTGGCTCGCAGATTTTCTCGTTGTACTGACCAAGTAAAGATCTCGCTTTTTAAAGCATATTGTCAGAGCTTTTACACGGGAAGTCTGTGGGTCAGGCATACCAAAAAATCGATGGACACCCTACGCATCCAGTATAATAATATTTTTAGGATGATGATGCGACTGCCCCGTTTCTGCAGTGCATCAGGGATGTTTTCGCAGTACCACACTGATGGCTTTTTTGCCATCATACGCAAAAAAACGGCTTCCCTGATGCGCAGGATACGGGACAGTCAAAACAGCATCCTGAGAACTGTGGCAGAGTGCCTATCATCACCACTCTGGAAGTGCCTTATACAGAGGGTGATTAATGAGGGGACCTTTATCGTTAATTAATCACCCGTGGTGCATCACAGTCCCCTTCTTTTTAAGTTTAAGTATATAACTCGTGTAAATATGGATTTATTGTGATCTGAAATAAAAGATTTTTTTTTTTTTATTATTATTTATAAATCGAATTGCATCAAAATTCCTGTTTTGAACTAAAATTGGTCAATAACTCTTAAGTTTTTTTTTTAAATTAAACAAATTACATACCGTTCGAAAGGCATACACCAAGGATGTTTCGACGAAATCCTAAATCTTCAATCACTTTTAGTAGTTTTTTTAATGCAATTCATTTTAAAATTCGAGTGCGCTATTAATGCTATCAATGCGGCTTTTAATCAAATTTCCCAGACATTTTTCTGCTAGGAGGAAATAGGGTTCGCGTTATTTTGCGGAAGTCCGATTCTTCGCATTGCCCACGTCGCGTCGCGTCGTGCTAACGGGGTCAATGCTGTAAGTATAAGGATTTTCTCGGCTGTTTTATTTCCAGTCACATAACGGCCAACACGGTTTGGATAAACGTAAGCATCTGTTTTTTCAGTCTGAATTTAAAATTCTAATTTTGATAGTTAGATAATGGTTTCACGATGTAATCAATATTTTAATTATATACCTATTATCAACCTTGAGATAAGCACAATTGAGATGAGATTTGAACATAAGGATTATAATGTCTAAGGTTTCTTGAAGATAGTACCTACTTTTTACTTCATAACATTTCCACTTATTATCACCTTATAGCTAAGAGCACTCGATCAAGTCATCTTTCGAATAAAAAGGTACATTCAAAATAGATTCATCTGTTTGGCAGCTGCGATGTCACTAAACACACACATACACTCACACAACATTATAACACCCCTCTTTTTGGTCGGAGGTCAAAAAACACTAAAATAAATTTTAAATATAAATAATTACGATATAAGAGATTATATAATATAAGAGCCTACTAAGGGATACTTTCGGGAGATGGGCATCAGCGTTATTCCGTGTAAGTATCAACATCTCGTACTGCGCCCGCCAACCCGCCTACTAAGCTTGGTGAGTATGGCAACTACACCTCATGGAGATCCAGCCTGTGTTCAATAGTGGACGTTTTACGGCTGAAATAAAGATAAAATAATAACCATAAATAAATAGGTAATGCATAGTTCCTTAGAAACCAATAAAGTAAATAGATAATATTTATAATTTAGTGACTACCCTATAAGATAAACCTTAGAATGTTAATCCGTTACTGGTTATTGGCTGTCAGTGATACATATTCGTTTGTTATAAGAACTGTGGATTTTGTGAATAAATCAAATAAACAAATAATGCCTACCCTTGTTAAGAAACACTGCTCCTGATGCCGCCATCCTTATCTATACAATTACAATAATCCTTACAACGATACAATTACAATAATCCCTACAAAGATACAATTACAATAATCCCTACAACGATACAATTCTTGTTGGCAGGCGCTCCTCAAGATCTCCTCAGCGTATCTCAACAAGAAGATACCAAATATCCCAGACATCAAGGTCGACGGTTCCGAAGACAAATGGTATGTACGATTAGGTAATTAGCATTCCGAACGGATAGGTCGTGTTGCGTATCAACTGCACAGATTTGCCGATTCGTTTATCACGATAGGAGTAGGCTCGCCTGCTCCGCCGTGCGCCTTGCGCAATGTATGAGCCTTATAACAATATAAATGACACTTTGGTTGAGTTTGGCGTGGCGAATGAGGACGTTAGTATAAGTGCCATGAATACGACGGATGCAATGCCTGCAGAAACGATGGAAGTTATCTGTTCTATTCGGCAGGAAGTAGAACCTCTTAAAAGGAGACATGAGGAGATTTCATCAGATGAAGGTTGGAATGTCGTTCAATCGAGGAGTCGGAAGGTAATTCGTACTACTAGTGTCAAAATTGTTGAAAAAATTCAAGTTTTGGTAACGTGTAGTTCTGGCTTGCCTCAACAGTTTGCCTTGGCGAAACTGCTCAGAGATAACAATATCAAGGGAATTATTGATGTAAAGTACGTGCATCAACATAAAATTGTAATCACGTTTGTGGAGGGGAGTAATGCGGACCTACTTGTTCAATGTAAGACGTTCGAGGATTTAGGCTGGAGATGTCAAAGGTCGTCAGAAGTAGGACTTTCTTACGGTATCATAAGAAATATTGATTTGGACGTGTCTAAAGAGGAGATACACATGTGCATATTTATGGTATGAGAGTTAAGGTGGGCTCGTACATTTTTCCGGTTACGCAATGTTCTCGGTACTGGAAGTTTGGCCATTTGCGTCTATTGTGCCCTTCCAAAATGGTAGTATGCCCGAAATGCACGAACAATCACGAAAACTGCGAGGAAACCAGATTTCGATGCGTAAATTGCATCGGAGCACATATGGCACTACAAAAAATATGTCCCGTATTAAAAAAAGAGAGGAGGATTAGAGAATTAATGTTCGAATTTAACTGCACCTATCGAAAAGCCCTCACAACATATGTGCCCCCATCTCCAATTCCGTAAAGATGTTTTTCTTTTTTATTTCCCCGCTTCCTGAGGTTTACAGACCGATGCCGACTCCACGGGAACCCTTACAAGTTCAGCAAGAGAGGGTTATTCTAGCCAAGAACGTGAGAATGATGTCCGAGTTATTTTCTACGCCCCTGTCTGAGCCCACGGAGGAGATCCCATTCATATTGGTACAAAATCGTATAAAATCCCAGTGTAAACTATAAACACGCCCCCCCCCTGTTCGGCCCCTATGGAGACCGATAACAATAAGGACTCGGAGTGTTCAGAAAGTGAGCAATGTGATAGTTCCCCTCCAAACCTCCCTCGCGTTAATACCCCTCGCGTTCATCGTAGTGGTGATATTATTGAAGACATGAGTTTTGTACGCTTACTTGCAAAGATAAATTCAATGTGTGTATACAAATAAGTAAGGAATCTCTGGATACTAAAATACAACAAGTGGTATCAATCTGTGGAGAATAGATAATGGCAAATATACTCAGCGGTATCTCGGCTGGCTCCCTTCTTAACATATTTGCCAATTATGGCTAATAACGCCCATATTAATATTAACGTTAAAATTGTGCAATGGGATTGCCAAAGTTTGCGCCCAAAATCTTACTCTCGAAATATTACTTGTACAAGAAAAGATTCATATCGCGGCGTTGAGCGAGACCTGGCTCGAGCCTGATAGCTATCGTAATGACTATTGTACATATAGATAGGATAGGTTAGATGAATATGGCGGTTTAGCCATTTTAACACAGGTCTGTTAGAAACTTTCCTTGCGTAACGAGTTGCCCAAATACAGGTTTTGAACTTCTACATGTTAAGATTTTTAACGGCCCTTATATTGAGAATGTTTTGTCGGTGTATTGTCCATCAACGGTACATACTGTACAAAACGATTGGGATTACAATTTGTCTCTGTTAAATAGTAAATCATTGATATTAGGCGATTTCAATGCCCACCTTACGGCCTGGTCTTGTCGCACTGATCAAAGGGGATCTCAGATTTTCGATTAAATGCTAGAAAACAATTTTAGTTACCTAAATAATGGTATGCCTACTGGTAAAAGGTAGGTAAACAGGGGCAACAGTCCTATAGCTGAGAGATGTTACGGAGAATATATTAAAGTGCTGCAGTGATCTGAAAGAAACAGATGGAAATGCTTCTAATTTTACGACTTACTGCAAAGGAAATAAGACTTTAAATTGCGAATTTATAGTATTAAATTGGATACAAAGTGAAATCAATTCCTTATTTTTTGGATTGGTTAAAATAGTTTTTTTTATAATGTTAGAAAAAACTAGAGTAAGCGAGTTAACACTAGTCCTGTCATTTTAAATCGTGTTTACTGACTACAAAATAAAATTAACGCCAAAGGCTGTAGAAAACTATTTTGAACGTTTTTTTATTTATGAGAACGCCTCTTTTTACTTAGTTTTTCACGGGCATTTTTCTCGTGGATACCACTTATGCTAACAGCGTGATTTGCATTTTGTACGCAAATACGACCAGGTTCTTCGCATTATATGCAAAATCTGTTGAATATCGTAAGTTTGTTTCAGAAACTCCACCTATGTAGATTAGTTTCCTTAGCAACCTTTATAACAGATGCTTGCAATGTGTTGCAAATTTCAATCCAATCCTCATGAAGGAATTTTACCATAATAGATCTATACGATTAAATCTCCGAAACCAAACCGTGCTCGAAAGCAAGAAACCGCAGACACCGTAATGTTAACTACGGATTTATGAGAAAATGATAATAATTTAGTGGTAGAAATTCTGACTGGTAATAAGCTCCCGCTCTGATGTGCGGTGCAGAAAGCAAATGAACATCACGTGACTACCTTCTACAATTATTAGGAGTTTAAAACTTTGGCCAAAATCAAATTTGACTTCTCGCTTAACTTGTTTAAAATTCGAAAAACTACTTGTATCTCATGTACAGACGCGTTAATAGTAAAGAATACCACTTAATCGGCCAGTCACAAGTGGTATCCTTTAGTATGAACAAAAATAATTATTTGATTATATTTGTTTACAATTTGGTTTAAAAATCCTTACGCTGTCTTTTGGTATAAAAAAATTGGATTGGATTTGTACTTCCGGACTTTGCCAGGGGGATATCCCTTGGCAAAGTCCGGAAATACAGAACTATATATAGTATGTTCTGATATCTTCTAGAACTCCACGGCCGAGACATCAGGAATAAAAAATCAAGTCGCCACTATATTGGGTGTTTCTTGAAAAACTTACTTTTTAATAAATTTGGTTAGGGCAAAATTTGTTGGGTCAGTTTTGAATAATTATATTCCATTGATGTACATACATCTCTACATAATATAAACTTGTGCATACTACGGATACATACTTAACACTAGTTTCTATTATTTGTGGAAAATTGGATTTCCATGTAAATCTTATTCAATATTTAGCCAAATAGGAAGATAAGAAATAGTAGGCTATGCTACCTTGGCCTAAGATTTAGATAGCTCATTAAAATGATCAAGCTACTCAAGCAAACACCTAAATGAGTATTTGATAATTACCTAAGTAAGCAAATTTAATTTGTAAAAATAATTTTTGTCTTTGCCTAGCACGACCGCTACGAAAACCGATAAAAGCATTCAAGATTTTCGACGTTGCTGGTTGGAGCCCCGTCGGGTACAAAGATTTAAATTGCATTTTTCATTTCTATTACTACCGAAGTTACGAAAATAATAATAAATAAGCTATATTTATTTTAAATAAAACGCGCATAATGGTAGATACCTATCATTTATGGAAATGAAAAATTAAAATAAAAAAAAAAAATGCTGGACAGATCACACAGCATCATC
The DNA here is from genome assembly GCA_963082625.1 of Pasiphila rectangulata. Taxonomy (NCBI): domain Eukaryota; kingdom Metazoa; phylum Arthropoda; class Insecta; order Lepidoptera; family Geometridae; genus Pasiphila; species Pasiphila rectangulata. Next base: position 22,528,649 of record OY720236.1, on the reverse strand, counting down.
TAGCCCCAAGCTAAGCAGAGCAATCATAATTTTTCATTCTGACGGAATTCAAACCCGCACACCCTTAACGTGGGCTGCCTATGCCGTTTGGCTATAGAATCACCAGATCGAAAGTTTAACTGTGTCAGTAACTGCCTATGTCTTTTTACTCTTTCCTACAATTAAATGTTTTTAACATTTAACACAAATTAAACGTGAGTCTTTAAAATGATTAAGCTTCCACCTACGAAGTTATAATGGCGCATTAATTCATTTGAGTGTCTCTTTAATGTGTCGTAAAGTTTTTCATAAAATAATAACCATCCTGTCTGCTTTACTACCATACCGTAAATATCACAAAACACACATTAATCGAATTTTCCGGTGGGCGTCATGTCTCATGCTTTTAAGACTTCTTGTATATCGTTTGTCGTCCGCTTTGTAATAATTAAATACTTATCTCTTAGACTTCTGAATATGGATTCATTGGGCACGAGTTCATAGTGTCTATGTTAAAGCATATAGTTCACATAATTCTATTACGTAACAAGACATGGCTGTGGGAGGGTGAGGTGGCGCGCGCAGCCGCGCTGCCCTATACGTTGCGGCACGTAGCACGCCGCTATGGCGTGGCGTTGGCGGTCACCAGCGCGGGGGCAGCGTGGGCTTTTCAATCAAGCGCTGTCTCTGCGCTCGCTTGCTCATGCGGAGGGCCCGGGTGTGGAACAGATGTGGCTGCGTCTCACTGTCACTGGTCTCAGAACTGCTATAGGTACAACAGCCTATCTGCCACTATGGCAAAACGCCTACTCAAAACATAAGGTGTTTACATCAATACAAATCTAGTGTCGTGAGGTAATCTTGTTTTATGGGATAGTTTTTAAGATATGGGGCTTAATAGATTTTCTTTGTCCAAGGATAATTCTCGAATGGACGATCTGGTTTTGATAAATTATTAAACGTCTGAAGATAACATCAATGCAACCCGAATTGTCGCGGGGATTTTTGAGTATGATTTTAGAATGTGGTAGTGTTTTAGGGGAATATTTTTATCCAAGGATAACTCCTAAGCAGGCGATCTCATTTTGATGAAATTTTAACGAGATTACATCAATACAAATCGATTTTCGTTGAGGAATTTTGATACTCGTAGATTTTGAATCATTCATCTAATTTTGATATGATTCAAAACTTAAGGATATTGCATCAATACAAATTGGTTGACTTGGGAGTTTTGATGAAAACTCCCAACACCATAATTTTTTTCAGGTATGAGGGTTTCATAGACTTTTGATAAATTTAAATTGCGTGACGATTCTATTTTGATTAAAAATTACAAGTTAGGAGTCCAATTAAAGTTAAAAGTTTTGGAGAATTCCAGCAATCTAGTCCAAATCGCTACCCAACATCGTTAAATAAAATTGGACTTCATTAAAAAAGTAAATCTCGCTCGTTCTGAGTTCGGGGTGAACAACTAGTTTATTTAATGGTTTGACTATTTTTATAGTCTTTAACTGCTAAGGTAGAACATTTCAAGGAATTGAAAAACCTTATCAAAAATTTACGATAATCGGTGCTCAAGAGATATCAAGAATGTCAGCGGTACCCTACACGGGTTTACACCTCATCGATTCGATCCGACGGACTTGGGTTCGAATCCCATCGAAATAGTGAATTTTAAGGTATTTAATTTCCTAGTTTAATTATGAAAACCACTTTTTACCAATCGACCTAGTTAGGCAGTGACATCCAGCGGGCGGGTAAGATAAGTTAGATAAATATATAAATTATAATCTCAAAACTCAAACTCAAAAAATACTTTTCTCAGTGCGGCCGCATGGACCTTATTGACGCGTCACTAATTACAAAATAAAACAACATAAATTAGCTTATAGCACATAAATTCACATAATTGAATCTGTTCACTTCAGATGACACGCGAGTTAGGAAAAGAAGCAAACAGAAGAACTTAACTCGGTCGTTTCAGTCATCATTTAACAATTTTGTTTTGTCTTATGTTACGTTTGACGGAGTTGGAGCAGATTTCGTCCCAAGTGGTTTTGTCCTCTAGGTAATCTGATATTAATATTAAGCCTTATTAAATATTTAACAAAACAACTCTCAACCACGCAACTATTTAACTCCCCCTCAGGAACATGTGGAATGTCTGGCGTACCGTTCTGGAGGAGAACGAGAAGCTGGCGCGCGCAAGACTCGCCGCTGTCGAAGTCTTCCAACAGCAAATTGCCGACGAGTCCAAGTTTCTGCGTCAACATAAACTGAACGTGGCTAAGAAGGTTTGTACTGACTACGACACGAAGGTCGTGGGTTCGATACCGGCCCTGCACCAATAGATTTTTTTCTTAACAATGTATGTGTACATTAAGGGTGTTAAGGTCTTTCGTTCGGTGTAGGTCAAAGTTTTATGTTATATATAGATTGATTGATTGACATAAGCATGAATAAAAACATCGCAAAGAAACCCGCGGCTTAGTCAGCTTTAGACCTATTGATCTGTTATTAACTCTGACTAATAGCTGACTGACTGACAAGATGGTATAGGCGCTGAGCAACCCTTATCCTTCCAACACTGTTCTAGAAACTACACCGTGAATACCAGTTGCGGACTCAGAATATATCAACTTAGTCTTATTTTAATCGAAAACGTTCTATATTTTTTGTATCCGGTGAATACAACATAGAAGAGAAACATAGAAATCACGAAATTTATTAAATTATAATTAATCCATAAAGCAGCTTATTCACTTAATTTCTCTTCGCTTTAGTGAGCTTATTTAGGTCTTACAGGATTATCGAATTTATAGAAATGATTGGCAAAAGGCCAAATTAGTTTGATTACTCAGGCCTTAATTGTATCTAGATGATTGATACCTGTGTCATGACTGTTATCCCATGCCTAATGCTGCAGTGCTATGTACCTCCTACTAATATTTTAAACGCGAAAGTTTGTGTGTATGAATGGTTGTTTGTTACTCTTTAATTAAAAAACTAGCCTATGGATTGAACCAAAATTTTGCACACGCATAGATGTTGACCAGGATTAACTTTTATCCGGGTAGAACGCATGCGAAGCGGCGGGCATAAGCTAGTTCTAAATATTTTGCCAAAGTTATACTACTTATATGTAATGTACAGTATATTGGTTAATTATATTGGGCACATCTGATAAAGTGTTGTACAGGATAAAAGTTTCTGGCAAGAGATGGAGTAAAGAGGAAGAAGATGGCGACGGAGACTTCTTATATAGTGGGTGATGAGAACTTAGCCAACAGATTTCTGACTCAGTTGATATTGTTACTAATTTTGTTATTATATTGCCAACTAGCTGTCCATCGCAAACTCGTCTGCGTCACGTTAAAATAATAAAATAGACAGTAGCGATCTATTGACTAAGATTAAGCTGCAAATACCTACTCGAAAAGTTACCAGGCGTAACTACCTTAAGCTTCATGTAGATCCATGTATGACTAATTATAGACAAAATGCTTACTTTATCAGAGTATGTAATATGTTTAACTCAAATTACTCTGATAATGTTGATTTGTTCATGGTGAGAAATAATGTGTTTAAAATTAATGCTTGTATTAAATTTTTTCAATAAGATTATTGATTATATGTAAAATTATTGTTAAAAAAAAACCTTTCGTTAACGAATGTGGATAAGGCTTACAAACTTTAGTTAGATTAGTGTAATTGTGTCAATAATTTAAGTGTTTATAATTTTATTTTATGTTAGTGTAAAATTGGACTGTATACAACCAAGCTATATGTGAAAACTACTCAAGGCTAGTTATTTTCTATGTTTACTCTTCTACTAGATTTAAGTTTCTCAAGCTGTTTGTTTTCCAAGAATAAATAAATAAATAACACAAGCTCTGCTTAGCTTGGGGCTAGATGATGCTGTGTGATTTGTCCAGCATTATTTATTTATTATTATAATTATATATTTTACGGGGTATTTTGTAACACGTTGTAGATACTTTATTTTCTAGAAATCAATTCTTGAAAATAAAGTAAGGCCAACAACACATTAGGATGATAATTTTACAGCGTCAGCAACTGGTATTTATCCCTGAGTCTTAAGCCTTATATATAAATATTTTCTAAGACAAAATACAAGTGAAATATTTTTGAAATGTAGGTATTTCTTTCGAAAAAATTAAAATTCAAACCGTGTTACTAAATTCTGCTAGAGAGATGAACAAAAAGCAACAACAATATAAGTACGTTTAAGAATAAAACCCTTGTATCGTCACAGAATGTTTACGAAGTTTGTGGCGCAGTCTTGAAGCCTCATGATTCTTAGCCGGAAGGTCTCCTAATTACCTACTGGGGGTACTTGGTTGACGAGCACTGCAATTAGTCTGTCTCAGAGGGAATGCTGAGCCACAGGTTGCAAGTTTTGCGGAATGGTATGCCACAGGTTGGAAGTTGTTTAAGTTATAAACTTGCATAAATGTGCGTGCGTGCAATGTGCGTCTTTCGATATGTGTTCTTTGTTTATAATCTTAATATGAACTATGTATATGTTCTTCTTTACCTGTACAATGTCTGAAATAAACTTTAATTTAATAAATACAGTTTTATAGGCTCCATGTGCAAAGAAGGCGAATTATTTAAGTGTTTTAATGCGTGTCATCATCATCATCATCATTTCAGCCATATGACATCCACTGTTGGACATAGGCCTCCCTCATGAACTTTCAAGTATTGCGGCTAGAAGCGGCCTGCATCTACCGCCGACCTGCAAACCTTACCAGGTCCGCTCATCTTGTGGGTGGGCGTCCTATGCTGCGCTTGCCGGTCCGAGCCCTCCACTCGAGTACTTTTCTGTGCTTAATGCGTGTGATAAAGTGGTATTTGATATTGATCGTATAATTGTAATATGAATTCACGATACGATTTAAGTAGTGCCAAACAACACGCGGTACCGCCTAGTCCCGAACTTAATAAGTAAGCTCGTACTATAGAAATCAGAACACAATAATTATTTTTTGTAATTAAATGAAGAAATAAAACATATAAATTGCCCAGACTAAACGTACCCCTAATATATGCGAGCGAAAGTGTTAATAAATAAATTACTAATTAGTATTATTAGTATTATATAGATATAAGCGTTCAACACTACGACGTGTCGAACAATCTTTAAAAAATCTAGGCAACTTGCCTATGCCAAGAAGTAATTGGACTACACAATATAACAATGAAACTGAAGAAAAGATTCTGAGTGACCATACGGCTAAAACGCTTCGATAGCGCGTTCTAATTTTTCCAGTAGCGACATCTAGTTAGTATTATATAGATAAACTAATTTTAAGTGTAGAAATAACCTTGAATATTAGTTCGTTCTAATATTTAAGGTCATTCGTTGCGAAAATTATACAGAATGCAATTTACAACGGATAAAATGTATTGAAATAAGGTTATACTTCTTGCAGTCATTTTCTTGCATTTCTGTCTATTGCTACACTTTTTATCTACTCTGAACCTAATTCAGGACGAGACAGATCTTTAGATACTTAATCCAAAAATATTGTTCTACGGCAAGAATCTATACCGGAACCTACTCTTCATTTATTCATTTATTTCAGCCATAAAACGTCCACTGATGAACACAGGCCTCCCTCATGGATCTCCATGATGTTGCCATTCTCACCACGCTTGGCAGGCGGGTTGGTGAGCGCAGTATGGGATGTTGATACACGGATAGACGCTGCTGCCCATCTTCCGGAGGTATCCCTTAGCAGGCTCTTACTGCATCCAGGGCATGAGAGGAGGGGTATCATTCTACTGCCGGCCACCCCGCGGCGGAACCTTCTCTTACTACATTTTAGTTAGAATCTAATTCCTAGTATTCATCGACAAAAAATGTATTGTTTCTTCATTAGCTTCGCCGGCTAACTCATTAGTGCCTCAAGTAAAAATAAAACTGGGCAAGAGCGAGTCGGACTCGCGCACCGAGGGTTCCGTGCCATCATACAATATCATCATCATCATTACAGCCGTAAGATATCCACTGCTGGACATAGGCCTCCCTCATCGACTTAGAGATCCAAGTGCATGAGGGGTTGTTGCCATACTCACCACGCTTGGCAGGCGGGTTGGTGAGCGCAGTTCGGGATGTTCTTGCACGGAAAGACGCTGCTGCCCATCTTCCGGAGATATCCCTTAGCAGATTGCATCCACGGGCAGGAGAGGAGCATACAATATAATATATGACAAAGGCGGTTTTATATTTGTTGGAGAACCTTGACAGCGCCATCTCTTGTCTGATAGCGGAACTTATGTAGATTTTTTACACTTTCGATGATTTCTAAAAAAGTATGCTATGTAGAGAGATTGTAATAAATTTCCTCTAATCTTTACATACATTTCTAATAGCAATAATAGTTTCAGAGGTTTATCTTCGCAAACTTCGGAGATAAGGGGGGGGAACGCTATTTTTTTCAACATTTTTGTAAATAACTCAAAAACTATACAATTTAAAGGAAAACTAAAAACTGTTTATTAATGAGCAAATGAATACCTTTCATATGATACCCCACATTATCTAGTAACTTTCCAAAAATTTTGAAAACGCCCCTTCCACCCCCATTGTCTAAAAAACTATGCAAATTATAGTGTTTGCTATAATTTTCCTATAAAGTTTACATACACTTCTATGAGCTTTAAAAGTATCACGGGTTTATCTCTGCAAACTTCAGAGATAAGGGGGGGGGGGGGAACGGTCAATTTTTCAACATTTTTGTAAATAACTCAAAAACTATACAATTTAAAGGAAAACTAAAAACTGTTTATTAATGAGCAAATGAATACCTTTCATATGATACCCCACATTATCTAGTAACTTTCCAAAATTTTTGAAAACCCCCCTTCCGCCCCCCTTGTCTAAAAAATTACGCAAATTAGAGAGTTCGCTATAATTTTCCTATAAAGTTTACATACACTTCTATTAGCTTTAAAAGTATCACGGGGTTACCTCTGCAAACTTCGGAGATAAGGGGGGGGGACGGTCGTTTTTTCAACATTTTTGTAAATAACTCAAAAACGATACGTTTGAAAGAAAAACTAAAAACTGTTTATTAATGTGCAAATGAATACCTTTCATATGATACCCCACACGGCCTAGTAACTTCACTTAAAATTTTTGAGATCCCCTATCCGCCCCCCTGCAATCAAAATAAGAATATTTTTTAACATTTTTATATGTGCTATATTAGTAAAAAAGTGTTGTCTTTTACCATTTTAAATTTCAAGTCGATAGCATCAGTAGTTCTCGAGATATCCATGTGTGACAGACAGACAGACAGAGTGATTCTATAAGGGTTCCTTTTTACCATTTTGGTCCGGAACCCTAAAAAGGTAGCAAGTTTCCTGGCATGGTCCTTTATCGTTACCCTGTAGGTCAGGTAATCCGTCTACTGCCTTTTTTAGGGTTCCGGACCAAAATGGTAAAAAGGAACCCTTATAGAATCACTCTGTCTGTCTGTCTGTCTGTCTGTCTGTCACACATGGATATCTCGAGAACTACTGATGCTATCGACTTGAAATTTAAAATGGTAAAAGACAACACTTTTTTACTAATATAGCACATATAAAAATGTTAAAAAATATTCTTATTTTGATTGCAGGGGGGCGGATAGGGGATCTCAAAAATGTTAAGTGAAGTTACTAGGCCGTGTGGGGTATCATATGAAAGGTATTCATTTGCACATTAATAAACAGTTTTTAGTTTTTCTTTCAAACGTATCGTTTTTGAGTTATTTACAAAAATGTTGAAAAAACGACCGTTCCCCCCCCTTATCTCCGAAGTTTGCAGAGGTAACCCCGTGATACTTTTAAAGCTAATAGAAGTGTATGTAAACTTTATAGGAAAATTATAGCGAACTCTCTAATTTGCGTAATTTTTTAGACAAGGGGGGCGGAAGGGGGGTTTTCAAAAATTTTGGAAAGTTACTAGATAATGTGGGGTATCATATGAAAGGTATTCATTTGCTCATTAATAAACAGTTTTTAGTTTTCCTTTAAATTGTATAGTTTTTGAGTTATTTACAAAAATGTTGAAAAAAATAGCGTTCCCCCCCCCTTATCTCCGAAGTTTGCGAAGATAAACCTCTGAAACTATTATTGCTATTAGAAATGTATGTAAAGATTAGAGGAAATTTATTACAATCTCTCTACATAGCATACTTTTTTAGAAATCATCGAAAGTGTAAAAAATCTACATAAGTTCCGCTATCAGACAAGAGATGGCGCTGTCAAGGTTCTCCAACAAATATAAAACCGCCTTTGTCATATATTATATTGTATGCTCCTCTCCTGCCCGTGGATGCAATCTGCTAAGGGATATCTCCGGAAGATGGGCAGCAGCGTCTTTCCGTGCAAGAACATCCCGAACTGCGCTCACCAACCCGCCTGCCAAGCGTGGTGAGTATGGCAACAACCCCTCATGCACTTGGATCTCTAAGTCGATGAGGGAGGCCTATGTCCAGCAGTGGATATCTTACGGCTGTAATGATGATGATGATATTGTATGATGGCACGGAACCCTCGGTGCGCGAGTCCGACTCGCTCTTGCCCGGTTTTATTTTGCCGTGGGGTGCCGGCAGTAGAATGTTACCCCTTCTCTCATGCCCGTGGATGCAGTAAGAGCCTGCCAAGGGATACCTCCGGAAGATGGTCAGCAGCGTCTTTCCGTGTATCAACATTCCGTGCTGCGCTCGCCAACCCGCCTGCCAAGCGTGGTGAGTATGGCAACTACCCCTCATGGAGATTCATGAGGGAGGCCTGTGTTCAGTAGTGGACGTTTTACGGTTGAAGTGAAGTAAGTTAGGTACATAGTTTTGTGCATAGGAAGTTAAAGTCATTGTACTTTTTTTTAAGAAAAATGTATCAAGATAATTTTATATAACTGATTCAAACACTTTGAAATTTGTTCAGTTCCTTCGGCAAAACTGTGCGTAGCGGGTAATAGTCTCAATTAAGATCAACTTGATTTTTGTGACAAACGTTAGGCTAGCTGTACTATTTTCAAAACCTTTAAAAATACAACATTATTTCATCAAAAATAAATAATAACTAACAAAACTTCAAAAGACGGACCAACATTTAGCCCCACTCCTTATAGTCGTGTGTATGAATGCTAATCGTGTACCTTGCCGGGCAGTGGACGGACCTGCTCGCCGCCGCGCACAAGGAGCTGCAGCTGTCGGTGATGGACGTGGACAAGACCAAGAAGCTGTACTTCGACGAGGAACATACGGCCCACGACGTGCGCGACAAGGCCAAGGATATCGAGGAGAAGTAAGAACTAACACACTATTACGTACTTTTTGGCTACATATGTAATCAGACGTCACACCTACTGCTGGGTAACGTTCTCTTTTTTACACTCCACTCCTGGCGGTCTTGCGCCAGACGTAGATATTCACTGTTCCGGGTGGATACCTCACATCGCTTATCTTCACCTCCACCGCCGCGTCTCCATGATTATATTCCAAATTACTCAATATACCACTTTGAAATTCATATATGGTACTGTTAAGGGCTACTATACTATATTCTTTATATTTATCGAAAAAATTATTCCATATAATTCTCGATAGAAAGAAATCCCAAAGTTGTCTCTCAAATTTTCACAAAAACCTTCATACCTAAATACAGTAGGTCAGATCGCGAGAATAAGCATGGTAATTGAACTTGGAATAAGGAACAGTTATACGTAAAGTTTTTTCAAAACAACATTTTAATTAGTTGTAAGGCGGGAATGCCTATGATTCGCACGTAGAATCCAGTGTACCTACACAACAAGTCCGCCACCGCGCGACACAGGATTTAGCCCGCGCCGTGCGGGGGTACAAGTTGTTTTTTTATTTTATTTTACTTTATTAGGAATAACAAATAGTTGATACATTAAATCTTACTAGTAAACAATAAATACAAAATAAGGATGAATAAATGTACAATTCACCACGTTATCCTCGGGTTACTTTAAGAATAATGTGAGGTTGTTGTGTGAAAACATGTACACAGAACTTACGCTCTGGTATTTGAAGAGCTCGTTTTTCTGTTTAAGTAAACTCAAACCCTTTCGTTATATACCAAAGGTTACCAAAACAAACCTCCTTAGCGAAGCAAAGAAGAAGAGGTTGCGGGTTCGATTCCCGCCTCGGGACAAATGTCGGTACGATCTGCAGATATTTGTTCAGGGTGTTCTGGATGCTTTTCTATGTATAATAAAAATATATATCTATGCAGTATAATGTATTAAGTATATCAGTCCTCTAGTACCCATAACACAAGCTCTGCTTAGCTTGGGGCTAGATGATGCTGTGTGGATCGTCCAGCATTATTTATTTTATTTATTTTAAATTCAGTCAAAAAATAATTATTAACCTTTGCTCTTAATTTGCTCTTTTCCCAATTATTGTTGAACGGCAAAGTTGCTGCTCCGATAACTGCATTAACGTATCATTATTAAACTGATACCTATATACGAGTACATTGCGGCAACTTCGTCTCACGTAATAGCATTAGAGCTGCCAGTGCATAACATGATGAGCCGTGTAATCTTATTAATTATCATCGATACTGCCGTAGCAATAAGTCTACCTGAGGCTTTATATAAAAACCGGCCAAGTGCGAGTCGGACTCACGCACCGAGGGTTCCGTACAAACCTGTAGGTATATAAGAGTATTTCATATGAATTTCAATTTAATACCTCTACGCGTTCATGAAGAAAAGGGAATTATTAAAAATATTTTTATTGTATGATGTAACTAAAAATTTACGGTTTTCGCAATTTTTCCTTACATCTGTGCTATAAGACGTTGCTTCGTACCAAATTTCAAGATTCTGAGTTCACAGGAAGTAAGCCTGTAGGTATTGATTCCCTTGCGAGTGTCGAAAATTTGCGGAAATTTGCGGCATAAACGGCTGTATCTTTTGATTGCGTTGGTTTAGAATTTCGACTTTCACAGCTCCAAGGGACAGTAGAACTGAGTATTTGATATAAATTCCAGCTTCCTCCACGCGTTCCTGAGAAAAAGCAAATAAATGCATATTCTTGTTTTACTACGAAACCCTAAAAATTGATTATTACGGTTCCGTTGCGTGAGCACTGGGGGGTACGAAGACGAAGAACTCCATTAAAAACGCCTTCAACTCCGAGATGCAGATAGTTTTTTACAGATCACCGGGTTTTTCTTTAACTTTCTCTAACTGAATAGCTCTGCGTCGCAGCGTCCGGATTGACTGAATTAAACTCCTTTTAAAACGGGGAAGATAATCTTTTTACGTAGTAATATGGAGAGAGGAAATTCTCATTGCCGAGACTAATTACGTGCAGTCTTCAGTTAATACATCTTTGCATTAAACAATCTAATATTAGCGCATAATTTATAATATGTTTTGTAAACCTTACCTTTTATTAATTTAATTTATTATTAATTAGTAGAAAGGGATATTTATAAACCTTCTTTAGATATCGTCGCGCGTGTTTTTTTTAAATAGGTACTGAATTGTTTTGATGGCCATCTGTGGTGTTCTATAATAGTTCCACTTTACTAAATCATACTTTCTGAATAAAAAAGCTTGACCTTAGTCTAAATCTGTCAGTATTAGGTTTACCTACAATAGCTAAAGAGTTCCCTCGATTCCACATGGAACCATGGAATCATAAAAATGGAACCAAAATGAAAGTGTACCAAAAACGATTTTTCCAAATCCGGTCATTAACGACGGTGACTTATGTGGTAACAAAGATTTTAAGAAAAAACGGACAAATGCAGAACCTCTTCCATTTTTATGTTTCATAGGGTAAAAATGGGACCCTATTACTAAGACTCCGCTGTCCATCTGTCTGTCCGTCTGTCTATCTGTCTGTCTGTCACCAGGCTGTATATCATGAACCGTGATAGCTAGACAGTTAAATTTATATTACACCAAATAGTAAAAACATAATAAAATAAATATTTAAGGGGGCTCCCATACAATAAACTTATTTTTTTTTGCTTGATATTAATAACGGCAACAGGTAGACGCTTGAAACACTCACAGAATATTTAATTGTATAAATTACTTTAAAAATAAATAATTAAATGAAAATAAAATAAGTATTTTGGGGGCACCTAGACAACAAACGTGATTTTTTTGCCGTTTTTTGTTGTTTTGCCAAATAATGGTACGGAACCATTCGTGCGTGAGTCTTACTCGCACTTGGCCGATTTTTTAAGCTTGGAAGGAACAATTAACAAGAACTAGTGCGGTCACGCATCATCGCACACTTTTCATATGATTTTACTATTGCTTCTATTTGTGATTTGTCGCGAAATAGTAGATAAAATTCGAAATTTTTATTATTTAAGCTAGTTTCGGAGGTTACCTCGGTTTTGCAATCTACACCCCATGCCCTTTCATTTGATACCACACTTGGGTATATTTAAAAACATTCGATTGTTCACCCCTACCTTTAACCCACATAATATCTCATGAACCGCTCGACTGATTTCTATATAACCTTCAGTTTTGCATTTTACGCATCAGTTTCTTTAATTTGATACCAAATATATTCATTTGAAACATTTGATTATTCATCCCCATATCATGTAAACTTCTTAACCGATTTTGATAAAACATGTTTAAGAACCTGTTTTTAAATAAACGCAACTGCATGCAAATCGGTCCACTCGTTTAAGAGCTACGGTGCCACAGACAGACACATAGCGGTCAAACTTATTACGCCCCTCGTTTTTGTCAGGGGTTGATAAAATCAGTATTGACATCAACATGTCAAGCCATATATACCTCTATAGCTATATATAACATCGTTTCAGCCGTAAATCGTCCACTACTGAACACCGGTCCCTCATGGATCTCCATGAGGGGTAGTTGTCATACTCAACACGCTTGGCAGGCGGGTTGGCGAGCGTAGTACGGGATGTTGGTACACAGAAAGACGCTGCTGCCCGTCTTCCGGAGGTATCCCTTAGCAGGCTTTTACTGCATCCATGGGTATGAGAGGAGGGGTAACATTCTACTGCCGGCACCCCACGGCGTTCTACTCAGTAGGCCAGTAATTGAGGGGCTGGTTAAAACATTCGACTTCATGTATCATTAACACACTCTCTATGTTTTCATGTGTTCGAAAAAAATATATAACATGCATAGCTAATATATAGCTACATATATAATGCATAGCTATATCTATATATAGCAACCAATGTAAAGCTAACAATATATCAGCGAGTAACGTAGGCTATATTTTATTCCCGTATTCCCACGAGGACGGGAACAACGAGTGAGATCGAGTATCAAAAACCAGCCCGCGGATTAAGCTAAAATTTGGCACATGTATAGGTTGACCAGGATTAACATATATGCTACTATCCGGGTCCAACGCATGCGAAGCGGCGGTCTAATAAAGGGGATAACTCGACCAGCTAATTTTAAAATTAAATGCGCTATTGTAAAAACTGTATGAACAATGAACATGCCAAAAGATACAATGCACGTATGAATAGGATCTTTTCACACAGGTTTTCCGATACTTTTTTAATTTTATTCACAGCGCAGTTATTTGTCAGATTATGCGTTAGTCCGGTGGTTATTGTTATAACAATATCCTTTAAAATACCTACTGCTTTATTATGATAAGTAAATGTTATTTACCATAGCGATACTCAATTGTTATAAGCTCGCATTATCTCCTATTATCTTTAAATACATAGCTTTAAAGAAGAATGAAAGGACAATTTAAAATCCCTACTAATATAAAAAAGTTTTTTGGTTGACAGGTAGAAAATGCCGACGGCATTATGTTCGCCTTTTGTGCATCTTTGTTATAATTTTGTGCAATAAAGAATTTATAAATAAATACATAAATGTTACTAATATTCATACATCCACTATGTATGAATGTAAGTACCTATGCACTTTAAATTTCGCATTACACATAGTTAAGACCAAAATTATTTAAATACGTGTTTCAGCGTTTCCAAAAAAAAACCCCGATTTGATTAATTGACTGCCATAGAGTGCTGGCAGTGGAATGTTGCCTCTCCTCTCTTGCCCGTGAATGCAGTAAGAATCTGCCAAGGGATAACTCCGAAAGAAGGGCAGCAGCGTTTTTCCGTGTATCAACATTCCGTACTGCACCCGCCTGCCAAGCGTGGCGAGTACGGCAATAACCCCTTCATGTTCTAGGAGCTCCATAAGGGAGGGCTATGTCCAGCAGTGGACGTGAACAGCAATCTTACGGCTGAGATGATGTGTACGACCGTTGGGAAACAAAATAATTAAATACATTTAGGCATTTTAATGTGATGACATATGGAACCGAGACGTGGTCATTCACGATTGGCCTCATGAATAAGCTCAGAGTCGCTCAACGAGCTATGGAGAGGGCTATGCTCGACGTTTCTTTACGCGATCGAATCAGAAATGAGAAGATACGTAGAAGAACTCGGGTCACCGACATAGCCAAACGGATTAGCACGTTGGAGTGGCAATGGGCAGGCCATGTAGCTCGCAGAACAGATGGCCGATGGGGCCGAAAAGTTCTCGAGTGGAGGCCACGGACCGGCAAGCGCAGCGTAGGACGTCCACCAACAAGATGGGCTGATGACCTGGTGAAGACCGCAGGTCGACGGTGGAGGCAGATCGCTTCCAACCGCAATAACTGGATATCTATGAGGGAGGCCTATGTCCAGCAGTGGACGTCCTACGGCTGAAATGATGAATGAGGCATTTATTTATTTATTTATTCATCTTAGGGAAACTATCAGCACAAGATACACAATAGTTGTAAGTATAATAATAAGTGGCTATTAATAACTTTCCACTTATAGATACACAGAAGTACTTTACAAAGGACAAATGAAAAGAAATTAACAATAGTAGGCTAGTAATTCACACATACCCGAATAGATCCACATAATTCCACATTGTCTTATAAATGATTATATATATAATAGGCATTCGCATCTGTTTTAAACGTTTCGAAGAAAGAGTTATTAAGTTTGGTTTTTAAATGCCTGCTGCTACCTTGTGGCTTTGCCGTAGTGGCGTTGTCTCACGATGTTAATCGTGCACCTCTTACGTACACTGGCTGTGTTTAGGAATTCCATTTGTACACGCTCGGATGCACACTACTTACTTGCACGTTTTGAGATATCTCGCTGAGCAGGTGGGCGGTTCGTAATGGGAATATGCTTCAAGACATTTTTATGCAGCGCTAAGCTGAGTCAATCGGCTTCAAGGAGCCACTATCTTTCAGTTTGCATACATCCCCTGTTGGATGTAGCTCCTCTATCCTCATTTCAACCGTAGGACGCCCATTGCTGGAAATCGGCCTCCTGCGACCTGTATTTTCGTAATAAATATTTTGGTTCCCATAGCACTACTTTGAGGCTTGGTGTTGCCGCGTAAATGAAAAGTATTTAATTCTTTATTTGTTTCATTCAACAGGATAAAGAAGAAGAAGGGGTCTTTCTTCCAATCCATATCGTCGCTGCAGAAGAATAGCGCCAAGGTGTCCTCCCGGCGCGACCAGCTCGAGGAGAAGTCCACAGGCGCAAGGAACGACTACATCCTCAGCATTGCTGCGGCCAACGCTCACCAGGTATGTCATGACGAATGAAATTTTCTTTTAAGTTCATTGTGTTGTCCATTCTATTGTTGAAGCTAATTGAATTTAGAGTACTTATGCGTTTCCTTCAATGTAAAATTAGAATAAACTGCATTGTTTTTCGTCAATTTGATAAGATTTAGCAGTTAGTGCAACAACAGAACCGACAACAGTTCTTGTGCTAGAGAGTTCCGATTTTCAAGTACCTATATTTTGGTTCAAAACAAAGTCGTTAATTTTACTTTTTTTATCCGAAGACTAAATATTTACTCGCCATAGTAAATATTTACTTACTAAGAAATATATGACTAAGCTAATCAGAAAACATAAAGTTATGATGTTACATTTCATTATCATCATCATCTCCAACTCGACTCCACTCACTGCTAGGTATTTCACCTTTTTATTCACGGTGCTGGGCTAATCTGACCAAAGTCAGCTGTGCGACGCTTGTGATGTCGTCTGCCCGTTTTGCTATATACATATATAACGTTCGATGATCTTTATCTTTCACAGACTTTGTCTGCAGTCACCTAAGAGAGAATACATAGGGTTAAAGAGAGTGTCGTAAGCACCTATAACACAATTCTAAAGGAGTTGAAACTACATTTGTTTTATCCGCGAACCACTCGAGAGACAGTGCCAATTTAATATCACGCGGACGAAACCAGGAGAAACATTGCTTGTATGTCTGTAATGAGTAATATTTATTGGTTAATTTGCAGGTTGCTTTTCTCTAATATCTACGTCAACAGTATAGCAGAGGATTTTTTCACGTAATGATCAATGATTTTCTTTGTTCACACGGACATTATTAATTGTTGCTGCGCACACAATGGTCGTAGCTTGATGTTAAATAGAAAATCGTTTATTGACATACACACAGATACAACACAGGGACATCACATTATAAGAAAAAATAAATAAACATATCTAAGTAGATATTGGTCCTCGCTGTAGCGGTGTCAGTTAAGAGGTCCTGTCGGCGTCGTCTCAGCCCTGAGCTACTCCACAGAGCAGAGCGTCGCTATTCTGACGGAACCCGTTTCGACCTCACGACCAGGCTATCAAACAAAGCAAAAAAAATACAAGAGCGAGTCAGACTCATGCACCGAGGGTTCCGTGATATCATCATACAATATAATATATGATAGTGTTTATTTGTTGGAGAACCTTGACAGCCATGTCTTGTCTGATAGCGGAACTTATGTAGATTTATTACACTTTTGATGATTTCTAAAAAACTACGCCAATTAGAGAGTCCGCTATAATTTTACTATAAACTTTACATACAATTCTATTAGCTATAAAAGTTTCACTAAGTAGTTTATTTCCGCAAGCTTCAGAGATAAGGGGGGACGGTCGTTTTGTTATTTAATGTGTTGCTTTCCGTGACGTCACCAAACGGCTGTGTCGGAAGACCAGCGTTGGTTGTTAACATAAGCAACTTATGCTGAGACATAGACCTTTTTGGGACTCAAGCATGTCACCTACTTTTCTTATTTTTGTTATAAAATGTTCATTTGTATGTGAATGCTTGTTGTTACAAATAAATAAATTATCTATCTAATTTTCACTAATACTGCTGGAAATTATGTACACACAGCGTAGGCAGAGCTCGTTTTATGGCTACCAGATCTGATAATTGATATTTTAAACATAAGGCTGAACGAGACGCCCATCTTTCCAAACAAACGTGGAAGGGTAACTGCTCCACTGTTTGACGTTGACCATCCAACACTAAGGATTATATCAATTTATCTCGTCATAATCTATGTTTGTATACAACCCAAACCGTAATAAAAGTATTTATTTCAAAAATACAAGCTTCTAAACTTTCGTATTTCAACAATGATTTTAGCCCAACTCTCCGACATAGTTTAATTATTCAAAAGTTTAAATAAATGTTATCTTGAAAAGACTACACTCAAGTTTTTCTATAATAACCCTTGTGCTAAAAGTCTATTCAAACACACACAAATCGCAAGGGACCGGAAAGAGGGTGCATTAAAGAGAAGGCCTATACCCAGCAGTGGGTGGAAACGGGCTGAAATGATGATGATGATGAAACTTTTGCGATCACAATACATTATTACTATATTGGATTATCTGGTATTTATAGGTCTAGGCAAGCCTAATCCATCTAACAATGTCCCAGGCACTGCAGCGTCCCGTACAGCATGATTACCAGTTGATGACGTTGTATAAATCAACTATAATAGATGCAAAGGCCTTATGCGAAAAAATAAAATAAATGTAATTGCGTGATAAATACCTGATAATCCAATATAGTAATGATGGTTGACATTCCCATCTCAGCCGTAGGACTGTCCACTGCTGGACATAAGCCTTCATCATGGATCTCCAAGACAATGAGGGGTTTGTTGCCATACTCACCACGCTTGGCAGGCGAGTTGGTCAGCGCAGTACAGGAAGTTGATACACGGAAAGAAGCTGCTGCCCATCTTCCGGAGGTATCCCTTGGCAGATTCTTATTGCATCCACGGGCAAGAGAAGACGGGCAACATTCTACTGCCGGCACCCCACGGTTGATAATAATATTTGTCAAATATTCTTGCTGTCGTGGTCGTTGTCTTGATACCGTAGGGTGCCAGCAGTAGAATGTCACCCCTCTTCTGATACCCGAGGATGCAGTAAGAGCCTGCTAAGGGATACCTCCGGAAGATCGGAAGCAGCGACTTTCCGTGTATCAACATCCTGTACCTAGTGCGCTCCCTCATGGAGATCATGAGGGAGGCCTG